>CM070779.1:96911959-97538626 GCA_036346955.1 Dipus sagitta
ATGGTGTGACACATTACCATGGTTCTCACCAGATGCTACGCTCTTGGATTTACCCAGCTTCCACAATCAGGAGCCAATTATCATCTGTTAGTTATAAATTACCAAGCCTCAGATCATCTGTTACAGCACTGTGGAATGGACTAAGTTAGCGGTAGAGTCACTATATGAGATCAGAAGCCAGGAAGCCAGGATGAAAAGGTGCATAGATGGAATTATGGGATTGGGCACAAATCACCAGTTGACCCCTTTCCTTGGCCCTTGAGCTGCTCATACAGTGGACCTGTGGCCAGAGTAGCCATGGTGCAGGCTTGGTCCCAATACATGGGCACACACTTAAATTAAAGCTTCTCTGGTTGTGATTTATGGTGACCATGGCACTAGCATGGGCTGGTTCTTGGCTGCAGACACAGTGTCATCCTGAAGGTGACCAGCTAGCCCTGTGGTAGCAAGTGTATGATATCAGAACCACCTATTTTAGAGTGGAAAGTCTTTTTTCCTATTAGAACTATATCTACTGAAGAGATATGTTCTCCACACAGTGGCTCTTCCAGAATCACCATCTGAGTGTTCATAGAACACCCCCTTGACATGAGATCCTCCAGTATATTGTCAGAAGCTAAAGAGCACAGTTAACTACCTACAAGCCATGTCATATGGCTTCAAAAACTATAAGACATATTAGTCTTCCATGTACTTTATTGTCAAGAATCAACTGGCTGCATAAAAGAGGGGTGACATTGTAAAATCACAGTGAAAGGATCTGCACAAGGTGCTAATGCAGGATCATCACACTGGGAGTGGTGCACACTGATCCTCCTGAAGGATCATCACACAGGGCGTGGTGCACACTGATTCTCTTGCAGGATCATCACACTGGGTGTGGTGCACACACTGATCCTCCTGAAGGATCATCACACTGGGCGTGGTGCACACTGATCCTCCTGCAGGATCATCACACTGGGCATGGTGCACACTGATCCTCCTGCAGGATCATCACACTGAGTGTGGTGCACACTGATCCTCCTGCAGGATCATCACACTGGGCGTGGTGCACACTGATCCTTCAACAGGACCATCACACTGGGCGTGGTGCACACTGATCCTCCTGCAGGATCATCACACTGGGCGTGGTGCACACTGATCCTCCTGAAGGATCATCACACTGGGCATGGTGCACACTGATCCTCCTGAAGGATCATCACACTGGGCGTGGTGCACACTGATCCTCCTGAAGGATCATCACACTGGGCATGGTGCACACTGATCCTCCTGAAGGATCATCACACTGGGCATGGTGCACACTGATCCTCCTGAAGGATCATCACACTGGGCATGGTGCACGCTGATCCTCCTGAAGGATCATCACACTGGGTGTGGTGCACACTGATCCTCCTGAAGGATCATCACACTGGGCATGGTGCACACTGATCCTCCTGAAGGATCATCACACTGGGCGTGGTGCACGCTGAACAAGACCATTTGTGGTGCTAAAATGAGACCAAGTAAAAGTAGGTTGAGGGCTGGAGAAATGGCATATCAGTTAAGGCACCTGCTTGTGAAGCCTGAAGACCCATTTTCAACTCTCCACATCCCATGTAAGCCAGACACACAAAAGTGAGGCAAGCACAAGGTTGCACATGCCCACTAGGTGTCGCAAGCATCTGGTGCTGAGTTGCAGTGGCTGAGGCTCTGGTATGCCAATTCTCTCTCTCTCATAAAAAAGTTAAATTTTTTTATTGGCAACTTCTATACTTACAGACAACAAACCATGGTATTTCCCTCCCCTCCCTTCCCCTCCCCTTCCCCACTTTCTCCTTCATAACTCTGCTCTCTGTCACATCCCCTCCCCCTCTCATTAGTCTCTCTTTTAATTTGACTCATCAAATTAAAAAAAAAATGAAAGAAAGTAGATTGAGTTGGCTACCACTCCCAGTATAGTCATACATAAACTTGAGATTTTTGTTCAAAAGGTTTTGGTGCCTAAGTGGGGCTCTTTCATGAAGTTGTGCAGTAGATTTTGCTCAACTTGAAGTTGAATAACTAAAATGGATAGCAAGGGACTTACATGATGAACATGAATTCTGACCATTGGGCTGGCTGCTCCCATGGAGACCATAGCTACACTTTCTAATTGGTTTAGGTCTCTTGAGAAGACTGTTACTGTGTATAACCTCAGACAACTTGACTTATGCCTCACCTCTGCGTATAGAAATGCAGATAATTTGCTTCTACGCTGAGGGCTTAAACATATCTGAGAGCCTGAGAAGCACAGGGAGTAGACCTACTGAACCCAGTTAATGCAATATCTCAGACCTACATGACCTTCCTCCACCAGTGGCCTTGGTGACTTGCCATGCTTGTGGTCCACACAGCCCTAAGACACTGCTACTTGTGAAGCCCATGACTGTCACCAGCATACACTAAGGAGTCCTTATATGTGAGTGTCGAGAGAGGCCACGTGGACTGACTGTGTGGACTCTCTGGCTCCCCTCCTGCTGCGATGAAAGGCAAGACAAGAAATATAACACAGATGAGGTAATAGCATGAGATTGCACACCTCAGATTGTTCAAAGGGAGAATGGGTTCAGGTCTCCTTGCTTGACAGCCTCTAAGCATCCAGGCATTTGGCTAGCTGTGTTTATCATGAAGTGAGGCAGCCTGAGGATATCTCTTCCCTTCCGTCTTATTTTTTTTATTTTATTCTGCTTTTGTTTCTCTTATTTCTCTGAAACTATACTCCTCCCAGGAAAGTGTGAGTGCATAGTTTTGCCTCAGCCTGTTTTCTAGAGAATGTGGGCCAAGATCCAGCACTGATTACTGTTCTGGAGAAAGAACTACACACACACACACACACACACACACACACGTGCATGCCTATAATCCCGCAAACAATATGTACCTATACACATGCAAACAAGCATACACGCATACCCCCCACATATATTTAGGAAAAAGAAAAAAAAAGATTTAAGCCTTGTTCAGTGAGAGACCAAGTCCGTGCTCTGTCATCATTTGTTTCAAGATCTGAGACAAGTTACACAAACTGTATAAACCTTAGTTATTTCATTTTTCAAAAAATAGATGTAAGAAATCTACCTTATGGGGCTGGAGAAATGACTTAGCAGTTAAGGCACTTGCCTGCAAAGCCAAAGGACCTACATTCGATTCCCCAGGACCCACGTAACCCAGATGCACAAGGTGGTGTATGTGCCTAGAGTTTTTTTTTTTTTTTTGCAGTGGCTGGAGGCCCTGGCGCACCCATTCTCTATCTGCCTCTCTCTCTCTCTCTCAAAATAAATAAATAAATAAATAAAAAATAAAAAAAAAAACAAAAAATAAATCTACCTTATGGATTTTTATAAATGCTCAGTTAGATGATTATGTAGGTTGAAGAGATGGCCTAGCAGTTAAGGTGCTTGCTTGTGACCTGAGGAACCAGGTTTGATTCCTCAGGACCCACATAAGCCAGATGCACAAGGTGGCACATGTGCCTGGAGTTTGTTTGCAGTGGCTAGAGGCCCTGGTGCACCCATTCTCTTTGTCTCCTTCTCTCTCAAATAAATAAACACATAAATAAATAAAATAAAAATAGACGATTATGTAAAGTACTTATCACAATGTGTGTGCAACAAAATAATCACTGTTATTTATTTATTACTTTAAAAAAGATGAGCATGGGCCATCTTATTATGTCAGGAAGCAAAGAACTTATAAACGCTAATGGCATCAAGTCCAAAGGACACATGAACAGTGTGAAAGCACTCCCATTGGCTAAACATGGGGAAATTTGGCATACAAAGAAACTGACATATATGGATTAAAGCATGTCAAATCTATTTTTAAATTCCGAATTCCTAATATTAAGAAGAAAAAAATCACTAACTATGCTACCATCTCAATATTCTGAAAGATGATAAAGAGCTGGGCATAGTGGTATGCATCTTTAATCTCAGGTCTCAGGAGACAGAGGTAGGAGAATCGCTGTGAGTTCAAGGCCAGTCTGGGACTATAGAGTGAGTTCCAGGTCAGCCTGGGCTCCAGTGAGACCCTACCTTGAAACTCTATCCCACCCCCCAGAAAAGAAAGAAAGATAGTAAAGAAAAGATTTATGCATCTATTCTGCCTTCTTAACAATAATGATATTTCAGGGTCACTAGTTAATGAGAGATAGTCCTTCTTTTTTTAAAATTTTTCTGTTTTACTTACTTATTTGACAGTGACAGACAGAGAATGAGGCTGGTAGAGAGAGAGAGAGAGAGAGAGAGAGAGAAAGAGAATGGGTGCACCAGGGCCTCCAGCTGCTGCAAACGAACTCTAGACGCGTGCGCCCCCTTGTGCATCTGGCTAACGTGGGTCCTGGGGAATCGAGCCTCGAACCGGGGTCCTTAGGCTTCACAGGCAAGTGCTTAACCACTAAGCCATCTCTCCAGCCCAGTCCTTCTTTTTTAAATTATTAAAAACCCCCGGGCGTGGTGGTGCACGCCTTTAATCCCAGCACTTGGGAGGCAGAGGTAGGAGGATCACACGAGTTCAAGGCCACCCTGAGACTCCATAGTGAATTCCAGGTCAGTCTGAGCTAGATTGAGACCCTACCTCGGAAAACCAAAAAAAAAAAAAAATTATTAAAAACCTTTATTGAAAAACTTACATAATCTCCTTTTCCCATCATCCTCTTTTGTCTTCTCTACCCTATTCTCTTCCACAGAAACTCCTCTTCTTTTCTACTATTTTCCCCTATTTTGATATCTTTTTTGCCCTCCTTAATCATCTGTGACAACATGTTGATTGTCCCAATATTATGCAGGCCTTACCCAGGTACCAACTGCCCTGGTGATGTCATAAATGTAATGACCATTTTGTGTCTGGAAAACAGTGTTACAAAGCAGTCTTCCCCATCCTTGGGCTCTTATATTCTTTCTACCACCTCTTATGCTGTGGTCCTTGAGCCTTGGAAGAGTCTTTTCTGTGGCTTACAGTCTTGAGGGGAAGCGTCATGATGGCAGGGGAAAGCATGGCATGAGCAGAGGCTGGACATCACTTTTGCTACAGCAGATAGAAAAAAAGCAGCAAGAGAGTGATCCTGAATGTCTTTTTTGTTTGTTTGAGGCACGGTCTCACTCATAGGGTATCCCAGGCTAACCTGGAATTCACTCAGGCTGTAGTCTCAGGCTGGCCTTGAACTCACGGCAATCCTCCTACCCACCTCTGCCTCCCGAGTGCTGAGATTAAAGGCACGCGCCACCACACCTGGCCTGAATGTCTTTTTTTAATAGAAGAATTCTATCCATAAACAGAGAAGGACTGCTCAGTTAGGAAATCAGTATGTTGCAAACCGGAATGACATCATGGCCTTGGCAATGATCAGGCTACACACCATCACTGCTAGATAGAGAGTCTGGCAGCAGCAAGACCAGGTGAACATGGCTGACTCAGTGGGATATCCTCACCATTCCCGAAAATGGGAGCAGCAGACACTTTATTCCTGTAAAATGAGGCGGTTGAAGGCCCCACTCCTGAACCTATCAAGCTATTGCATCTGCTGGCAGTTTACGGGAAATTTAGGGGACAGAGAAACAGGTCCAACAATAACACAGTGGTATGATCGCCCAGATCCAGAAAGTGAGGTATTCTAAAAAGGACAAATGAAACCACTTTTCTTTCAGCAAATGAACATGCTGTGTGACCTTCTTTTGGCTCTTGACTAGAACAAACTGATGCTTACATGTTTTAAAGGAAATGGGAAACTTTGAGCATGGACCAGAGTGAGATATAATTTACTAATTTTTGTACATTGTCTTGAACAAAGGCATTGTTGCTTTGTTTCTTTTTAACTTTTTATTGATTATAGGTAGATGCAGAACAGTTTATTATTATTAATATTTTATTTATTTGACAGAGAAATAGGAAGAGAGAGAATGGGCATGCCAGGACCGCCAGCCACTGCAAACTAACTCCAGACGCATGTGCCCACCCCCCTTGTGCATCTGGCTAACATGGGTCCTGGGGAATCGAACCAGGGTCCTTTGGCTTTGCAGGCCTTGACCGCTAAGCCATCCCTCCAGCCCAGAACAGGTTTCAGTTGAAATTTTATGATTCCTTCCTAGAATTTCCCTTAATATACTCAAAAAAAAAATGAGAAAAGAGGAGGGGAGAGAAAGGGAGGGGGAGAAGAAAGGGAGGACGAGAAAGAAAAAGAAGAGGGCAAGGGAGAGCAGAAGGACATAATAAAAACCAGCGTTAAGTTTTGAAGCTTTGTGATGGGGGTTCATTATATCACTCATTCTATTTTTCCATCATGTACCTACTGGTTATTCTACACTTTCCCCCTGCATCCAGTTTCCCCTCTTTGCTGACTGTTCTGTGCCCATTTATTGACTGGATCACTCAGACAATTTGCTGGTAGGTTTCTGGTTGTAGCTAATGGCAGCCACCACTGGGAGTGGGAGAGAGAGCAGTCAGAGAGTTAGTCTCTTTGTTCCCCTTTCTGACTTCCATGGTACCACCAGAGAAGATGCACTGGGTACCACTCGAGAGGTTGCACTGGGTATCACTAAAGAGAATGTACTGGGTATCACTAGAGAAGATGTACTAGGTACCACTAGAAAGGATGCTCTGGGTACCACCAGAGATGATGTATTGGGTACTACTAGAAAGGATGCACTGGGCACCACTAGAGAGGTTATATTCATTTTCTGGGACTACTAGGATACAGAATGGGTGCCAGATGTTTTTCACTTCACAGCTCTGAAGCTGGAAATCTGGGATCACGTTGTTGGTATGGTTGGTTTCTTCTCCTCCCTCCCCGACATGTATGTGGCTGTCTTCTCCTCTGTGCTCCTATGGTCTGCCCTGTGTGTGTGTTGGCGTCCTTGCTTCCTGTTGTCTGAAGGGAGAGAAGCAGGCAAGCATAGGGATGCTGCTTGGCTTGGGCCATAAACACCCCCTTTTCATAACAATGCACTTGGCAACTTGTTGGGAACCTGGGACCCCTACTTGCACTGAGCTGCAGGTACACCCTACTCTGAATAGTGGGATAGGTTTCTCCTGTCCTCGTAACCTTCATTACTTCTAGTCAGCTTCTATTCAAATTTGCTCTTAAACACATCCTGGATCGGAAGACAGGGGTCTATCCATACTGGATTGGTTTGGACGTATGACCAGTAAGGTTATTCTAAGGGAACTTGTAGGAGAACCCCTTTTCACCATCTTGTGCCTACAACTAAACAGCTGTGTATATGATTATAACCAGATGCACCACAGAAAGGGATATGCACAGTTCAGAAAGGGTTGTGTAACTCAAGTCTGTCAATCAAAACAGGGAATCACTCAATTATGCCCTTTGACAACTGATTCCTTCTCATGGACTCCAGAACAAGAAGCTCTGGGCAATCACCAGAGAGCTCTTGGGTACTTTCCCACTCATGGTGGCCCGCTGACCCGCTTGGCAGTAGACTGAAACCTTTACAATCGCTTTGCTCTTAATAAAGTTTATTGGCGCTTTACTTTTTATGTGTGTCCTTTCCAATTCTTCGAGTAAGGTGCCAAGAACCTGGAGACGCCCACAGACCTCCAGTAACATAAGGCCATCCATCATATTGGATTGGGACACACTCTAAGGACCTCATTTAAGACCTTATTTCAGCCAGGCGTGTTGGTCCACACCTGTAATCTCAGCACCCAGGGTGGAAGCAGGAGGATTAGGAATTCAAGGCCAGCCTCAGCTACATAGTAGTTTGATCCCAGTCTTAGTTTACAGGACACCCTGTCTCAAAATACAAAAAACAAAATAAAACAGACAAGTAACAAGGCCTTATTTCTAGGAAATGAGGAGTTTGGAGTTGAGTGGGGACAGGCAGGCTGGTACAATTCAACCATAGAAACAGCAAAATTTCTTTTTTCTTTATTTTGCTTTATTTTATTAGAGAGAGCAAAAGAGAGACAGGGAGAGAGAATTGGTGTGCCAGGACCTCAGCCACTGCAATCGAACTCCAGATGCTTGTGCCACCTATTGGGCATGTGTGACCTTGCACTTGCCTCACCTTTGTGCATCTGGCTTACATGGGATCTGGAGAGTTGAACGTAGGTCCTTGGGCTTTGCAGGCAAGCGCCTTAACTGCTAAGCCATCTCTCCAGCCCTATCGGCAGCAAATTTTCTGCACAGGGCCAGGCGGTAAAATATTTTAGGGGCTGTAGGCAATATAGACCCCAGTCTCTGTTGCTGCTACTATTCGGTAGCTGATACGCAAAGAGTTGCATACAGCATAATATGTAAGTAAATGAGTTTATTAATAAAACTTTATTTACAAATCAAGGGCAGGTCATGAGCCACAGCCCACCAACCCCTGCATCTGGTGAGAGCCCTCTAGCCTTGCTCCTTTCACAAGCACTCACTTCTCAATGGACTCTGCCTTTCAGGACAAGAATGAGCCCAGCCTCCCACTACTGCTAATTCCCAGCTGTTACTCTGCCCTGTCTGGTTCTATCAGCCCTTCCTTGGTCCCTTCATTCAATCCTCTTTGGGTAAATGCATCTTGAGTGTATGATCTCTTTCTGGCTGTGTATGATTGCCATTGTATATTTCAAACAGCATATGTTTGATGTTCCCCTGTCAGAGTCATAGAAAAATATGGACAGATTTGAAAAGTAACACTGACATGGTTTGGTTCTCGGCTCTTCACAGTGTCCCCACCAAGGGCTACTGTGGAGGACATGACAGGTGCTCACCGATGAGGACTAAGATGACCTGATCCAGCCAAGAGAGGGACCAGGTGACATGGTGCAAAAGCTATATGGCCCAGTGGCCACTGTGTGGGGGCCAGGCCCAGACCCATCATGCCCAAGCAGGTCCAGAGCGAGAAGTCCAGACTAGCTACTCTGTAGCTGTGACCAGCACTGATCCAGAGGTCAGCCACCTGCCCTGCTGCCACATGTGTGCCACCTCCATCCACCAAGAAGCCACGTCGGGGAGGAAATGTGAGAGACTGGGAGGGTTTTCATTTTATCTAAAGAAGCTAAGCTAACCGTGACTTTTAAACACTTAACATCAAATTGTGTTTATAGGGTTAAACTGAAAAGTAGGGCTACCTTTTGATATCTGCAGAGATGGGGTGCTCACGTCTCTCATATAAAATCATGGAGTATTTGCATATCTTGCTTGGAATCATCTCTAGATTACTCTTCACTCCCATTATGAGGTAACTGCAAGGTAGAGTTCTCAGACCATGTTATGCAGGGAATGACAGGGGAAAAGGCTCATGTGAGGTCAGTGTAGGTACAAGGTTTTTTTTTTAATATTTTATTTTTATTTATTTATTTGACAGTGAAAGAGAGAGAGAGAGAGAGAGAATGTGCGCACCAGGGCCTCCAGCCACTGCAAACGAACTTCAGACACGTGTGCCCCCTTGTGCATCTGGTGAACGTGGGTCCTAGGAAATCGAACCGTGGGTCCTTTGGCTTTGCAGCAAACACCTTGAACTGCTAAGCCATCCCTCCAGCCCTTCAGGTACAACTTCTAAAAATCTTTCTGCCCGAGGATGGCGGATAATGCCTATAAACACAGCACTCCGGGGTCTGAGGCAGGAGGATTGCCACGACTCTCAGGGGATCCTGGCCTATATATTAAGCAACGGTCCATCCAGGTCTACATAGCAAGACTGTCTCCAAAACAAATTATGTTTACAATCCACAGCTCAGTGAATCTGCTAGTGTGGCACTCCCAGAAGCAGAGGGCCAAATGCATTTCATCCAGCGCCGGGGGAGGCGGCGGGGGCGGGGATGCTGCGTGGAAAACCAGAGTAGTCATAGATATAGAAAGAAACCATATTTCCTTTGTACCCCCAAGAGAAGCGTGGTAACTCTTCAGCTGTCTTCGCCTGTCAGTTTAAGGACTAGCTAAGGGAGCCCGAGAGTCAAGGGCTGAAACAGGCCAGTAAGTTTCCAAGGCAAACATGAGACTTTTCACTTTTCCAAGGAGGTGGACATGGCTTTGTGACCCAACTGTGTGTGTGGAGCCAGATTTCCTCTGACCTGCATGCCTCTAGCCAAAGCAGCCTTCCTGGACCCCATGACACTCACAGCTGTTGGGGTCCCCAGGAACAGAGGCTAGCAGGCTGCCAGGGCTTCACCCCTCTACTGTCCTCTGTGAGCCTCCCCCTGCTTGTGAGTTGGTCAGGAAATTGCACATATTTCCCGTGCTTTGCCATAGCACAGCTGTTGCCCGTCCACCTGCCAGCTAAGGGCCCTGAGGGAGGAAGTGAGGAGGATGAGCTCATGGGAAGGAAAGAAACCCAGGTGAGAGGGCAGACAGGGGCACCAGGATGGAGAGAGAGCCCTTTCTTTCCGCTAGCCCCTCCATTAGCAAGGGGTCCTAGGACTGAATATGCTTGTTAACACACAGTTAACGCACCTTGATTTATCAAGAACAGTATGGTGACGAAACTGCTGACCTGACTAGACACAAGAGAGAGTGGTCTTTATACCCTTGAATATATCCACGCACAGCCATGCAAGAGAGAATGGCCCTTATTCCCACGCACATAAGCACACACAGTCATGCACACACGGTACGTTGGTCTCCATGTCTGTGGGCCATGCACCTGTGGGAGCACTGCATCACTGGCCATAGTGGCTGTTCTGCGGTTATTATTTTCTGATAGATATAACACCTAGTTGTTGAAGCTTCTGACCTGGTTTGGATGGGGCGGCCGAAATGGACTTTCACAGGTGGCCCTTTATTATTACCATGCCAGCCCTTCAGTGAGAGATTCTCAGATGGCAAAATCAGACATGTCCCCAGGGCAAGAAAGTTTCTTACTTTTAGAATGTTTTTAAGAGGGAAGAGTCTCCAGAGACAAGGCTGTGGTCTGTGGTCGGCCTGACTTGGGTCGCCAGCGTCAAGCCGGCAGCTTTCTCTCTTGCTATATCTGGGATTAGAAGGAACTATGGGGGTTTGTGACCACTTAGCTCTGTTGCACTGTCATTTATCCTCTTAAAGGAACAACATCTCTGACCTTACACTGTTTACATAGCATTTACACTGGATTAGGCATGAGAAGTCAGCTAAAGGTGACGTAACGTGTATGAGGGGGTCGCAGAGGTTACTGTAAACACTGCACTGTTCTGTAGAGTTCTAGACCGAATCAGTCTTCCAAGTACTGTACATATGTATGAATATATATAAAACACGTATATCTATATGCGATTCTTAGGTATCCAGAGGCAGGGATGAGTCAGTAGGAAGAGAAAGCAAGCTGCCCTGGGAGAGAGAAGATTCGGGAGGAAAGGGGCTCACTGAGAACAGGACAGTCAGTCCACAGAAAGCTTTTCCGCGGTCCATGAACACTGCTCAAGCCCCACAGCATGGTGCCCGTCAGGCCTCCCACCAGCCCGCTGAGAAAGACGTGGGCAACCAGCCCCATGGTCAAGACGGGGACTGAAGCTGGGCAAGATTAGGAACTTGATGAGGTCACACAGCTGCTGAGTCAGGATTCAGAGTTTTCTGAGTTCCCTGAGGCTTAAACCCTATGGAGCGCTGCATTTCCCAGAAAAATCCCATCATGTTAGAAGCCAGCAAATGAGGTAACACAGGGAAGAAGGGAAGGGCCATCAGGAGCCAGACACTGGCTTTCTAGAGTCCCTGGGTCAGCCTGTGGGGGGAGCAGCAGCAGAGAAGAAGAGGAGGAAGAGGAGGAGGAGTAGAAGGAGGAGGAAGAGGAAGAGGAATAGAGGAGGAGGAGGAAGAGGAAGAGGAATAGAAGGAGGAGGAGGAAGAGGAGAAGGAGGAGTAGAAGGAGGAGGAAGAAGAGAAGGAGGAGGAGGAATAGAAGGAAGACGAGGAAGAGGAGGAGGAGGAAGAGTATCCCCGGCTCCCCCACACCCTGTCTTAGGGTATTGTGCTCCCTGCAAGCTGCAAATATGTCTGGTGATGTACTTTTTTTTTCTATAATGGGTCAGAAACGTAATAAATATTTTAGGCTTTGCAGACTTTAAGGTGGTTTTTTTTGTTGTTTGTTTGTTTTTTGTTTTTAAAAACCTCACATCTACCCTATCCTGGTCCACTTGCGAGGACCCAGGGCATATCATTTCAAACCTGCCCCAGTACCTCTATTCCCTCAGTTATTAAATGGGAGCCCAGAGGCCCAACATCAGGGAATTGTTGGCAGTGTTACATGAAATAAGATCTGAAAGGGGGGAGCTAGAAAGATTGTTCTCTCTCTCTCTTTCTCTCTCTCTCTTCCTCTTCCTCTCTCAAATAAATATATTTTTTAAAGATCTTAAAAGTGCCTGGCCCAGGATAAACAACATGTAGTTGTTTACTTCCCCCAGCAAGTCCACAGGTAAATGAGGGCCGCCAGGTCACCTGCACTGCCCTTGCACCTGGATCCAGCTACTGCCTCCCAGGCCTTGGTATTTTGGAGACCTGGTTAGGCTCAGGAAGGAGCAGCCCTTGGAGGAGAAGGCAGAGCTCATGTGGATATCAACTGCATTTTTCCTATTTCTTCCCTCATAAGAATCCCATTGTGGTGGTCGGGTGTGCCCCACAAACTTAGTTGTTCTGAATGCTAGGTTCCCAGCTGATGGAGATTTGGGAATTAACACGTCCTGGAGGCAGTGTATTGTTGGGGGGGGGGGAATGTTATGGGTATTATAGCCAGTGTCCCTTTGCCAGTGTTTGGCACACTCTCCTGTTGCTACGGTATACCTTATGTTGGCCAGGGGGTGATGTCCACCCTCTGCTCACGCCATCGTTTTCCCTGCCATCATGGAGCTCGCCCTCGAGCCTATAAGCCAAAATAAACCTCTTTTTCACACAAGCTGCTGTTGGTTGGGTGATTTCTACCAGCAATGCGAACGTGACTACAACACCCATGGGTCATGGAGTGTGACATCATCCTAATTTGGACCACCATGAGGCTGTCCCAGGCAGGGTGCTCAGTAAGAAGAGAACAGGCCAAATCATCTAGACATGAGAGAAAAGGCACCTGGCATCTACGGACAGCTCTCACCTGTCTCCCAGCAGGGCACAGCTCCCGCAGAAGCTGGCCTTATCTGATCCCTCCTTCCTGCAGCTCCCGCACACAGGCCGGCTTCTCTGCCCATCGACTGCCAATATCTCTCTACCCTGCACACCTATGGACTCCTCCTCTCACAAATACACTTGTGTAATAATGAAAACCAATTTGACAGTGGGAATAGCTCCCAGGGTGCATTTACATTTTAACAGGCTGAACATTCAAAGGCCAACCCTTCAAAAAGATACTGTCAGTCTGGTCAGGGAAGGGAAATGAAGTTTTCTCTCATTTTACAGACAAGAAATCTGAGACTCAGAAAGTTTATACATCCCATATCATCCTATTTAGATCGCACTGTAATATGTACCACTGAAGTTTGAAATATAAATGCTATTATGCACATCAAGAATTTAGCACAGTATCTATTAGTTACCTGCCACTCCCACTTTCCAATCCATTAGTCTCAGTGTTGAGGAGACAGCAAAGTTAAAACAAAGACAGTTGAAATAAGGAGAGAGAGTTTTAGTTGGATATGGGTAAGGAGAAGGTATAGAGGGGTTATTTGGAGAGAGATTGCACACTCACCAGATCACAACTTAAAATTTGCCAAACCTAACCCATTTTCCATAAATCCATTTACTGACGTCTAGAAACCCTACTGAGAAATCTATTTCTGATCTCCTTTTGAAGAGTTATTTAATTCCCAGGGAACGTGGCCCAGTGGCAAGATATTTCCAAGGAGAGGGAGGGGAATCTAATTCTCTATTTGGTTTAATTTTGTTCTGGAACACTTGTGAAGTTTCAAGTCCAAGGGGAGAAAAGAAATACTCTCCTACTTCAGGCAGCACCGCAAGGACATAAAGGGAACCATTTCCCTGTAAAGAGAGGCAAGCACAAACTTATTCTCATTTGCACCACTTCACAAACTTAGAATTTGCTTGAACTTGGGCAGAAATAAGGCTTGTAATGCCCAGGGTGGGAGGAGAAGATGGGATGAAATGAGTGTTAACGAGCATGTTCTCATCATTGGCGAGAGTAGATCTTAAATGTAGAAGAGAGATAGACAGATAGACAGTCACATGGATGGATATTTCCAACCATATTCTCATCATTGGGGAGAGAGTATATCTTAAGTGTAGAAGAAAGGGATAGATATGCAGATTGACAGTCAGATGGATGGATGGACAGGCAGATGGATAGGTAGGTGGATGCAGAGCTAAGAGGCAGGTGAATAGTTGGGGATACGAATGAATAGGCATTTGTTATTATAGTAAAAGGGCATAGTAAATACAGGCATTTCTTAGTTCAACAACATAGTTTGGGTAAATTTATGGATAGTAGAAATCTATTTCTCACAGTTTTGAGGGCTTGCAAAGTGCATGGTAAAAGCACCAGCAGATTGTGAGTCTGGCGGTGGCTTGCTCTCTGATTCATGGATGTCACCTCTTTCTGTGGTACATGGCAGGATGGATGGTAGAAAAAATCCAGTGGTATAGAAAAATGGACACGTAGGTGTGTACCATGTAGATGGATGGGTAGATGGATGTGTGCATGGGCGTGTGCATGGAGGTGTATGGTCAGGTGTATCAGTAGATGGATGGATTCATGTGTGTGTATAGATGGGTAGGTGGAGATGAATGGCAAGATACAGGAGCTAGGTATAAATTCTGCTCATGTTTGAATTTGGCTTAGTCTTTAAAATTAGTTTTTAAACCTTTGCATTCATTGTTCTTTATTTACAAGACAAAAAAAAATATTACCTGAAAGCTAGATTTCTCTCCTCTTTTGAAAATGTAGGCAATTTTATGAAATACTAAGACTAGGGCTGAAGAGATGGCTTAGCTTGCCCGCAAAGCCCAAGGACCCATGTTCGATCTCTCTCCAGATCCCACGTTAGCCAGACACATAAAGGTGAGGCAAGTGCAAGGTCGCGCATGCCCACTAGGTGGCACTAGCTCCTGGAGTTCGATTACAGCAGCTGAGGCCCTGGAGTGACAATTTTCCGTCGTGCTCTCACTGTAGCTCTCTCTAAAGAAAAAAAAAAAGCCCCAAAGTCTACATTTCTTCATGGCAACAACTGACTAGAGCTGAGCAGTGACCACTCCTTCAGAAGAGACATGCCCCACCCAGTCCTCTAGGGCCTCTGCTACGCCCCAGTACTTCTGACACCTGCTGACTCCACTCTCTCACGCCAGCTGCCCACCAGGTAGGCTTTAGTGAACATAGGTCCTGCTGTACATTATTCAGTGACTGCCCTCAGGACTCTGAAACGAGGCTCTCCACGTCCCCTTGCATTGCCTGCGCTGTCCAGGTCCACACATGGAGGATGGATATGGAGCTTTGCCTGTAGACGACACGGAATCAGGTCCCTGCCTCCCTGTGTGCCTCTTCAGCAAGAGCGCTAGCCTCCTGGCAAGACATTTAAAACACTTCAAGAGCCAAGTTCCCACATAGCTATTCAACCATAAACCGCATTCCATCCCCGACTAATGGAAAGATGCAAACTGGTTGTCCTCTGGGGCAGGACTCGGGCCAGCTGTTCTCTCTCATCCTTGTGCTATTTCCTCAGGACTTGCTAGTGAACTCCACACCATTTAAACCTCAGCTCAAGTCCTACCTCTTCTTAAAGCCTCCTCCACATTCTCTACAGACAGAGAGGCATGCCCCACCTCTCTGCCCGCCGCTGGGAACATTGTACAAACAGCTACCATAGATGTCTCTCCCATGAGCACACACTGCCCAGCCTCATCCTCAGGGATGGGTATAACCTGGACCTTACGCAGCTTGGCACAAGCCCTCCTCTCGTCCTTCTCCCTTCTCCTCTTCTCCTCCTCTACCTCCTTCTCTTCTTTTGGGCCATTGGATATATGAAGTCCCATGTTGATTTTTTTGTTTTGTTTTATGTTTTTATGATTTTTGAGGTAAGATCTCACTCTAGCCCAAGCTGACCTAAAAACTCACTTTATAACCCAGGCTGGCTTTGAACTCACAATAATCTTCCTACACCTCACTCAGCCTCCCAAGTGCTGGGATTAAAGGTGTGAGCCACCAGGCTTGGCATGAGGTCACGTATTGAGAGATGAAAGCTTGGGCATAAGAAGAGAAAAAGACAACAGAGAACGCTGGAGATAAAGGGAGAGAAACAGAGATAGGTCCCAACGGTAGAGCCCAGCTGCGAGACTAGTGCCCTTGCTCCAGCTTCTTGTCACACTTCAGGAACTCCCTGTCTCTGTGCCTTCAGCTTTAACTCGCTCCTGTCACCAAGTACTCAACCTCGGATTTCAAGGTCAATTCTTCTGAGGGAATCTGAGTGGCCAAATGGTCACCTTTATAGCCCCGTTGACCCCCACTTATGCTCAGGAGCCTCTCCTTGGCTGGTGTTCAGGTGTGGATTGGCCGACCTTAGAAAAGGGGAGTGGGGGTCTGAGGTGCCACCAGGGCAGCACAGGAGAGGAAACACAGAGAAGGGTGAGGAATAGCTGGCCTTCTGGAGCAGGGCCTACTGAGTCCCACCAGCCTCTCCCAAATTGGATTCTTTAATATTTAATATTTATTGATTAGCAGGTGGAAAATACCAAGGTGGTTGTTTGTAACTAACTCATAGACAGTCCCAAGAATTAGATCAAAGGGAGCTAGGCAGGAGAGGCAAAAAGCAATTTCCTCCAAAAAATTCAATTTGCTTTGTTCTCTGCGTCTGATTTCCTCTGGGTTGGCCCTGATTTCCGTAAGACCTATAAAACCCCAGACTTGGCTGGAACCCGGAACCAAGGCCAGGCAAAGGCCATTTCTCCAGCCCAATCCTGGGTCCTGCCAGGACCATGAGCCAGCTCTCAGCAGAGAGGTCTCCCCAGGACACAGTCACCTGTCAGGTGTGAAAGATGACCAACCATTAGATTAATTCCTCATAAAACATCACTTAGGAAAGAGCAGGTTCATTACACACGTGGCCTTAAAGTTAGACAGCTTCCCTTTTGGCTCCAACAAAGAGGAGCGAAGAGGGTACAGGCCAGCAGGGCTATTTCTGGGCTGGCTGTCAAGGCATTTGAGGCAATATATTCCAATGCAGAGATGAGAGAGAGAGAGAGAGAGAGAGAGAGAGAGAGAGCAAGAGAGAGAGAGAGAGCACCCACAGAACCATCCTACTCACAAACCTTGCAGGTTCCAGGTTCCTTCAGCTTAGGTAGACACCAATGGGAATCTAAAGGTTCCCTCCTTCCTTCCCCAAGGACAAAACCTAGCCACCAATCTCAGCAGGCTTTAGTGAGAGATGCCAGGAAGATGGAGTATAGACAGATGCGGGGTGCAATGAAAGTGTTTTGCCAGAGGTGAGAGATCTGTGTGTAGGCGGCATGGTTAATGCACAGGTTCTCGCCTCACCGCCGAAGGAAGTATGGAATGTTCTCCTCTCCCCCACGGAGCTTCTGCTTCACTTACACTGGTTTCTCTCCGACACCCCCACATAAACCTCTGGACCTCGACACTGGCCGTTTCTCCTGCTGGAATGCGATCCCCCTAGATAACTGTGTGGCCAGATTTCTCCCTTCCTTGGGGTCTTTACACAGAGCTTTTGTGAGGATCTGCCTGATAACTATCTATATATGTTCATTTTCTGTGACCATAATGAAATACCCAAGGCTGCGTCCTTATAAAGAAAAGAGGCCAATTCAGCTAACCGTCTTGGTGGCTGATGTATCAACCTCGTGACACAAGCTCTTCAAGGACGCCTCTTCAGCTGCATCACATCATGGAACGTGGAACGGGTTCACACCACACCATGGGAAGCCACAGAACGACTTGGGGTCAGGCTTGCTCCTGTAACAACTTGCTCTCCAAGAATCAGCTCAGGGAGCTGGGCGTGGTGGCGCACACCTTTAATCCCAGCACTCGGGAGGTAGAGGTAGGAGGATCGCCACGAGTTCGAGGCCACCCTGAGGCTCCATAGTGAATTCCAGGTCAGCTTGAGCTAGAGTGAGACCCTACCTCAAAAAACCAAAAAAAAAAAAAAAAAGAATTAGCTCAGGGACTCCAGAGAACAACCTTACTCCCTTTTGAGAACATGCCCCAATGACCTAAAAACCTCCCACAAGGCCCTGCCTGTCAGGGGCTCCTTCTCTCACATCACTGCATTGAGGACCACTCCTGCTACACAAACGCGAGGGGACACATTGTGACTACATCCAAATGCCAGCAACCCCCAAAGCCTCGACACTCCAGGCCGCTCTCCCCATTCCCCTGTTGGCTGTTTTTAACCCCGATGAGTGTTTATACTTGCTATGCGCTGCTTGTCCACTTGCCTGCTCGACTCCCCCCCCCCCACCCCATGGAATGCACGTTCTATGAGGTCTGACACTGTGTCAGCTTCATTCACTGCCCCCTGTCCAGCCATCAGAGCATATACTAGCTGCTCAGTAAGCACTGGCTACATGGGAAAGAGCCATGTTCAGAATCAAATCTGGTTTGGATGTGCGCCCTGCGATTATGGTATGATGCAGTCATATTGCTTCTCCACCCAGGGCCTCGGTTTTCCTATCTGTAAATGAAGTCAGATTTCCATTCTTTAGGGATCCAGGAACAGTGTCCAACCAGGAAATAAACAGCCATGCCACCATACTTTTTTGTTTTGTTTTGTTTTTCGAGGTAGGGTCTCACTCTAACCCAGGCTGTCCTGGAATTCACTGTGTAGTCTCAGTGTGGCCTCGAACTCATGATGATCCTCCTGCCTCTGCCTCCTGAATGCTGGGATTAAAGGCGTGTGCCACCACGCCCGGCTCTCCACCTCCCTTCTTGCCCTAGGTGTGCTGGGATTACAGACACTTGCTGCAGGTGCTTTACAGGGGTTCTTGGGGCCTGGATTCAAGTTCTCATGCATGCGTAGCATGGGCTTTACCCCCTGAGCCATTTCTGCACCCCTTTGGAGTCTTCTCAAATGGACTTGCTCTTTAAGACCGCCTGTGGTGTGCCTGCCAAGTAGGCAGAGGACTCTAGGTAAACATATGCCAGCACCTGTGTGCCAGGAATCACCGAGAGACGCTCCAACCCCTTTCAGGAGAACTTCCCATTAGCAAGGCCCTGAGACAAGGCTTCTGCGATGGCCAGCCCTGATGACGTCCCTGGCTAGACTTTAGCCACAGCCCTCCGTCCACCTCTTCAGGCCCTCCTTGCTTCAGGGTGAGCAGCATTCAGTTGAGCCCAGTAGCTGTACCATCAGGCATTTGGGGGATTAGAATCTCAGCTCCAACACTGGTATGGACGACAAAGGCAATGATGGCCCTTGGGTTGTGCAAGGCATCAGCCTCTCCAATTTAGTGTGGTCCCACAGGTATGAAATTAGTGGGTTAGCAGCACCCAGTCAAGGCCTGACACCCGATACGTGTTAAATCCATAGAGGGCAACAAAATAGACTTATCATGCTTTAAATTCACAGAAGGGGCCATGTAGTGTTTGCAGACATAATGGATTCCAAGAGGGAAGCTGCAGCCATGTTAACATCAGAGGCAACTTCCGGGGTGGTGGGGATGTGAGATCCTCAGGAAACCGCTTTAGTTGTTCTGTTCATGTAGCCCGGAGTTCAGGAAGCGGCTCCTGGATTTCCACATGCTGAGCACTTTCTTGATGAACAACCAGCTGTCATGAAATGTCGAGGTGTCTGTGTTCTGAGCATCATTCAGTCCGAATGAGGCGCGTTTGATCTAAGCGAAGCCCAGTTGCCTTCTCCACTCAAACGTTCTTAAACAATGTGCAGTTTATCTATGTAAAGGAGGTCCCAGGCCTCCAACCTCAGCCCTCGAGTCTGGTAACTGCACTCAGGTGGGCGAAGACACAGGAACTAAGAGTGAAGGCTATACAGAGGAGAGCAAAATGAAAGGCATGGAAAGTAAAAATAAGAAAGTTGGGTCTGGGAAGGTGATCTAGTGGTTAAAGGCACTGGCTTACTGGTCCAGGTCCAATTCTCAGTCCCGACACAAAGCCAAATACACAAAGCAGTACATGTGTCTGGAGTTCATTTGCAGTGGCAGGAGGCTCTGGTGCTCCCACTCTCACTCTCTTTCTCTAATCAGTAAATTTTTTAAATATTTAAAAAATAAATATGAAAAATAAAAATACAGGGCTGGAGAGATGGCTTAGCGGTTAAGGCACTTGCCTGTGAAGCTTAAGGACCCATTTTCTACTCTCCAGGTCCCTCGTAAGCCAGACACACAAGGTGACTCAAATGTGCAAGGCTGCACATGCGCACAAGATGGCACACGCATCCAGAGCTTGATTGACATGGCTGGAGGCCCTGGTGTGCCAATCCTCTCTCTCTCTCATAAAAAATACAAAATATAAAAATATAAATATGAAAGTAGCGATAGTCAATGATAAGAAGATATTTTTTTATGGCGTCCCCCCAGAAATGCAAATACTACAACAGAAATGACAAACACATAAAACAAGATGACCAATCTAGGGATCTGAAATCTAAATAAGCCAGCTGGGCATACAGCTCAGTGGTAGAATATTTGCCTGAAATATGCAAGGCCCTGTGTTTGATCCCAGCAGTGAAGAAAAATAGAGCCGTTTTTTAAATGTACGTGAGTGAGAGTGTAAATTTCCAGGCTGAAGGCACCCAGCATAGTGATGGAGTTCTCACATCTGAGGCGATCACCCCCACACTTTAGGTTACCACAGACAACGATCAGAAACGCTGCTGGGGAGACAGTAATCATAATGTCATCCAACTAGAAGGCAACAGAACAATGTTTGTATAATTCATAAAGAAAATTGCTTGTAATTCCTTGTTGTTTTTGTGTGTGTGCACGTTTTTCATGTGTGTGTGTGTGCAGGTGCATGTGTGTGAGAGATGGTGCGTGCATGCATGTTTGTATGTACGTGTCGAGGCGGAGGACAACCTCAAGTGTTGTCCCTCAGTTGCTGACCACCTTTTATTTTGAGACGAGGTTTCTCATGGGCCTGGAGCCAAGTAGGCTCGGCTGGCTAGCCAGTGAGCCCAGGCATCTGCCTGTCTCTGCCCCCCACTGCTGGGAGTCCAAGTGGGTGCTAAAATGCCCACCATTTCTATTTTTTTGTTGTTGTTTGTTGTTTTTTTTTTGTTTGTTTGTTTTGTTTTTCGAGGTAGGGTCTCACTATAGCTCAGGCTGACCTGGAATTCACTATGGAGTCTCAGGGTGGCCTCGAACTCATGGCAATCCTCCTACCTCTGCCTCCCAAGTGCTGGGATTAGAGGCGTGCACCACCACGCCCGGCTAATGCCCACCATTTCTATGTAGGCTCCAGGAATCAAATTCAGGTCCTCATGCTCGTGAAGGCAGCAGTTTATCAACTGAGCATCTCTTCTGCTCTCATTTCTGGGAATTCTACAGTCTGCCAAACTATAGGTAACAAATGACATTTCCAGAAACTCAAGGTCTTGATTACTTTACTTCCTATATATCTTTCTTCCCTCCCTCCCTCCCTTCCTCCTTTCTTTCTTTCTCTTTCTTTCTTTCTTTCTTTCTTTCTTTCTTTCTTTCTTTCTTTCTTTCTTTCTTTCTTTCTTCCATTTATTTATTTTCAAGCAGAGAGAGAGAGGAGAGGCAGAGAGAATGGGCACATCAGGGTCTCCAGCTGTGACAAACTCCAGATGCATAGGACACCTTGTGGCTGTATGTGGGCTCTGGGGAATTGAACTCCAGCTGTTACGCTTTGCAAGCAAGTGCCTTAACCATTGAGCAATCTCTCCAGCCCAGCTACATGTCTCTCTAAAGAACATATGAATCATGTGCTCTATTAAAACTAGGGAGTAACGTTAGTCTGGGATCAACAGTTAACACAGAGTAGAGAAAAAAAGAAAGGTAATTTTCAGGAGGATGGGACAAGAAAAGACCAGGAAAAGATCTGTCTGGCAGCTTAAAAGAACTGGACGCAGAGTGGAGAAAAGATGTGTTTTGGCACATACTTCCAGTGGCAGGGATTTTTAGATGGAAAAGTACCATAATTATCAAAGATTCTCTAGAAAGTTGAAAATAGACATTGTGATTTGGAATTTTTCAGTACAAAAAAACAGTGAAGCCGGGCCTGGTGGTGCACGCCTTTAATCCCAGCACTTGGGAGGCAGAGGTAGGAGGATCACTGTGAGTTCAAGGCCACCCTGAGATTACATAGTGAATTCCAGGCCAGCCTGAGAGAGTGAGACCCTACCCACACTGGCGTCTGAGTATGGTGGACTTGATATGTAATCCCAGCATTTAGGAGGCTAAGGCAGGAAAATTATATGCCTGAGGCCAGCCTGGACTACTAAGTGAGTTGCAGGCCAACCTAGGCTACACAGAAAGATCCTGCTTCAAAACAAAAGCAAAATCACAACAAAAGAAACAGCAATAAGTACAAGAAAACCAAAACACTATAATTACTTGAAATAAGTGTAGTTCAGATTTTCTGTCCATAATGCCTCTTTAAAAATTATGCCCCTCTAAAAGAAAGTGAGGTATGGTGGCACATGCCTTTAATCCCAGCACTCAGGAGGCAGAGGTAGGAATATTGCTGTGAGTTTGAGGCCAGCCTGGGACTACAGAGTGAGTTTCAGGTCAGCCTTGGCTATAGTGAGACCCTACCTCAGAAAATAAACAAACAAACAAAAAAACCACATTTCAGATAATATTATATTTCACTTGATTTTTATTTGGAGATAACATTTTTTTTTTTACCCAGAAATACATGCAAGACATGACCACTTGGCATTTAGTCCCAGGTAATGACAGATGTACTGGTTGACTGACCAGTTTCCAATATGACTAGTATATAGGATAAATTTAATTACTCCCTGTGTTGGGGTGGACCCAACATGCTTTGTTTCAAAAGCAAAGAAGACCTTCGTCAACACCTCAGTCTGTTGGGTTCATGGTGCTTCTATGGGCTTAGGAATGCTCTTGGTTTAGTCCTAAACATATGCTTCTCCACTGTTCATCTACGTATTGCTTGAGTGAAAGACAGCAATGAGTGCAAAGCTGACAGAGAAAATGGTGCTGCAAGAACATGTGCCTAGAGAATGACTCCCTTCTCCAGACATCATGTGCACCAGCCTGCTTTTCCATCTTTGGTAAACAAGATAGGCCTTCCTTGGGGCTGGAGAGATTGTTCACTGGTTAAGGTGCTTTGCCTGCAAAGTCTAAGGATCCAGGTTCCATGCCCCAGTACCCACAAGGTTCTGGTCACGAAAACAATAAACTTGAATTGAACAAAAGAGGTGGGTTAGCTCAGGGGGAAGATGGTAGAAGGAAAATGACATTGTGAGGGTGCTCGACCAGGGCTGTTTTCCTCTTCCTTATGAGAAAGCAACAATGTCAACATTAAGATGTTATTTCAAAATGAAGGTGAATTCTAGAAGAAACAGCTAAGGCATTGAGCATTTTGCTTCTAGAAATGGGGACTGGGTTGAGGAGAGGCACAGGACCTTGAATTCATGGGACTGTTTGACTTTCTAAAGAAGGTAATGACTATTGTAATTAGTTTTTAGTTAGCATCCAAAATAGTTGGCTTCATTATCACGTTCTCACATATGCACATCATTGAACTTTGCTCATACTCAGATAAATATTTATTAGCGAAAGCTTAGGATATGCAAATATGGGAATAGAATAAAATAAAAGCCATTCATAAAGTATAGTCCCAGAACAGCTGTCAATAAAACACTGGGATGTGAATGTTAAGTCTTTTTTTTTAATTTTTTGTTATTTTTATTTATTTATTTGAGAGCAACAGAGAGAGAAAGAGGCAGGGAGAGAGAGAGAGAGAGAGAATGGGTGTGCCAGGGCTTCCAGCCACTGCAAATGAACTCCAGACGCATGCGCCCCCTTGTGCATCTGGCTAACGTGGGTCCTGGGGAATCGAGCCTCAAACCGGGGTCCTTAGGCTTCACAGGCAAGCACTTAACCGCTAAGCCATCGCTCCAGCCCCCAGTGTTAAGTCTTTATACACATTTAAAACTTAAGGGCAAGGGACTAGGGAGGTAGCTTAGTGGGTAAGAGAGTTTTACTATGTAAGCATGAAGACCTGAGTTCAATACCTGACACCCACATACAATACTCAGGTGTGGCTGCACATGTCCAGCCCTGCAGGGTCAGAGACAGAAGGATCACAGGGGTTCACTGGTCAGCCAGTCTAGCCAAAAAGCAGCCACAGGTTAGTGAGAGGCCCTGTCTCAGGGAAATAAGGTAGAAGAGCAATGAAGGAGGACACTTTGTGTACACGCATGCACGCGCACGCACACACATGCACACACTTTATGTACACATATGCGCATGCACGCACACACACACTGAAACAAAAATAATAAATAAAAGCAAGATCAGGATGTAAACATTGTTTCTCAACATACATTTAAAGTAATTGTGGCCATTGGTTTATAAGTTAATCTTCATCGACCAACCCCATTTCAATGGCAGCATATTCCCCATTCATATACAGAATTTTGCTATCTTAACTTGTTGTTTCACGAAATAAAGTTACCTTTCCCTACCTGAATGTAGATGCATCCATTCCCCAAGGCCTGTGAAGGAGTCTATGGTGTAGACTGCCCAGATTTGATAGAATCTGGTCCTATGTGGGGATGGTCACTCATATTTACCTAGTTCTTTGCCACTTAAAACAAGTTGTGATGAGCATCTTTCTTTTAGGGCTGTGAGCAGAAAATCCACAAAGTGTAAGCAGTTTGTGCTCCCTTTCAGGGGACATACTTAGCTTGCTTTTGTGGGATGTGGGTAAGTGAGGGCTAGCTGCACTTAAAAGTGAACTCCAGGGCTGGAGAGATGGCTTAGCAGTTAAGTTGCTTGCCTGAAGAGCCTAGTAACCCATGTTCTATTCTCCAGTACCCATGTAAAGCCAGATGCACAAGGTAGCACATGCATCTGGAGTTCTTTGTTGTAGCTGGAGGCCCTGGCACACCCATTCTCTTCCTCTTCCCTCCCCCAGGCACAGTGGCACAAACCTTTAATCCGAGCACTCAGAAGGCAAAGGTAGGAGGATTGCTATGAGCTCAAATCCATCCTGAGACTTCATAGTGAATTCTAGGTCAGCCTGGGGAAGAGTGAGAATCTACCTCAAAAAAAAAAAAAAAAGAAAGAAAGAAAGAAAGAAAAAGCAACAAAAAAAGTGAGCTCTAGAAATATGCCAATGAAGTGGCAGGCTGTTGTGTGACTTTCTGGGGGGAGATATAAACAAAAGCACTCACCTCACCTCACATAAGGCACTAATGACAGACCAAAGTAACAATTCCACCAATTCAAGCTTAGTGAACTAGGGAGTCAACGGATTTACAAGAGAGTGGGCAACCCCAAAGCAACTGCTTCACCAAAAAGTCTCATCCTGGCCTGGAGAGATTGCTTAGCGGTTAAGGCACTTGTCTGCGAAGTCTAAGGACCCATGTTCAACTCTCCAGATCCCACATAACCCAGATGCACAAAGGTAAGGCAAGCACAAGGTCACACATGCCCACTAGGAGGTGTGTCTAGAGTTTGATTGCAATGGCTGAGGCCCTGGTATGCCAATTCTCTCACCCTCCCTCTCTCTCTCTCTCTCTCTCTAGAATATATTTTTAAAAAGTCTCACCCCAGCATGGATGACAATGTCCCCATAGCTGCATAGATAGGGCCCCTCAGTCAACCTCCCACACTCTATATGCCCGTACTTCCCAAGTCCACCTGCAGCTATGGCAGAGAAGCAAGGAGGGACTGGCTGGAATCTTGTGGTGGTGGTGGTGGGGGGGGTCCTGTTCACTGTCCCCATCCCCATCTCTTTAGGAAGGAGCATCAGCAGCCTGATCTTGAGGGTCTCGCTCAGGTAGTCACAGCTGGAGGTGACAATGGTGGCCGTACTCAGAAGACAGCATTCCACAAGGATCCTAGGATGTGCCTCAGTAAAACCACGTCCAAGGACAAGAGGTCGAGCATTCTGAGGCGGTGCAAAAGTGGGTTGAAGTATACAGAGCCCAGAGCTAACGCGCAGAATGTTCTCCCAATCAGCAGACGCTTCCAGAAATATACTTAGTAATGCCGCGCACACAGCCATAAGCAGAGCACAGTTGTGTCAACGTGGAGAAGAGGTTTTATCAGGATTTCTGTGTCTGTGGGGTCAGATGCAGCACTTCTGCAAGCAGCAGCAAGTATCAGCGTGTACGAAGCTGTGTTTTATGCATCCCAGCTATCAATAATAGAAACAAATCTCTACAGGCAAGACTCGACTCCCATTCTGTTCTCTTTATAAAAATATATTTCAAAATCATTGCCATATGGTAAGAAGCAATGAAAGTGTGCAGCCGAAAATAGAAGGAAAAAAAAAAAAAGCACACGGGCGGTAAGCTGATGAAAGCATTGTTATTTTTCTGAATTCTGTGATGCTTGCGGTACAGCTATTTAAATTTATAATTTTCATAGTTTCTTTCCTCCCTAGGAAGGCGTATTCATTTTCCTGCCTCGCTTGTGTTTATAATTTTGTGTTTTCTAAGGAGGTTCTTTCAAACGGGGTAAGTGCGCCAGGCTCTGCACACAACTTGGTCTTGCAGCTGCATGGTAGATGCCGCACGTGCAGCCGGGCCGCAGAGCTGCCAAGGCTCCGTGGGCCCCTCCCCGCTTGTCATCGGTCGTGCTGGGCAGTTTACTGTGCCTTGCTCTCCTCATTTGTGACATGGGGATCAACACTTCCGAGGGTGGCAGGGCAGGTGGCTCAGTGGGTAAAATGCTTGCTGCACGAGCGTGGAGATGTGCTTTTGGATCCTCAGAAGCTATCTGAGGACAGACAGGGTAGCTTGAGTCTGTTATCCCAGTGCTCCTGCAGCAAGATGGGAAAAAATGGGAAGTAGGGACAGGAGAACACATGGATGCTCTTGGGCCAGCTAGCCTGGTGCACACAGAGACAAACAAGAGACCGGGCCCTGTCTTAAGGTGGAAGGAGAGGACTTACATTCAAGGTTGTCTTGCACATGTATACTGTGGCACACACACACACACACACACAGAGAGAGAGATTAAAAAAATAAACTTCATAGGGTTGCTATGAAAATAAACTGAATGAATGCTTGTGGGTAATGGAAACAGCCAATGAAAACTGGATTCATTTCTTACGCACTTGTGCAAACGTCTCATCAGGATCAATTCCTAGAGGTGGGAACCTTGTGTCAAGGGTGTGCTCTCAACTCATTTTACTACAGATTGCCGGATGCCCTCCAGAAAACTCCCAGGTTGCCCTGCACTGTATACTGTGATGTAGATCAGAGCCGTGGAGTCAGGAGGTGACCCTGAGCTTTGGTTGTGACTTTATCCCGGCCCAGCCCAGTTTCCCGAACCCTTCCAGGTCAGGTTGGGTTTGGGGCTATTGGGATGGGCACCCCGCTTCTAACTGAGGGTTCTGAGAATCCTAGCTCCCTTTGGCATAGTGCCTCACCTTTTGTGGAGCCCAGTGGTCCTGTGATGAGGCAGACATGGAAGAGGTCACTAGATGATGAAAGGAGAAAGCATGGCTCAGCTTGGTTGGGGGCTGACGTGCAAGGCTACCCCAGCAGGTACAAAGCAGAGGAACAAGAAGTTGGGTGTATTGAAAACCTAACACCTTTCCCACGGTACCTTGCTGCCTCTGAAAAGTCCCTGCATTAAAGTGAAACGTACTCTTTAAACTGAGATATAGTGACAATGAAATGGACTCTTTTCTCCAAGTTAGTTATAAAGGGCGGCCATTGAGCTACATTATGGAGTAAGAGGGCACTTCTTAGAAAAATAAATTTAATTGCGGCCTCTTGATGCATGTCAGATCCACTCTGTTTTAAACTTTCAATTATGGTGAGATATGGCTGTAGGGAATGTGCTTCACATCCTGATTCGAGACCTTAAATGGCAGCTCCTTTTGTACTTGTGTCTTTAAAAAACTGTCTCCTCTATCCCCTAAACTTGTACCTTCTCCTTGACTTGCCAAACAAATATAGTCCAAATACACACCCACATACGCACACACACACACACACACACACACACACATATGAAAGAGAATGAAGAGAAAAGCTCAAAATTGGGATACTCTGTTCCTACATGTTTAGGATAATTTAGATTTTTTCTCACACATGACAAATTAGAAAGGAAAAGAAAAATTTGCATAGGAGGACAATTAAGAATGAACTAGAGATGTCATTTGTCCCAAATCAGGACAGTGCTTCATAATCTGCTTTGCCATGGATGTCGTAAGTTCTGACAAGTAGGAACTAATGGATGGATGCCTTTGTTCTCTGGTGACACCCAGCAAGTGTCATCACAAAGCAAGGATCAGCCCACATTGAGCTGCTCCCCAGGCCCTCGCAAGCAAGTTAGATTAATAGCCATATAGCCATGTAAGTGCATTTAGGTCTGGTAATAAAGAAATAGATATATGATGGATTCGTTGACAGATGATAGATATAGTTAGATGGTAGATAGCTAGCTAGCTAGCTAGCTAGCTAGATAGATAGATAGATAGATAGATAATAGATAGATAGATAGATAGATAGATAGATAATTGATGGATAATTGAAAGATGATTGATGGCTAGATAATAGATAGGTGATAGAAAGGGAGAGATAGATAGCAGATAGAAGAAAGATGATATACAAAGGTGATTGATAAATAAATAATAGACAGATAGATATTAAATTGATAGATAGCTGATAGTCTATGGCCATACCACGGTGAGCACAGCTGATCTTGTCTGATAGATGACAAATAGTTAAGGGACTTGTTGGCTGAACAGACTAAGAACCCCTAAGCAGCCTTCTAGTCCACCAACCCAGCTAATTTCCACAAACTATCTTCCCAAGAACTCCAAGGGTACTCCACAGGCCTGCTCTGCAAGTGCAATTATGAAGATTTTTTTTTTTAATTTTGAGAGAGAGGGGGAGGCAGAGAGAGAGAGAATGGGAGCGCCAAAGCCTTCAGCCTGCTGTGAACGAACTCCAGACACACGCACCCTCTTGCGTGCATGTGCAACACTGTGTGCTTGCGTCACTTTGCACCTGGCTACATGGGACCTGGAGGTTTGAACATGACTTCTGAAGCTTTGCAAGCAAGCGCCTTAACTGCTACGCCATCTCTCCAGCCCATGGAGATAAGTTTTTAACCTGCACAATTTGGCTTTCAACAGCCGCTTGATATCCCAGCTGCCACAGGAAGTTTCTCCCCTCCTTGACAAAGATAAGGTGCACTTGTGTAGAGGTACTCCACTGCTGACGTCACGGAACATCCAGGGATTCTTCTCTTAAAATGAGCTTTGCAAGAGCTCATAAGCCAATTAATCTAAAAATCAGAGCCTTAAAGCTTCCTTCCCCTCCTGATAGACCAGAAGGAAAGACGTAGAATAGAGCCTACATCTGGTGGGGGTGTTGGCAGTAGACTTTTTTATTTGTTTGCTTTCTTGATAGACAAGAGAGACCGACTCTGGTAAACTTGATAAAACACAAAGTGCAGGGACTCACTGACAGTGTATAGGATAGTGTAGAGAATTCCAGAGTCACCAAGACTAGGAACCCAGTACTAGGAGTTAATGATAGGCAGTGACACAAATAAGCACCCTTGGATAGGATTATCATTGATTATTTTCTCTCTTTACATGATTTTCATGATGTCACGTGTCACTTGTATTACTATAACATAAAGTAAATTAATAATTACTGGGAACTTGCTACACTATTGTCTCACAAGCAATTTTATTTCATACTCACTTCCTTTTTCATAGCGGAGGAGACTGAATTTTAAGGGTCATACTTTCTATTCTCAAGGTCAGACCAATAATATGTGGCAAAGTTAGAACCTGCACCTAGGTATATCTATCAATCACTACAGCCTGACTTGTGGTATGATGTGGGTCAGTGTTTTGTTTTGTTTTTTTTAATCTTTGAGGAATTGCTGACATCTTGAGTGTACAGTTTGATAAAGTTTACTAGGTGCATATATATCTGTAACCCACACTCCTAAGAAGATATAGAGCAAGTCTATATTTTTCTGTTCCCGGTAGTCTGCCCTCAGTTAAGTTACTACTGTTGGGATTTACTTATAAGTGAAATCACAGAAAAACTAGACTCTTATTTCTGTTTGTCTGCATGTGTGTGTGGTGTGTGTATACGTATGTGTGGGGGCATATGAACGTACAGTTGTGGAGATCAGAAAGTAACACTGGGCGTCTTCCTACATCACTTCTCCCCTGTATTTTCATGAGGAAGGTTCTACTAGGCCCAGAACTCATCGTTTGGGCCAGCCGGTGAGTCATGAGGGACGCTCCTGGCTCTGCCTTCCCAACACCATGCCACCACACTTGGCTTTTACATGGGTACTGCGAAGCTGAACTCAGGACTCTGTGCTTACGTGGCAAGCGCTTCACCCACTGACCCATATCCCCAGTCTGAGATGGTTCCATTTTTTTCATCAGAATAATGCTTCGGGGATTCTACTGAGCATCTGCTTTTCGCTTGTTGAGTAGTACTCCACTTGTCTGAATACTTTCATTTTCCTATTGATAGACTGCTTGAATAGTTTCCTCTTTAGAACCACTGTGAATAAATCACTCTAAATATCACGTTCAAGTCATTATGTCAACGTGCATTTTTATTTCTCTTGGGGAAATAAGAATGGAAATGGGGATAGAGAGATGGCTTAGTGGTTAAGGTGCTTTTCTGTGACGCCTAAGGACCAAGGTTCAATTCCCTAGTACCCACATATGCCAGTTGCACAATGTGGCGCATGCATCTGGAATTTGTTTGCAGTGGTTAGAGGCTTAGTGTGCCCATTCTCATTCTCTCTCTCTCATAAATAAGTAAATAAATAAGAATTAAAATTGCAATTCTCACAGTCATAGAGTAGAGGTATATTTAATTTTATATGACACTAATAATAACAAATATGTTTTGGTTCTACCCTTTCAGCCTGACATGGCTCCTAAAGCCATTGCAATTTCCTGGGGGATAGAGATGCTAGGAATGCCCTTTTCCTTATCATTTTGGCCTCTCCCCCGGCCCCTGAACAGAGCTGCTAAATCCCTTAGAATTTCCTGAGCAACAGGAGCTGGTCTTGTTCCAGTGAGGTGACTCTAGTGAGGTCCTGGCTAGATCCAGAGTGGGGCTGGTGGCCATAAAGACAGAGCCACAGCTGGAAGCTTGGGACCTTCATCCTCGTTCCCCGTCCTCTGGCCAGGGGAGGGGCGCTAGTGGCAAAGTCGAGATAAATGCCCGCAAAGTCGGAGTTCAGAGAGCTCCTGGCAGGGAGCACCCCACCTTCTCAGGGCAAGAGGCCTGTCCTCTTGGGACTCTGGGACTAGTCCCATGTCTTCATCTCTTCATCGCATCATCATGCCGTCCATGGCAAACCAGTGACTGTGCTCCTCCCTGAGCTCTGTGACCTGCTCCAGCAAATTTCTGAATCTGAGAAAACAGTGATGGGCAGGAGTATCAATGGCAGGAAGAGACTCGTTATTGGCCCCAGAAGTGGGGGCAGCCTTGGACGCTTGTGAACGCAGAGTGGGAGTTTTCTTTAGTGTGGAAAGGGCAGAAAGTCTGATATCAGAAGTGAAGTGTCATTCTCTCTATATTTGCCTCTTTCTCATTCCATCTCAAATAAATAAAAATAAAATATTAAGAGAAAAAAAAATGGGCTGGAGAGATGGCTGAGCCGTTAAGGTGCTTGCCTACAAAACCTAATGACCCAGATTCATTTCCCCAGTACCCACGTAAAGCCAGATGTACAAGATAGTACAGGCATTTGGAGCTTGTTTGCAGTGGCTAGAGGCCCTGTCAGTGCATTCTCTCTCTATCTACTTCTTTCTCATTCTATCTGCCTCCAATAAATAAAAATAAAATATTAAAAAAGAAGTCAAGTGTTATAAGAGTGAAGAAATCCATAGTTTTCCTTCTTGAGTAACGATTTTCTAGAGTCTGCATCATTTTCTGTGTGAGTTCTATGTAGCTCTCTGTAGTTCCATGTGTGTGTTATATGTAGTCCACAATTCCTTAAATGCGTGGCATCAGCAGAGTTTTTTATTTTAGTCACACTGGTGGCTGTGAGTGGTACCTCATCCAGGTCTTACTTTGCTTTTTCTTAGTGAAAGGGACGTCCAGAACTTGTTCATATGTGTGTGGAATACTCTGTCTTTGCTTGAGAAGCGGTTATTCAAGTCTTCCAGCCACTACTTACAGTTAGTTGCTGTGTTAGTCAAGCTTTCCATTACTATAACAAACACCCGAGACAATTAATATATAAAGAGAAAAGTTTTCTTCTAGCTCACGGGCTTGGAGGTTTCATGCCACCATAGATTGGTTGTGTTGTGTTTTGTTCTGTCTTGAGACAGCATCTCATGGTGGGAGCATGGTGGGGGATTGAGAGAGAGCTAGAGGACAGTGCCCTTTGTGGACACCCAGGTGACCGTCCACTACCCCTCATCCCTGGTAGTGCCTACCACCTCCCAGTAGCACTTTGCTGCAGACCAAGTCTATAAGACATAGATCTTCGAGCCAAAATATTAACAATTATTTATTCACTTTCCCTTTGCCTTCTCATTTTTCATCTCTCTCCTTTGGGGATTCCGCTTGTACATATGTTATATTCTCTTTGTATTTTTTATTTTTATTTTATTTTATTTATTTGAGAGCAACAGACAGAGAAAGAAGCAGAGAGAGAGAGAGAGAGAGAGAAAGAGAGAGAGAATGGGCGCACCAGGGCCTCTAGCCACTGTAAACAAACTCTAGATGCATGCACCACCTTGTGAATCTGGCTTACGTGGGTCCTGGGGAATCGAGCCTCCAACTGGGGTCCTTAGACTTCACAGGCAAGCGCTTGACTGCTAAGCCATCTCTCCAGCCCTCCCTTTGTAGTTTGAAAGTTTTTATTCTTGAGTGTGTGTATATGTGTGGTTGCATACTGGAGCACATGCATGTGTGGAAGCAGAAATTGATACCAGGTGTCTTCCTGAATTGCTTTCCACCTGATTTTTTTATTTTAAAATATTTTATTTATTTATTTAAGAGAGAGAGAGAGGCAGATAAAGAGAGAAAGAGAATGGACATGTCAGGGCCTCTAGCCATTGCAAATAAACTTCAGACACATGTGCCATTTTGTGCATCTGGCTTACATGGGTACAGGGGGAATTGAACCTGGGTCTTCAGGCTTTGTAGATAAGCACCTTAACTGCTAACCCATCTCTCCAGCCCTTCACCTAATTTTTTGACTCAAAGTCTCTCGCTGAACCTGGAGCTCACAAATTTGGCCACACTGGCTGGCCACAAGCCCAAGGGATCTTTCTGTTTCCATTTCCCCAGCCCTGGGATTACAGTCATGTGCTGCCCACTTGACTTTGATGTGGCCGTTGGAGAGCTGAACTTAAGTCCTGCTTGTGTGCCAAGCACTTTACCACTCAAGCACCACCCTTGCCCAACATATATATTTTGTTACTCGATATTTTCCAACAGGTTTGAGTCCGTTCATTTTTTACAAAAATCTCTTTTTACCCTTCCATGCTTCAATTTATATTTTTATTGACCTGTTTTCAGGTTCACTGATCTTGTCTTCCACATTCTCTGACTTAATGCTAAAGGTACACCTAGAATCTTTCACTTCATAAATTAGATTGTTTTAGCCAGGCATGGTGGTGCATGCCTTTAATCCCAGCACTCGGAGGCAGAGGTAGGAGGATGGCTGTGAGTTCAAAGCCACCCTGGGACTACATAGTGAGTACCAGGTAAACCTGGGCTAGAGTGAGACTACCTCAAAAAACCAAAACAAAAACTTTAATCCCAGGCCCGGCGTGGTGATGCACACCTTTGATCCCAGCATTTGGGAGGCAGAGGTAGGAGGATCGCTGTGAGTTCAAGGCCAGCCTGAGACAACATAGCGAATTCCAGGTCAGTTTGGGCTAGAGTGAGACTCTACTTCAAAACAACAACAACAACAACAACAAAAAGATTGTTTTGTACTGTGATTTTCATTGTTCTTTTTTAAAGACTCTGCCCATTAGTCTTCTATGTCAAGATGGCCATCCTTGGCATTTATTTATTTATTTACTTATGAAAGAGAGAGAGAGAGAATGGGCATAACAGGGCCTCTAACCACTGCCAATGAGCTCCACATGTATGCGTCACCTTTGTGCATCTGGCTTATGTGGTACTGGAGAATCAAACTCAGGTCCTTAGGCTTCACAGGCAAGTGCCTTAACCACTGAACCATCTCTCCAGCCCCCATCCTTGGCTTTCAATTCTTGAACTTATTCATAAGGCTGTTTATTGTCTCTACTGCTGCTCACATCTGTGTCATCTCTGTTTCTGTTTCTATTGACTTGATTCTCTGGGCTATGGGTCATCACTTTTTGCTACTTCCTATACCTAGAAATTTTCTTCTTGTATGCTAGATATTACGAATGCTGCAACGTTGAATCTAGATTGTTTTGTTTTCATTTAGAACATTGTGTATTGCTTTGGCAAATGTTTAATTTGTTCATGGCCCAGCTGGATTCTATCGAAGCTTGTTTCTAAGCTCTGTTAAAGTGGGACGAGAATAGGCAATGTGCTAAAGCTACAGTAGTCCTATTTTTTAACTTTAAAAATTTATATATGTATATATATATGTGTGTGTGTGTGTGTGTGTGTGTGTGTGTGTGTGTGTATATATATTTGGCTTTTTGAGGTAGGGTCTCACTCTAGCCCAGGCTGACCTGGAATTCACTATGTAGTCTCAGGGTAGCCTCAAACTCATGGCAATCCTCCTGCCTCTGCCTCCTGAGTGCTGGGATTAAAGGTGTGTGGCACCACGCCCGGTTTATATTTTTTAGTATTTATTTGCAAGCAGAGAGAGGGCCTCTTACCACTGTAAATTCTTGACACATGTGCTGGGGAATTGAATCCAAGCTATCAGACTTTGTAAGCAAGTGCCTTTAACCACTGAGCCATCTCCACTCCTGCCTTTAACATCTCTTTAATTGACAAGTTTCATACATGTACATAATGTATTCTGATCATAATCCCCTGCCATTACCTTTGCTTGTCCCCTTCCTAGGCCTCTTCCACTAAGCCCCTTCTTGCCAACTAGTCCCTCTTATATTTTGATGTCTTCTTTCTCCTGCCCTCCTGCATCAACCATGATGGAATCTTGATGGGCCCCACATTGTGAGAGAATGACCATCGCTTTGAGGGCATAAATGCAATGACTACTTCCTTCCAGAAGAAAGGGTTCCAAAGCACTCATCTCCTATCCTCTGTCTCTTATATTCTCTCTGCCTCTTTCTCGGCAGTGCCCCCTGAGCATGGCAGGGATTATACAATGTCTTGTGGAGCTCTGAGCCCTCAAGTGTCACTTATCTTCAGCACTCTGGTGAGGTTTAAGTCTCCCCATTAGTCACTGCCATCTGCAAAGGGAAACTTCTGACCAAAGGTGACAGAAGCACCTTTTTTAGTAGTTTCTACCCTAGGGCCTTTAACCTTCTCAGCCATAGGCCTTTTGTAGTAGTCCTATCTAAGAACGGCCCTCCCGGGAGCCTCAAGGGAATGCTTGGAGTGTTTGGTGAAACAGCTCAACTGTGATGGGCCAAGAATCCGATGTCCACCATTGTGTGACTTGAAAACCACCCAGTCCACCCTGTCCTGGCAGCCACTCTATGCTGGGCTTTGCAACTGTGCACCACTTTGTATTTGGCCGATGACTGAAGGAGAGCCACAGGCAAATCTCTTGGCTCACTTTCCCAATCAGCCTTTTCTTCTCTGACACCCTGCTCCCCAAATTTAAGCTCCCCCCCCCCCCGAGTAGTCTGGCACTGAACTCTGCTGACACGGCTCGGAAGATCATGGGCGCCTTTGATTCTACTGCTTGTGGTGCCATTCAGTGGCCCCAGAGGCCTGGGACATGGTGTCGTGAGGAATGTGCTTTCTGTGTAAGCGCAAGGACCTGAGGCTGTGGATCCCCAGCACCCAGATAAAATGCTTGGCATGTTGGCACATGCCTATAATCCCAGCGTGAGGAGGAGACAGGGCATCTCTAGGGCGCTAACTGAATTGGTAAATTTAAGGTTCAGTGAGAAACCCTGTCTCTAACAGTAAGGTGGAGAGCCACTGGGGAAGATCCCTGATATTGACTTCTGGACAGACATGAGCACGCGTACATGCACACGTATGAGCACACACACACACACACACACACACACACACACAAAAGAAAGGAAGAACGCAAGTGTCACTGGTGAAAGCAGGGCTGACGGCACCTTACCTACGGTTTCCCTTGCTCAGGACTCACCATGTTTTGTAAATCTTTACAAGCCTTGAGCAAAGCTCTTGGCAAACACTAGGTGCTTAGTCAGGTGATTTTTTTTTTTTTTTCCCCAGAAAAGGGTGTGTGATGAACTTAGTTCATTGAAGTTCCACTTCTGGAAATACCCATAAGGCAATTCAAGTGACCCACCCAGAGAATCAATCTCTCTCTCCTTCGCCCACACCCAGCTTCCCCTCAGGGGTGACCAATTTTCTCTTCAGAAGCTGGCAAACAGTTTCTTATGCGTTTGGGTGAGTCCCTTTGTAAAGCTTCAAGCATGTTGAGAATGAACAAAATTACATTCATCCACGGGAAGATCCACACTGTCCTCTGGGGGATTTGACAGACTTTCCCCACGTCAGCTAGACGCCCTCTGGAAGCACTGGTGGTGGGGAGGGGAGGCTGCAAACAACTTAGCATAAATCATCATTCTGAGCAGATCCTGGAAGCCCCGCATAAAGATTTTCATGTTGCAGAGGAAAGAGGTTGTGCAAAGTGGGAGGCGGAAGGTGAATCCCGAGGCTCCAGTGGGGGGAAGGCTGTATGTTGGGTATCTCTTGAATTCAAGAACCACCCCCCCCCCCACCCGCCGCCCTCAGCCCAGGCCTCTAGGCTCTTGGCATTTGTCTCAAACAATCCGCCAGGTCTCGTCTTCCTGGGGCCCACTTTCTGGATCAGTGAACAAAATGAAAACCAGGCCGTTTTCTTTTGTTCTCAGTTCAGCTGGGATGGACAGGTCTCCAAAGGAAGGATTACTTCCTGCCTGCTCTGGAAAGTGTTTAGATGTTCAGTTTGTTTTTATCTACTGACTTCTCTCTCTGCCTGCTTCTCTCTCTCTCTCTCTCTCTCTCTCTCACACACACACACACACACACGCATGCGCGTACACATCAGTGACATTCATCCTTCTGGGAAGATGTGTCATCTGGTTTTGGGGCCCCACCATCCTTCTTGCCTTGAAGACCCCGAGTGGGCTATTTGACTTCACAATCTCCAGTTTAGCTCCTAACTTCTCCCCGGCTAAGATTTCCTCTGCATCCACAAACACTTTTCTCTCTATGCCTGCATTTTAGTTCAAAAGCACCGGAGACAGATAAGGAATTGAAAAGACGAAATGTGTGAGCATTTTAATTTTCCTCTGAGGGAAAAAAAAGACAACAAGTTATGATTTTATTCCCAGCAAACAAACTGTTTTCCATATGTCTGTAAGAGAAAACTACTTTTCTCTTATTCCGCATGTTCTACAGATAACTCCAGTGGGAAGATCCTGGGAAGCTGCACATTTTCTTCTGTTGCAGGAAAAAATGTGTTTTCCACCTCACAGGATGGACTTCTGGCCGCTAGGCTCGGGGACTCCGTTCCAGCTCTGTAGCTGAGAGGGTGCCAGGGTGTGTGGAAGAACTGAGAACTATGTCTCCAAGCCCAGAGGGCTGCTGGACAGGATGCGGTGAGACCTGGCCTCCTGGTCTCCTGGTCTGAGGCAGCTAGCACCCCATGTTCCTGCCTCTGTCCCACAGGAGAACACCTGCCCCCCTCCACAAAAGGGTTGGGGGTGGTGGCTGCACTGTACAGAAAAGCGTCCGCAAGTAACATCTGCACTGTTACCTTTCTGGAGTCTGTTCCCTGAGGCCCCCGTAGCTCTCACTGTAAGAACTTGAGGAGGAATCCTTGAGTGGCGTTAGGACCTCAAAGGCCCTGTCCCTGACCTGGCCATTCCTAACTCAGTGCCTCCACTAGTCCTTCCACATCCCTCAGACTCTCTCACAGGGCACGGTTCTGCTGCATCTCCATTCTCCTCTCTCATTTCCCCTTCTGCAACCGTTCTTCCTCTCTCTCAACCCTACCACCTTCCCTCCTCCAGCATCGTGCAGTGTTCACAGCCCTTGGATGTCCTGGCTTCCAGAGACGAGAACAATATGCCTGAGTTCTGTTCATCCTTCAGGTCCCAACACAGGACTCTTCTTGCAGGAAGCCTTCTTTCAAGATCAGTTACTGCCATTTCTCACAGCACGTCCCTCCTCACAGGCCCAGTGATTCACTGACAAGTACTTGGAAGTATGGAAAGCAGAGGGCTACCAAGTGGAAAATCCTAGCTGCTGCTTCTATTTGTTTGGTGGTGTTGTCTTGAGACAGGGTCTCATGTATTCCAGGATGGCCTCCAAACTCATTTTGTAGCTTAATAATGATCTTGAGTTTTGATCTTCCTGTCTCCACTTTCCAAGTGCTGGGATTTCAAGTGTGTGGCACTGCAGCTGGTGTATGTGGCACTGGGGATCCAAACCAAGGCCTCACGGATGCTGCACAGTCAGTCATTCTACCAACCAGACTACATCCCAGCCCTAGCTTCTTCTTTACCTACCTCCCCATAACACACAAATTCCACCAGAATAGAGATCATTATCCATCACCTCCTTACTTCCCAACACAGGACACCACCTAGAGAGAGCATCCAACAAGAGCTTGTGCTGGGGCCCAGAAGTATTCTCAACTAAGCTAGAAAGTGGGAATTTCAAATATACCCCTCAAATCAACTCCATAATTAAAGTCTCAGAGGTTGAATACCCTGGCTCATTTAGGAATCACCTTCCTTTCCCCCTCCCCAATCTGCATGGATCTCTCATTACTGGTATGGTGGGACAATGACTTCAGAATATGCCCTAAAATTATTTGACAACACTCTTTCAAAAGATGGAACCCAGCTCTTGGATCATGGGTCAGTCTCAATGGCTTATGTCCAATGAAGAGGGTGTAGAAATAATGATGTATTAATTGTAAAGCCATCAAAGACAAAGGCATTGATGTTTCCAGCTCCCTTCCATGTTGCTCATGGGAAGCCACTGCCATGCTACAAGAATAGTCCCTGAGTCCATGGAGTGACCCACACAGACGGGGACAGAGGATTCCAGCTTGCAGAAAAATGAGAAGCTATCTTGTGCCTGCTCCCCTTGCCCCATCAAGCCCTCAGATGACCTTCAGGTGACTGCAACACCAGCCAAAGCTTTGGCTGAGACCTTAGTAGAAGCCCCAGCCCAGCCCAGCCACATTGCTAAACTGACCCCAGATACCTGAGCCCTCAAATCTATAGAAAAATAAGTGTGTGTCTTAAGCTTCTAACTTTTGGGGGTAATTTATTATGCATCAGCCATAATTAATGTGCTTTGTTTGCACATTTGAATTGATGTAGGAAAAGGGGAACAAGCAAAGCCTCCTCTATAAGAAAAGGCTCTTCCATGCCAGATCAAAAGGGAGAACTGATCCCAGCACTAGGGAGGCAGAGGTAAGAGGATCACCATGAGTTCGAGGCCACCCTGAGACTACAGAGTGAATTCCAGGTCAGTCTGGGCTAGAGTGAGACCCTACCTCAAAAACACCTTTAAAAAGTGTGGAGGGGGAGCTGACCTCTCCCTTTTGGGGCCATGTTGAAGACTGCATGCTCATGTTCCCCAATGCAGTGTTAATGGGAGTAGGAGGTAGAGCATTTAGGAGGTGATTAGGTCCTGAGGGTTAAGCCCTCAGGAATGGGACCAACTCCTTCATCAAAGGATCTCTCTCCTAGGACCTCTCTAGTCCTTGTTCTGCCCTGTGAAAGGCAGACATGGTGGGGATCCAACTGCTCTCAATTTGGCTAACTGATCCCCTCACTGGTATGGGACCCATAGCTGGAGCTGGGAAACAAGTCAGAACCATATCCAAACATAAGCCCACTCTCCAATATCAAGCTACCATCAATTGTGGGCTACAAGAGGGCCTACACCTATTAAATTCTCTATAAAAAAAAAAAAGTAAGGGTTATCTCATTTGTCCTGGTGCTAACTTACTCTCCGTTGGAGAATCTGCTTCTCTTTTCAGATAGATGTAGATCCTAAGGAGAGAGCCACCCCATCATACCTCAAAAGGGCCCCAGCTGAAACTAAGAAAAATTGGAGAAACAAGCAAGGGGGCTGTTTTCCTGATGAACCGGATACCAGCACAAGGGGGAAGGAGATCAGCACAGAGAAAAATCAACTCCTACCAAATCAGAGAGCCAGAGCCTCAGAGGCCCCCAACACCTCATCACTGAAGCAGACCAAAAATGAACCCAACATGGCTCAGGGAAATTTTGCGGAAGAGGGGGCAGAAAGAATGTCAGAGCCACATGTTGGGTCATGATATGCAGAGACATTTATCTTACCCATAACTGTGGGCTAACTCCACAATGCATGACCCATATACCTCAACAAGGAGGGGCCAAGGGGAGGGGGTAGGTCACGGATGAGCCTAATAATGGTACCAAACTGACTTTATTTGCTGACGTCAACGCACCTGGCATTAGATTTTCAGCCTTCCAACAGTGAAGAAAAAAAAATATTTTTCTTGCTCCTAAGCTACCCAGCCTATGGCATTTTATTATAGCAGCACAAACTAAAATGGGGGGGGGTAGTATTTTTATGTCCTGTTGGGAGACTGTGCCCGTCTTGAGCTTGAATGTTTCCAAGTCTTCTCTGTAACTTTCATGTAACCCTGAATGAGCTGTAAACGTACGTGGGCATATAGTCAATCACGCATACGTCTTGAAAACTGGGTACGTGTACACCGGTGCTCTGAGGAGCCTTGCGTATATTAACTCATTTGATCCTCATTGCACCCTGCGGGACACTACTGTTGTCCTTGCTTTTTAATGAATGAGGAAACCAAGGCACTGAGTAGTTCAGTACCTTGCCAAGCAGGTATTTTCTTCCTACTAGAAAACAGAATCTGGGGCTGGAGAGATGGCTTAGCAGTTAAGGTGCTTGCCTGTGAAGCCTAAGGACCCAGGTTCGACTGTCCAGATACCACGTAAGCCAGACGCACAAAGGTGAGGCAAGTGCAAGGTCGCTCATGCCCACTAGGTGGCGCAGGCGTCTGGAGTTCAGTTTGCGTGGTTGAGGCCCTGGTGCACCAATTTTCTCTCTCTCTCTATCTCTCTCCCTTTCTCTCTCTTGTGCTCTCTCTAAAATAAAAATAATTTAAAAAAATTTTTTAAAGAAAACAGAACCTGGCATAAATGAAGACTTCCCTCATAACATGATTTTAAAAGATTTTTAAGTATTATTTCATCTGACCGCCAATACAAACCTGCAAGCCTCTTATTTAAACACAACAAAAATGAGGCCCAGGAATGTTGTATGAGTTGCCCAAGTCACACAGGAAGTGGCTGGTGTGGGTTCAAAGTCCAGCTCAGCTGTTTTAACAGGCTTTTTCCCACAGCGCCCAGCTCCCTCCCTGTTCCCACCACCTTCCCCAGGCTCTCAGCTCAGCAAACCCAGAAAAATCACTCACATGCTGGCCAGCTGCCTCCAATTCACACATCCCCAGACACCTCTCAGAGCTGTTATTTGCATGGGAGTCTCTGCCCATGTGCTTCCTGGCAGACTCGGGGAAGAGAGAGTGAAAGAGGCTGAGAAGGGGTAGAATCAGTGGGTTTGGCCCCAATTCCATGGGAAGAAGACAGCTCTGGCTCAGACCTTGTGGGGTTAAGGATTGCATGGAGAACAAGTCAGAGGAGCGGGCAGTTCCTCACCATCCTTTCTGAATGGTGGGGTGTCCCTTGGTCTATGTTTACCCCCTGGCTGAACATTCTGAAGCCCTTGATGGCTGCTACCATGGGAGTGGGTCTTGACTGGGAGAGTATAGGAGAGAGCATCGAAGATACTGGTCCTCAGAGTGTTCTGTGTGTGCAAATACACAAAGTTGTAAACTTACAATTTGATTTTTTTTGTTGTTGTTTTGAGGTACGGACTCACTCTAGCTCAGACTGATCTCAAACACACAGCAATACTTCTATTACAGCCTCATGAATGTTGGGATTATAGGTGTGAGCCACCATGCCTTATTTGAATTTTTTTTCTTTATGTAAAGTTTACAAGAACCAATACCTGATAGATTGACAAATATGACTACATTGAGACTAACAGCTTCTTGAATAACATATGTGGTGGTTTGATTCAGGTGTCCCCCATAAACTTAGGTGTTCTGAATGCTAGGTTCCCAGCTGAGGGAGATTTGGGCATTAATGCCTCCTGGAGGCAGTGTATTGTTGGGGGTGGGCTTATGGGTGTCATAGCCAGCTTCCCCTTGCCAGTGTTTGGCACACTCTCCTGTTGCTATTGTCTACCTTATGTTGGCCAGGGGGTGATGTCCACCCTCTGCTTATGTCATCGTTTTCCCTGCCATCATGGAGCTTCCCCCTTGAGCCTGTAAGCCAAAATAAACCTCTTTTTCTCACAAGCTGCTCTTGGTTGGGTGATTTCTACCAGCGATGTGAACCTGGCTGCAACAGTAAAGTGGTACTGAGGAGTGGGATTGCTGCTAGACACCTGACTGTGTGGCTTTGGCCTTTTGGAACTGATTTTCAAGAGGAATGTGGAAGGATTTGAAACCTTGGTCTAAGAGCCACCTTGCAGTGCTGTAAGTACAGCTTGATGGACTATTCTGGTCAGAGTTGAAAGACCTGAATGCAGTAAAGAACTATGGACTGTGAGGTTTGGCTTATGAGGGTGAGAAAGAGCTTTGCCTGGACTGGGCTAGCAGTTTGCGTGAGAAGCTTGCTATTATGCCCATGTCCTGAGAAGTTGTGCAGGGTTGCCTTGCATAGAAATGAATTGGTGTGAGCAGAGGGATATGGCACAGAAAAAGATGAAATCTTTGGGTGAACTGCTGCCCATTCAGCTGCAATTGAGAGATTACAACCTTTGAGATTGGGCCAGCTGAACTACATTGGGGCAACAGGAAGAATGTAGACTCTTTTGAAGGGGCCTGAGTGCTCAAGGAGTGTCCTGTTCTTCAAAGTCTGCTTTATCCCCCCCCCCCCGCCCCGATTAACAAATTGGCACCCTACCTGGTCTTGTGGAGTATAAGAAATGCAGGAAAAAGAGGGTCATTGAGTTTGCAACACGGTCTTGTGTTTTGGAAATGGCCATGGGCAGTGTGAAGCAGGTTTGCTGGTTGCCTGCATGAAGACCCCATGGGGCCATAAGGATGAACCGTGGATTGCAGTGGAGACCCAGTGGAGAAGCTGGGACCATGAGATGGATGCTAAGGAAAGTTGCCGGCCCCGATGAAGTTTCCCAGGACTGTGAGTAGCCTCGCTAGAGGGGTGGAATTGGAATGCCAGAGACTTGTTGCTCGTTAGAATTATCGAACTTGGAGAATTGTCACTGGCTAGAGTTGTTGGACTTGAAGCTACAGAGTTTGATGTTCGTCCTGGTTGTTTTAAATCTTGTATTGGTTGAATATTTCTTTGCTATGCCCAATGTCATCTTTTGCAGTATGAATGTTTATTCTGTGCCATTATGGGTTTTTTGAGGATATTTTTTGGTATTATGGCTCAGTTAAAAGATCTTGGACTATGGGGATGTATGAACATCATTGGAATTGATAAAAACTGTGGCGACTTTTAAAACTGGATGAATGCACTGCATTTTAGATCACATATGGTTATCAGTTCATGGGGGCCAGAGGTGGAATGTGGTGGTTTGATTCAGGTGTCCCCATAAACTTAGGTGCTCTGAATTCTAGGTTCCCAGCTGATGGAGATTTGGGAGTTAATGACTCCTGGAGGCAGTGTGTTGTTGGGGGTCGGCTTATGGGTGTTATAGCCAGTTTCCCCTTGCCAGTGTTTGGCACACTCTCCTATTGCTATGGTCCACCTGATGTTGGCCAGGGGGTGATGTCCACCCTCTGCTCATGTCATCATTTTCCCTGCCATCGTGGAGCTTCCCCTTGAGCCTGTAAGCCAAAATAAACTTCTTCTTTCCCACAATCTGCTCTTGGTTGGGTGATTTCTGCAAGCAATCGGAACCTGACTGCAACAACATATATCCACTGGATGGTTGGGAGAAGAAAAGAACTAACCTGGTCACTTTAGATAATAGGACTTTGGCTTTATGATATAAAGGTAAACATAGAAAGAATAATATAAGAATTTTGCACTCTAGTGAATTTCTTTCTTATAAAGGTCATTGGTTATTAATTCTGAAACTATTTATAGGTAAACCTTAGATTTGAACAAATAAATATATTGTATATAATGGTAGCCTGATTTTTCGGTATCAAACAAAGAATAAAATGAGGGAAGTGGAAAGGATCAACAGGGCCCTGTGGCATTGGATTCAAGCAGAAAGCAAAAATCCATGACATTCTAAATATCCATATAGGATGGACAGGGATGGGGATAAATATGTGTGCTGTATGTACCCATACACACACACACACACACACACACACACACACACACACACACACACTTCCTACCTTTTTCTGTTGAGAGGGCCCAGAAGCAATGGCACCTCACTAGCAATGGGTACCCTGAGCGTCACTCTATAATAAGAACCAAGTATCTTTGGGAAAATGGTTGACCAAGGGCACGGACAGGGGAAATGCAAGATGAGCTCCAGCATCCTGTGAGAACAGGAAGTAAGAAAGAACTCGGAATATGATACATGGTGTTGATAGACATCAACCTGGAGGAGTGCCCGCTGTTTAAATCTGACACAATGTAAGCAACAAAATAAATATAAGAAAAGTACACTCACAGCCATAGAATACAATAAATATCCAGAAGTCTGTATTGATTTCATTGATTGAATAAATAAACAAGGGCAAGAAGGCAGCACTTCACACCTCAATTCTAACGAATACACGTGGGAAGAGTTAGAGAAAGCTATCATTAGGTTACAGCAAGGTAATAATTACTGCAGGCAAGAATCATCAAAGGATGCTAAAATTAGTGGATTAAATTATGATGCGAAATGGGATGCTTGTATAGTCTCAAAGAATCAGCCCATTGGATATTATTGCTAACAGAGGGAAAAATAGTAATTGTATGGTGGAGAATGCTAACACACCTCACCTCAACCAGGTGACTGCAGTAAACCTCACTAATAATAGTATCAATGTTATGTATATTCTGACATAATGGAAAGGGAAGAGCAAAATGTTACATTCACATCAACAGTATGATTGTAGTAAAATACTTGCGTGGTATGCACGAAGCCCTAGGTTCAATCCTCGGTACTGCAAAACGAAAGCGAGCAAACAAAAAGGTTGAATTGTACCGTCATAAATCACACCTCCAACACATGTCTTAGATCTGCACTGTTGTAGTTGCTAGCAGCAGAAATAGTGTTGATAACTGAGAAACTGACAGACGAACCCAAACTTGAAGGACAGTCTACAAAACAGCTCTTCAAAAGTGTCAAGGTTGTCATGGAAGACAAACTGTCCCTGACTGAAGGACACTAAGGAGTCATGACAATTTAAAGCAGTAGGAACCCTACACTGGATTCTGCAGGGTTACAAAAGGACTAGTGGATAAATGATGAGATTAAGTCCATAGGTTAGTCCCAACATCAAGAAATGAGTGTTTTGGTTTACAACAATTTTACTATGGTTACAATTATTTTACAATTCAGGAAAGCTGGGGAAAAGGTGTGCAGGAAATAAGTACTATTTGTGATAGTCCCAAAGGCATACAACTCAAATGACAGTTGTCTTTATTATGCTTGTAAGTCTAAGCTTTTGATAAGCCAAAACTTATCTCAAGTTTTCTACTTGTCATAAGACAATTTACAAAACAGTTCACACAGTAGGAGACAGTATTTGCAATACATACATCCAATAAAAAGCATATTTCCAAAAAAGCATATTTCCATAACATTAGGAAGTTTTACAAATTATTAAGAAATGCACATGAGTGTATTTCATGTATATTAATACACATTCATAAAATCACTCAGTGGGGGCTGGAGAGATGGTTTAGCAGTTAAGGTGCTTGCCTGTGAAGCCTAAGAATGCATGTGTGAATCTTCAGGTCCCACATAGTCAAATGCAAAGTGACACAAGTGTGCAATGTCGCACATGTGCACAAGGGGGAGCACGTGTCTAGAGTTCATTCACAGTGGCTGAAAGGCCCTGGCGTGCCCATTCTTTCTCTCTCTCTCTCTCTCTTTCTCTCTCATAGATAAAAAATTAAGTAAAAAAAACCACTCAGTGGGAAAAGAATAAAAATGTAAAAAATACTTCGCAGAAGAGGATGTCTATACATCAATAGACATAAAAAGCATACAGTTTTACTGGTCATGAGGAGTATGCAAATGAAACTACAATGAAATGTTGCTATAGGCTTAACAGGTCTTCTATAATTAAGAGACAGTAGTCTCAACTACTGACAAAATTTGAGTTAGTAGAGTACTTGCATATATTTTGGTAGAAGTGTTAAATTGGGACATTTTCCTATTAGTAAATATAGATGGACCCTACTCCTGAGCAATTCTGCTTCTGGGTATATATCATTAAAAATATAGCTGGGTGTGGTGGTGCATGCCTTTAATCCAAACACCCAGGAGGAAGAGGTAGGAGGATCGCTGTGGGTTCGAGGCCACCCTGAGACTCCATAGTGAACTTCAGGTCAGCCTGGACTAGAGTGAAACCCTACCTTGAAAAACAAAACAAAAAGAAAGAAAGAAAGAAAAAGAAAAGACATAGAAAGAAAAGAAATACAAAAACATTGCCTGGAGAGTTGGCCTAGTGGTTAAGGCACTTGCCTGAGAAGCTTAAGGACCCATATTTGACTCTCCAGATCCCACATAAGCCACGCACACAAAGGTGAGGCAAGCACAAGGTCGCACGTGCCCACTAGGTGGTGCAAGCATCTGGAGTTCAATTGCAGTGGCTGAGACCCTGGCATGCCAATTCTCTCGAAAGAAAGAAGGAAGGAAGGAAGAAAGGAAAGAAGAAGGAAGGAAGAAAGAAGGAGTACAAAAACAGGGGCTGGAGAGATGGCTTAGCAGTTAAGGCACTTGCTTAAGAAGCCTAAGGACCCATGTTTGAGTGCCCAGATCCCACATAAGCCAGATGTACAAGGTGATGCATGTGCAAGGTCATGCATGTGCACAAGGTTTGATTGCAACGTCTGGAGGCTCTAGTGCACCAATTTCTCTCTCTCTCTCTCTCTCTCTCTCTCATAAAAAAAACAAACAAAAAATACAAAAACATATATTCACCAAAGGATATGTCAAAAATGTGGTAATAGTACTATGTGTGATAGTTCCAAATGTGCACAAATCAAATGGCCATTGGTATAAATGGTGGCATGTCACCACTATATAAGACATGTCAGCCCAACTGAGGGTACAAACGCAGAAATGAGCAGTAGTAGCAAAATTCATCTTGATGATAGAAGCAAGGGAAGAGGTGATATGTGGCAGGGATGGGGACAATAATTACCTAGATGGGTTCACATCCTAAAAATTCATTGCGCTCTACACATTTCTCCACATACACTGCACTTACAAGAATGTTTAACTGCCACTCTTTGGGGACATGAAGAAGAGAGAAACAAGTATCTTCACAAAAATATATAAAATTCTTTGGCTTATAGAAAATGTACTTGTTCTGTGTAAAGCAACCTGCGTGCAGATGTAGGGCAGTCCTTTCAAATGCAGGTTTCATGGAAAACCCAAGACTTCCGTGAGAACAACGTAAGCAAATACCAAAAGTCAGCAGACAGGAAATGAGAAGAAGCCAGCCACACACATCTGGAGAGCCAAAACAATAACAAACAGAATCAGCTTCCAAGAAGTCAGACTGGGAAGGTGAAAGGACTTGTTTTATAGATAATCAAAACACAAGGCCCATGGTGATCTCTGAAGGTGCCTTTTCAGAGAGAAAGCCATGGGTGTCTCGGAGGGGTAAACATAAGGAACAAGAAACATGCCCTGCATAATGAAAGGGCATCTGAGTGAATAGAGGATAATTCCCTTGGACATGGAACGCAATCAAGTCAAGACCCATATTTTACCTCTGCTGGAAGCAGTCTTATTTGTTAGTAAAGTGCTGGGATAATCAACTATTGTTCTCTCTGCCAAGACTGTCAAAACAAATACGAGCTTCTTCGCTCAGTGCTAAAGATGTCTGAGCCTTGGAGAACAGCTGGGCAGAAAGCAATCTTGTTCAATTTCAGCACATTTCCCCCAAGTATTAGGCTGTCCGAATGCAGCCCACATCAAAGCATCCCGGCACCCAGAGCAGGGACACAGTTGTCATGAGAACACATCCTATCAAACTCGAGCAAGCAGAACACACAATGAAACCACTTGAAACATGCCCAGATCCCTGTCTAAAGGAACAAGGACTTTGAAGCATATAAAAGCTACTCTAAACAGATGATGTCTTAGGGGTGCTATTTATAAATATAAGCCATAATGTTGCTGTGCTCACAGAAGCAGAATGCTACGTATCGATAAGGCTCTGGGAGCATTCAAAACGACTTACGATCTCCTGGCCACCAGGAGGGATGCTGCCTATGGGACATCTCCCAAGCATCCAAACGACTCGTCTCCCTGCTGTCAGTCAGTCAGCTCTCATCAGCACCCGCCTTCTTTATGGCTTCACAGTTTGTATGAAGGAGGAGGTGCGTCAGTTAGGGTGTTTGAGAATGCAAGCAGCTAAAAATTAAAAATTTGCTCAGCTACTTTAAGCAACAAGAACCTTTAGTCCCAGCACTCGGGAGGCAGAGGTAGGAGAATCATTAGGAGTTTGAGGCTAGCCTGGGAACTAGAGTGAATTCCAAGTCTGCCTGGGCTAGAGTGAGACCCTATCTTGAAAAAACAAGAACCACAAACAAAAAGAACATTTCTCTTATCAAATAACAGCAGTTCTAAAAGCTTGTGATAGGTCAGATGGCACCGTCAAGAGTTCTCTTCATCTTTCTGCTCGTCCATCTTCGTCCCAAGCCCCCCGGTTGTCACAACATCCTGCCATCGTACCCAGGTGAGGAAGTGCCCAAAGGACAGAAGGTGTTCCTGTGAGTTTCTTCTCATCAGGAGGAAAGAGCATCTTTGCAGAAGGCCACTCAGCAGATGGACCACCACGCTTTATTGATCACAATTCAGTTGCAGACTGTGCCCATGGCTATCAGTAGAAAGTCAAATGGCATCACCATGCCGCCAGTGGACTAACTCACTGTGGGAAGATGTAGTGGGGGTGTTTATATGTGTGTGGGCACAACCGTGTGTGCGAGTGTACACACATGTGTGTGCATGTCGGTATGGAGACCAAAGGTTGACATCAAGCGTCTTCTTCGGTTGCTCTCCACCTTATTTATTGAGACAAGGCCAGTCACTGGTTCAGCTAGAGTGTTTAGCCAGTGAGTTCTGGGGATCCCCTGTTTCTACCTACCAAGCGTCACCATGCCCAGAATCTACGTGGGTTCCGGGCATCCAAACTCAGGTGTTCACACTTGCACAGCAAGTGCATTACTGATAGAGTCATCTCCCTAGCCCCACTTCCCCCCCCAATGATGCTGATGGACCCCAAGATACGGCCGCATGCCAGCCAAGTGCTCTGCCAACCAACTACATGGCCAGCCCAGAGCAATTAATTTCTAAACACGGGATAGGATCCTCTTACTATGTCTGATGACACTGAAATAAGTGTGGGATGTTGCTGGTTAAAATGAAATGACAATAGACCATTCTATAGGCAAATATATGTATTTGCTACAATTGGGATGCATGGAAAAGTAGGTTTGAATCAATGGAATTTTGGGGTTAACTGGAGGATATGTGGGATTTTCTTTTAGACTGTGACCCTATTAAAAATTACTCTGAAATGTATTAATTCAATTTCCCTTCTACTATGCAAAGTGGAATGACACCATCAGTGTGTCTTCCCTTCATCACACCCTTTGAAAGCTCTTCCTCTTATTCCCATCTTCAGGGTCACATAGAGAGCCTTCCTAGCCATGTTTGTACAATAAGATCCTGCTTCCTAGCCAAACAGTACTGGAGCTGTGGACTCTGGCTGGACCAAACAGCTTCTCAGCTTGGAAAGTTTGGAACATCTGCTTCTTTGTGTGCTTGGGCATGTAACAACCTCTAGAACCATGGGCAGTTGCCTTTCTGCCATTTAAGGTGTGGAGAAGATACTGTTGCTCAGAAAAAGTAAAAATGAAACCCATACACAGACAAAAGTAGAAATGAGTTCTAACTCCAGAAGATACTTGGAGTTCCCCCTCACACGCACCTATATTCATGCTAGCTTGAGGTAGTTTAAGATAATTCACATTACTTGCAACAAGAGTCCTATCTCATATGTGTGGCAGACTGTACCTGACAGAATATTAGGGTCCTCATTAAAGACTTCTACTTCTCATCGTCCAGAACTCCATGTGTAGACAACCAAAGACAGTCACACCTGCCATGAATTCACCACAAAGTTGCCTTTGTCCAGATGAAATAATCTTGATGGTTCTGTTGCTAATGCTTTGCCTCTTTTCCCCAAGCCTCACTCAACAAAACACAGAGAAGTAACAACAAGCTGTGTGGTGTGGTGTGCTGTGGTGTGTGTGTTGCACTGTGTCATCTCTTCAGCTGTTTGCTTTTTGGGTCTTGTTTACTTTAATCCTCACCTCACTGTGGGTAAGTAATCATTATAAAATCATTTGATCAGACTGGAGAGATGGCTTAGCGGTTAAGTGCATGCCTGCAAAACCTAAGGAGCCAGGTTTGATTCTCCAGGTCCCACGTAATCCAGATGCACATGATGGCACATGTGTCTGGAGTTCGTTTGCAGTGGCTGGAGGCCCTGGTACACCCATTCTCTCTCTCTCTCCCTCTCTCTGTCTCTAATAAATAAATAAATAAAATCTTTAAAAAAAAATAAAACCATTTGATCAGCAGGGAAGCTGAGTCTCAGAGAAGCACAATAATTTTGTTAGGGTCACATGGCCAAAAAGCCATGGAGAAAATTTCACTTTTTCATTTTGTTACACAGGGGACACAAAGGTGCCTTGCTTGAATGTGATATTTGTTACTTTTCTCACTGGTGTGACAAAATACCTAACAAAAGCAAGGTAAGGGAGGAAGGGTTGGTATTTTTTCTTGTCGGCTCACAGTTTGAGGATACAGTCCATTATGGGCAGACGGTCATGGTGGCAGGAGCATGAGGTACTGTCACATTGCAACTGCAGTTAGAAAGCAGATGAGAGGGCTGGAGAGATGGCTTAGCGGTTAAGCACTTGCCTGTGAAGCCTAAGGACCCTGGTTCGAGGCTCGACTCCCCAGGACCCACGTTAGCCAGATGCACAAGGGGGCGCATGTGTCTGGAGTTCATTTGCAGTGGCTGGAGGCCCTGGCGCGCCCATTCTCTCTCCCTCTCTCTATCTGTCTCTTTCTCTGTCTGTCTGTCGCTCTCAAGTAAATAAATAAAAATAACAACAAAAAAAATTAAAAAAAAAAAAGAAAGCAGATGAGAGATGAATGACCCATGGTAAGGTGTCACGGACTGTCGCAGTCACCTTCACATTGCTGGACAAACACCTGACCACGAGCAGCTTGTGGGAGGAAAGGGTTCGTATTGGTTTACCGTATGAAGGGGAAACTCCATGACGGCAGGGGGAAATGATGGCATGTGCAAAGGGTAGACATCACCTCCTGGCCAACATCAGGTGGTCAACAGCAGCAGGAGAGTGTGCCAAACACCCATACAGGGAAGCTGGCAATGACACCCATAAGCCACCCCCAAGAACATGCTTTCCCTAGGGGTTTCTAATTCCCAAATTGCCACCCGCTGGGGACCAAGCATTCAGAACACATGAGTTTACGGGGTACACCTAATTCAAACCACCACCCCCACATTGAGGGTGGATGTTCCTTCCTCAGTTAAACCTTTCTAGAAATACTCTTACAGACATGCCCAGGGGTGTGTCACCTGGATGATGCCAAATCCAGTCAAGTTAACAATGAAGATGAACCGTTACTGATGTCCTATTAAGTACAGTCTGGGTGAGTGACATCTCACTCTGGCTATTTGATCTGCATGCTGCATGATAGCCTCAGGGCTGCGGAGAAGGGCCTGCTAGCACCAGCCTTATTGAGGTCTGATGAGTATATTTCAGCATTTTCTAAATTAAACATTGCTACATCCAGTAGGAAGCAAGGACAGCAATCTTTAACACCTTACTTATAAAAGGGGGGAAAAAAAAACAGGCAGAAAATGTGTGGGGCTTATGATGCTCAGCTGGACCCAGAGACTCACTGTCGCCATCTGGCTCTGCCTCTGTCCTCAGTGATCATTCTGAAGGATTTGATTTCTCTTGACTAATTAGAGGTGGTCGGGGTTTCAGAGTTTGGCTTTGTTGTCTTCCCCCATCGTTTACTTACTCAGTCTCACAAGCTGGATGTTGGCAGCCAATTAGCAGGAAAGCTGGGAGAGGCTGTGTTCCAGCAGCCTACGTGAGGACCTGTCAGAACAACAGTAGAGACGAGGAAAAACCCTTTACCTCCATGGACCTCCTCCCTAGCAAAACAGCCATGCAGTGTTTAAATCAAACGTTCGGGCTGGCGAGATGGCTTAGTGGTTAAGTGCTTGCCTGTGAAGCCTAAGGACCCCAGTTCGAGGCTCGATTCCCCAGGACCCACGTTAGGTAGATGCACAAGGGGGCGCACGCATCTGGAGTTCGTTTGCGTGTGTGTGTGTGTGTGTGTGTGTGTGTGTGTGTGTGTGTGTGTGTGTGTGTGTGTGTGTGTGTGTGTGTGTGTGTGTGTGTGTGTGTGTGTGTGTGTGTGTGTGTGTGTGTGTGTGTGTGTGTGTGTGTGTGTGTGTGTGTGTGTGTGTGTGTGTGTGTGTGTGTGTGTGTGTGTGTGTGTGTGTGTGTGTGTGTGTGTGTGTGTGTGTGTGTGTGTGTGTGTGTGTGTGTGTGTGTGTGTGTGTGTGTGTGTGTGTGTGTGTGTGTGTGTGTGTGTGTGTGTGTGTGTGTGTGTGTGTGTGTGTGTGTGTGTGTGTGTGTGTGTGTGTGTGTGTGTGTGTGTGTGTGTGTGTGTGTGTGTGTGTGTGTGTGTGTGTGTGTGTGTGTGTGTGTGTGTGTGTGTGTGTGTGTGTGTGTGTGTGTGTGTGTGTGTGTGTGTGTGTGTGTGTGTGTGTGTGTGTGTGTGTGTGTGTGTGTGTGTGTGTGTGTGTGTGTGTGTGTGTGTGTGTGTGTGTGTGTGTGTGTGTGTGTGTGTGTGTGTGTGTGTGTGTGTGTGTGTGTGTGTGTGTGTGTGTGTGTGTGTGTGTGTGTGTGTGTGTGTGTGTGTGTGTGTGTGTGTGTGTGTGTGTGTGTGTGTGTGTGTGTGTGTGTGTGTGTGTGTGTGTGTGTGTGTGTGTGTGTGTGTGTGTGTGTGTGTGTGTGTGTGTGTGTGTGTGTGTGTGTGTGTGTGTGTGTGTGTGTGTGTGTGTGTGTGTGTGTGTGTGTGTGTGTGTGTGTGTGTGTGTGTGTGTGTGTGTGTGTGTGTGTGTGTGTGTGTGTGTGTGTGTGTGTGTGTGTGTGTGTGTGTGTGTGTGTGTGTGTGTGTGTGTGTGTGTGTGTGTGTGTGTGTGTGTGTGTGTGTGTGTGTGTGTGTGTGTGTGTGTGTGTGTGTGTGTGTGTGTGTGTGTGTGTGTGTGTGTGTGTGTGTGTGTGTGTGTGTGTGTGTGTGTGTGTGTGTGTGTGTGTGTGTGTGTGTGTGTGTGTGTGTGTGTGTGTGTGTGTGTGTGTGTGTGTGTGTGTGTGTGTGTGTGTGTGTGTGTGTGTGTGTGTGTGTGTGTGTGTGTGTGTGTGTGTGTGTGTGTGTGTGTGTGTGTGTGTGTGTGTGTGTGTGTGTGTGTGTGTGTGTGTGTGTGTGTGTGTGTGTGTGTGTGTGTGTGTGTGTGTGTGTGTGTGTGTGTGTGTGTGTGTGTGTGTGTGTGTGTGTGTGTGTGTGTGTGTGTGTGTGTGTGTGTGTGTGTGTGTGTGTGTGTGTGTGTGTGTGTGTGTGTGTGTGTGTGTGTGTGTGTGTGTGTGTGTGTGTGTGTGTGTGTGTGTGTGTGTGTGTGTGTGTGTGTGTGTGTGTGTGTGTGTGTGTGTGTGTGTGTGTGTGTGTGTGTGTGTGTGTGTGTGTGTGTGTGTGTGTGTGTGTGTGTGTGTGTGTGTGTGTGTGTGTGTGTGTGTGTGTGTGTGTGTGTGTGTGTGTGTGTGTGTGTGTGTGTGTGTGTGTGTGTGTGTGTGTGTGTGTGTGTGTGTGTGTGTGTGTGTGTGTGTGTGTGTGTGTGTGTGTGTGTGTGTGTGTGTGTGTGTGTGTGTGTGTGTGTGTGTGTGTGTGTGTGTGTGTGTGTGTGTGTGTGTGTGTGTGTGTGTGTGTGTGTGTGTGTGTGTGTGTGTGTGTGTGTGTGTGTGTGTGTGTGTGTGTGTGTGTGTGTGTGTGTGTGTGTGTGTGTGTGTGTGTGTGTGTGTGTGTGTGTGTGTGTGTGTGTGTGTGTGTGTGTGTGTGTGTGTGTGTGTGTGTGTGTGTGTGTGTGTGTGTGTGTGTGTGTGTGTGTGTGTGTGTGTGTGTGTGTGTGTGTGTGTGTGTGTGTGTGTGTGTGTGTGTGTGTGTGTGTGTGTGTGTGTGTGTGTGTGTGTGTGTGTGTGTGTGTGTGTGTGTGTGTGTGTGTGTGTGTGTGTGTGTGTGTGTGTGTGTGTGTGTGTGTGTAGTGGCTGGAGGCCCTGGCGCGCCCATTCTCTCTCTGTCTCTGTCTGCCTCTTTCTCTCTCTGTCACTTTCAAGTAAATAAATAAAAAATAATTAAAAATAAATAAATCAATCAAGCATTCCTGACTCCTCAAATCCAACTCAGCCACCCCCCAAAACTGCCCATCTGGAATATGTAGCAAGTCTGAACCAATTTTTTTTTATCTTCTGCTGGTGGTGAACACGCTTCTGTCTACTGAAAGCTTTTGTTTAGAGTTTTAAACCCTCTCATAATTAAATTTTTGCCTTTATTACAAAGAGACGTCACATGCTTATTTTAATGTGTTTTAACATTCCAGACAGAAAATGCAGGGGAAAGTTGGGTTTGAATTTTAAACACCATCAGTAGCACTTCCTATAAACCTTGCCAATGTCGAGAAATGTCTTGGAGAATGTAAACTTCAGGAAAACTTCAATTAGTCAAAATGTCCAGGGAATGGGAGATTCCAGGTTATCTCAGAGTTAGCCAGAAAATCCTTTTCCCATCAACCCTTGATACTGAAAGTCTTGCTGAAAAGTATGAGTTGTGTTTCCTGTCTTGAGATGCGCTGTTTACTCTAAACATAATGACAGGTCTGTCCGATAGCTGCAGGTCAGACGGGCCCTGTGCTGTCTCCATTGTCCAGAAGAAAATATAGCAATACAAAACAAGAAACTAGCTAGTATTTGTACTTGACCCATGCCTTCAAAGTTCCTGAAATGAGTCTTGTGGTATTTTGTTTCTTTCTCCTTGTATAGTGGAGGAAAAACATCCTCTAGATTGGGTATTTTGCTTAATATACATTTGCTTATATAAAAGTTAAATTGAGATCTTAAACCAGGCCAGGTAGTATGTTCCTGTAATACAAGCTATGCAAGAGGCTAAGGAAGGATCATGAGTTCAAGGCCAGCCTGAGCTACTTAACAAGCCCTCATTTACTTATTTTTCAAATAAGTTATTTGTTTATTTATTCATTTGGGAAAGAGAGGCAGAGGGAGAAAGAGGGAAGGAGAGAGACAGAGAGAGAGAGAGAGAAAAGAGACAGAGAGAGACAATGGGAGGGAGAAAGAGGGAGGAAGAGAGAGAGAGAAGAGACAGAGAGAGACAATGGACACACCAGGGCCTCCAGTCACTGCAAATGAACCCCAGACACATGCACCACTTTGTGCATCTGGCTCATGTGGGTACTGTGGAATTGAACCTGGGTCCATAGGCTTCACAAGTAAGTTCCTTAACCTCTAAGCCACCTCTCCAGCCCTCATTTACTAATTTTAAATTTTTCTCTCCAGTCTTTACAAAAAAAAAAAAAAAACATTACAGAGTTTGTGGAAGCCATGCTTCTCTACCTGGCCTTTCGTCCAGTGCAGGAGGACTTGAAGAAGTGTCACCTCCTCTTGTTATCTCCTACCTTCCTCTCTTCTGCCAGAGAGCAAATTGGCAGAATTTGGTCATTTCTTCCGAGATCTATTGTCACCATCTACACCCCAAATCTATTGCCACTGTCTAGACTAGGGTTGCCTAACCTTGACAATTATGACACATTGAGTCTGATAGTACGCTGCTGTAGAAGGCAGCGATGTGCATTATGGGACAGTGAGCAATGCTTCTGCCCTCTAAGCACTAACTGCACCTCCTGTCCCTCAGCTGTAACAGCCCAACGTATCTCCAGACATTGCCAAGTGTCCCCCGACAGACCAAATTGCCCCTCATTAAGAATTGCTGGTCTAGATACTGGCACAAGAATCCTCCCCAACCCCTCTTGTCAAGATTATGAGTTTGCTTGGCCTTGGAAAGTAATTTCATAGCATGTTTCCAGAGTCATCTCATGGAAGAACCACAACAATTTTCCAATGAAAGTAATATTTTGACTTGAATTGCATGAGGCAGGTCCTGTGGAAATACGACTGTGGGTTCTGCTTTGTTTTGAAAAGACAGTAAATTTGTTTCCTGCATCAATTTTGATTTTAGTTTTAAATACTGCATTTTCATACTCTCCTAGATTTCCTTGGAGGCCATTGGCATTACAGACATCAAGTCACTGTCTCCGCGGCAGCCTCTAATGTCCCTCTGTCACCCTCAATTTCACTTCTGCATCTGTCTGTCTTGGGCAGGTTTCCACTAAGGCTACTGCTTCTTGTTGCTGGATACATTTTTCACCCATTGTATAACATTTAGATTTGATGTTCTTAGAGACTATCTTCTATACTTAAAAACAGTTTGCCAAGTTGGCTCAATTTGGGTGATATATTACAGATCCCTGTTTTTAAGCAATATTTCTACCCAAGGAAAGTGGTGCTTTTCTGAATAAGCAGATATTATGATAGGAAATATATACGTGTGTGTGTGTGTGTGTGTGTGTGTGTGTTGAAACATTTAACTTGTCCTGCAATGTTTGGTTCTAGAATGTTCCCTAAAGGTCCATGTGGGAAAGGTTGAGTCTTCATTATGATGCTTTTGGGAAGTGGTAGAAATTTCCAGAGGTGATGCCTAGTGGGTGAAAGCTGGATCCTTGTGGGTGTTTCCTTAAGGGGACTATGAAACTATAGTCACTTTCTCCCTCTTCCACTTTCTAGAATTCTGCTCCAGGAAAGTCTCCTACCAACAGGCTCAAAAGCCATGGATCAACTTACTAAGGTTGGAAACCTCTGAAACATGAGCCGAAATAACTTTCTTTTGACAGAAAGGGGGAGGGAGAGAGGGAGGGGGAGAGAAGGAGAGGGGGAGAGAGGGAGGGAGGGACGGAGGGAATGAGCAGGGTCTCCTGCCACTGTAAACAAGCTCCAGATGCATGAGCCACTTTGTGTATATGGCTTTACATGGGCACTGGGGAATCGAACCTGAGCTGTCAGAGTTTGCAAATAAGTGTCTTCAAGAGCCGAGCCATCTCTCCAGACCCTATTTTTCTCTTTTTTAAAATTTTGTTTGTTTATTTATTTATTTGAGAGTGACAGAGAGAAGGAGGCAGAGAGAGAGAGAGAGAGAGAATGGGCATGCCAGAGCTTCCAGCCTCTGTAAACGAACTCCAGATGTGTGCGCCCACTTGTGTATCTGGCTAACGTGGGTCCTGGGGAATTGAGCCTCAAACCGGGGTCCTTAGGCTTCACAGACAAGCGCTTAACCGCTAAGCCATCTCTCCAGCCCTATTTTTCTCTTTATAAGCTAATCATCACTCATATTTGTTTCAGTCACCAAAGCTGGAGTAACAGGATTAAGAGTTCAACTCAGGCTGGACGTGGTGGCTCACGCCTTTAATCCCAGCACTTGGGAGGCAGAGGTAGGAGGATTGCCATGAGTTCAAGGCCACCCTGAGACTACATGGTAAATTCCAGGTTAGCATGGACTAGAGTGAGACCCTACCTCAAAAAAAAAAAAAAAAAAAAAAGAGGTTCATCTCAGGCGTATTTTGTAAGACACTGTGTATGTGGGCATACAGTGGCATAAGTTTTATCACTTAGATCACAAAAAAAACGAAACCATAGGGGAACTCTAATCATATAGAGGTATCTAGGCTGAGGATGTAGCTTAGTGGTAGAGCACTTGCCTAACATGCGTGACATTGTGGATTAGACCCCAGTACCACAAATGAGTAAATAAATAGTAAATGTATTTTTAAATTCCATGTACATAAAAGCTAGGCTGTAAAATTAAAATTATCATATTAATTATAGCACATTATGTTCTCTATTAAAATAAATTATTTAGGGCTGGAGAGATGGATTAGCGGTTCAGCACTTGCCTGTGAAGACAAAGGACCCTGGTACATGCGTCTGGAGTTCATTTGCAGTGGCTGGAGGCCCTGGCACTCCCATTCTCTCTCTCTCTCCCTATCTGCCTCTTTCTCTCTTTGTCTATTGCTGTCAAATAAATAAAAATAAACAAAAAATTAAAAATAAGTAAATAAATAAAATAAATTATTTACATACATTTAAAGTAGCCCATGGTTTTCTTTTGAATTTTTCTTATTGTGACATTTTCAGCACACAATTTTACTAAAAGTCAACATGCTGTGCTGGGGAGATGGCTCAGAGGGTAAGAGTGCTTGACACATAAAAAAAGGAGAGGGCCTGGTTCACCTTGAGTTTGATGCCCAGCACCCACATAAACAGCTGGGCTGGGTCACACACGCCTGTAATACCAGATCTGTGGGGAGCTTGGTGATCAGCCATTCTGACCAAAAAAAATGTCAACTCTGGGTTCAGTGAGAGACTCTGTCTCAAAGAAACATTCAGGAAAGTGATAGAGCAGAGCACCTATGTTCTCCTCTGGCCTCTACACAGACACATATGGGGTGGACACATCTGCATGCACACACATGTGAACACACATGCAAAATAATCAACATGCTAACAGGAAGTTCACCTAAAATACAAAGAGAAAGAGAGAGAGAGACAATGAAAACTCATTTGTGATCTCACCATACAAAGATAATCACCATGGACACAGGAAATGCCTACCTATGGTTTAGTTGTTTTTACTTCGTAAAATTTAAACCACCCTAAACAGTTCTTTTTCCATTTTCTTTTTTTTAAATTTTTTTGTTTATTTTTATTTATTTATTTGAGAGTGACAGAGAGAGAAAGAGGGAGGGAGGGAGAGAGAGAGAGAAAGAGAGAATGGGCACGCCAGAGCCTCCAGCCACTGCAAATGAACTCCAGATGCATGTGCCCCCTTGTGCATCTGGCTAACGTGGGTTCTGGGGAATCGAGCCTCCAGCCAGGGTTCTTGGGCTTCATGGGCAAGTGCTTAACCACTAAGCTATCTCTCCAGCCCTCCTACCATTTTCTTTTAGTCATAAGTGTGAATCTAACCATCTATTGATATGTGAGGGGAATTACCTCCAAGCCCTCCCAGGAATACCAAAGTATTGAAATGCCCAACCATCTTATAGAAAATGGAGTAGTGCTTACCATAGCCTGTGGACCTTCTTCTGTAGGCTACTTACAACCTGTATAGTCTTTATATAACACCCAATGCTATGTAAATGCTCTGTGAATATGGGCTGTACTCTATGTGTAGGGAGTAGTTGAAGAGTCAAAAAAAAAAAAAAAACAAGTCTGTATATGTTCAGTGCAAATACAACCATCGTGGCCTAACTGCATCCCTATTTATTTATTTCAGAGAGAGCAAGAGAGAGAGAGAGGGAGAGAGTGCGTGTGCGCACGCGTGCGAGAGAGAGAGAGAGAGAGAGAGAGAGAGAGAGAGAGAAGAAAAGAGAGAATGGATTTGCCAGGGCCTCTAGCCACTACAAACAAACTCCAGATGCATGTGCCACCTTGTGCATCTATCTGGCTTTATGTGGATACTGGGGAATCGAACTCGTGTCCTTAGGTTTTGCAGGCAAATGCCTTGACTGCTGAGCAATCTCTCCAGCGCTAACTACATTCTTGATGGGAGGATGGTTGAATCCATGGATATGGAAGCCATGGCCTAAGAGGCACAATGGTAGTTTGTCTATCCAAATTGCCCTACACTGTGGCACTTTGGGTGTTTTCTAGCTCTCCAATCTAAACTTAATGTCGCAGTGCAGAGCTCCATATAGAATTCTTTGCACACAGATCTGAGCAGGATGAGTACAGGGTCAAAGGCTGTGAATTTCCGAGACTTGATACACAATGCCAAATTACCTCTGAAAGGTTGCTCCCATTTTCACTCTTGGTCTATTGGCAAATCCCTGAAAGTGTTCCCATCCTGTTCTGTCAGCCCACGGTAACAGTCCCCATAGGACATTTGTCAGAGACGTCAGTGTAATTAGATATGCTGGGAGGTATCTGTCAGCAGCCTCCCTGGACCTATCAGGGACCATCTGCCAACGGGAACTCTAAGAGATTTGAGAAGATGCTCATGCAGTTGCCCAGGCCAAATCTGCAATTGAATCAGGTTTGTTGAGTTAGTGAGGGTGCAGAACTCACTGTGTAATGACGCATGACATCTTTTTGTTGTTGTTGTTGTTTGGTGTTTTGTTGTTGAGAACTGTAATATATGAACATATTTTAATTTGGTCATTTTCCTGTCCCATTATCTTCTTTGGTTCCCTCTCTCCTGCCCCAATCCACTGAGGACCCTTCTCTTAGGTAGTCCTTCCTCCCTTTTTTTATTTTTGTCTCATTCCTATTGTCCTCCTTCGTCCTCCATGACATTCTTGTTACATGTGGGAACATGTCTGTGGTGGTTTGATTCAGGTATCCCCCATAAACTTAGGCGTCTGAATGCTAGGTTCCCAGCTGATGGAGATTTCGGAATTAAAGCCTCCTGAAGGCACTGTATTCTTGGGGGCAGGCTTATAGGTATTATAGCCAGTGTCCCCTTGCCAGTGTTTGGCATACTCTCCTGTTGCTATGGTCCACCTTATGTTGACCAGGGGGTGATGTCCACCCTCTGCTCATGCCATTGTTTCCCCAGCCATCATGGAGCTTCCGCCTCAAACCTCTAGGCCAAAATAAGCCTCTTTTTTCCCTCCAGCTGCTCTTGGTTGGGTGATTTCTACCAGCAATGCGAACCTGACTGCAACAATGTCCTTGTCAATTTAAGGGCAGGCTGAGAGAGAGGACAGGTGAACTGCCTTTCATGTGAATTCTAAAGTGCACACATCATGCCAGCCATGTGCAAACTTGATAGCAATCAATTTCAAAGCCCTAGCTCCAGGCAAGACTGGGGAGAAAACCACAGCTTAGGTGCAGGGCTAGGCCACTTAGAAAGGTAGTAGTAAACTCCTTAAGGGATCTCTTGCAGTGGGTTTCACTTCCATGCCACCATGTGATCTTTCACCAGGACAAACATGTGATCACATATGTGTGTTCAGGAAATGGAAAGGACCTGCCCTCAAATACTACATGAAAAGATCTGGGAAGTTCAAAAGCACGGTACAATTACCAATTCAGAACTGATTTTTAAGTCCAGAATTTAAAATGTGTGACATCTTATTCATTTTATTCTGGCTCTACAAGATGATGGATGCTAGTAATTTCTTGGTTTTATCCCATTTCTAGACTCTCCCTGGTCACCTCCCTCACTTAAATAATCAGGGAGCTGCTGGGCATGGTAGCACACACCTTTAATCCCAGCCCTTGGGAGGCAGAGGTAGGAGGATCACTTTGAGTTTGAGGCCAACCTGGGTCTACAGAGTGAATTTCAGGCCAGTCTGGGCTAGAGCAAGGCCCTACCTTGGGGGAAAAAAAGAAGACTAAATTAACCTTTCGCTTCCCAGGGACTGGGTGTATATGCTCAGTGCTTTGGTGGCCAACATTGTCTCTGTACTCAAATGGATAAAATATTCATTGGGTTTCTTGTCTCAGTCCCACTGGCCAACTGGGTCCCTCCGGAGCATCATAGTACCAGCACTCGGTGTCCAGGCTGTTCCTTAGCCTACTGACTTGGGACTCTGGTCAGAATGAAACAATCCAGCAATGGCAGAGCAGACAAAAGCCACAAAGAACATGTAAGAAACAGAGTCAGGTGGTCACAACTTTGCCACTGAGGCAAGCAAGAAGGGAAGGCCCAACCCAAATGACTTCTCACACAAAAAAGAGAATAAAAATAAGAGAGTAAGAGTGGGTTGATGAGGGCTGGAGAGATAGCTCAGTGGCTAAAGGCACTTGCTTGTCAAGCCTGATGGCCCAGGTTCAGTTCCCCAGTGCCCACCTAGAGCCAGACACACAAAGTGGTGCATGCATCTGGAGTTTGTTTGCAGTGGCAGGAAGCCCTGGCATGTTCATACTTACTCTCTGTCTGCCTCTTTCTGTCTTTCAAATCAAGCCATCAAAAGATCAAAATTAAAAAAAAAAAATAGAACTAAGTCAAAAACATCTTAAGCGGGTTGAACCTAGCTCAAAGCATCTCCCACATGTGACATGATGGTGATAAGAAGATGGCCTGAATTCTTTCTGTCATTGCGTTGCAGCCCAGACTCTCTGAAACGGCATTCTTTTGCGGAGGAGACAGAACTGATTCACTTCATATACAGAGTGTAAGAAGAGAAAAGGAGGATTTAAAGTGTCAACATTCTTCACAAACTTTTGAATCTATCTTATCCTTGTGTGTGTTTATGCGGATGCACATGTGTACGTGGACATGCATGCACATATGTGTACAAACATGTAGAGGCTACAGGACAGCCTTGGGTGTCATCCTCAGGAATTCCATCCACTTCTTTTTGCAAAAGAGTTTCACTGGCCTAGAGCATATCAGTTAGGGTAGACTGGTGGGCCAGGGAGCCCCAGGGATCCTCCTGCCTCCGTCTCCCAAGGGCTGGGATTACAAGTGTACATCGCCATGTCTGGCATTTTTACACATTGTCTGGGGATCAAACTCAGGTCTTTCTGCTTTGTGGGGCTTAACACTACACTAACTGAGCTATCTTGCCAGCCCCGTTTTTACCTATTTTGTCAAATGTATTTGTCCCAACAATTTGGCAAGCCAGGGAATTTATCTTTTTCAAGTAGGAGGAAACTGAGGCCCAGAGAATTTAAGTGCTCAGCCTACTTAAACAGGGAATAAAAGGCAAAGCTGGGACACACATGAGCCTCAAACTGTCAGAATTTAAGGTCTTTTCCCTCCATCACAGCAGAGCAATAAGGGAGCTTCTGGTGGTCAGATTCTTTCTGAACTGACATTTGAGGTGGCCTTGTACCTACAGATCCACAAATCTTCCAGATTGACTGTAGAATGGCTTTTGAGCTGCTGGGGAGGGAGATAAAGCAGAAAGGATTGAGCCACAAGTGGTCTAGACAATGCAGCTCAAGAGCCTTTATCACTTAGATGAAAACTTATGATTATGTAACATTGTGTATTGCCAACAAATCTTCACAATTTTATAGGCTGAATCTTCTCTCTGACGAATGAACCCAATCTATCCAACATCACCATACTTTGGACATCTTCTTGCAGGGTTTGTTGAGTCCCAAACTCCTAGTGCTGGGTCCCGATCATCTATGTTCTCTCTAGAATTTGGAACGGCCTCTCCATTTCCTTCCATTTTGATTCAGAGTGGAGTGAGGGTTTGTTGGACACTAGGCTTACTACAGACAAGGGCTGTCCAGCCAGGGGCACATTTCCTAGTCCTGTTTGCATCTCTGGGCTCATGGGAGTGGATGTTACCAAAGGAAACCCGGGAAGCCATTTCCAGCCCAAGGCAGTTAAGACACAGGTGCATCTTTTATGCTTCCTCCTTTCCTTTCCACCTGGATGCAGGCAGCTTTGGGACGCGTGCGTCAGACTCCATTAGAAGGCCGTTGAAATGTTGGTGTGGGCTTCATCCCAGAGTTCTCATGTACAACCTGAGAATGCAAGAATGCACAAGCTTTCATAAATCCCCAGATGTAGCTGATGTCCTGGCCTGGGGACCACATGTTAACAACCGTGTCTTCACTACCCTTGTGCAATACTGTACCTGCACTTTGGACACCTCTAGGGGTGTCCAAAAAAACATTCCAATGCTCAAGCTACAACGCCGTGCAATGAGATCAGAACCTCACAGAAGAGGCATAGCTTGAGTATGAGCGTGAAGACCCTTGGTCATTACAAAGTGAGTCAGAAGTTGAAAACCACTGGCAACATGCGGTCTTAAAAATATTTTGGATTTTGGGGCTAGAGAGGTTGCCTAGTGGTTAAGGCACTTTCCTGAAAAGCCTAAGGACCCAGGTTTGACTCCCCAGATCCCAGGTAACCCAGACGCACAAGGGGACACATGCGCGAGGTCACACATGCACATGAGGTGGCGCGTGTATCTGGAGTTTGATTACAGAGGCTGGAGGCTCTAGCATGCCAGTTCTCTCCCTCTGTCTCTCTTGCTCTCTATCTCTCATGAAAAATATTTTAGATTTTAATTAACACCTTGTTTTATTTTTTGAGGTACTGGAATCTAATTTCTAATATCACTTAGATACATAAGAAGGGAGCAGTTAAAGCGAGAACTTAGGCCTTAGCTTCCATGGTGATTTTTAGCTTTTTATACAGTATTAATTGTGATGCTACTTGTCAAGTGGATATATATATATATATATATATATATATGCAATTTTTAAAAGTAAAAAAAATTACACATATTTATGGATACATTGTGATAATTTCATACATGTATACAATGTGTAATGTTCAGTTACTGGCATCACCTCAGACATTTTTCTTTCTTTTCTTTTGTGTGTAATTTTTTTTTGGTGGGGGGAGTTTTGAGGTAGGGTCTCGCTCTAGCCCAGGCTGACCTGGAATTCACTATGTAGTCTCAGGCTGGCCTCAAACTCACAGCGAATCTCCTGCCTCTGCCTCCCGAGTGCTGGGATTAAAGGCATGCACCACCACACCCAGCTCTTGTGTGTAATTCTTGCACATGTTCTGTGTTAAATCTTTTAAAATATACAACCTGGCATGGTCAGCCACACTTACCTGCTGAGCTACAGAATATAAAAGTTGTTCCTCTTGTCCAATGTACCTCAGCACGCAGCAACCATGTGCCACCATATCTCCTCCCCAGGACTAAAGAAATGTTGGGTGTTCATCGACAGATGGAGGACAGCCAGTTTGCCAGTGATCAATAGCCACTCTGCGTTGTTATAGGGACAGGAAATCAACTTTGGCTGTGTTAAGCGCCTGGAGTCCTGGAGATGATTTACTCTTGCAGCTAGCCTTACACCCATGCCGCAGCACCATGAAGAGCAAGCTTGCAAGCATTCTGTTGCTCGCGTGTTGAAGGCTTGGTTACCAGCTGATGGAGCTGTTGGGAGGTGGAAGAGCCTGCGGGAAGTGGAGCCCATGAGGAGTTACGGGTCATGGAGGTACATCCTTGAAGGGGATATCGGCACTCAGACTCCTCCCTCTATCTACCCACTCCTGCTGTGAGGTGACAACCTTGCTTCCCCCCACACTCCCCACCATGAAGGAGTGTTCTCTTGCCGCCCCAAAGGCGTTAGAACCCAGGGACTGTTGAGACAACATATACATTTTCCCCCTTTTACTTTATCTCAGGCATGTTGACACACAGATAGAAAGATGACTAACACACTTCTCTAGCCTTCTGCCTTGGTCTGCTCTGGAAGCACTGATCTGATTGGTCAGATTCCACGACACCTATACGCTCACAGCTTCCAGAAGGCGACAGAGCAATGTAACGTAGGATGTCTCTTTTCTGTCTTTTCTGTCTTCTGGATAGAAGGCCAGGATGGCAGGCAGACCCAGTTCATTCTTTTCTCAATTCCAGATCTCAGCTTTCAGCTCGCTCTCTCTCTCTCTCTTGCTTCACCTCTCTCATTCTTCCATCAAGAAGCAGACTCAGCATTTTTAACCCAGGCCTAAAGGACTTGGACAGCCACCACATGGCCAATATTCTGGACAAAAGTGGAAAAATGTCCTTTCCTCCCTGATATACATCAAAATCAACCTAAACCAAATAACAATGAAAACCTTGATACAATACTTTCTGGCCAGTCCCACAGAATATGGTTCTACAAAATCAAACTGGTCATGCCTGAGAACTGGGTTTGGACAGTGGGAGGAAGGAGCACCGGGCCCTCTCTGGCTGGTATGGGCTCTATGGTTTTGTGCCAATGCTTTCTTTAAATGTAAAGACCTACTTACTGCTCCTACCGGAGCATCTACTGAGAGCTGGACTTAATGGAGCAAAGGCAGGTGTAGGTGTCTCTGGGTCCCGCTGGCCAGGTATCTTCAGATATCATCTCTCAGTAGAATTGTGTAGTTGAGAAGATATCATATACATTTAAAAAGCATGGTGGCTGGGCTGGAGAGATGGCTTAGCGGTTAAGCGCTTGCCTGTGAAGCCTAGGGACCCTGGTTCAAGGCTCGATTCCCCAGGACCCACATTAGCCAGATGCACAAGGGGGCGCACGTGTCTGGAGTTTGTTTGCAGTGGCTGGAGGCCCTGGCGCACCCATTCTCTCTCTCTCTCTCTCAGCCTCTTTCTCTCTCTGTCTGTCGCTCTCAAATAAATAAAATAACAAAAAAAAAAAAGCATGGTGGCCAAAACCAGCTATGCATAATTGTGTGTATGTGTGTGCATGTATGTTTCTGCTTCATGTGTATGTATGTACACATGCATGTGGAGACCAGAGCAGAACCTCCCTGTTCCTCACGGGCTGTCCTTGTTTATTTGTTTGTTTGTTTGTTGTTTAGAGAAAGTGTGTCATTGGCTTGGAGCTCACCAAATCAGGTAGACTGTCCTGCAGTGAGGTCTAAAGTTCCTCCTGTCTCCACCTCTCCAGCACTAGGGTTAAAGCACGAGATACCATAACTGCCTATGGTGGTTTGAATGTGAATGTGTGACCCCACAGCCTGGAGCATTTTTGATTAAGCTCGCAACTTAAGTTTTGGCAGCCTGCTGGAGGAGGTGTCACTGGGGGTGGATCTGAAGTCCAGGCTTATGGTGTGTCCAGAGCAGTTTGAGCTCTAGCTGTCTATGCTTGCTAGCTGTCTGGTGCTATCTCTCATATAAAGCTCTGGAAGTGAGCCAGGTTTTATTTTATTTTATTATTATTTCTTTTGCCATTGATGGTGTTTCCCCTGGTTTCTATAAACGCAAAATAAAACTTTTCCTCCCGTAAGCTGCTTCTGGTCTGGTGTTTGTTACAGCTAAAAAAAAAAAAGTAAGTGCAACACTGCCTATTTTTTTGTTTTGTTTTACTTTGTTTTTGTTTTTTACTTTGATTCTGGGGATTGATCTCAGGTTCTCATGCTTGCATGCAAGCACTTGACTGACTCTGCTACACCCCAGCCCATGGATGACTTTTCTTAAGTGGGCAGCCTATATTTGTGTTCACTGTAAGACAGGCCCCAGCCATCACTTGAATAATAAATTGGACAGATTCTCCTACCCCTTAAAAATGTCAGTTTTAGATGGAAGGGAATGGAGATGCTAATGGCTCTAAAAGCATGTGTTGCAGGTTCTGCTCTTTCCTGATAAATGTAGAGGGACACCCAGCCTCAGGTGAGAACCGCTCTCTTGCCTGAAGGATTGTGAATTGCCCTTTGGCCCATGCTTTGGAGCTTCTCCTCAGCTTTTCCTGAGGGAGACAGAGCTTTCCCCAGCAAGAAAGAGAAAATCTAACCCAAGCTAGTGCGCAAAGAAAGCATAGAGTCGCGTAACCCCTGGGTATGTAGACTCAGAGTGTGATGCAAACTCAAGGTTTACACACTGCCCCCAAAGTCCAGTGTCTGTCTTGTACTCTTCCTGGCTAGACTGTGTCCTCAGACCAGAGGATCTGTTGGCAACAAGCTGGTTAGAACTGCTCTAGCCTCCCACTTCTCTCCGGAGTCCAGCAAGGTTAGTGGGAATGAGCATCCTTCTCAGATTCCCAGAGAAAGTCTCATTGATCCTGATTGGCTCCACTTGTCACATAATTATCATAAGCCAATTTATTGGAGGCCATAGAACTACGATGCCCTGATTGGCTTAGGCCTAAATTACATCACTCCTGGGCCATGAGTGTGATCCTGCTAGAATCTGATGGCTGAGAAGAGGGGATGGGATAATAGAATTGTCAAAAGAAGGGGGATTTGATCCCAGGCAGTCAAAAGCAATGGATGTCTAGCACAGTATGAACTGATCTGAAAAAAATGAAATCCAAGATGCCTCAAAATCCAAAACTTTTGAGTGCCAACATGATACCACAAGTATGAGGGTTCAGTGTGCACAAGGTTAGTTTTGTGCACAAAATTATATGTATAAGGAGAATACAAAACATAAATGAGGGCTGGAGAGATGGCTCAGCAGTTAAGGTGCTTGCCTGCAAAAACTAAAGATCCTGGTTTGATTCCCCAGTACCTATATAAAGCCAGATGCACAGAGTAGGCATGCATCTGGAGTTCGTTTGCAGTGGCTAGAGGCCCTGGTGCACCCATTCTCTCTCTCTCTCTCTCTCTCTCTCTCTCTCCTAAATAAATATTAAAATCATAAATGAATATCATGTTGAGTCTCAGGTCCTATCTCCAAGATATCTCATTTATGCATATGTATTTCAAAATCTAGATTCCAAAACTTTTTGGATAAGGGATAGCCAACCTGTACCACTAATTTGCAAGGGCCAGCTCCTGAAAGGCTGTTGAGTAGGCCTGATTACCTACACGGGTTGTCCAACCAACCACAATGGAAGAGGAAAGAGGGAGTAAGAAGAAGCCTGAAGAGAGGTCAAACTCCAGGAAGGGGGAAACGAGTACTAGAATGTGGCCCGTGCTACGTGATCTGCATGTCGCCATTTCCCCCGGCAGCGTAGCCCACTCACTCAGGCACTGGGGCTCAAGCGTCAGCACAGAACTGTATTCCAAAAGGAGACTCTTGGGTGGATGCATCCTCTGTGTGCTCCAGGCTGTCCGACCCCTTCACTCTGTGGATGCACACACACATCCTCTTCTGGTGCTCCATGGAAACCAGAGACAGAAGGAAGCAGTGGTGGTCAGAGGACCCATTGTTCTTGCTTGTAAAATAACTGAACCCTTGTTAGTCTGCTGCCAGCCTTATGTTTCTCTGGGAGAGGTCGCCACTGCATGGAGCCTGTAAACAGGAAACTTGAAGCTCTCCCTCTCAACCTTTGTATGACTTATTGTTTGTGGGAAGCCGTGGGGTGTTTGCCTTCCCAGCTTAGGCCCCGGGCTGAAGCCTCCTGAGATGAACAGTACACATTACTAAGGCAAAGCACCCAGAGGAGAAGCACATGTCTTCAAAAGAAGAGCTCGGATAAAACACTCAGATGCAAATAAAGAGGCTGAGGAGACAGCCCAGGGCATTCCACCCCTAGGACCTCTGTAAAAATGTTAAGGTGCTGACAGCAGTCACCTATCATCCCAGCGCTGGCAAGATGGAGACAGCAAGATCTCTAGCACTTATTGGCCAGCCAATACAGCCTAATTGGTGAACACCACCAGGCCAGTGAGAGAACTTGTCTCTAAAAGAAGTGACCATGTTCCTGAGGATCAATACCCAAGGTTGTACTCTGGCCTCCATACAAAGACTGTCATGAAAGGAAAGAATGACTCCTGCAAAGGGCACAGGGCAGCCTCCCTCCACGTGGCAGGCAACAGCTGATTGCAACACCAGGGCATTTTCTCATCAAGTCTATTTCTTTCAGGATCTGGGCCCAGTCATCACAGTGGCTGTCTACGTGAACCTCTCACCCCAACCTAGGGCCTTACTTGGTTGGATCTGCCTGTCACCAAGAGGACAGCATCTGGATTAGCTCTTCGTTTCCAGTGGTATGGTCTCAAGCTTCAACTTCAGAAGGTTCTGTATGGACGAAGGTTCACAGCAGGACACAGTATAACTCTCAACACCTGGGCTCTTCTCCCTCCATTCCACTGTAAACCTGTGAGGCTGGGGACTTTGTGGCTGTTGTTCTCTGCTTAACCCTGTCTAGATCAGGACACACTGGATTTGTTTGTTGAGTGGCTAAAAGGACAAAGGAATAAAATCAGCCTTGATTAAAACTGCACATAGAACTAACTCTAGATTTTCAGTGGAAATGATCTGGGCCAGTCCCTAGTGAAGCCTGGCTTTGGAGACAGGATCTTTCACTGAATGCAGAGCTCAATGATTTGGCAAAACTACCTAGGAAGTCCCAGTTATTGTCCTGTCCCTAATCCCCCAGTGCTGGGATGACGGGTGTATGTCTTCATGCTCAGCTTTTTTCTTTCTTTTTTTTTTTTTTTGAGGTAGGGTCTCACTCTGGTCCAGGCTGATCTGGAATTGACTATGTAGTCTCAGGGTGGCCTCGAACTCATGGCAATCCTCCTACCCCTGCCACCCAAGAGCTGGGATTAAAGGCACGCGCCACCACGCCCAGCTGCTCAGCATTTTTTGTGGATGCTGTGGATCCAAACTCAGGTCCTCGTGCTTGAACAGCAAGTACTTAACTCTGAATGATCACCCCAGGCCTCCTCGCCATGCTTAACAATCTGCTTTTTAAAGGCTGGCCGCACATTTCCTACTCCAGATATTTTTTTTCCTTTAAGAGTTGGCCTGATTAGGTCAGACCCATTCAGGAAAAACTCTTTTTTTGATTAATCTGTCTCAAAGATTTAATTACAGCTGCAAAGTCCCTTCACCTGTCTCCTCTAGTGTCACCTAATCATGACAATGAGATCCACAGTGGTGCCCACACTCCGGGGAAGGAATGCTGGCTGCGGAGCAGGCGCACTAGGGGGTAGGAAGCTCAGAATTCTACCTCCACGGCATGCAAATGAACCTTGGAAATCATTCCCATTCTTTCCTGAAAGATTTTGCATCAATTAAACATCAGTATTCTTGAATGACTTCATATATGTTGCTGCTCTTTTTTTTGCATGTGTAAATGATGTGCATGTGTGTGTGGCTTTATGGTATGATCATATATGTATGGGTGTACATGTATGTATGTGCATGTGGAGCCAGAGGTCAACGTCAAATATCCTTCTCAATTGCTCTCTACCTTACTTTTTATTTTATTTTATTTTATTTATATATTTTTTATTTTTAGAGAGAGGGAGAGAGACACAGAAAGAGAATTGGCATGCCAAGGCCTCAGCCACTGAAGTTGAACTCCAGAACGCTTGCACCACTTAGTGGTCATGTGTGACCTTGCACTTACCTCACTTTTGTGCGTCTGGCTTACGTGGGATCTGGAGAGTTGAATATGGATCCTTAAGCTTTGCAGACAAGTGCCTTAACCACTAAGCCATCTCTCCAGCCCCACCTAATTTTTTGTATTTTATGTATTTTCTTTTGTATTTTATGTATTTTTTATTGAAGATTTTAATACATGAACATATTATAGATTCATCATATTCTGAGTGCTCTATTTTGTCCCCACCCCTATTCCACTGAGCCCCCTCCTCTTTCCAAGTAGCTCTTCTTTTTTGTCTTCTTTCATCCTTTATGTCAAAATGTTGATGGGCTCAGAACAGTGCAGGTCTTGTGGGGGTATCGGTAACAACTGTGAGGTCATGATGCACCAGTCAGCTCATGTCTGGATGCCAGTGTCCCAAAGGACTTCTTCCAACTCTGTGGCTCTGACATTCTTTCTGCCCCTTCTATAATGCTCACTGAGTCTTGGGCTTGAAAGAGCTATATCATTTAGCACTGAGCTCTCAATAGCCTCTTTAACAGCCTCTTAATTTCAACACTTGGATGAGTTTTTAGTCTTCTCAGTATGTACGACCATCTCCATAGAGAAGCTTCTCTGACTAGCAATAAGAGCAGCACTAATTTTTTTCCCCACCACCTCTTCTGCAATGTTCCCTGCTCCCTGGAGGATGTGATAGGGATACTGGGCACTGAACCATCTCTTTTTCCTTCACATTGGCTAGTCTTGGGTCTCTCTGGGATTTACCACCATCGACAAATGAAGCTTCTCTAACCAAAAAGTGAGGACAGCCACAATCTATGGATATAAACATAACCATGTAGAGGGATTTGATGGACACAATTTATTTAAGTAAAGCCCTTCTTTGAGACAGGTTTCTCATTGAACCTAGAACCCAGAGGTTAGCTGGTCACTAGACTAGCTAGTCAGTTAGCCCTAGGGATCCATCTATCTTTACCTTCCCAACACTAGGATTAGAGGCACACCCTATCATGCCAGGCATTTTATGTGGGTGCTGAGAATCTGAACTCAATAATGCAAGTGCTTTGCTCACCAAACCATCTCTTGAGCCCATTTCTGCTCTTTGTTTGTTTGGTTTGGTTTTTTTCCGAGTAGGGTCTCACTCTAGATCAGGCTGACCTGAAGCTCACTCTGTAGTCCCAAACTGGCCTTGAACTCACAGTGATCCTCCTACCTCTGCCTCCCAAGTGCTGGGATTAAAGGCATGCACCACCATGTCCAGCTTGTTTCTGCTCTTTGAATTCACCCTGAGCCTTTGTTACATCTTACTGGTTCTCTCAGTAAGTAATGAGTAAAATATATCATGATGTCTATACATCTTATATTTTTATGGCTCTTAATTTTACTTAAAAATATATGTACTTCTAGGGCTGGAGAGATGGCTTAGCAGCTTAAGGTACTTGCCTGTGAAGTCTAAGGACCCAGGTTTAATTCCCCAGTACCCACAAAAGCCAGATGCACTAGGTGGTGCATGTGTCTGGAGTTTGTTTGCAGTGGCTAGAGGCCCTGGAGTGCCCATTCTCTCCCTCCACCATTCCTCCTCTCGTCTGCAGCTTTCTCTCTCTCTCAAATAAATAAATAAAATATTTAAAAATATGTACTTTTAAATGCATGTACAACTAAAGCAGCTTTTGCTTTTTCTATGAAGAAGGATTTGACTTCTGCCTCTGGAGACCAAATGCTCTTTTCCTGGAAACCATGATGACTCCGCTTCCACTAGTCCCATCTTCAGCAGCTTGACCCTGACGCCCTGTGACACAGCCACCACCGTCTTCTCTGTAGAAGGCAGGGAGCCATAGCCCTGCCTTTCCACCCCAGGGTTACTTCCCTTTGTTGTAAATAAAAAGCATCAAAGATTCTTGCTGAAATGTTCTCTCAGAATGCTGGGATCACAGGATTTTGCAGCTTGATAGGGAACGGGTTTTCTTCTGTGTCCAAAGTAATGACCTCTTCTCAGCACAGCTCCATTGTGGAAACACATATCAGAGAAACTAGATGTCATAGACCTGTGTCTGGCAGGGCACCTGAGGCATGATGGGTCTTCAGTAAGTGCCTCTGCCCCTTCCCTGCCGCAGAGGGAGGAGGGGCAGAAGGAGCTTGGAGGACCCTGCCTCCATCCTGGGGTCAAGTTCTTGGAGGGCAGGGTCATCCATTCACATGGAGACTAGTTCATGCTCAGCCCACTCATGATCACTTTCCTAAGAAAAAAAAAAAAAAAAAATCTTGCTCCTGGCAGGGAAGCCAATGAAAGCTTAATACCAGTTAAGTAATACATAATAGTGAGATCATTATCCTGTCTTCTCCCAGTCAGTCAACTCTGTAATGTGTAAATGCTTATGGGGCATACAGAATCAAAGGACCTAAACTGCTCGGAAGGGGGAGGAATAATTCTGATCAGCCAGGCTGAGGCCCACAGGCCACAGGAATTATGCTGGGCTTCCCCTTTTCCAGTCAGACATATCAAACGTTTCCTTTGAGAACACCTTTCCTGTCCAAGTTTACAGCTGGCTCTCTCATCTCACCTCTCACCCTGACCCCCATGCTACCTGCCTCTAAAGCTTCCTCTTGTTCTGTCTCAAAGCAAATGCATCTTCATAGCTTTTGCCTCCAAAGCCATTAGAAGATATTGAGCATGTTTCAACAAGGTGTGTTCGTGAGAGACGGAAATCCCACGTGGCTGCCTTTATCTATTTCTCATTACTACGTGGTAGGGATGAGACAACAAACTAATTTAGAAGAGGCATTGAAGAGGGGCTGGGTACAGGGGAAGAGAGATGGTTTGCAATGCAAAACTCCAAAAGGCAATCAAGCGGAAGCCATGCAGATCTTCGAAATTGCTTCCGAATCCACTGTGGTACTTACATTGTCAGCTTAGTTTCATTGATTATGTTTATGCAATTTATTGGTTAGACTTTCTGCTAATGGATGCTTTAGGACCATTCTTTGCTTTTAATGTATCTAATACCCATTGATCAGGTCATTGGCTTATTGGTTATCTACTTTTGGTGTGAAGTGATTCTCTAAGATTGCTGTTTTCATTACGCATTCTCATTCCAAGAGCGGCTTTCACTGCGTCCCATTACACTAATGGAAATTATTGATATGGAAATTACCAAGCACTGAGCCTAAGAAGTCTAGGATTCACAATCACATTGCATTTCTTCAAGGTGTAGGACGTTCCTGTATAACGAGCAGTGGACATTGACATGCTGGTGACATTAGTTAACTTAAAGCAACGTGAAAGAACAGAAACATCTTTACAAAGGAAACACCAAATATTTTGTGTGTATCCTTTGGTACAAAGAAACACAGCAAGTTTCATGTTGATGTGTAACAATTCGCACTGAACATTGTTTAGCATTCTTAGTTATGCGCAGGTGCTTTCTGTTACAGTTGTGGTAAGGATCCCATGGCATAGACGGGCAAGTCAGCCTCAGCATCTCTGTATCTCCACTATGGTATATCCATCATGTTAGCCACTGGCCACCTGTGGTTGCTGGACAACTGAAGCATAGCTAGTCCAAATTGGGAATGTGCTATAATTATACTTTATTTTGAAGACAGTTTAAAAGAAGAAATGTCAAATATCTCAGTAGTTTAGATTATATGTTGCGATGGTAATTCTTTTTTGAAAGGTCAAAACCAAAATATATTGTTGAAATGAACTTCACCTCTTTCTTTTTACTTTAATGTGGGCTGGTAGGGAAACTTAAATTAGTTATGTGGTTCACATTATAGTTCTATGCTATTATATATATGAACACTGGCCTGGCACAAGTCCAAAGTGGATAGCGACTTACATGTCACTGTCTAATATGATCACAAGTAGCCACATGGGACAATTATATTGAGATATAAATCATTTGAAATGAAATGCAATATAAAACTTAGTTCTTCAGTTATGCTAGTTACATATCAAGTGCTACATTGCTGGACATGCCTAGTCTATAAAATCTGAAATACTTCAAAATCCAAAACAAGTGGAGAATTCCACATATGAACTCATGTGATGAGTTGCCATCAAATACAGATGCACTAAAATACTGTCTAAGAATACTTTCAGGCCTGGGTAGAAAACGTACAGGAGACATAGATGAATGTCATGCATTGACCTGGGTTCCATCCCCAATATTTCTCAGTACCTGTATGAAAATATTCCAATAACTGAAAAATGCCTAAGTGCCAAGCACTTCTGGCCCCAAGCACTGTGGATACTCAACCTGTAGTCCTATGTGAGTGGTAGCTGCCACACAGGTAGAAAGGAAGCATCATCCCAGAAAGTTCTATTGGAAAATTCTGACCACGCACATCCCCAAGAAGCACTGGAAGGATGGAGGGGTCCTGTCTGCTAAGCCACTGTGCAGTGAGGCCATCACGAAGTGACATGCGTGTAAAGTCACTAGAAAGGTAAAACTATGCAAACAGTGACAGCACGTGGGTGGCATGGATTGTCATTGAATCGGGTGTTTGTTCTTGGAAACTCCAAGTGCTGCTCAGAATGTAGCTTCACAGATGGCATCTACCCAATGGGTGACTATTAATTTTGATGGATGGAAAAGATACAAATCGGGCAGACAAAAATATGGCACTGTAATAAATTGGAGAAAACAAGAAATTCCATTTTGGAGCTGGACCTGTAGCTCAGTGGTGGAATGTGTGCTTAGCATGTTGTGTGAGGTCGGGGGCTTGAGCCCAGCACCACCAAACAGCAACAAGAGGAGCTTGCCATTTTTGCTTGCCTCCTCTGTGAAAGGCTCTATGAAGCAAGAAAACAAAGATTATTCCTTGGAGTTTTGCAGTCAAATGCTCTCCCACTGAGCTCTATCCATTGCATTGGTTTTCTAAGACAAGATCTCACTCTGAAGCCCAGGCTGGCCTTGAATTTACCATTCTCTTCCTGCACATACTTTTGGGTGCTGGGATTACAAGAACAGGCTCAATAGCCACCCAAAATTATTCTTGTACCTAAATTCACAGCACCAGAAGCTTAAACTAATTTTTTGGTTTGTGTTGTGTTGTGTTGTGTTGTATTGTGTTGTGTTGTGTTGTGTTGATGGAGATCAACACTCAAGACCTTGTAAATACTGGGCAAGCAGTGTATTACTGAGCTACATCCTTGGCCTTTTCTTTGTTATTGTTGTTTCTGGCTGTGACCAAGCTCTTCCCCAGAGCCATAGAAAGTCCAGATGTCCTCAGAAACATATGAGGAAGGAGGGAAAGAGATAAACAACCTCATGTTTCTTATTTTCATCCATGGACACTCTTTTTTTTATTATTATTAAATTCAAGGTAAGATCTTGCGCTAGCCCAGACTGACCTAGAATTCACTATGTAGTTTCAGGGTGGTCACGAACACATGGAGATCCTTCTATATCTGCCTCCTGGGTGCTGGAATTAAAGGCGTGCACCACCCACCATGCCCTTCTATAAGGGCACTCTTTTTTGTGATGGTGATGTGTGTCCAAAGACACATTTATTTGAACATATATACATATCCAAATATATGTATTTGTATTGCTCTGTGGTTTTGTTACACTTTGTCTGTCCAAATGTGAAAGTGTCAACACTAGCTTTTCCCTGACCACTTGTGTAGTTCTTCAGAGAAGAAACTGAGGCTAGAGTGGTTAAGTCCATTGTTCAAGGGCCCTAGCTGAAAAATAAGCCATCTTCTCTGAAGCCAAATTCTGCTTTACCTCACAATATCTCTCCAGGGCATCTGAGCTGGGGTGCATGGGGATTCCAAATCAGTTGGCATCAGTGTGGGTATAAGTGAGTTAATATTGTAGGTTGCTTCCCAGGTGATGGATTTACCTTGAGAGTGTCCATGGATCTTCCCTTTGCCATGGATAAATGACCTCCCCATCCACTAGGTGACTGTCTAATATTGAGATTCACACTCCTCATCTGTGAAGTCAAGGGCATCCTTGCCCTCAACAGATCTCTCTCTCTCTCTCTCTCTCTCTCTCTCTCTCTCAGTTTAGCTTCACATGCAACTTTGGGATCATCTTCTTTCTTTTTTTATTGTAAGATTTTTATAAAGCTGAGTATAAAATCGGAATGTTTTCATAAATGCTTAAGCATCTTTCGTGACGCTAATTTATAGAGTTTAAATGTTCCTTTCTGGCAGTTTAAATTCAGATTCCTCAGCAGCACCAGATTTGGGGATGGGTGGGAGGACTGGAGCTAAGAAACAGGAAACTGCTCAGTTTCATTGTTCATGCTCAACAATGAAAAATTAAACAGCTTCGAAAGTGCAAGCCAAAGAGAATTTTTTTTCAGATATTCATCGAATTTGAATGTTGGCAAAGAAGATGAAAACACGTGGTGGTTTCCTTTCCCGGGGCTCCATCTCCCGCTCCTGTCGCCTGGGGCCTTAACCTCTGGCTTAGCTCAGGCCCGCAGGAACTGTCCAGTGCTGGCCATCATATTCAGCGCTTCCAAAAGTCACTCTGCCAGCGCTTCCCGCCCAGCCTGCTCTGTGCGAGCGCACCTGGGGGACGGTGTGGACCCCGTGCAAAGGGCCAGCACTGAGTAAAGCTGTGGGGTTGTGTCACAGCCTGTCTACCCGTTTGGCACACTGCGCACGTAGCCTGAGCGTGGGCAGTCTGCAGCCAGGATCCCACGCTGAGGGCACTCTGAGCTCCCTTCTGTTTCTCTTTCACCCTTGTTTTCCCATCTGCTTTTTGTTTGTTTGTTTGCTTTTTGGTTTTGGTTCTTTTTGTTTTGTTTTGTTTCCAAACGATGAGTGAAACTGAAGTCCTCCCTACTCTCTGTTCTCAGAGGGGCCCACTGAACTTTAAAGACGTGGGTATTTAGAAACAGAGAATGGAGCGCTTTCTCCTGTTTGCTCATCCTTGGCATTAGGGAGCCCAAGACCCTCCTTTTACCCTTTGCTGCTCAACAGGAACGGCACCCAGAAGATTCTAAATCTTCTCTGATGTGCTAACCCAGCTTTTTAAAAGCTTCAGATCCAGAGATTGGAGCTTGTATAGAGAAAGACAGGCGCAACCACAGACTTCTTTTTTTTTTTTTTTTTTTTTGTAGCTTAAAGAAAGGTTTAGTTTTGACTTACAGTTTCTTTCTTTTTTTGTCAAATTTATTAACATTTTCCATGATTATAAAAAATATCCCATGGTACTACCCTCCCTCCCCCCACTCTCCCCCTTTGAAATTCCATTCTCCATCATATCCCCTCCCCATCTCAATCAGTCTCTCTTTCATTTTGATGCCATGATCTTTTCCTCCTATTATGATGGTCTTGTGTAGGTGGTGTCAGGCACTGTGAGGTCATGGATATCCAGGCCATTTTATGTCTGGAGGGAGCACGTTGTAAGGAGTCCTACCCTTCCTTTGGTCTTACATCCTTTCTTTCTGCCACCTCTTCCTCATTAGACCCTGAGCCTTGGAAGGTGTGATCAAGATGTTACTCAGTCCTCCAGTCACTTCTTTCCAGCACCATGATACCTTCTGAGTCATCCCAAGGTCACTGCCATCTGAAAAGAGAAGATTATCTACCCAAAGTGAGAGTAGCATTAATATAAATAAGGGTATGAATATTAAGAGAAGTGCTTACTGGGCAGTTTGATAAGCATAGTATATACATTTATCCAGACATCAGCAGATGTTACACCCCTAGGGCTTATGACTACCCCTGTTTTAAGTTTTCAGTATCAGGGATGTATTTCCCCCCATGGAGCGGGCCTCCAGTCCAATTGGAGGGCAGTTGGTTTCCACCATGATAGACGTGCCACTATTGCACCCATTGGCTCATTTGGCCTGGCTGGCCAACTATAAGGCTTGCAGTGTCCACTGTTGAGTATCTTCACTGGTGGTATCTCTTTCTCCCATTGAACTACATGTAGAATGGCTTCTTCTAGCTTTCTGTCAGCTGGTCTACATGGAGGAGGTTATCATCTCAGTTCCAGCAGGATTTCTCAGTGGCCTTGCAGCCCAAGTATGTGGAGTCTTCAGCAATAGGGTCTTACCATCTATTCCTGGTGGGAAACCAAGGGCCTTGGCAATGGCCTATAATGTTTTGGAGCATCAGGGACCTCCCTAGCCAACAACTGACTGGAGGTACCCCATCCCTGGCACTGAAAATATTCTAACAACAATCTATGGCTCCTGAGTGTTCCATTGTCCGAAACCGGAGGATTCCATATGATTTTTTTTTTTTGCATCCTCTTAGATTTTGATTAGCCTTCCCTCCACCTTTCCTTTACTCAATCTCTTCCCCTGACCTCACTTTGGGCCTTTTCACCCCTGTTAATCTATTCTTCTACTTACATATATACAATACCAACCTATTAAGTACCCTCCTCCCTTCCTTTCTCTTCCCTTTATATCTCCTTTTTAACTTACTGGCCTCTGCTACTGAGTTTTTTCCTTCTCACACAGAAGCCCAATCATCTGTAGCTAGGATCCACATATGAGGGAGAACATGTGGCGCTTGGCTTTCTGGGCCTGAGTTGCCTCACTTAGTATAATCCTTTCCAGATCCATCCATTTTCCTGCAAATCTCATAACTTCATTTTTCTTTACCGCTGAGTAGAACTCCATTGTATAAATGTGCCACATCTTCATTATCCACTCATCAGCTGAGGGACATGTAGGCTGGTTCCATTTCCCAGCTATTATGAATTGAGCAGCAATAAACATGGTTGAGCATGTACTTCTAAGGAAATGGGATGAGTCCTTAGGATATATGCCTAGGAGTGCTACAGTTGGGTCATATGGTAGATCAATCTTTAGCTGTTTTAGGAACCTCCACACTGATTTCCACAATGGCTGGACCAGATTGCATTCCCACCAACAGTGTAGAAGGGTTCCTCTTTTTCCACATCCCCACCAGCATTTATGATCATTTCTTTTCATGATGGTAGCCAATCTGACAGGAGTGAGATGGAATCTCAATGTAGTTTTAATCTGCATTTCCCTGATGACTAGGGATGTAGAACTTTTTTTAGATGCTTATAGGCCATCTGTATTTCTTTTTCTGAAAACTCTCTATTTAGCTCCATAGCCCATTTTTTGGGGGGGGGTGGTTTTGGTTTTTCGAGATAGGGTCTCACTCTAGCCCAGGCTAACCTGGAATTCACTATGGAGTCACAGGGTGGCCTCGAACTCATGGCAATCCTCCTACCTCTGCCTCCAGAGTGCTGGGATTAAAGGCGTGCACCACCACGCCCGGCTTCCATAGCCCATTTTTAAATTGGCTTGTTTGATTTCTTATTATTTAATTTTTGAGTTCTTTGTATACTCTAGATATTAATCCTCCATCAGATATATAGCTGGCAAAGATTTTTTCCCATTCTGTAGGTTGCCTCTTTGCTTTATTCACAGTGTCCTTTGCAGTACAAAATCTTTGTAATATCATGAGGTCCCAGTGGTTAATCTGTGGTTTTATTGCCTGAGCAATTGGGGTTATATTCAGAAAGTCTTTTCCAAGACCATTATGTTGAAGAGTTTCCCCTACTTTTTCCTCTAGCAATTTCAGAGTTTCAGGTCTGATGTTAAGGTCTTTAGTTCATTTGGACTTAATTCTTGTGCATGGAGAGAGAGAAGAATCTATTTTCATCCTTCTACAGATACATATCCAGTTTTCCCAGCACCATTTGCTGAAGAGGCTGTCTTTCTCCAATGAGTATTTTTGGCATTTTTATAGAATATCAAGTAGCTATAGCTACCTGGACTTATATCTGGGTCCTCTATTCTGTTCCATTGATCTACAAGTCTGCTTTTGTGCCAGTACCATGCTGTTTTGTTACTATGGCTCTGTAGTATAGGTTAAAATCATGTATGGTGATACCTCCCGCCTTATTTTTGTTGCTCAGTATTATTTTAGATATTCGAGGTTTTTTGTGATTCCAAATGAATTTTTGGATTGTTTTTTCTATTTCCATGAAGAATGCCTTTGGAATTTTGATGGGGATTGCATTAAATGTGTAGATGGCTTTTGGTAAGATTACCATTTTCACAATATTGATTCTTCCAATCCAGGAACAAGGGATGTTTTTCCACTTCCTAGTGTCTTCTGCAATTTCTCACTTGAGTGTTTTATAGTTTTCATTGTACAGATTCTTTACTTCCTTGGTTAGGTTTATTCCAAGGTACTTTATTTTCTTTGGTGCAATTGTGAATGGGAGTGATTCTCTGATTTCACCTTCTGTGTGTTTGTTGTTAGCATATAGGATTGCTACTGATTTCTGTGTATTTATTTTGTATCCTGCTACATGGATGTAGGTGTTTATCAGCTCTAACAGTTTGCTGGTAGAGTCTTTAGGGTCCTTTATATATAGAATCATGTCATCTGCAAATAATGATAACTTGATTTCTTCCTTTCCAATTTGTATCCCTTTTATGTGTGTCTCTTGCCTTATTGCTATGGTTAAGACTTCTAGAACTATATTAAATAAAAATGGGGACAGTGGACACCCTTGTCTTGTTACTGATTTTAGTGGAAAAGCTTCCAGTTTTTCCCCATTTAGTAATATGTTGGCTGTAGGCTTGTCATAAATAGCCTTAATTATGTTGAGATGTGTTCCTTGTATTCCCAGTCTCTGTAGGACTTTTATCATGAATGGATGTTGGATTTTGTCAAATGCTTCCTTTGCATCTAATGAGATGATCATGTGATTTTTGTCCTTCAGTCCATTTATATAATGTATTGCATTTATTGATTTCCATATGTTGAACCATGCCTGCATCTCTGGGATAAAGCCTACTTGGTCAGGGTGAATGATCTTTCTGATATATTCTTGTATTTTGTTTACCAATATTTTGTTGAGGATTTTTGCATCTATGTTCATGAGGGAGATTGGTCTGTAATTTTCTTTTTTTGTTCTATCTTTGCCTGGTTTTGGTATCAGGGTGATGCTGGCTTCATAGAAGGAATTTGGTAGGATTCCTTCTTTTTCTCTTTTATGGAAAAGCTTAAGAAGCAATGGTGTTAGTTCTTCCCTGAAGGTCTGGTAAAATTTAGCAGTGAATCCATCTGGGCCTGGACTTTTTAGTTGGGAGATTTTTGATAACTGCTTGGATCTCCATGCTTGTTATAGGTTTATTTAAGTGATTAATCTCATCTTGTCTTAATTTAGGTAGGTCATATAAATCAAGGAAATCGTCCATTTCTTTAAGATTTTCATACTTTGTGGAGTACATGCTTTTATAGTATGTCCCTACGATTTTTTAAATTTCTCTGGTGTCTGTTGTGATGTTACCTTTTTCATCTCTAATTTTATTAATTTGTGTCTCTTCTCTCTTTCTTTTGGTCAGATTTGCTAAGGGTTTATCAATCTTGTTTATCCTTTCAAAGAACCAACTCTTTGTTTTATTGATTCTTTGCATTGTTTTTTTGTTTGTTTGTTTCTATTTCATTAATTTCTGCCCTAATCTTTATTATTTCTTCCCGTCTACTGATTTTGGGTTTGCCTTGTTCTTCTTTTTCCAAGGCTTTAAGGTGAAGCATTAGGTCGTTTACTTGCGACCTTTCTAATATAGGCACTTAAAGCTATAAATTTACCTCTTAGGACTGCCTTCATTGTGTCCCAGAGATTTTGGTATGTTGTGTTCTCATTATCATTTGATTCTATAAATTTTTTCATTTCCCTCTTGATTTATTCATTGACCCATTCATCATTTAGTAGTGTGTTGTTTAATTTCTATGATTTTGTGTATGCTCTATACCCTTTCTTGCTATTGGTTTGTAGTTTGAATCCATTGTGGTCAGATAGAATGCAAGGAATTATTTCAATTTTCTTGTATTTGTTAAGATTTGCTTTGTGTCCTAATATATGGTTTATTTTAGAGAATGTTCCATGTGCTGCTGAAAAGAATGTATATTCTGCAGCATTTGGATGAAATGTCCTGTAGATATCTGTTAGGTCCATTCCTTCTATGACCTCATTTAGTCCAGATGCCTCTCTGTTTATTTTTTCCCCAGATGACTTGTCAATTGATGAGAGTGGGGTGTTGAAGTCACCCACTACCACTGTGTTTGGTGTTATCTGTGACCTTAGTTTTAATAGCATTTGTTTGATGAATTTGGGGGCCCCCATGTTAGGTGCATATATGTTTAGGATCGAAATGTCCTCCTGTTGGAGGGTGCCTTTAATCAATATAAAGTGACCTTCGTTATAATTTTTAACTAATGTTGGAATGAAGTCTACCTTGTCAGATATTAGGACAGCAACCCCTGCTTGTTTTCTAGGTCCATTTGCTTGAAACACTGTTTTCCAACCTTTCACCCTAAGATAGTGTCCATCCTTTGTAGAAAGGTGGGTTTCTTGGACACAACAAATTGAAGGATCCTGCTTTTTAACCCAGTCTGCGAACCTATGCCTTTTGGTTGGGGCATTGAGGCCGTTGATATTAAGAGATAATATTGAAAGGTGTGTATTCATTTTTGCCATTATTTTTGTAGTTCTTCTGGTTTTACCTTTGCTCTCTTGTGTTAACTAGTATTTGAGTATTTTTTGTTTCTTCCCAGTTCCTTATATGTGTGCTTTTCTTTTTCTTCAGCATGAAGGATTATTTCAAGTATTTTCTGTAGAGCTGGCTTTGTCTTCAAATACTCCTTTAGCTTGCTTTTGTCATGGAATGTCCTTATTTCTCCATCTACTTGAATGGATAGTTTTGCAGGATAAAGTAAACTTGGTTGACAGTTGTTATCTTTCAGGACTTGGAATACATTACTCCATGCCCTTCTGGCTTTTAAAGTTTGTGTTGAGTAATCTGCTTTAATCCTGATAGGCTTGCCTTTGTAGGTAACTTGATTTTTCTCTCTGACTACTTTCAATATTTTTTCTTTGGTTTGTGTGTTTGGTAGTTTGATTATAATATGGCGAGGAGAGGTTCTTTCCAGGTTGTGTCTGTTTGGTGTTCTAAAGGATTCCTGTATCTACATTGGCACCTCTTTCCCAATTTGGGGGAAGTTTTCTTCTATGATTTTGTTGAAGACGCCTACTATGCCTTTGGAGTGAAATTCTTCTCCTTCTACTATGCCCTGAATTCTTAGGTTTCATCTTTTCATAGTGTCCTGAATATCTTGAAATTCCCACTCATACTTTTCTATTAGTTTGTCTTTCTCTTTGTTGGACTGTATTAGATCTGCCACCTGGTCTTCTAGCTTAGATATTCTGTCCTCTCCTTCATCCATTCTACTGGTGAGATTTTCTACAGAGTTTTTTTTTATTTCATTAACTCTGTTCTTCATTGCTAGCAATTCTGACTGTTTTTTCTTTATTATTTCTATTTCCTTATTTATGTCCAATATTGACCTCTTTATTTCATTAAATTGGTGTCCTGTGTTTTCTTTGATTCTTTTGATTTCCTCTTTCATTCCTTTGATTTCTTCTTTGACTCCTTTGAGCATATTTATAATCATTATTTTGAAATCTTTCTCAGGCATTTCCTCTAACTCATTCTCACTGGAGGTCATTTCTGATGCATTAATTCTTTTTGGTGGATTTATATTGTCTTGATTTTTGGTGTTTCTTGTGTTATAATGTATATATTTTTGCATCCTGGATTATTTAATTATTGGATTTTCTAGTTAGCTGGTTATTATTAGATGTATCAGGCAATCTGATGTTATATAACTTCAGGGTAGGAGCTTAAGGCATTAGGTGTGGCTCTCAAGACTCTCAGAGTATCTACAAAAGTGACCCTAGGTGTTGGGTTTGCCTGCTATGAGAGTATTCAAGTAGGCTGAGTGGAACCAAATACAGATAGATTCTAAATTTAACTAAACAATGTACACTTTCAATGAAAAACAGCACAGAGTATTTATCCAAGAGTAGGTATTATGACAACCAGATCCTCTAACTGTCCCTTAGGGTGTGTGGTGCCCCATCCACAGCCTTAATCCTGACAACAAGAAGGTTAAGATTTCTGATCTGTTGAGGGTTCCAAATCAGCTTGTGACCAGGTGAGGCCCTTCCCTGGTGTAATCCCAGTTACCTCTGCCCCTGCTTGGGTCCTGCTGTCAGTTCAAGTTGGCGTGGCCGGGTCTGTGGACCGCTGCTCTGTTCGCTGGAGCTGGGCACTGGCGGTGGGGGAGGAGAGGCTGCCGATGCTGCTCTAGTTCTCTTGCTGTTCCATGTATTCTTCTACCTTGTGATCTGCTCCTCTGTTGTTCACTGCCGTTCTCCCTTCACGTTTCTTGAGTTTGTGGAGAGCTCCGGTGTGAGTGGAAAAATCCCCTCACCTGGCTTTTCCTGTGGCTCAAGCCGATCCTGGCGGCTTTCTGGTGCGCCGCTGCCACAGTCTGCGGACCTGCCAGAGCTGCTTCTGCTGGCCCGTGTGGGCTCTGGATGCTCTGGATCTCTCCTACTTCTCCGCTGCTGTTTCAATTTGCTATACACCTCACTTTTTAGTAAAAGTGTGTGTTTTGCTGAGTTTTTTTTTTTTTTTTTTTTTTTGGTCTTTTCCCCCCTAGGCTGCTTTGGCATGGTACCTACGCTGCCACCTTAACTTGAAGTCCAACCACAGACATTTTAACAGGTGATTGTGCTAACCTCATTTAATCCTTACCATAATCCCAAGAAAACTAAAGCTCAGATTCTGTAACTGATCCAGGGCACATACATCCCTTGTAACTGTCATGGTGGGTGGCCCCCTGGTGCTTACCATGTATTATACCTCCTGAACATGATAGAGCAGCAGTTCAGCTTCAGATGGCCCATGATGGATGAGAAAGGCCGATGCCAGGAAGACAAGGTGAGTCTGGGTATAATTCAACGCTTGAAATTATATATCTAAAATATCACTGTTTTTTTTTTTTTTTTCCAGAATAAGGTAGGGGGTGCTGCAATCACACATCTCCAAGGTATTGGTACTCAGCAGAGCAAAGATAAGCTTGTCACTCTTGCCAGATTCAAGCCTGCAGATCCATTCAGAAAAAGGCCTGTGGGAAAAGAAGCCTCCAGATAATGCGCTTTCCTAACCTTCCAAGGCATTTCCATCTACAGGTTCTCAAGGTCACATTGCAGCCCTAACTCTCAAAGTGATGATGTCAGAAACCAGACCTCTAAGAAGTAATCAGACTTGGATGAGGTAATGAGGGTGGGACTCTGGTTTGAAAGGATGGTGTCTTTATTTACTTTGTTATTTTCTAAGACAAGGTCTCTAGCCCAGGCTGGTCTCCCACTCCCTATGTTGCCAAGGATGGCCTTGAACTTCTGATCCCCCTGGTTCCGCTTCCTGAATACTAGTGCTGTACACGTGGACCTTCGATTCTGGTTTATACAGCCCTGGGGATGAGACCCAGGGCTTCGTTCATACTGAACAACCACTCTATGACCTGAGCTACATCTCAGTACTAAGGTGACATCTTTATAAGATGATAAAGACAAGAGCTCGCTTGGCATCACTTGCCCAATGAGGACCCAGCAAGAAGTGGACATCTGCCAGCCAGGGAGAGAAGAGAGCACTTACCAGGAGCCAAATCAGTTGGTACTTTGATCATGGACTTTGCAGTCTCCAGAACAGTGAAAAATTACAGTTGTGCGATTAAACCACCCAGCCAGTGCAGCTATTTTATTATGGTGGCAAGAACACACATTTTCCTAGCAAAGGTGCCAGACAGCATGAATCAGAAAGGCCATCCTACTGTATCTTTCCTGAAGTCCTGACTCACAGAATGCGCGCGCGCGCACACACACACACACACACACACACACACACACACACAAATGGCTGTTTGGAGGGCACAGGGCTGGGGAGGATGGCTCAGTCTATAAGGAGCTCGCCATGTAGGGACTGGAGTTCAGATCCTCAGCACTCATGTCAATGCCAGGTGAATGTAGTGGCCGTCTATAATCCCAGAAAGTGAGAGTGGGAGAGATGGGGAAAGGGGATCACTGAGGCAAGCTGGCTAGGTAGACTAACTGAATCAGCAAACCCTCTGCTCAAGTGAGACCTTGCCTCAGCAAATAAAGAAGAGAGCGACTGAGGAAGAGACCTGGTATCAACCTATGGCTTACACACCCACACACACACACACACACACACTCACACGTGCATACCCCACCCATATCCATGTGCATCCACATGTGTACACACACATGCACACCACATACACACAGAATCCCCCTCCCATAAACCACAAATAAGCACAACCCTCTCCACAGTTCAGATGTGGAATGCCCTCTCCATGCAAAGATGCAGCTGTCAGCTTTGTTCCCCATGACAACACTTAGGGTGAGGTAGTTTCTCTAGGAGGTAGAACAGAGTAGGAGGTCATTGGGTCATTAGTGATGACCCCTTGAAAGGGACGGTGAGACCCAGAGCTCTTTCTCTTCCTTGTTTCTGCTTGCGGATCAAGGAGATGAGTGGATTTGTTCCTCTACCTGCTCCCATTGTGACTTGCTGTCAATGGCTCATGGACTAGACTCCAAGAACTACGAGCCATCAAAGTAACCCTTTTCTCTTTGTTAATTGGTTCTTTCAGGCATTTCATTATAACAATAAGCTGACTAATATATACACACATAATAGATTTACACTGCACAGAATTCAACTTGCATTTATCCATCACGTATTTGCCAAACACCTATTGGGAGTTAGGCACCATTATGGCATTTATCAGTGAATGAAACAAATAAGGACTTCTGCCCTTCTAGTGCTTAGATTCCACAGGGATAAAAATGGCTGTTTGGGGCTGGAGACATGGCTCAGTGGTTAAAGCACTCACCTGCAAAGCCTAATAACTCAGGTTCAATTCCCCAGTATCCAAGTAAAGCCAGATGCACAAAGTGGCATGTATATCTTGAGTTCTTTTGCAGTGGCTGGAGGCCCTGGTGTACCCATTCTCTCCCTCTCTCTCTTCCTCTCTCCCCCTGTGTGTATATATCTCTCTGCTTGCAAATAAGTAAAACATGAAAACAGCCATTTAAAATTTTATTTATTTATTTGCAAGCAGAGAGATATAGACACAGAGAGAGCGAGTGACTATAGGCATGCCAAGGCCTCTAGCCATTGCAAACAAACTGCAGATGCATGCATTACTTTGTGCATTTACCTACACATGGCTACTGAGGATTGAACCCAGGTTGTTAGCCTTTCAAGGCCTTAACTGCTGAGCCTTCTCTCCAGCCCTTAAATATTTTATTTATTTAATGCAGAGAGAGAAAGAGAGAGAATAGGTGTTCCAGGGCCTCCAGCAGCTGCAAACAAACTCCAGACACATGTGCCACTTTGTGCATCTGGCTGAACCATCTCTCCAGACCCAAAATGGCTGTTTTTAAAATAAATTACTTTCAGTATGTTTCTCTGATTATACTTGACTACGTAATAAAATTGGGAAAGGACAAAAATTATAATCATACAGAAATACTATTACCATTGTTGTATTATGGTATTTTAGTCTCTCACTCTCTCACTCACTTGCTCGCTGTATGTGTGTCTTTGTTTCCATACTAGTTTTATTTTATATTTATTTTTTATATCCTGATTTTTTGATTTAGAGTTATTGCAAAGTTTCTCTCATATCTTGAAAGTAAGATTAAAAAATAGTTTTCAACCTTAGAGAATTTTTTCCTTTTTATATATTTATTTAATTTTGTGTGTGTGTGTGAGAGAGAGAGAGAAAGATGAGAGAGAGAGAGAGAACAGGTATGTCAGAGTCTTTAGCCACTGCAAACAAACTCCAGATGCATGCATCACCTTATGCATCTGGCTTACATGGGTACTGGGGAATCACACCTGGGTCATTAGGCTTCACAGGCAAGCAGCTTAACCACTAAGCAATCTCTCCAGCCTCTAAAGCATGATTTTTTTTTTTTTTTTTTGAGGTAGGGTCTTTCTCTAGCTCAGGCTGACCTGGAATTCACTATGTAGTCTCAGGGTGGGCTCAAACTCATGGTGATCCTCCTACCTCTGCCTTCCAAGTACTGGGATTAAAGACATGCGCCACCATGCCTGGCTCCTAAAGTAAGATTTTTTTAAACTTTAAATTTCATTTTTGGTTTTTCTTTTTAAAAAAAATTTTTATTTATTTATTTTCAAGGAGAGAAAGAGAGAGAGAGAGAGAGAGAGAGAGAAGACACAGACAGAGAGAATGGGCACGCCAGGGTCTCTAGGCACTACAAACAAACTCCAGATGCCTGTGTTCCTTGTGCATCTGGCTTACGTGGGTCCTGGGGAATTGATCCTGGGTCCTTTGGCTTTGCAGGCAAACGCCTTAACTGCTAAGCCATCTCTCCAGCCCCTAAAGTAAGATTTTTTTTTAATGTCTTTGTATTGTCCCATTCTGTAGTGATACCAATTACTTAGCCATTCTGAAGCTCTTTCACATTTCTGTAGAATCTGTAGGATTCTAGTTCTTTACCGTGATAAGCAATGTCTTTAAGAACAGCTTTGTACATGACACACCGAATGTGTCTCTGATTGGGTCCTGAGAAGTGGGCTCACCGGCTCACAGGTATGTAATGTTCATGTTCTTGACAATGCTGCAAGCCTGCTCTCCAAGCATCAGCACTAATCTGCAGCCTTACCTGCAAGTTAGGAGACATGTCTCTGCTATTCTAGCCAGTGTTCAAAATTAGAGTGCTTCTAACCTTTGCCAATTTGTGACATTAAACAAGGGAATTTCAGGGCTAGAGAGATGGCTTAGCAGTTAAGGCGCTTGCCTATGAAGCCTAAGGACCCAAGTTCTAGCTCTTTGCAGATCCCACTTAAGCTAGATGCACAAAGGTGAGGTTGCACATGCCCACTAGGTGGTGCAAGCTATCTGGAATTCGATTGCAGTAGCTGAGGCCCTGTGTGCAAATTCTTTCTCCCTTTCTAAAATAAAAATTTAGAAAAAAAGGCATTTCATATTAATATTTGTTCACTGCCTAGGGTGCTCAATAATGATAAGGATTTGCTTAAACGTGGCTAATTTGATCCCTATTCTGGCATCTTCTCAGAAAATCTGCCAGTGTCAGTGTTCTAAGCTAAGCCTCAGTTTTCTTCTCTGTCAAATTTATTCTGACTTCTTGGGCTATTGAGAGGATTAACTATGTTCAGGCTTATAAAGTATTCAACTTGGCACTTGCCGCAGCATAAATAAATGGTAGTTATTATTACAGAGATGATGATTCAAAAATCATCCATGTAGAAATAAAACCGGTCTTTTCTTCTTCCTCTCTGTGGTAAAGGAAAAAAACATTGACTTTACTTCAAAATAGAAGAAGGACTGAAAGAAACATTGGCCAGGGACAGACCATCCAGTACCCAGTGACTCACAGCATGTGGGTCTGTCAGCATGGACAATCAGGCTGAAGGTGGCTGGGTGGTTCTGTGCCTGCTGATGAGCTAATGGGGTGTGATTACAGGCCTGAGTGTGAGCTCAGCCTGGGGCTCGTGTTAATGGAGCACCCGGCGGCCAGTTCTCATGCAGCACACTGGAGCACAGTAGGTCAAGGCAAGACCCACAAACACATTTAAAGCCAGTGTGCCGATCACATCTGCTTGAATTCCATTGGCCCAAACGAGTCACATCAATGGGTTTGGGACTCTCAGCCTCCTACAGTGGGAGGGGGAATGGAGTGAGTATTTGTTGAACAAATGATTGTGAGTGTCCCAGCAATCTGAAGACAAGGGGGTGTTTATGAGGAGAGTGTAAGAAAACTGAGAGGGGGAAAAAAAGGATCTTGAGACATGTTGGGTACATTTGGGAAGAATTTACCAATTGAATTCTTTCTTCATTCCTGAATGACTCCAATTAAGAAGTCCTCATAAATTACCTTTTTCTGCTTTGGACAGGACCTTAGTAAATACTGTTTCCCCTTGGGACGGATCTTAAGGTACACTAGCTTCCACAGGGATGCATAATGAAACAACACTATAATCCACAGCTATAATCCCACCCAGCTCTTCCTTTTGGGGTATTTTAGTCCTTTCAGGTATCTTCTTTCTTTTATTGTTATTTTTGCACATGCATGTGTGAGGAATGCATGCATGTATTTGTGTTCCCATGTGTGTGGGTTCACGTGCACATATGTACTCATGTGAAGGTAGCCCAGTGCTTCTCATTCGAAGTGAATGAAACTGAGCTTTTGAGAAATTGTCCAGGAAGGCCCGGAGGCAGAGGATGAAAGAAACCAACAGGGACCCAGTAGTGACTCATCAGCTCCAAGTTCACTCACAGAACCAAACTGACGTGAAATCAAATTGATGGTGAACTTGAGGCGCAGTACTGATCAGATAAAGAGCAGAAAGATGTCATTGAGTGGCCACAATCCTCAATGTAGAAAGCTTCTCTTCCAAGAGTCCTTGGACACTAGACATTTTGAACAGAGACAGGAAACGGACATTTCTCATCTCTGGGTTTGCTTGGCTCTGCAGATAGATGACTGGGACATCAACTGTAAGACATCACTTCTCCAGAAGGGTGATGGCCTCTTTATAAACCCATCTAAAATTTCTGATTGTTCTCACTCACGATGCTGATAGACCAGCTGAACATGGATTTATCAGTTCTGTTTACCACTCTCTAGATGACATCTGTCTTTACTTATCCAAGCAGTTTTGTTTTGCTTCAGAAAATGCAGTGTTCTTAAAAATACAAAGCAAGAGGAACAATAGTGTAAGGATTATGGTAAATATTTGTTCCTTGGACTTTCCAGATCTGTGACATGGAGCACCAGTGGCCTCCGGATCTACTGGGTTTTTATTGGAACACATGTGCTTAAAAAAAAAATGCGTGGCCATTCGAGTGTTTGTGAGGAGACAATTGCCTGTAAGTCTAACGCAAATCATTTCCAGATATTTTTCCAAAGTATTTTTTGTTAAATCTGTGGCTAGATTGGTTTTCCCTGTTTTTCCTCAAATAGAGAAGGTGCTCATATGAGAACTCCCCTAACATTATTTCTCCCTCATTCCATCCTGATAATAATAATAGCTTTTTTTGTTCATTTCTTCTCTAAAGTGCCAGTATAGGTAATATTTCAACATGTTGAAAGGTTACACTCAGCACTTGGACAAGGTAAGTTTAATCTTCAGGGGTTTCTTGGCTATGCGACCATCAGTAGAATACTTTATCTTCCCAAATGGGGACCTACCTGTAGAATGTGAGACACCTGCCTGTTGGAAGCTTGGTTGGCCACCATGTGGGCTGTGGTCAGCCACAGGCTCCCCTCATTGGGTTCCACCTTCAGTACTTAGCATGTTTTTGTTTGTTTCTTTCCTTGTTTTTTTTTTTTTTTTTTTTTTTTAATGCCTTAGATTCTTAAAAGAAGTCAGGCAATCAGGAAAGTATGCCGCTTTAACATTCAACAAATGGAAACTGGTATTCATGGATAAATGCCCCCAGCATGATAATTTGAGGTTTGACTTATGCAAGTCCAAGAGGCTTTTATGTCTGCATTGAGTCTCAATTACCTACAGCATTAACCCACTCGAAAAGTGTACCTTGGGTTGGAGAGATTACTCAGTAGTTAAAGGAGCTTGTTTCCAAAGCCTGCCACCCAGGATTGAGTCTCCAACCACCCAAATAAAGGCTGGTGGAAAAAAAAAAAAAGTAGTGTTCATTGCTTCTGGTGTTCATTTGCAGTGGCAGGAGACTCTGGAGTACAGGTGCCAACACCACACACCCACATACACACACACGTGCAGATAACTACATTTTTAGAAAGTGTAGCTTGGGCTGGGGAAATGGCTCAGTGGTAAAGAGTTTGCCACGTAAGCCTGAGTGCCTGAGCTTGTGTCCCTAAGAACTCATGTAAAGCATGTCATGGTATTGAGCTTCTGAAATCCCAGCACTCCTATGGCGAGAAGGGAGGCAGAGACAAGAGAATATGCTGGAACCTCGGGGTCCTGTTAGCCTGACGGAGGGGAGAATAAGGAGAGATCCTATGTCAAACCAGGTGAAAGGTGAGGATAGACACCTGAAATTGTCCTCTGACCTCCACATGCATGCTATGGCATGTGCATACCCACACTCATACATATGGACATGCACACACAAGCCAACACAACACACAAAACAACAACAACAAAAAGTGTTCTTCACCTTGACTTTTCTCCCCTATTGTCTCACCAGCTCCACTCCCCCGCTTCTGTCCCCATTGAACTATCTGCACTCAAGTCCTTGCCCTGAACTCTACTAGGGGGACCTAAAGTGAGAAAAATGCTCAGTAGATATTTGCACGTATTGTGAGAGAGAGGGAGGAAGAAGCAGATAGAAAGGGAATGGGTACACCAGGGCCTCCAGCCACTGCAAATGAACTCCAGATGCATCTGCCACCTTGTGCATCTAACTTACATGGGTACTGGGGAATCAAACCTGGAGCCCTTAGGCTTTGTAGGCAGGTGCCTTAACCAGTAAGCCATCTCTCCAGCCCTCACATTCATCATTTTTATGGGAGAGCTTCATTTCTAGGGAAGTCAAAATTTAAAAATACCTAAATTTAAAGATATGCAAACAGAAAACATTGAGTCATACATTTACCAAACCCCATAAAATCAGATTGCTCCTCAAGCTGGAGGCTCTTGGTGTCTTTCCTCCGTGTCTCATGTCTTGCATGGTTATGTACAGGTTTGAGCTTAGTTCCATCTCTAGATTGGGAGAGTCTACTGTGTCTTCTATACCTCTTTTCGTTGCCAGGTTGGGGCCCTGCATGTAGGTGGTACTTAATAAATACTCATGATAGATGGATGGAATGGCACTGAGATCTCAAAGACTTACTGCTAAAAACCTCCCACGGGGGGGGGGGGTGCCTGATACTCTAAACATTCCCTTGTCTGAACAAGGCTTGTGCACACTGGCTGTGCTACTCCATTGTACATTATTGTAGCAACCTATCTGCGGCTGACAAAACCTTATAAGAAAAGAGGTTTATTTCGGCTCATTAGTATGGGAGTGCAAGGTCAAGGGACGTGATCTGGTCATGGTGTCATGCTGGCAGAGTCTCACGGTCATACACAGCATTACATGGCAAGAGACAAGGGAGGGCGCGTTTGCCTCCTCTGCTTTCATACCTCTTTCTCTTTTTATAAGTAAGGCCATCAGCATTCAGCCATGGGGCCTCCACCCAGATGGCCTTTCCTAATCTTAATCATCTCCCAAAGACCCCCCCCCTTTAAACACCATAGTCAGATAAAAGGTCACTCTCTTTCGCTCTTTCGCAAATGCATGTATAGTATGTGTGGTGTGGCGTGCAGTGTATACACATGTGTGTGCAGACAATGTGCTCCCTGTGAACATGTACGCACATGGAGGCCAGAGGAGAACATTCGGTACCCTCTTCTGTCACTCAGCCATGTATTTCCTTCAGACTGAATCTCTCTCTGAACCGGAAGCAGCCATTTTCTGAGCCCCAGTGATTTTTCTGGTCTCTGCTCACCACAGGACTGGGGTTTACTGGCATGTGTGGTCACACTCAGATGTTTCCATGGGTGTTGGGAAGTCAAACTCAGGGTGAACCAGAACCTTTGAGGCTTTCATGCTTGAGTGGCAAGTGGTCTTACCCACTGAGCAATCTCCTGGGCCCCAACTTTCCATTTTCTTCATACCTCCTAATTGGTATTACTCTCTGGTGACATTGTTTTTTTTTTTTTTTTTTTTCAGGAATAGACTATATTCAAGCTAAAGCATCAGTCTATGGATTGAGAAGACCCTTTTCATACACCAAACCACCCTATTGACTTGTGTGACAGGTGCTTGATAAAGAACTGTGAGTGAATGAACAATTGAACGTACGCACGAGATTTGTAAAAGGAAGTGCATCGACCACGGCAAATTGACCCTCATGCTGCATCAGGCCTTTACTTCTAAATAGTCACTAAATCATGACAGCTTGGGAGGCCTAGGTAGTAGCCGATGGAGGACACTGGTTCAGAAATGTTGAATATTTTCAACAGTGAACTGTAATGGTGGTCTTCTGTTTGAAGCCAGGCCACGTTGTTAAGATTGGCATTACACCCTCTAAACTCATTCCTGTTCCTCTTTTGCCCCCAAACGGCAGCATTTTTAGGTTAGCGGAGTGGAACAAAGGTTCTGCTCATCCAGTGACCAGGGACCTTTATCCCCAGAGGCAGTACCAGCTGGTCCATACCAGCATCAGCCTTGACTTTGGCTTTCTTGGTACTGCTCTGTGGGATCCAAGCCAACTGCCCTATGCGGACAGCTTCTAGCATTACCACAGCCCAAGCTCTCCTACCTTGGAAATTTTCTTCATAATTACTCTGAGTTTGACTGCGGTCAGGCTCACAGTTGTATGGCAGGGACTGGTCATCACTGGGCAGGTTCGCACAGCTCTCTGGATGGACTTCCATGGGTAAATGTACAACTTTCAAGTCCCTCATAGACTCCATCATTCCCCTGCTTTGGCCATCAGGTCACACACTTTGTTTGCCAAGGTGAGTTTATTATGCGTATCCTGGGACAGAGCCCCTTTTGTGCAAGTTGCTCCGTTTCCCGGAATTATTATTTCTGGTAGAGTTTGAGTTGATTCTTGGCTTATTTTCTACTTTTCTAGCTGAAGTGTTTTATTCCTTCACTCCAACATTTCATGAAGCTTTGTGAAAACACCCAGAGATGAACTCCTTATCCTAAGTCCCACAAACAGATGTTGCATGTAGCATGTAGGAATGGGGCAGACCTCAGTCTTGAAGGCTTCTTGGAATAATTGTGGAAAGAGCAGGAATCATCATCATCATAATAATAATTATTATTATTGGTGAAGTACTCATTATAGACTAAGTGGTGTGCTAAATACTCATTCATTCCATCTCACAACCACCTGTCCTGTAGGGGGTCTTCACTTTCACTTATAAGAAAAATTTGCTTGGAAAGGCTCAGTGCCCAAAGACACAGCTAAACAGCTTGGTTAGGCTTTATGTGTAGTTCCAGAACTTTTGCTTTTTTTAAAAAAATTATTTTTATTTTTATTTATTTATTTGAGAGCAACAGACAGAGAGAGAAAGAGGCAGAGAGAGAGAGAGAGAGAAGAGAGAGAGAGAGTGGGCGCATCAGGGCCTCCAGCCACTGCAAACGATCTCCAGATGTGTGCACCCCCTTTGTGCATCTGGCTAACGTGGGTCCTGGGGAATCGAGCCTCGAACCGGAGTCCTTAGGCTTCACAGGCAAGCGCTTAACCTCTAAACCATCTTTCCAGTCCAGAACTTTTGCTTTTAATCGCTATGCAAACCTGTTCATGCCATGCCTTGGCTTAAACGTGACCATTTGTATCTTTCTATCACATAAAGGGTAATGATGAAACTCCTCAATATGGCTAAAAGTTATCTAATAATCACTCTGGCTTTACTTTCCCAACCCTATCTCATTCCTGTTCCCATAAGCGTCAGCCTTAGGAGTAGCTCATAACAAACCTACTCAGCAAGTTGTCTGAGTTTGTTTTATGGACAGTAGGAAGTCATGGAGGTTTGAAGCTGACTGGGTGGGAGCAAGAGTCGTCCAGATCTGAAGGGTTTGAGGCCACCCAGGCTGTATGGGCGTCTGAAGTAAGGGAGGAGCAGAGGGAGGGAGACAGGCAAATTGGATATGAAAGACAAATCTTGGTGACTAGGAATGGGAGGAGGAGTCAAAGGAAGGAATGTCCAGATTTCTAGTCAGTTTTCTGGCTTGCACAAGAGAGAGGACACAATGCCAGCTATGTTTTATGAAGTCACTGACAGAAGCAAACAATGCCTATACTTCTAGTGTATTTCCAGCACATTTCCGTGAAGACCCTGAACACTATATAGTAATCTCCCTTCTTTGTCCCTTTTGCACACCTTCTTCCACACTCGGTGTGGCAATGTGCTGAAAGCTTAGGAAAAAAATACTTCCATGCTCCCCCTCTCCTCTCAAACTGAGATACAAACCCACACAATGTCAATCCCAGATTCGGCAATCAAAAGGCACCTGAAATTAAAGCTTTTAAACATTAAAAAAAAAAAATCAATCAAGCCCAAAGAGCCTAGCTTGAAATGAAGAGGTGTTTAAAGGAAGTAGGCTGAGGTATACTGAGAAAAACAACTTAAATTATTAAAGCAGAGTTTTCACAGTGCAGGGGAAATGCTCCAGTAATGTCAGATAAAAACCAAAATCTATTTACCTTCTACATGGACTTTACAGGGGGCTCTTATTGAGGTTGACTGCATACGTGTTTGTTTATAAAGCAGAGTTTGGTGCTTGGGGAAGGGAAACAGTCCTGGGAGAGCTGGATGCATTCCCTGCCACTTGTCACTAGCTGAGGCACTCCTGTGACTTCTGGCTTGCAAGCTGATTAGCTGCATACATTTCCCCACTGAAATGTAGATTTTTATTAGAGTTGTGTTCTTTTCTGAATTCAATAGCCAACTGTTCGGGTTGTCTAAGAAAGATGATTTGTTTCTTCCTGGTTTATCTCCACTCCCTTTCCTGACTCTGTGGGGCATGTATAATACAGATGTTATGACATTACAATCACTTTCATGTGTGGACTTTGATGTCTGGATATCTAAGGTCAAGAGGTCTTTGAGGCAGAATTAGTCAGATGGAGAAAGTGGGAGGGAAAAAGTCCTTCTAATTCAATGTCCTTAAAGAGGACATATTCAACTGTAATACAAGAACCCCTAAAGGTCACATGCTGAATCAGGAAAGAAAAGGTCATCTGTATTGGTGCTTTTCCAGAGCAATATATTGTGAGCCCTATATGCCAGCCACAGAGTAAATTCTAAGGTTCTGTAGTCTAGTAGGTTCATTTAAAAAGCCATAACAGCCAGGCTTGGTGGCGGCACATCTTTAATCCCAGCACTTGGGAAGCTGACGTAGTAGGATCACTGTGAGTTTGAGGCCAGCCTGGAAATATGGAGTGAGTTCCAGATCATCAGCTCGGGCTAGAGTGAGATCCTACCTTGAAAAACCAAAATAAATACATACATACATACATAAAAAGAAAGCAGGGATGTTAACTTTAGAATTATTTTCCTCAGACCGGTAGGTTCCAATATCACATTTTGTTTTGAGCAAAAGAGAGAGCGTCATATATATATATATATATATATATATATAGAGAGAGAGAGAGAGAGAGAGAGAGAAGAGAGTTGGGGTGCCTCAGCCGCAGCCATTACAATTGAACGCCAGACGCTTGCACCACCTAGTGGGCATGTGTGACTCTGCACTTGCCTCACCTTTGTGCGTCTGGCTAACATGGGATCTGGAGAGCAGAAGGTGGGTTCTTAGGCTTAGCAGGCAAGCACCTTAACTGCTAAGCCATCTCTCCAGCCCCCAATATTACATTTTAACAGGTGATCAGGGTAAAGGCCATTGAGATATTTCACATGTTTTCGCATTTTTTTGTTACTCAGTCTCTGACATCCAGTTTGCAAGCTATGCTTGAAGCTATCACCACTGAGTAGCCACAGTGAAGCTCTCAGTGTAGCCAGTCTACTCCTGGTACTGTGTCCGACAGTGCAGATGCGCAATTCAATGACAATCTTCCCCTCAAACTGATAAACCTAAGGTGTATTTGTATAGATAATGAATCCACTTTTTTTTTTTTGTTCCAACTGAGAATGAAAAAGAAATGTAGCTGTGATAAAAACCTGTCTAAATCGTTCTCTTGATAAACTGCAGGTTAATTGATCATTGGTTTCAGGACTGGTCACAGGTGAGAAATCACCCTTTTAAGGGAATGGGCAACTCCATTCAAGGGACAATAAAACTGAAGCATTAAAGTAAATAATAAGCTTCATATTTTTAAAGATGAGGAGTAAAATTCTCATCATTTCTGATGGTGCAAAGTTTTATTAACAGATGTCAGCTTATTTCTCTTCTGTGAGTGACTATATTACATGTGAATTATAAGAATTCATTGGGTTCCCAGCAGTGTTAGACTGACAGTTTCCAATTTTAAGCCTGAAGAGATGGCTCGGTGGTTAAAGGTGTTTGCTTGCAGAGCGTGATGACCCTCTTCCTCTGTCTCAAATAAATAAATACATGTTTAAATATTTATACACACAAACACACATTTGGCAGCTCCAGGATGCCTTTAATTTCTAGCTAGGAGAACTCATGCTCATTACTTTTAGGGGTTGGAGGGTGAGGACTGAAACAACTAGATGTATCCAGAAAACTTCTCTGAGAGTTGAGTTGTATCCCGTAATAAATTCTTTTTGTGAGCACCTTTAGTATTTTAGTCCAAACCCAGTGAACACATTATCTTCAAAGCTGCACATAGACTGTTTTTGTGGAGTCCAATGCACTACTAGTCCTAACTGTTTTTGTGAATTGGGCATTGTTTTGCTGGGGTAGGTAATGTGATTTGATACAGTACTATGGTAATCCTTTGGAATCAGGAGGACCAGGCTTCAAATCTCAGTTTATTCGGTTCTTTTGAGCCAGACACTACGTTTTCTGACCCTTACATTGACCACCTGGGTAAAAGAGACAAAACATCTATCTCAGAGATTGTTGTGAAGGCTAAATGTGACCACGTGTGTGCAATGCCTGCAGCAGACACTTGATTAGTGACAGTTCTCTCACGCCTTCTTGAAGCTAACTAGTAAGTGATGTTCTGTGATGTTCAGTGTTTTCAGACTCCATGTTTGCTGTAAGGCCTTATATTAGTTACCTGTTGCTTTGTAATAAATTACAAACACACACACACACACACACACACACACACACACATAATACAACTTTTTTTTTTTCTGGTCAGGAAACTGGCACAACTTAGCTGGGTCTCTGGTAATGTTTGATCATGACTTCTATAAGGTCTAAGGTCTCATTTGAAGGCTTGACTGGGGAAGGTCAGTTTCCAAGCTCATGCAGTTGTTGGCAGAATTCAGAGTTCTTTGCAGGGCTGTTGAACTGAGGGCCTAACTTTTCATTGGCTCTTGGATGAAGAGACCTGTGCCATTTGTCATAGGAAAGTTGAAACATGGTGGTTGCCAGGTGTGTGGGTGAGAGATAGAGAGAAATTATATATATATATATATAAAATACACACACACACATATATGTATATATACACATACACACACACACACACACACACACACATATGTAAAGAGAGAGAGAAATACAAACCAGGCATCGGACACATTACGTCATTCCAGAGTTGAAACCAAGAAGGCAAGCACTGGTCAAGTCCACTGTCTTCCCATAATACTAATGTTTGAAGGCAAATGAGCAGCTACAGGAGAAATTATTTGCATTCTTAGGTATTGTTATCAAAAGGATTCTTCCAAACATAGTTTCTCAAGAAATGCTTGGTAAGATCTCAATTTACCACAAACTGCATCAAACTTTATAGGCTTTAAAATTTCCTGAAAGTCATGGGATGGTTCCTTAGTGTTTATAGACCCAAAGTTAAACCTCTGAATGCTAAATATTTTGGAGAATTTCCACACCTGCTGAACTTTCCCACATCACATTTTCTTGCTAACTTGAGCCATCACTGATATTGTTAAATTTTGACCAGATCACTTTGACTTTCATGACTCCATACTAGAGCAGACAATTAAAAAGTAAAGTTGGGCTGGAGAGATAGCTTAATGGTTTAAGCGCTTACCTGTGAAGCCTAAGGACCCATGTTTGATGGCCCAGATCCCACGTAAGCCAGACGCACAAGGTAACGCATGCACACTAGGTGGCACACGCCTCTGGAGTTTGATTGCAGTGGCTGGAGGACCTGGCACGGTAATCTTCTCTCTTTATCTCACTTTATCTCTCTCATAAACAATAAATAAATGAATAAAAATAAAACTAAGTCAGTGTGTCTCAGCGTTCCTGAGGCTTGATCCATTGCGTCCTGGATCTAAGGTCAGTACCCCTCATAGGCAGTGGGTCAACGCCAGCATCCACTCCTTCCTGGCTCTTCCAGGCAGGGACGATTTATATACAGCAAATCATACACATTTTGAGGGTAGGTTTTAAAGATGCAGTTCTATCAACACCTGTGTACAGTCCTGCAACCACTATAGTCAAGATGTGGGACAGTTCCACTGCCTGCTCACCCCCCCCCCCCACCAGGGACCACTATTCTGATGTTCTTCAAAAATGCCACACCCCCATATGTCTTAAACAGGGAGCCAATGCAGAATGTAGCTCTCTGAGGATGGGTTCTTTCCCTTACCACGCTCGCTTTTGAAATTCACCGGAACTGCCGCATTCAATGATAGCCTGTTCATCCATTCACAGCTCATGCATGTTTGAGTTGTTTTGTTTTTGTCAATTAACAGTATTTGCATTTTGCATTCGTACTTTGATTTTGCAACTCTCTCCTTTGAGGACGAAGGGGAAGCTGGAGCCAAAAAAAAAAAAAAAAAAAAAAAAAGCGTCATCCAGTATCTCTTTTGGGACTTGGCCTCAGTACGGTCTGGAAGCCGCAGCTGGACGGAAGCAAATGCTCCGTTTTGCATCTGGATGTCTGTGTTTGTATTGACTTTCCCTTTCCGCACACTGGGCCCAAACGGCTCTCCCAGTTAAAACTGGACACCAAGCAGAGGAAATAGCCCATGTGGGGGTGTTACCTTCTCGGCTCTGTTAGGCAGCATCTCAGGCCCCAGCCAGACTTACCCGTGAGAGGCAGCGCTTTGTAACAAGGTCCCCGAGCTCCTAGGGCCTCATGCATGCTAGGGAGACACACACTCACGACTAAAAATAAACTGCATGTTTTCCTCAGAAGAATTGCCTCTTTGTTTCAACTTTTTTCTCATCCTCCGTGGAGTATACTCTTTTCATTTTTTATTTTTTTGTAGTTGACTCAAGAAACTCGAGACTCAAGTTGGGGTCTGGGGAGGCGGTGAGCAGCGTATCCCTGAGGGATGGAGGAGGAAAAAGCAAGAGTTAAAGCCTGGGCAGTTCCGAGGTCTTTGCAGGCCGACTAGGAAGGCAAACAGCCGCTCCTCACCGCCGCCCATCAGAGCCTGCGGGGCGCCTCACAGCCGGGTGCTGGCAGAACTTGCCCGGGCGGCCTATGGGCGGGGCCGCAGGGGCGGGGCCGGATTGAGGGGCGTGGCCGGCACAGAGGGGCGTGGCCTAGTCTAGGGGCGTGGCTAGCGCCCGAGCCTGGGGGCCGGCGTTGATGGGCGGGGCCGGCGCCGAGGGGGCGTGGCTAGCTCCCGAGCCTGTGGGCCGGCGTTGATGGGCGGGGCCGGCGCGGAGGGGCGGGGCCAGCACCCAGGCCGCGGGGGCAGTGGCGGCGCGGGGCAGCGGAGCGGTGGCCGCGCCATGTGGTTGCTGGGGCCGCTGTGCCTGCTGCTGAGTGGCGCGGCGGGTGAGTGGGGGGCGCGCGGCGAACTTCCACGGGGCGGCGGTGGCGGCGGCGGCCGTGCTGTGGTCGCGCGGGCCTCGGCTGCGGGCGTGTGGGTGTTGCACGGAGGGCGGACCCGTCGCGCTGGCCGGTCTGTCGGGCCGACCGGGACCCCGCGAGGGCCGGCGGCGGGGCGCGCGCGGTGCTATTGTGTGGGCCGGCGCGGGCGGGGCTTTGTGCGCGGCCCGGCTCCCGGGAGCCCCGCGGCGGCCCGGGCCGACGGGGCGTAGCTCGAGTGAGGGCTGCGGACGGAGGAGGAGGGAGGGCAGAACTCTTCCCCAGGTCCCTTCTCTTACCCCGATGCTTGGGTGCTTGGGCGCTCGGTCGCGCGCCAGCCGCCCAGGGCTTTCACGGAGCAACCTTCTGCCTCAGTTTCCCCACCTGCACTGGGCGCGCGACAAGTAGCATCGCTTCCGCCTCTTTTCCCCCTTCCTCCCTGGTGTTTGGTGTGGGCGTAGTGCAATGAAGCAAGGATTGGACTTGGGAATTACTACTACTCTCCGCGGATCCTGGGAGCGGACCTTATTTCTGTCGTCTGTCGCGGGCGCCCTGACCTAGGGGGAAGGACCCACGGGGCTTCTCTCTGACGACCATTGGCCCTGGCATCCCAGAGTGCGTGGATCCTGGCACCTGGAGGGCAGCAAACCTTCTCCCTTCCCAGACAGCGTGCTGTTCCCGGGAACTTTTCTGCTGAAGTGGGCCCGCTTTGAATTCCAGCTTGGAGCCCTCCCCCTCTACCCCTACTCTGTGGGCCCCAGCTGTCAGCATCCCTTCCTAGGCTCTCCCCGCCCTTGGCCTTCCGATATTTATTTCTGGGTAGCTGGTGCCCAGAAAACATGGGCTTACAGGGCCCAGTGAACTTTATTCAGTGAAGCTTGTTTCCTTGGCAGGTGTGCCATTCACATAGCTAATTTATGTCTGATTTTCCCCAAAGGCTTCTAGCAACTTGCTTTGCTGAGGAGGCCTTGGTGTGGTGTGTTTGTTGGGGAAGTTGAGACTCACCCCACCCGAAGCTGTCCCTTGAAGATGTCAGTGCTTTCAAAGGAAGTCTCTTCTCTTCCTAGAAGTCCCTAGATCCTGAGCATCCTCAGAACCCACTGGCCAGCCAAGCCCCCCACCCCCACCCATGACATCATCCCCACTTCTCTGAGCCTCCATTTAGATGTCTGTGGGTTTGCCAGGGGTTCCTGTGGCTGCTGTTGGTTTCTAACCAGGTCTGAGTCCCTGTGCTGTTTCTCAGGAAGGGGTGGAGAGTCTAGGAAGGGAGAGAAGGGGGTGGGGAGACGGAGCAGCCCATAAGCAGGTGTGAATTATTTGGAGGCTGTTAGAGTAGGCTCATTGCCAGGGCATCTCAGACATGAAGATCTGTCTGGATTCACACGCTGAGTTCACATAGCTGTGGCAGGTTCCCTGATAACACCCAAGAGGGCCAGTGTAGAAATCAGCTCTTGTTTGTGTCCAGTGTTTGTTGCCACCCGATACTATTTACGGCAGCTCCCAGTTGTCCTGGGTTGCTTGGGTTGAGCCTCCTTCTCCATAAAAAGTTGTAGTCATTTGTTCCTGTCCCAGCGAAGGTTGTTTAGTGTGTATGCGCCTTAGTGTGTAATAGCATTAATAAAATAGTCACACGGGACTGTTGTTGGGGGGAAGAATAGCTTAGCTGTCTGTGGCAGAGGTTGACCATTATCTGTGACTTTTGGATTACTGTGGATGCTTTAGAGACCTCTAGGTGTTTGGGGGTGTGTACATTTTACGTCTTTTAAGCATGGATTCCATTTTGATGGACATGTCGTGGGAAACAGGACTGGTCTGTTTTCTAGTACTGGGTTCATAACTGAACCAAGTACCCTGTCGATCTATTCCACAACCTCAATCTTCTTCTGGGAAGTTGATAAAAAGAGGTCACAATAGCCAGGACTTTGGGTTTGTACGACTCCCTTTGGTTGTCTTGGAAGAAGTTGAATGGTAAGTTGGAGTCTCTGGCCTTGTCAGAGGGCTTTGTTGCTCAGGAACCTTCTGAGACACCTTCATGGGTGTTTTCTTTTCCTTTGTTTTATTGTTTGTGGTAGGGAAGTGAAGTATTGATTTTTAACTGTTGTTATTTTTTAATGTATCCTGCCCGAGGTTCAACCCACGTCACGTGAAGTCCAGTTTTCTGACCCTAGGCTGCACATAATAGGTTGGAGTGAGTGAGTCTTGAGACATCTCTAATGGCGGCTGTGCTCATGGGTGGGTGATTGGTCTTCTCCCTTCTTCCCTGGCTGGCCTTCACCCCCTGTGAGTGAAGGGGCCCGATTTCCTCATCTTCCCAGGAACATGTATCTTGACCCTTTTTCCTGGAATGATCTGCTTCGTGGCTTGAGGGTGGATTTTATTTATTTATTTTAACTAGCTGAGTAGTCGTGCATCGCCCAGCACAGCCTCACTTGGGTGGTTGAGACACAGAAGTATAAATAAACATACCTTGTTGCTTTTCATCTTCAAAGAGTCCCTACTGGGGTGTGAGGCTCTCTTTTCCTGACAGTCCACTGTGCATAAGTGGGGGAGACACAGATAGGGATAGCAATAGAATTCAGCAGAATGGTTAGGTCTGGGCCTTAAACATTGGCCAGAAATCTTTTGTCTAAAGTTGCCAAAGTAAATTGACACAGGGTTTGTGTTGTCACATTTGTTTTTTTTATGTAGCAAAAAATAACCTTAAACTACAGACCCTCCTGCTCCCCCCTCCCAAGTGCTGAGATTATAGGGGTGCACCTCCGTGTCTAGTTTACATGGTGCTAGGGAATCCATGCCAACATTTCTGCATGCTTGGAGAGTCCTCTGTCAACTGAATTACATCCCCAGCCTTTTTGATTTTCTTTTGAAGTGCTGAGAACTGAACCTAGGGCCTCAGGCATGCTAGATAAGTGCTCTACCATTGAACTAAACTCCTGATGGAACCTTTGTAAACACTTGAGAGAATTATAATATAATATTATAATATAATATTGTATGAGAATCTTGGCCTTATACCTTACCCATTTGCATGAGCAGGGGAGGGACCCTCCCCCCCCCCCCCGACTTGTAGAATATTTCCTGTGTAGGAAATGCTTCTCTTTTAACAGGAAACAAGTTTTCCCAAGGAGGTAAAGTGGCAGCTTGTCATTCTATGGTTTGCAAGGGATTGGTAATTGATAACTCCAGGTCACTGTGGTGTGAGCCCAGTGCTGCTGCTCCTGCCCTGTCAGGAGCTTTTGTGACTGAACCCAGCCATGAGAGAGATGGTCCCTCTCCTCCCCAGCTCTGCTCACTTATGGTCACTGCTCCAACCCTTCACAGAGGCATCAGCTTCTCAGGAGCATATGCCAGTGTTTGCAGTGAATGCTTAAAATCATTCTCGGTCCTTGAATGAAGTTGGAGGTGTACCGCAGTAACTGTGGTCTCTTTGCTGTACACGTGGGTGAGGAGCTCTGTGAGACGACACGATAGGCCAAGGTCCCATTGCTAACATCAGTGGGACTAACTCAAGGCGTAACAAGACTTTTGGGGCTCCTTGCCAATGCCAGTGTGCCAATACATTTAGCGTGTTCCCAGGTCCTTGTCTTATGAATTTAAGGAATTAAATCCATAGACCAGAGGGTAAGACTTAGCGAGACTTTATTAGATTAAGAGAAGGAAAAAGAAGAAAAGTGCAGAGAACTCCTGCCATGAGGAAGGCACGAGGGGGCTGGGAGCCCACGTGGGAGTAGGGGTGCCCCCACCATCTCAGCCCAGCAGGACCGAGATGAGGGAGGGGTTTACCAGAGCAGCGACCTGGAAGTTCAGGTGAGAGGTGAAAAGGCCAAAAGAGACCTTGCCCACCTGGTAGTAAGGATTGTTTATAATCTTATTGTGGGGCTTCACCCTCAGGCGCAGGTGAGTCTGAGAGAGAGGGCTGATTGGTCTGGGCTCAGGGGCTGCCTCTGGAGCAGGGGGAGAGAGAGCTGATTGTATAGGCTGGATCAGACCCTGAACTCTGGTTCTGCTGGAGTAGGCAGGTATGGTGTTCCCTCTTTGGGCCCTCTCTTCTGACTGGCTACTTAATTCACCTCAGAGGGTTCAGTTTTATTCATTGGGTTCTACATTGATATTTATAATATTTATATTTCTCCATTTTCACCATATTTTGTAAATAAAAATGCCATGATACGTCTTATAGGATGGAACTGAGTTAGCTATGATAGCTCCAGGGATAAATTTACTTTCGGTTGTTGAGTTTTCTTGTTTATTCTCATTTTCTTTTTTCTTTCCTTTCTCCTGTCTTTTGGGATATTTTGTAACTGCTTGGGCTATCCTAACTGTAGGGGGTTTGCTTGTTTTATTTATTTATTTTTTTATTCCTTTGTCATTGCCTCTACTTGATATCCAGGAGAATTTTTAAAGATGGTGCCACCTTCTTAGTGGATATAAAGCTCTTGCCATGCAAGTGGGAGGACCAGACTTTGAATCCCAGCACCAACATACATGCTGGATGGGCCTATAATCCCAGGTGGAGACAAGGGATCCCTGGACAAGCTGGCTATCTAGACTAGCTGAATTGGAGAGTTCTGGGTTCAAGTGAGAGACCCTGCCTTAGTAAATAAAGAGGAAAGCAATCAAGAAAGACACCCAGTGTCAACCTCTGTAGATGCAGACATGTAAACATGCATATGCACGTGTATGCACATCACACACACACATATACACATAAAGGTGGCACTTCTTCGTGTGTGGTCTGAGCATGTATGTGCCTTTCTACCATTTTAAAGGCCAGAGAAGACCTTCTCACCTAGACACTGAAGAGTGTTGTTGAAGGAGTTGCGGGAGGCTGGCCAGACCCTTTGACAGTGCATCATGTGCTTGTCTCATCGTCTGATGTTTCATCTTTCTTACTGGCACCAGAAGGTTCTTTGTGCAGGGAAACTGCTTACTCCAAGGGAGGGAGCACCAGTGCTTCTCTGAGACAGGATTGTGAAGGCTCCCTTGGTGCTTCCAGGAATGTGGTTAGTCTAGTGCAGGTTTCCTCAGCCTCGGTCTCCTGACAGTTCTTTGTTGTGTTGGGCCGTCCTGTGCATTGTATGGTTTCTGCAACATTGCGGGTTTTAGATGTGACCATCAAACATGTCTCTGGGGCTGGAGAGATGGCTTAGCAGTTGTGGTACTTGCTTGCAAAGCCTAACGACCCGAGTTCTGTTCCCCACTGCCCACATAAAGCCAGATGCACAAAGTGGTGCATGTATCTAGAGTTTGTTTGCAGTGGCTGGAAGCCCTGGCATGCCTACTGTCTATGTCTATATTTTTTCTCTCTCTCTGCTTGGAAATTAATAAATAAAAAATATTTGAAAACAACAACAACATGTCTCTGGACACTACCAAGTTGACCATGCTTGAGAACGCCTCACCCAGTAGAAGCAAGCTCCTTGCTGTTCATCTCGAACATTGTTACTGTCCATTCTAAAAATGTCTGCTGGATACACAGTGGGTCAAAATGACATCCTCCCATCTTGTGTCTCTGTATGCACCTAAAGCCATAGGAGTTCAATGTAAAAGCTTCTGGAAATTTTGAGTGCAGCTTTGACTCCCCTGGGAGAGACGTAGGCTGAGAAAGTAGGTCACAGGCCGGTGGTAGCTAACACCAAAAGTCACCTGGCTTCCCAAACGTTAAACTTGGGACATTGCTGTGCAAAGAGCCGGTGGGCTGCTGGAGTTTCATCTTAGGAGTCATGTGCTGAAATCTTCCCCACAAGTTCCCCCTCCTCTACTCCACCGAGCAGAGGTGGTTTCCCCACCCTGAGACCCTTCTCTGGGCATCCAAACCCTTGCAACGTGAGTCAGTTCTGCAGGTGATGGGGAGACTTGTCTGCCCTTGCAGCACGCGGCTTTCTCTAAGTTTTCACTGACTGCTTTCCTCTAAACACCTTTTAAAGTTCTGTTTCATGTTGCTTTGTAGCATTTGAGCTCCTCGCAGCTGTGGTTCTCCTGTGACCCGCTCCCAGCCCTCCTTGCCTTTCCTTCCTCTCTCCTCAGACGGACCACATGCTGTGCAGCTGCCACTTTCCCTTGAGCATAAACTTGCAGGAAGAAGGGAGGCAGTACTCTAGGAGACCATGGGGTCCAGTTCACACCCTCTTCACAAAGCCTCCCCTAATGAAGCTCTGGCTTCCCAAGCATGCGCTTATCATTTCTCTTTTTGTCTTTGAGTAACCAGAAATTGTGCCTTAAGCTTCAGCCAGAGGTTCACTGGTGTGGTGCCAGCTCTGAGTACACAGGTGCTGTGTGCGCTCAGGAAGGCAGCTGTGGACACCCTTTGCCTGTGAAGAATCAGATGACGCTCAGACGGATTCGAGGTCGTCCATAGTCTTCCGTAATCTGGGAAGGGCAACAGCTCTTTCCTGCCAGTGGTTCCTCAGAGACAGCTCTCCGTGTGAAAGGTATGACTGGACCCTGGACGTCGAGGAGAATACAGGTGCACGGGCATCCCAATGCTCTGGCAGGCACAGATAAGGGGCAGCAGGGGTCATTGTCTGCATCATTCTTGAACAGGCTCTAGAGGTGATGACACACCTTGTTTCTTTTTCTAAGAGATGTTGGATATGTGTGTTGGCACTCTAAGACTGTTCTAGGTTTGAGGTTTTAGGATTTGAATATATTTTTCCGTGGTTCTTGAACACCAGTTTTCTTTCTTATGGTCATGCACTGTGTGTGTGTGTCTCAGATACCATGGATGCCCCATATACATATATATATGTGTATATATATATATATATATATATATATATATATGTAAAATGATAGCATACTGCTCATCTCTTCATTACTTATAATACCTGATACAGTATAAATGCTATATGAATTATTATACTGTGTTTTTTAGAGAATAATGACAAGAAAAGTCTAGAAGAGATTCATTTTCCATCATATGTTTTTAAATCAGTATTTGGTTGAAGTCATAGAGATGAAACTTGCAGGTAGATACAGAGAACAGATCATATATACCTGTAATATTATGTATTACCTCTGGTCACCCCTAATCCTACTCCATTATGAACTTGAGGCCTGGGGTTCTTTCGTTCAATGCGCGTGTCTTATTTCTTGTTCCTTTTGTGATGTTGAGGAGAGAGAGAACAGTCAGCATTCATTGAAGGTTTACTCTGTCTGGCAGGATGCCAGGCACTGCTGACACTATTTTGTTTAATCTTCTCCAATTAAAAACACTACCAAAATAACGGTGCTCATTATACAAAATTCAAACCCACTAGAAGTAATGGCAATAAAACATCAAAATCTTCCTTCATCTTCCTTTCACATTTCTCTCCCTTCTCCTAAGTAACTATTATGAAATGTCTGGCATGATTGAAGATAGGTGTATACATACACACACCAACAGAATTTAATAAGCTGATGCCTGTCTGTGGTTATAGTGTTGTTTTTTCTTGTTTTATTTAAATTTTACTTTATTTTTTTAAACTTTATTATTTATTTATTTATTTGAGAGAGAGAGAGAGAGAGAGAGAGGGAGGGAGAGAATGGGCATGCCAGGGCCTCCAGTCACTGCAAATGAACTCCAGATGCATGTGCCCTTTTGTGCATCTGGCTTACATGGGTCCTGGGGAATGGAACCAAGGTCCTTTGGCTTTGCAGGCAAACACCTTAACTGCTAAGCTATCCCTCCAGCCCCCCCTGTTCTTGCTTTCTTACTTAACTACTGTGTTTCAACAGATCTCCTTTACCTTATATGTTAAACATATAAGAAAAGGGGAAAATACAAATATAGAGCTCAATGCATAAAAATAATAATGATTATTAGTTTACCCTATTTTTGTGTATATAACTTTTTCATTTCAATACTATATTTTAGTTCCATCTTTTAAAAAAATGTTTTATTTATCTTATTTGAGAGAGAAAAAGAGGGAAGGAAGGAGAGAGGGAAAGAGAATGGGTGTGCCATGGTCTCTAGCCACTTAAAAGAACTCTAGACACATATGCCACCTTGTGTATCTGGCTTACATGGGTACTGGAGAATCAAACCTGGGTCCTTATGCTTTGCAGGCAAGCACCTTAACTGCTAAGCCATCTCTCCAGCCCTAGTATCATCTTTTAAAAGATATTCTTAGTAGCAGGTGCATTCAACTGGCTGAGATTAACAATGTACAGAACTTGGCGAAAGTGGTAACACATGAATATCCATAACCAAGTTCATTCAGGCTTGGCCAGTGATCAATAAGTCACAGCTTTCTGCCTGTGGTGTGCTGGCAGAAGACACCAGTGGCCATTAGGCACATCCTGATGTCTGAGCTGCTACAATATCAAAGACACGATCCTTGCTGTCTTTCTTTTGGCTTTTATATTTCAGATCATTCTTTTCAAACAGCTTTTTAAACTTTTCCTGGTCTGTGAAGTTTAATCAAGTAGGTAGTAGGTTCTGCCATCTCATAGATGAGGAAAATGAAAGGTGAGGTCATGTCCTAAACCTTCAACCAGTGAAAGTGTTGACATATGGTTATACAACATTAAACCTGTGTTGTTAACCACAGACTCTGTTGCTTTGTTGTGCTGTTATTTGTGGGAAGGACATGCACTGTCTAGCTTATGCTAGAGAGTTCCACCAGTGGATAGTGACATCATCACTGACTCCAAGCTTATCATGTGGGAAGGAATGATCTACTAGAGATCCATTGGGCTGAGAGGATTCCAAGTTGGTTTTATTCCAAAGAAGATTTTAGTTTTTGGAGAGTGACACTAATGTTCTGCCCTTCCCCTGGGCAGAGAACTTATCATTAAGGGCGTTTAAATTACTCTTTGCAGAGGTTTGATTTGTTAAGATAAAGAATAGAAACAGCAAACAGGGTACTTCAGGACCACGAGGCTTGGCCTTTGAAGGTGTAAATAGTGAGAAAAAGTTCTTCTCCTTTCATGGAAATATTTTGTTGGAATACTAACCAAAAGAAATTTCTCTTTGGTCAGCATATACCTCAGATAGTAGTCAATGCTATAGAGAAATGCACACTATTTAAAAGCGTAGAAGTAGATTTTCTAGACAAAAATAGAGTGTGATGGAAATGTTGTATAAAAAGAGAAAGTTAAGATTTCTTTGTACCTTTCTATTTGTGTAGTATGTATGGTGTGTGTGTACACATGCGTGCATGTGTGTGTGTGTGTGTGTGTGCGCGCGGTGTACACACAAGTGTGTGCAGATGCTCATGCGTATGTTTGCAGAGGCCAGAGGAGGACATTGGGCGTCTTCCTTTATTGCGCTTCTGACTTACTCCCTTGAGACGGGACTCTCCCTGAACCTGGAGCTTGCCATTTTCCGGCTAGCCTGCTGGCAGTGAACCTTAGTAATCCTACTATCTCCAGCCCTCTCAGCTGGGCTTACAAGTGTGCACAGCTGTGCCCAACTTTTAAAGGTCGGTGCTGGGGATCTAACTCAGGGTTTTTATCTTTGCACACTAAGCACTCTTACCCACTGAGCTACCCCCCAGCAACAGGTTTCTCTTTTTTCTTTTTTTGAGGCAAGCCCAATAGACTGGCCTTATTTTTATGTGTGTGAGAGAGAGAGAGAATAAGAGAGAATTGGCATGCCAGGGCCTCCAGCCACTGTAGTCGAACTCCAGGTGTGTGTGCCACCTTGTGCACATGCGCAGCCTTGTGCACTTGCGTCACTTTGTGCGTCTGGCTTATGTGGGATCTGGAGAGTTGAATGTGCATCCTTAGGCTTCACAGGCAAGTGCCTTAACCAGCTAAGACATCTCTCCAGACCTTGTTTTTTTTTTTTTTTTTTTTTTTTTTTTGTTACTTTCCTACCCTGAACATAGCTTATATAGAAGAACATTGTTTTTGAACTGATAATTAATGTTATTTACTGTGGTGGACAGGATCGTAATGTAGTGCTTTATGATGCTAGAAATCCTCACCTTTTCTCTGTCTTAGTGCCTCTGGCCAAAGAGATCTTGTAGACCATGGTGCTTTGATAGAAAGTATTGCTTCAAGTTTATAAAACATATTCACCAGGGCAGACCAAGATTTCCCCAGAGAACAGAGAACTAGAGCCAACCGGACTCTCCTTTTAGTGAGTCATCATGATATCAAGAGATGAAGATAAATTGGATGAATTCTCTGGTCCCCAAGCCAACTGTGTTTTCTGACAGGCAATCGCAGTGTGCAGATGAGGCTGTATCTATCCTGGGGCGTGGCTGCAAAGGGTTGGGCACCTTTTAGCTTACTCTGGAGCTGTTCTTCAGTATCCAGGAGCTGGAAGGATGTAGACCTCATGAATAACTTGATTTAGAAGACTGGCAAATTCTGTGTGCCAGTTTCCATGTGGCAGTGGGACACTTGTATGTGTTGGCCTGGAGAAATGAAAGCATAAAGGGTGTTTAGTTTTATTACATTAGAATTTCCTGCTCATTATTGTAGGCCTAGGGAGGTGAGCTTGGGCATGTCAGGAGTGTGTCGTCTTTGATGGTCTCCCTGGAGCATGTTCCATCAGCAAGAGCCTTGAATCATTGCAGTGTTCTCTGGGAGTTGCTTAACTAATTGAAAATGGCTGAAAAAATGAGCCCTAGTCACACTCGTAAGTTCCATGGTCAGTTGAAGTCTTTCAGTTGGTTTGGAAAGTTCTAAATTTAACTTGTTTTTTTCATTATAAAAATAAAATGAGGGAGTTTGCAGAAAGATGGAAGAGCGATTAACAATGCAGTGTATTCATTTCATCAGAGCTAAAGCCATAAAAGATGGCTGATGCTAAGAAAATCCAGAACTGAATAAGGTGTTTCAAAGGCATATTTATAAAAACATCACTGCAAGGGAGATTAAAAAGCATGATAGTAACAAGCAGAGCCCTGCTGGCAGGAACCAGGGGAAGTAGAACTGGGAAGAGTTGATAACAGCCATAAAACAGATAAACGTGGAAAGAATGACTTTTGCTTCAGCAATCATCTGTACCCATGAAAGATGGAAGTAATGTAGAAAATATTACCGAGAAACACTAAACGGGGATGGAACTTAGGAGAGGCAGCTGTGATGGAACAGGGTAAAGATTTGGCATCCCTAGACTTCATTTGCTATCCAAGTCATTGATAATGACCCTGTAGGTGAAGCTAACAGATGTCAAAAATATGATAAAGGTATGCATTTTTAAATAACAAGCATGCCAGAGCAATCAAAGAATGCATCAAAAACTGGAATAAGTATTCCGAGAAAGGAACATCATTCAAAACATGACGAGACAATATCAGCATCATTTGAAGGCACCCATATTGTGTGACTCAGCAACAATCCAACATAGGGCCTTTGGGGTCCCATGTATTCTCTGATGTCTACCTCATTGCCACTTACCTGCCAGCTCTCAATCAGTGCCTGACATAGTGTCAGCCACCCGCACAGTAGGGTTTCTGTAGGTCATCCAGAAGAAGCTAGGGAGGGGGGCACTTCAGAGAGGTGAATGTGACTTTGAAGACATTCACCAAGGGGAGAATGAGATGGAGCCATGGTGAATGAACGTCACCTGGCCCAAGCTGACTCTGTCCTTTAATGACAAAATATTTCTCCTCTAGATTTTGGAACAGTCTCACTTATCTTCAAAGATAAGTGAGGATCTTTACAAGAGACATCCCTGGCTTCAAAAGACAAAGAAAAAAGTGAACTTTGAGAGGAATTGGATCCTAGCAATTTTAATCAGGTGATTAGACACATACATTATCAGATAAGTATGTGGTATCTATAAAAGGTTTCTGACAGGCTAATGAAAACTACTATATAGCTTAATTCATTTGAAGGGAGTTTATATAGTTTATTGAATTAATGGGAGAAAGTAATTTAGAAGAAATTTTTTTTTAAAACAAGTTCTGTTTTATAATTTGTTGTTGTTGTTGTTTTGTTTTTCGAGGTAGGGTCTCATTCCAGCTCAAGCTGACCTGGAATTCACTCTGTAGTCTCAGGGTGGCCTCGAACTCACAGTGATCCTCCTACATTTGCTTCCCAAGTGCTGGGATTAAAGGCATGCACCACCACGCCCGGCAGAAGTATCATTATTAACAACATTAAGTAGTAATAAGTTTATTTGCTGTAGTTTAAGGGGAAGTAAAAATTTGTTGGTGAATCTACAGGATGACTCCTGGGAGGAAGCACAACAACAAATACAAGAGTAGAGGGAAGTAGAGGGTGATGTGAATACACTGACTATAAAACTAAATGTAAAACAACATGCCACAAATATAGAAAAAAATTATCCCCACACAAGACCATCGTAATAGGAGGAGAACATGATGACATCAAGATAAAAGATTGATGGAGAGGGGGAGGGAACATGATGAATAGTGGAGTTGTGAAGGGGAAAGTGGTGGGGGACGGAATTATCAGCGAGTATTGTCTACAAAAAATTTAAAAATTATCCATATGTTCCTCATAGGAGATTAAGTGAAAACAAAAGGGTTGAAATAGAATGCAAAGTTAGGGAAATAAGATCCACTATACAAGGGAACTTTCATGGTATCAAGATAGGTTAAGGAGGATTACTGATAATGGCAGAACATCTACCCAACAAAAACACCTGATCATCCCACATAAAAACGTGTAAGAAGTGATGAGCCTAGCAGAAGAGTGTTGAAGTCTCTTTAAGCACAAGCTACCCAAGTGTTGAAAGTCAAAATATTCAGGAAGTTCATAGATTTAATGTACTTCTAAAAATGTTTTTGAAAATAAGGAAGTGGTATGCTCCAAAGGGTTGATGGGTGGGTGGTGTGCCTACAGTTGGGAGTAGGCCGTGGGACTGACTGGCCGCTCAGGGAGACCTCAGGGACCTTTCTCCACACCCCTGCTTGCTGGATGTGCAAAGCTCTGGCTAAGGGAAGCTATGGGGATCAATCGCTCCTCCCTGACTGTGAACTGAGGCGGCTGAGGAAGCTTCTCACTTGTGCTAGGGGCCGGGGGGGGGGGGGGGGGGGGCGGAGGGGGAAGGAGCTTGTTACCTGGACAGGAAAGAAGGATTTAAGTTTCTGGAGAAGAAATGTGTATTTTTTATTTTTATTTTTTGGTTTTTTGAGGTAGGGTTTCACTCTAGCCCAGGCTGACCTAGAATTCCCTATTGAGTCTCAGGGTGGCCTCGAACTCACAGCGATCCTCCTACCTCTGCCTCCTGAGTGCTGGGATTAAAGGCGTGCACCACCACACCCGGCAAGAAATGTGTATTTTTGTCTTATGTGTTATTAAGCACTTTTGTTACTTAAATTATTAGGAAACACCTTCCTGGCAGGTGTAATGTATACTCTTATGATAGTATGGGTTACCATGTGGAGCTTTGCTACAAAGGATGCTGTTCAGACCCACAGCATCAGCCTGGCAGGGATCAGAATCTGCATTAGAACAAGACCTCCAAGTGATGACATAGGCACTTGACAGTTGGCGAGGCACTAATGTGGTGGCTGCAAACACAGGCTCTGAGTGAGCCCGCTGGCTTTGGATTCTGACTCATGATAATTAGATTTTTTAAAATAAAATTTTGGAGAGAACATAGAACCACATAAGTTCCAGTAGTATGAAATAGAGATTGTTAACACATTAGTTTATTATTTTATTTGGCTTTTCATAGTTTTGATCAAATGTGGACATTTTAAGTTTGTACCATGTTAGATTAATCTGAGAGAACAGATTCAGTCAGCATTGGTTAACAATGATACACACTCTGACAGAGGCATTGTCATGTGAACATCACAGAGTGATGTGCTTACATAAAGCTAGACAGGGTGGCCCCTCACTTGATGTGTCTTCTTGACATCGCCAAGACCTGCAGCAAGCACAGATGCATGAGGCAGCTGCCTATGCAACACTACATACTGTATGGCAGCAAAGTTTGAGTGTATGTATACACACACACACACACACATATATGTAGAAGGAGAACACTCAGAATAGTGACGAAAAGTATAGTGCAGTCACGTGCTGCATGAAGACGTTGCAGTCAACCGTGAGCCATGTATACCACAGAGGCTCCATAAAGTCATATTTCCTGGTGACTGTTGCCATTTTGGTGTGTAAGCACACACTATTATGTTCTCAGAACAACAGAACTCTTTAAGAGCACACTTCAGAGTATGTCCCTGTGGCTGAGTGACACATGGCTTTATAATAAATGTGTTAGATAGTATTCCAGTCTTTCATTGTCATTACCAGAAACTATATACTTTATGAGTTGTATGTGGTAGTGACTGTTATATGACTGGCAGTGTGATAGTGTGATACCACGAACACATAATGTATTGAAGGTCAGCATCTGTGGCAGTCAGGAAATTATCACTCCATCATAATCTCCTGGAACCCTCATTGTATGTATGGTTTGTCATTAACTGAAAGTGACCTAGTCTTAACTAAGCCACATGTTTGCTTGTCCCTTGGCCATACCTGGGAGCCGTTACCTGGTCCATCTGGTCAGGAGGACAGATATAAATATCAAATGGGAACTGTGTAGGTGATCACAGCTAGTGAAAGGTAGCATGTCGTACATAAGTTATGTAATTGTTTGTAAGTTGTCTGAATATGTGTGAAGAGCCCGAAAACCCAATTTTCTCTTGGCTTCATAATACTATTTCTAGGACTCCATCCTAATTAAATAGTGTGGGTTGCATATAAAAGGCTCAGCTGTGAGAATACTTGTGGAAACATTTGTTCACAGTAGTAAAACTCCAGAAGCTAACAAAATGCTCACATCAGAGGTGAGGACCCCAGCATCCTGTGCAGTGTCAGATACTACAGACCTGTGCTGTTTATTAAGATGTCTGTGAGCTGCACATGATTAATTCAAGTTGTTAGTAGGCTGTGGAGATGGTTCAGGGCGTAAAGTCAAACATTTGTTTCATTGCGCCCATTGTCAGTGCTCACTTGTGCTGTCCAGGAGTGGCCGCCATATTGCAGAATGTGGATGATCATATCTATCACTGTAGAAAGTTCTAGAGACCTTATTCTTATAGAGAAAGAGGAGCTTCATGAAATGGAGTGAATCACACCTGCAGTGTGTGTGTGTGTGAGTGTGTGATAAATTATCCCATGGTCCTTGGACCATAGCATGCCATTTCATTATTTTTCTGAATTCCGTCAGATCTGGCCCCAGGTATCCGTCCCCCATAGCAAAAGCTAGAGGTTTGGCCTGTGTCAAAGGCTGAGTCCCTCCTCTTCCTCACACCTGGACTCCTGGTGTCAGGCAGGTCAGTGGTGTCTACATTGTATTGTGTTCTAAGCCTGTGGCTTAGTGTTGGGTCCTTCAAAGGATTCCCGCAACTTCCATCAGAGAACTATCCTCTGGATTTCATAACAGTGATTTTCAAGGGCTGGGAAAGAAGAGGCTGAGCCCTGCCCTGCCCTGCCCTGCCCCCTCCATTTGGATTAGTAGCAAAGCTTCCCTATGGGGTGGAGGAAGGTGTAAAGCCATGTTACTTGAGGCAACAGCAACAACAGCCCAGATTCCTCCCAGTGCATTTGCAGATATGGTGTCTTCCCTCTACTTTGCCGACCATCTCCCTCCCCCACCCCCCGTGGTCATGTTTCTACAGCAGCCAGGCCCTCAAACCCCTGTCTTTCCTCAAAGCCTCGAGCTCCAGCACTTGGGCCTTGCCAGTGGGATGAACTCACATAGGCCCCTGCTTCTTCCTGAATTTTTTACTAACAATGCTAGGCTACTTGACTAGGAGAGAATGCTGCCTCCCAGCCCTTCCCCTCTCTTCCTCACAGCCCAGTGCAGCCTTGCAGCCTGTCTCTATTCACCAAGGCTGCAGTGGAGGTCTGGAAGCTTTCTAGTTACCCTGCAGAACTCGGCTAGTGAGTCTGCCCTCTAGAACTCTCATCACAGAATTCATCTTTGGCTTTTTAACAGTGGCCTCAAACTTGAATTTTTCCTATTAAGTTATTCTACCATATTATTTATTTATGCTTGCTAATGACTTGAATGGTCATCAAACCATCAGATTATAAGAGTTATCTAATCGCTTTAAAATATGTACTTTTTAATTTCTTTAAATTCTGGGCTCTTGCAAGCATAATAAAAGAATCAAGATTATACCCACACTAGTATACCTATCCTACATATTTGTCAGATTTTAATATATGCCACTTAAATCTGAATTTTCCTTTTGAAAGAAAAAGATACATTGTTAATACTATCAAAGTTTCCACTCCTGGTTTTTTCTGTCCCACACAGATGTTACTGCTCTGCACAAGAGGGCTTGCATCCCCAAGATGTTTTTAATCTTATACCACTTATGAATCCCTCTGTACCCAATGTGTAGTGTTCTCACTGTGACCTTTTAAAAGCATGCCATCATGCTATACTTGTGCATCTGACATTCTCTACTTACTCTTGTAATTTTGAGGGTCATTTGATGCCACATATAGATTTAGCTTATTTTATCATTTGTATTGCGTTGCCCTCTGTGAATGTACCACAGTGTATTTCTTCTTCATTAGTAAGGTGTTTGGATTATTGCATTAACTGGCCACACTACAGTGGAAACACTGCACGGTGGCAGAACTAAGTCTGTTCTCCAAGAAGAATCGCTAGTCAAAACGTCTGCTCATTTTTAGCTGGGATGCATTGTGATCTCTAGGAGATGGCCCTTCCCACTGATCCTGCCATTGGTGGCTTGTGAGAACAGCTGTTTCCCCACATTCCTTCCACTGTTGGCAATTTGAAGTCTTAGTTTCCCCAAAGTAAGAACCTGCTGTGATTTTAGTTCACTTTTCCACGGTTTCTAGTGAGGGCAGGATGGTAGACTGAGGCCAAGCCTGTCATCCGAAGTGGGTATGGATGGAGAAACTCAAGATCACAGGCAAGATGTGTTCACTCCAGTGTTGGTGTGGCAAGGATTTCTGGGCCCGACCAGGGCTCAGGGTTGGGTGATGAGGTCTGGCTGCACAGAGGAGTCGTGGCTGCTGAGTGCCCGGCGCAGCACTCTGTGCTCTCATTTCCTGGGCGAGCAGTGGTCTCATTATTCCTCTTACCATGAGAAATCCACCTCGCAGGGGTCTGCTTGCTGGGTTTTGCTTGCAGTGGAGATGTAGAGAGTGGCAGTTCAGAGGCAGGTTGTGACTCAGATGGTCTGACTCAGATCCTGGCTGTGTGACCTTATGCTTGGCAAAGAGCCACTCTGCCTCAGAGGGCCTGAGGTAAATAGCAGATTTACAGAGTCCTTGTAGGGGGGGGAGATGAGACTGTGCATGAAGGGTTCTTGGCCCACTGCCTGGCACATCCAGAACACTCACCACTGCTCACTGATCCGTGCTCTGAGACTGGTCTGAGGGCTGGGGCGGGCAGGTATTTCAGGAGTAGGTGCTCAGAAAAGGTTTGTTAAGTGGCTATGTGAGTGTCTCTTAGTGATGCCTCACTCAGAAGTGCTTCAATGCGTACAGTGTCCTTTTGGATTTTATTCTAAGACACAGAGAACACTTTTAAGCAGGACCCACTGTGATTCTGTTGCAGTCTTTCCGAGATGCTCACTACTAATCCACCTGAAAATTTTAGTCCTGAAATTTCTAACCATGGGCCATGAATTTTAAATTAGATTTTTTGTGACTGTTTGTTTGAGGTGGGCCTTAGGTAGCCCAGGCTGTCTTTGAACTCTCACTGTAGCTGAGGATGACCTTGAAATTCTGATCCTCCTGCCTCCACCTCCCAAGTACTGGGATAACAGGAGTGTTCCCACCAGGGCTGGCTCACATTAACTCCTATAAATGCATTTATTTTATTTCCCCTTCCTGAATCTCCTTTCTTCTCCTCCTTGGACTTCTGAAGCACATTCAAATAGCTTTTTGCCCCTTGGGTGGTTCTAAAATCTCTGAGGTTTTGCAGTGTGGGCTTGAGCTTGTCTGGCAGCCCTCAAGGACATTCTCATTCATGACCTAAGAACCTACTGCAGTACTGGTGCTAAGCAGCATTCTGGAAGCTAGTCCAAGGACTTCATGATGTGTTTTGGTTTTGCTGTGCCTTTAAACAGCTCATTCCTATCTGTTCCTGTCAATCCATAAAGTCTCTTTTTCTATCCTGAAGTTTGGATTGGGGAGAGCATGCCCAACCTAGGGGTTTGTGGTGAGGCGAAGTAGCTACTGGTCACATTCCTTATGTCGGGCCACACTGGCTTCTGAGTAGCTGCCTCTGGGAGGGAGGCCCACAAGTTTCTGGGCTCTGTGGTACATTGGGACGTGAATAAGTTCTTGTAGACCAGGAAGGCATTGGAAATAGAAATGTTCTTTATATATAGTTAAGGGAAGCCATACCGACAACTCCTTTTCAAGTTTATATTTCCATGTGTTGGAGAGACAGAGGAGTAGAATGGAAATGAAAATCTCTTTGGATTTGAGTTATTCACATGCATAGGACACCATAAAGCAGGACATTTAGTAGATTATGAACCTGATGTGTGTAGAAAAGAAAACACGATAAAAGACTGGTTTTACAGATGAACATCTATATCATGAGGAAATGATGCTGTGAGTAGAGATAAGGAAATAGTGTGGTTAAAACTCACTCAACCAAAAGGATTAAATCAACACCTAGATTTGGGGGCAAAGTAGAATCATAAACTGCAGAAAAGAAGACCAGAACCATATATATGATTTGATTTTTTTTTTTTTTTTGGTGTTTTTGAGGTAGGGCCTCTCTCTAGACCAGGCTGACCTGGAATTCACTCGGTAGTCTCAGGGTGGCCTTGAACTCACAGTGGTCCTCCTACCTCTGCCTCCCAGGTGCTGGGATTAAAGGCGTGTGCCACCATGCCCAGCATATGATTTGATTTTTAATTACTGTCCACTTGCGTTGCCTGAGATGTTAGTTTGAGCACTTATTTGTATGTGCTTGTATGTATGTGCATGTGTATGCATGTGTGTATATCTGTGTACTAACGTTACTAGCCTTGGGCTGGGGATGTTGCTCAGTTGGTAGAGCGTTTTCCTAGCATGCACAAAGCCCCTATCTATGTTCCCTTCCCAGCAACATATAAACTGCCATGGCAACACACACCCGTAATCTCAGCCCCAGGGAGGTGGAGGCAGGAGGATCAGAAGTTCAGGATCATCTTCAGCTATATGGTACCCTGTCTCAAACAAAACAAAACAAATACAGAACCATTACTAGACTGGTCCTAGGAAGAAATTCAACATTGGATGAAAACAGCTCTTCACTGTATCTGCTTTCCAACTATTTTTTTTTTTTTTCGTGGTAGGGTCTCACTCTAGTTCAGGCTGACCTGGAATTCACTATGTAGTCTCAGGGTGGCCTTGAACTCATGGCGGTCCTCCTACCTCTGCCTCCTAAGTGCTGGGATTAAAGGCGTGTGCCACCACGCCCGGCTGCTTTCCAACTATTTTAAAGGAGCCTATTTGGGATTACATCACTGGTGTTTTACAATGACTATTGTCCTGTCACTTATAAGGCAACACAGAGGATGTGATTGGATACCTAGTTTCCCCCACCTTAAGCAATTAAAGAGTTTGTCAGGAGAGAGAAATTGCACATCTAGGTCTCCATGTAGGTGCCATGTAGCACTGGCCAAGTGAGATGGAATTCTAAGATGGCCTGGGCCTGAATCCTTGTGTGATAGGGAGCATGTGCAGTACTTCAGGAGTCCCGTCTGTTAACTTTGTTGGAAGCAAAGGGAGTGGGACAGGCCGAGTGAGGAAGAGGACACACCCTCCTATGAATTCTCCTCATACTAACAGTGTTCCCAACTCTCAGGAACTTTGTGTTCTAGGCCCCGGCCTGTACCGTTTGATTTTGCTGCATGCCCTTAAGAACCCTAAGAGGAAGGGACTGTTTTATGTTCACAGTTTGACCCCATGATAGAACAGAGCCCAGAGAAACTTAGAGACTTGCCCGGACTGGGGCAAGCGCTGCCTGTGTGGCCTCAGCTTTGCCAGCTCTCGCCTCTGCTCTGTGGCAAGTGGTGAGACCATGAGATGGGCCAAATGGATGGTGGGCTGTCGATGTCTTGATCTGTGCTGTGTTCAGAGAGACTGGGGTTGACCTCCCTGGGAGGCTCTGGTGTGACAGGGGTCTGACCTAGGTTGTCGGATGCAGGATGGAGGCTAGAGACTTGAGTAAGAGGTTTCATTTACATGGTGAGAACAGGCTGGGTTTGTAAGTTAGGCCTGAGAAATTAAAGTGGAGGGAAAAAGGAGTTAGCTAAAGGAAATGATTCTCATAGCCCCGTGAACCTCAGTCCTGAGTATGATTAACAAGTAAACTAATAAAAAATGAAATTAAAAAGCCTGAAAAAACTGGGCTTCTGATATTAGACCATCTGCTTAAAAAAAATTTTTTTTTATTTATTTATATGTGTGTGTGTGTGAGTGAGTGAGTGAGTGAGAGAGAGAGACAGAATTGACACACTGGGACCTCTAGGCACTGCAATCAACCTCCAGACGTGTGCTTGTGCCATCTTGTGTGCACATGCAACCTTGTACGTGTGCGTCACCTTGTGTATCTGGTTTACTTGGGTTCTGGTGAGCTGAATCTGGGTCCTTAGGCTTCTCAGGCAAGTGCCTTAACCATTAAGCCATCTCGCTAGTCCTTAGACAATCTACTTTTATTTGATCAAATGAGACAACAAAAAATAATACTTGTACTGTTTCATCACCACTTGATAAAAGAAACGTTTTGCCAGGCGTGGTGGTGCACGCCTTTAATCCCTTCGCTCGGGAGGCAGAGGTAGGAGGATCACCAGGAGTTTGAGGCCACCCTGAGACTACATAGTGAATTCCAGGTCAGCCTGAGCTAGAGTGAGACCCTACCTCGGAAAAAAAAAGAAAGAAAGAAATAACGTTTTAATATGAAAATGTAACAGGAGCCCATACTCGGAATAAAAGCCAGTCCTTTAGGTCCAGAAAGACTTGAGGGAATCGTTCCTTCATTTTCTGCTCTTGTTGCTGATGGGTGAGGGTGCTGTCATTGGCTGGGTGTTCTTGTGCACATGTGGGTCCTGGAGGCTGACAGGGAGGTCCTGCAAGGTGAGAGGATGTGGGTGACTCTTGGGATGTGGAGCATTTGCATTTTAGGGATTGGTTTTCAGGAAAAGGAGCTCTCACTGTGCAGAGAACTGAGGGCCCTTGTGAAGACAGGGTTAGATGAGAATGTGTGTAGTGCAGAGGGAGGGAAAGAAAGGCCACAGAGATAACATGAATTTAGCATCTGCTAGGGCGTGTCAGGAGGGACCCAGCACTGAATCCCCACATCGTCTTTGGAGGCGGGGCATCACTTCCGCTTCACAGATGAGGAAACAGAGGCTCTGGGTGTTTATTATCCCTAAGTCTCCTCTCAGTCAAGTCACAGGACCAGGTTCAGAGCATGTCTGTTCTCTCCAGCATTTCTTAGCCCTAGGGTAGCACTCATGCTAATTTGGGACCTTTCCTAAGGAGTGTTTAATTTATTTAGAGAAATTCTAGACGCCATGTGCAGGCACTTTTGCATTTGTGACTTTGTGACTATTTCAGTTGGTTTTGTTCCTAATATGGGGCCCCATTACTTGGTAACTGGCTGACTAGACTCTGCCATGTATGTGTGTAGATCTCCATTTTATGAGTGCTCTTCTCTAAGCAGCCGCAAGTCCTCCCTGAGTCTGGCTCTGCTTATATGCAGGGACCTGCAGTGGCATCCACATTTCACATGGGGGGTTAAATGTGGGAGCTCTCCTAACCACCGCCTGAACCCAAGCTCAGCAGGTGAGGGGGATCCCTGATGCTGCAGATGTGGCCAGCCCAGCCCAGCCCTGTCTTCCTGTCTCCCATCAACACCTACGCCGGCCTCACACTGGCGGAAACCTCAGGGAGCCTCCCTGAAATCTCATAATGGAATCTTTGAACGGCTGCCCAACGATGCTTTTCAGATTTCTAGTCATTTTTCTTTTTTAATGGAAGCTATGACTGACTAGTTGGTTAATGGGTCCTGGGCTGTCCCAGGCCACTTAACTTCCTCATTTTCGAGCATTATCCATGGAGAAAATCCCCTCTGTAGAAGCTTAAGACTTCATGAGCTCAGTCAAAGCAGACCTCCAGTCCTGGGGAGCAGCTTTGATCGGTGTGACAGGAGGTTTGGCTTCCAGTGTGCGGGGCGAAGGCTCTGCCCATGATTTATAAATCACTCCGTGGCTGAGTCCCGCCTGGGCCTCTGGGGAACCAAGCGTGAGGCTGCTCAGGATTTGCCTCTGCTTTGGGCTGTCTCCATGGCCTGTGCTGCTTCCAGAGCTTTATCTCTGGAAGTTTCTGCTCTGGCACTCAACCAGATGGTGGAAGCAAAGGCACACACCTTGAGTAAACCAATTTCTGCTCTCAGAGCAGCCTGAGGACTCCTTGGCAGCTCCTCCAGGGAAGAAGTATGGGGCCCATGTGAGTGTGTGGAAGTTTTCCGAGACACACTGATAAAATATTTACGTCGTTGACTTGGTACCAAGCCCTGGTTTGTTTGTTTGGAAAGTCCTAAGAACACGTTGGCTATGAGGACCCTGGTTTGTTAGCTTTTAGCTTCTTGCATGTGGTTTTTGTTTTTATGACAAGAAGCCAGGCTTGTTCTTCTGGGAGAGAGGCTGCCGTGGAGGGGAAACTGTTCTGTGTGTGGTAAGAGACTAATGGAGCGCTTCCTGTGGGAGCCAGACACTATCTTCATTGCCTGTGGCCACTGTCTCTTTAATCCTCTCCACAGTCCTCTAGGTAGGATAGAATTTTGAATCGTGTTACTCCCCACCCCCCAAAAAAGATGTGTTGAAGCCCATACCCTCAGTTCCTGTAAATATGACCTTTTTAGGGAATGGGGCCTTTGTTTGTAGGCATAATCACTTAAGATGATCATACTAGATCAGGGTGGACCCTGAACCCAATAATGTTTGTTGTTTTTCGTAAGAGAACACGTACAGATGGAAGACTGCCATGTTGTGATGGTTGATATTTAGTGTCAGCTTGATAAGATCTAGAATGACCCAATCACTGGGCACATCTGAGAGGAAATTTCTAGATTAGGAAATTTGAGGTGATAACACCTACCCCCAACTGCTGGTGGCATCATTCCGTCCGTGGACTGGGGCCCTGGTCCTGGGTGGATAACAAACAAGCTGGACACCTCCATCTTTCCCTGCTTCCTGACTGTAGATGCAGTGCGGCCAGTTGCCTCGTGCCCTTGCTGCCGTGATGGACGTATCCCCTTGACTTGTAAGTCAAAATAAATCCTCCCTCCCTTAAATTGCTTCTTTTCACGTATTTGGTGTTATATACATATATAAGCCAAGTGATGCCTAAGATTCCTAGCAACCACTCAAGGCTACAGAGGACAGGAAAATTCTCCCCCAAGCCTTTGGAGGGACCCTGGCAACACCTTGACTTTGAACTTTTGCCTCCAGAAGTTGAAATGGTAGATTACTCTTGTCTTAAGCCACTCAACTGGTTAATTGTCATGGCAGCCCTTGAAAATAACCCAGTATGAATGACCTGATACCCCAGTTTACAGATGAGCAAATCAGGGTTCAGAAGTATTAAGTGTCTTGATCCACGTTACTCATTTCTTATGTGGAAACAAGCGGATGCCTGGTGATGCCAAGTCCATGCCCTGGTTTTCACTGCTGAGCGGGCATGGTGGTGATGTCCTGATGTCGATTTATCTAGGGCACCTTAATGAGCAGTGTGTTCTCTGAGGGCAGTTGCATAGTTACAGTGTAGATCTGCTTCAGGTCTTGAATTGAGTCTGAGGCTCTTGGGAGTGGCTTGGGGGAGCCCTTGATTTTACTGAGCGGACATAGACCTGCTGCCTTCTGTGCAGCAGGTCTAAGTGTAGGGTAGGCCTTGGGTACCATATCTCCCAGAGAGGCTGTGGATAATTCTTCAGTTAAGCAGGCTGCCTCCTAATATGCCTAGCTGGAAAAGGTATGAAACCTCCTCTTACCACACAGTTTGGGAGGGCCAGAAGCAGGCAGTGCTATGTGTTAGAAAGGCATTGGACATAACTGGAGGATTTCATTGAGGGAGTGACATGGCTGTTGAACATTATTGTGAGGTGAACTGTGCCCTCAAATTCATATGTTGAAGTTCTACCTTCCAGTATCTCAGAATATGATTCCCCCCCCCCCTTTGGAAACAGCCTCTGCAGAGGCTGATAAGGTAAACTGAGCTCATGTAGGTGAGCCCTGTCCAATATGACTTGTGTCCTTCTATGAAGAGGAAGATTGGGTGTGTCTAGACACCAGGATGCTCACACTCAGAGGAAAGCCTGTGTCAGGACTTGTGAGAAGGCAAGCCAAGGTAGAAGCCTCAGGAGAAAATGATTCTCCTGGCACCTTGATCTTGGGACTTCCAGTGTCTGGACTGTGAAAAAAAATACATTTCTGTTGTTCAAGGTATGCAGCCCTTGGTGTTTTGTCATGGCAGCCCTAAGGAGGCAGTAGAGATACTTAAAAGAGGAATTCAGAAGCAGGGTTTGATGGCACATGCCTTTAGTCCCAGCACTTGGGAGGCAGAGGTAGGATCCATGAGTTTGAGGCCAGCTTGAGACTACATAGTGAATTCCAGGTCAGCCTGGCCTAGTACAAAACCTTACCTTGAAAAACCAAAAACAAACAAAAGAGGAATCCAGCTGCAGTGGCTTGTGGGTAAGGGAATAAAACTGTGGGGCATTTGGAGTAGCTGGGAGATGGCAAGGGACAGATGCTCTCAGCCTAGTGGTCTTACAGAAGCATGTAGGGATGAAGTTGATAGACCCTCCTAATCCATTATTGGGCTGGAAGGAGGAATTTAGGAACGTCCCAGGGTTCTGATTGCTTTCTTATGGCTTCATCCCTGCATGCCTGGGATGCCAGAGGAGCTGGAAGGCTGGGAAAGGAAGAGTTGAAGTGCTGTGGTACCCTGGAGACAACTGCAGTTGTATCAGCTTGGACAAGAGACCCGGGCAAGGATGGAGGTCGGGGTCCTGGAAAGTACCAGCTTCTAGATGGTATGTAGGCTACAGGCTCCAGTGAGAGTGCTGTGGACAGGCAGAGCAAGTGAACTCTGTTGAACACAGCCCAACTCTAGCTGTTAAGCTGATAGGGGAACATGGGAAGAGGTGACTCAACAGGGAGAGACTGCAGGATAGACAGGAGGATTCGGGAGCCATCACAGCAAAACCTTTTTTTTTTAATTTTAAATTTTAAATTTTAATTTTTAATTGTTGTTTGAAACAGAGTCTTGCTGTGTAGTAGCCCAGGCTAGCTTCTACCTTGTGGTCTTTCTGCCTCTGCCTCCTAAATGCTGAGATCACAAGAGTATAGACCACCATGATTAGTTTGTGTGTATATATGCATATGTATGTGTATATATTCATTGACAACTTCCATGATTATGTATCCCATGGTAATTCCCTCTCTTCCCCCACTTTCCCCTTTGAAACTCCACTCTCCATCATCTCTCTCTTCCCCTTTCTATCATCCACTTTTTTATTTTGATGCCAGGATCTTTTCCTCCTATTATGATAGTCTTGTGTAGGTAGTGTCAGGCACTGTGAGGTCATGGATATTTGTGTCTGGATGAACACGTTGTAAGGAGTCCTACCCTTCCTTTGGCTCTTATATTCTTTCCGCCACTTCTTCCGCATTAGACCCTGAGCCTTGGAAGGTGTGATAGAGATATTTCAGTGCTGAGCACTCCTCTGTCACTTCTCAGCACCATGGTGCCTTCTGAGTCATCCCAAGGTCACTGCCATCTGAAAAGAGAAGGTTCTCTAACCAAAAGTGAGAGTAGTATTAATATATTGGTATGAACATTAAGAGAAGTGCTTAGTGGGCAGTTTGGTGAGCATAGTATATACATTTAGCCAGATAGCAGCAGACGTTACACCCCTAGGGCTCATGACTACCCCTGTTGTAGGTTTTCTGTATCAGGGATATATTTCCTCCCGTGGAGCGGGCCTCCAGCCAAATTAGAGGGCAGTTGGTTTCCCTTATAACAGACGTGCCACTATTGCACCCATTGGCTCATTTGGCCTGGCTGGCCAAATACAAGGCTTGCAGTGTCCACTGTTGAGTATCTTCACTGGTGATTTCTCTCTCTTCCATTGAACTGCATGCAGTGTGGCTTTTCCCAGTTGGTCTACATGGAGGAGATTTTCAGCTCAGCTCCAGTAGGATTTCTCAGTGACCTTGCCCAAGTATGTGGAGTCTTCAGCAATAGGGTCTTACCATCTATTCCTGGTGGGAAACCAAGGGCCTCAGCAATGGCCTGTAATGTTTTGGGGGCATCAGGGACCTCCCTAGCCAACAGCTCACTGGAAGGTATCCCATCCCTGGCACTGAAAATTTTCTAGTAACGATATATGGCTACTGGGTGTTCCATGTCCAAAAAAGTAGGTTTCCATATGACTTATTTATATCCTCTTAGATTTTGATTGCTAGCCCTCTTTCCACCTTTCCTTTTCTCAATCTCTTCCCTTGACCTCACTTAGGCCTTTTCACCCCCATTAATCTGTTCTTCAACTTACCCTGTGACCAGTTTTTATGGTTGTTTTTGAAACTGGTGACATGTACAGAAATTGAAATAGCACAGGGAAGAAGTTGTTCCCTCTCTTACCGCTGCCACCTCCCTGACCACCTTACCAGTGACCATTGCTCCAAGCCAAAGGAAACCAGCCCTTAGCTGTTTTATGCTTTTCCAGAGGAAGCTGTTTGTGTACCTGTGTGTATGTATGTGGATGTGTAGATATTCCCAATGCCTCTTCTTTATTTTACTGTTTTTGAGAAAGAAATAAAACCAGATGGCTCAGTATTCATAATGTGACAAGAGTACACAATGAGCCTTTAATCCCAGCACTTGGGAGGCAGAGATAAGTGGATCAGTGTGAGTTTGAGGACACCCTGAGACTACATAGTGACTTCCAGGTCAGCCTGGCCTAGAGAGCGAGACCCTACCTCACTCAAAAAACAAAACAACAACAGCAACAACAAAAGTACATGATGAAAACGTCTTTCAACTCTGACCAGAGCCTCCCCATACTCCTCCCTTTTGGCATTTTATTTTTGCTTGGTTTGAGTTATTTTTGTTATTGTTTATTTACTAAGTGAATTTCAGAAATTTCTGTGGCAGAGCAGAAATATTCCTTGTGCGTGGAAAGAGTGGGGAGCAGTATTGCACCAGGGCCTCTTCATTCCATTTTTAAAATATTGTTATTTATTTATTTACAAGCAAAGAGAGAGAGAGAGAGAGAGCGAGCACGAGAGCACGCACCCTAGCGTGAGTGAGCTCCATGGCCTCCAGTCACTGCAAACAAACTTGATGCATGTGCCACTGTGCATCTGGCTTTACATGGTACTGGGGAATCGAACCCTGGTCGTTAAGCTTTGCAGGCAAATGCCTTAATTGCTAAGCCATCTCTCTAGCCCTCTTCATTTTATTTTTATGGTCATGGTATTCTGTTTTCTGGATGTACCATCAATCAGTCCATCAGTCTCCTGTGGATAGACAGGTTGGTTCACATCTTTGCTGGGACAGTGTGGTGTTGAACAGCCATATACATGCGTCTCATGGATATTTTCAGAAGTGGAACTGTCGAGGCAGGGAATCAAGGGCATTTGTAATTTTTGAGAGCTGCTACCTAATTGCATACAGGACAGGTTGTACCAATTCACTCCCCACTGGCAGGAGGTGGGGGTGCCAGTCTCCTCTCTGCTTTCAGCCCAGAGTGCTGTCACACGTTTGGGCATTTCAGCCATGTGAGACCACTATAGTTTCTCTTCTACAAACTGATTATATCCTTTCTTTTTCTTTCAGTTGAGGAATTGATCTTTTTCATATTGATTCTATATTAAGGGAATCAGACCTTTGTGATACAAGCTGTGGGGATATTTTTCTTTTAGTCACATTGGCTAGTCTTTTCTCTCATGGTGGCTGGATCTTCACACCACGCAGGAAAGCCTCCCTTCATCCAAAACTGTATGTTAAAAGCTCATGCCCTCTCCTTTTGATTGATTTTTCATATTCAATCCTTTCTTGCAAGCAGACAGGGAGACAGGGAGAAGAGAGATAGATAGAACAGGTGTGCCAGGGCCTCCAGCCACTGCAAATGAACTCCAGATGCATGTGCCACTGTGCATCTGGCTTAACATGAGTCCTGGGGAATTGAATCCCAGTCCTTAGGTTTGCAGGCAAATACCTTAACCATGGAGCCATCTCTCTAGCTCCAAACCTTTCTTTTTGTAAAATGTTCCTTCATGAAAGTTTTTTTTTTTTTTAATGTATCTGTGTGTGTATCTATGTGAGTGTAGTTGCATCTGTGCTGACACGTGTGTAAAGGTCAGAGAACAACTTCCGGTGCCTGTGCTCTTCTTCCACCTTCTGTAATTCAGGGTTTCTTGTGTCTACAAGTGAACATCCCTTTAGCCTGGCCCAGGAGCTGCAGTTTGTCCTGGCCCCACCTCCCATTGTTGTAGGTGCCTTGGGATCACTGACAATGGCTTTGTGTCCATGGGTGCTGAAGAGGATTTAAACTCAGCTGGCAGATTTGGTAAGCAAGCGCCTTTAATCACTGAGCAGTCTCTCCAGCCCCATGTTTAAGCCTTCACCCTTGGAGATTATTTTGGTGTGATGTGTGAGTAAGGGACCTAGTGACTTTCTTTTAAATAGATGGCTTCTCAGTGGTTCTAGTCATTGGTCAGTTTGACCACTGGCCCAGTGTCTTGAGAAGCACCTGTGACTCATCCCATGGCTTATGGGTCAGGGGTCTGGTGCTACTCACTTTTGCTCTCTGGGAGGCTGTGATCAAGGTGTGAGCTGAGCTGTAATCTCATGAGGTTGGACAGCGGAAGGGCTCACCTCCAGACTCATATGGTTCTTGTTAGAATTCATTATCTGGCAGGCAGCTGGGCTAAGAGCTTCCTTTTCTTGCTGGCTGGCTGGAGGCCCTGTCCTGTGGGTAACATAGCCTCTTATTCATCAACTCAGCAAGAAAGAATTCACCGTGGTGGGAGCTATAACATGTGGATCTTCTCCGGTCGCTTTTGCTTTATTCTGTCGCTTAGAAGAAAGCTACAGGTCTTGCCCACATTCAAGGAAAGAGGATTACAAGAAGGTATGACCTCAGGAGGTGGAGATCATGGAAAAATTGTGGATCTGTATGCTACATTTGTTATATTTTAAATCTCTTCGTATGTTTGAACCTGTTTCAGTCATCCCAGCAACTTTTATAGAAATGAGTAAGAGACTCTGTAGCCTAGACTGGCCTCAAACTCAAGATTACTCTGCCTCAACTTTTCCAGTGCTGGGAATACAGACGTGTGCCACCACACCTGGTGAGAGACCTGCTGAGAGATGGGAGGTAGGCTCTCTTCTTTCCTGGCTCCCTGGCCTGAGAACCTGGTCCTGGCCAGCTGTCAGCCTCCTTCACTGAGATTTTTCTGGCAGCTGGGTTGATCCCTTAGCTGAGAATGACCCAAAGGCTTCCTGGTGACATCATGTCCACATTCTAGACCCCCCCACCCCCGCCAGGCTGAGATAACCTGGGAAGTTCTTGTGTGTGGTGGAAGTTTGCAGTCTGGCTTCTGTGTGCATTTGGTCCTGAAATTCTGTCTTGCGTTTGGAATTGATAATAGGGCTTTCGGGATGCAGTGCTGCCTGGAAGTAAAATCAGTGTGCTGCTGACACTTGAACATGTCATCCTGAGGGAGTGCAGTAATCAGACAAGCCACGGGGCTTCTGAAGTGATGACAGTTAGTGCCAGTCGCTCTCCCTAAAGAACAAGAGCATGCAGAACAGGTATCTAAAAGGAGGGTGGGCATTCTGGCAGTCAGCTTCTCTCCATATTTCCTTCATTCAGTTTTGTTGCCCATACTTTGAGGCCAAAAGAAGAACAAAAATAGAATAAAAGAAAAAAAAAGGCCCCCGTCTCGTGTTCCAGAAGTCATTATGGATTGATTGGCCTGTTGAGTTTAGAGAATTTAAGCTCTAATTAAAAAATGCTGGCTGGGCTGGAGAAATGGCTTAGTGGTTGAGCGCTTGCCTGTGTAGCCTAAGGATCCAGGTTCAAGGCTCGATTCCCCAGGACCCACGTTAGCCAGATGCACAAGGGGTCACACGTGTCCGGAGTTCGTTTGCAGTGGCTGGAGGCCCTGGTGCGCCCATTCTCTCTCTCCCTGTCTCTCTATTTGTCTCTTTCTCTCTCTGTTTGTTGCTCTCAAATAAATAAATAAAAAAAAAATAAGTGAAAAAAATTTTTTAAAAATGCTGGCTGCCTGGGAAGGTGGCTCAGCGGTTAAAGGCACTTGCTTGCAAAGGCTAATGGGCTGGGTTCAATTACCCAGTACCCATGTAAAGCCAGATGTACAAGGTGACACATGCATCTGGGCTGTGGTGCTAAAGGTTGCTGGGGGAGGAAGGTACTAGCTGAAATTACACATATCCTTGTGAGGCACATCTCCTTGCAGATCGCTTCCCCGCACTTGGGCTCATATTAGTTTTAGTGGAATAGCTTTCACATTTCTTCATTATTAATGAACCCTTGGATCTCAAACTTGAAGAGGGCTCTTGCAGAATACTCCATTCCAGGTCTGGAGGGCTTGCCTAGGGTGTTGGTTTCTTTTCTTTCTTTCTTTTTTTTAAAAAAATTTTAATGCCAGAGAGCAAGAGTGAGAGAGAGAGAGAGAATTGGTGTGCCAGGACCTCCAGCCATTTCAGTGAACTCTAGATGTGTGTGCCACCTTGTGTGCAGGTGCAACCTTGTGTACTTGCATCCCTTTGTGGCTCTGGCTTACGTGGGACCTGGAGAGTCGAACCTGGGTCCTTAGGCTTTGCAGGCAAGTGCCTTAACTGCTAAGCCATCTCTCCAGCCTGGGTGTTGGTTTCTTAATCATGATGAGGAAAGATAGGATAAAGTGGTCTCATCTATAGAAATTGGCCTAGATTCCAAAGAGGTACCAAGAGGTAGGCTGATGGGGTGTCTGCTTTGAATGACTCAGCTGAGGGGGCCTGAGCTCTTAGATGAGTCAGCGCTGTGTTGGAAGTTGTGATATTCCAGCCCATACAGAAGGGCAGTTTCAGAGATACTTACAAGGAAACTGCCAAAGACATGCAGTTTTTAATTGTTGTTTGAATGTCTTGGCTAGTTTCAGGCTTAGCCTGTAACCTTTCTGACCTTGGGAATTGAAGCTTCATTTTCTTTTTAGCTGTAGGATGCTGGTGGGTGAAGGGTATGGAGGTGGTCTCTGGGACAGTGCATTGTAGAACAAAACTTCCTTCCAGAGGATCGCCTGAGACTAATCCACACATAGGGCGCTGTTAGAGTTGACCTGGTCTGGTTAGAAGTCTAGATGAGTTTGAAATGGTGTAGCTATGGAGATTCTGGCTGGGCTGTGTATGTTAGGGTAGTAGAGTTCGTTTTCATCTTCCAAAGGCATTGGGACAAGCAAAGTTAAAGTCAAGCTAGTGCCCATGGCTTGAAAAGAGATTTCTAAACCTCTGAGAACATGAGGCTCCATATGAAGGAATGATGACTGACATCCTTGCTGTGATAGGCTTGTGGAGTCAGTGGCTGTCTTGGGGTGGCCTGTCCTGGTCTCTTGGTTTTAGTCTGGCTTCTATCTACTCTGCTAGGCTCACCTGCTTCCCTTCTTATCAATGGACTATTTATCAACCACCTTCATCCAGAATGTTAGACAAAGGCCCTGTTATCCCTCTGCATAAAAGCAGGTTTTAGCATTCTTGTCTTTCAAGTAACAAGGTGATGGAAATTTTTATAAAGTGGAGCCCCTTAATTGAGCCTTAATTTTCATTGAAGTATTTTTATAAGATTTATGACTGTGTTCAGTAGCTCTCTAATGATACTGCCAATTTGCATAATGTTGATTATCCAGGCGATTCAGAGCCCTTTAGAGCTAGGTCTTCGTCGCCAGGTGGCAGACATTACCCCACTGCATTGCTGGGGAAATTGAGGCTTTCTATATAGAAATAAATGACCCGTGACAATTCAGCCACACAAGGGAACTACTGATCAGACTTCCTGGCACTTCCCCCGTTTATACCGTTAAGGATGGGTAGGCTCTCTTGTTTGGGCGCTGGCCTGCTGGCTCAATAGTCACTTAATTGTTTTCAGTTATTCTTTTTGGAAATGAGATGTGGTGTGTGTGTGTCTCTGTGTTAGAAATTCTAACTCCTTTAGCTCCCCCACTGTGAAGGTTAATGAATGAATGTGAACTTCGTTAAACAGTCTAGGAAAACTGCACTATGAAAAACGTTATTTTATCAATGATAAACCTGAATTCTACTGCTGGGCCCTACGAAGGTGCTGCTTGGTTTTCCAAATGCAAATGACACCAGCATTGCTTAGCCCTACTTCCTCCCTCTAACTCTGCCAAGGATTTCTTTTATCATCTTCCCACAGAGCAAATGTTTTGAAATATCCTTTTACCAAATTTCTGTTATTAAATAATAATTTGTATTGTGAAAACATCACTGAAATATATTTATAACTACAAGAGTTTCCAGTGGAAGGAAGTAGTTATTGTTACCACACAAATGTGTTTTATTTGCAGCCAAGAATGAAGATGTGTGACATGTCAGTTGCCCAACATTCAGGCAAATGGACAGTTTTGGCTGCTGTTTCCAAACTGGCCTTGGACATCTTTAGGGCCCTCAGTGTCTGGAGACTCCATTTTGGAAGCTAATGTTGAGACTCTTTGGCCATTGGCTAAGCCCCCAGGAGAACCATTGTGCTATCATATGGATTATAGTTTCATACTGGTAAGGGGAAATCTCATATGTAGTAATCCCCCCTAAAGGAGATAGATATATTTCAAAATCCCCAGACTGCATGCTGAAACAGAAGCTAGTACCAAACCCCTATATATAGGTTAGACAGCTACTGTGTGACTGACTAATGGGTAGGTAAGAGTACACAGGGTGGGTATGCTGGACAAAGGGGTGATTGCCTTCCACGCTGGGCAGTATGGGGTGGTTTGAGAACACTATGCTACTAAGAACAAGTGCACCATGTAAAACTTATGAATGGTTTGTTTCTGGGAATTTTCCACTTAATATTTTTGGACTGCATTTTGACCTTAGTTGACCTTGGAAAGTAAAACAGAATACAAAGGGGGGGACTACTATACAAGAAAAAGTAGGGAAATCTTTGAGGCCATAGTCACTTAGAGCTTTGGCATTTTCCTTCTGTGGGCCAAGAGGGACAGTCTGTTTCGTGCCTTTCCCAAGTTTGGTTTCTTGGCAACCTCAGGCACCTCCTGGGTCACAGGAGTGACAGCTATGTCTCTGGCCCCACCTCATAATGTCCTTTCTGTGTCTCTACCAGGTCACCCCTGTGGGATCTCTCCTTTTTTGCCTTAAGGAACTATCCCTAATGCCCTCATTGTATCTTGCTTACCTCTCTAAGGACCTTGTCTCTGTCTGCAGTCATGTTCTGAGGTACCAGGGCTCAGGACTCCAGCACATTGTTTTCAGGGGATATCGTTCAACCCCTTGGCTCATTTTCACAGATAAGCCTACTCACCCAGCTGTGGGTATGTCTGGAAGGGGCACACTTCAAAAATTCACCCATAAAGAGCTGCCATGCCCCAAGGGTCTGTCATTTTCCTTTCCCTTTTCCTCACTGTGTCCTTATGCAACCTGAAGACAGCTCTGCTCTCTCCACAGAGCTTGCCTTCTGGGTTATGACTCCATGTCTCAACTCTCCCTCTTCTAAGGCCTATAGAGGAGTGTGGTGTTCGAATGATGGCCCATTCAAATGACATGTCCATCAGATCCTGTGAATTTGACTTACCTGTGGAAAGGGTAATTAATTTCAGCATCTTAACGAAAACACATCTTCCTAGAAAATCTGGCTGGCCTCTAAAGCCAAGGACAAGGAAGAAGGGCAGGCCCAGGCTGAAGGAGGCATAAAGTCAAGGTGTAGCAGAGGTTGTAATAATGCATTTAGGGTTGCCAGGCCATCGCCAGATCAGGAACCAGTCTGCCGAGACCTTGACCTTCTACTTCTGTCCTATTAGAACGGTGAGAGGACAGATGTATATTGTTTCAGTCACCAAACGTAGTAATTTGTTATGGCAGCCTTAGGAAGCCAGTCTCTGAAGGTAGGAGATGGCCAACCACCAGACGCAGTGGATGGGAGATAGGGGTGTTCTGAAAGGGCCAGAGGAGCCCGCAGGAATGTGCTGGGCCATTGAAGAACCCTGCCCTGCTGACTGTTGGCCTAGAAACCATAAGCGTGCTGTGTGGCAAGAATGCTTGGTGACGAAGGACATCTGCTTGTGACGTTGGGAGGTGCTAGGCTGGCTCACCTTGAGGGTGAAGGAGGTGTGTTTCCTTGCGCCTGGACTTGGGGAAGGCCCCGGATGGTGGTCTCTGGCATTCCTCAGTTGCTCTTCCAGGTTTCTGTTCTTTTTCTTCTTCTTTTATCACTATTGTGATTTTCTCTATTTTTATTGTTGGCTGAGGAAAGAAGAGGAACATTTTGTTAATTGTGAGTGTTTTCTTTCTCTTTTTCTGCTTGATGATAGAAATCTGCTGTCTTCTTGGTGCTCATTAAGTACTGGTGGAATTGGACCACTCCATTTTGGGGGAAAGAGCATGGCATGCTGATTTACCTAGAGATTTTGGGCTGTCACCAAAAATTTTACAAAGAGGCCTCACACTACTAATTGCAAAGCAAACATCTTCAGCCCCATGTGCGGCAGTCTTATTTGGCTAGCACTTTTGCTTATGGAGAAGAGAGAACATTGGTTGATTGTCTGCCCTGTACCAGGTCTTTTTTTTTTTTTTTTTTTTTTTTTTTTGGCATTATTTCCATGAATCCTCAGGCCAGTCCTTGAAGTAGTGTTATTTCCCTGGTTTGTAGATAGGGGGCTGGGTCTCTGAGTTGGAGAGTTGAGAGTCCCACCCAGACAAGCTAATTTCCAAGTCAGTGGGTTTCTCTCTCCAGTCACCTTTACATCAAAGCTAAATGTATAAAACAGATTGGTCAGGTAGGAATTGGGAGGGGTGAGGGTAGCTCTAAGCCCTCCCCTGGCCCCTTGAGGCATGTCTAGAGTGTGTTCTGAGCACTGCTCATCTTCACCCGAGTCCTCCCACCACCCCCTCCCTCTTTCTGATGCTGTGGGTTTTCCTTGTGTTTGTGGCTGAGTTAACAACCCTCCAGTATTTTGAGCTCTCCACATAAGGAGACAAGGAGGCCATGAGGTGGTCTTGCTGAGTGGTGAAACTCTGGGAGATTGGTATGGTATGCTAAAGCTCCACCCTCTGTGTCCCCAAGGGAGACAGAGGTTGAAGATATTTTGGTGGAGTTCAACTTAAGGCGTGAGGAGGAAACAAGAGTCTAGGCTGGGATGTGGCTCAGGAGAGGGACAGGGGATGGTACCCTGGTGCTCATGTGTGGAGGGGTGGCAGTATTGATGATTATGTGCAAGAATATTGCACTGGGAAGAGGCACCCATACCCATCTGTCTGCTGGGCCCACACTCATAGATGAAGGGCCACAGAGATCAGATACTTTCATGGAGAGGGAGGGGACCTAATTAGCTTTTGGAAGAGTTTCTGGATGCACTTACTATATGCAATGCCTTGTGTAGGTTATTAGAGAATTTCTCCCTCCCTTCCTTTGTTTGTTCATTTGCTCCTTCTTTTTATTTTTATATCCTTTTGGTATAGATAGACAAAAATCATTTGAACAGAACTTACATAGTGTTGTTTGCTTTTCTATACCAGAATATTCTTGCTATTCAGGCTCCAAGAATTATACAGTTTTACATTGAAATCTCACTTTTATTTATATATAAATATATAATCCATTTCACTATTATATTACTTTACATGATAGGCTCATGTAAAGATGTGTGTTAGATTATGTGTTAGTCAAGATGTCATAGACATTTGCTGTAGTAATACATTTCTCCAGACTTGATTGACTTCACACATAGAAGTCTTATTTATATGTATACTGGCAGGTGTGCGGAGGGTTTTCTACTCGTCACTGTTAGTGACCCAGTTGACAGAGGGTCTACTACCTAGAGCATTGTTGCAGCAGTGAAACAGATTGCAGGAACGAGCAGCTACTGGCTCTTCTGACCTTCATCCTATTGCCTTCCCCCAAATTCCACTGATCAAAACTAGTCACGTGTCCCCATCTAACCTGGGAAAGGCGGTTAGAATCAATGGAGGGAGGGTCAGGCAAGTACCACTTTCTGCCACAAGTAATAGAGCACCCCTGCTAGTGCATCTGAGTGACAGCTCGGGCTTGTAGTGTTGGACCATCATGATCTTGATAGGAAGGTTGAGGCTTAAGCTCCTCAGTGTGAAGGGTAGTCTCTCTCTCATACTAGACTGCCTTAATACACTTTTCTCAGCATCTAGCAGATGCTGGTTGAGTTGAATGAATCAGGCTTTTAAAATCTTCTGGGTTTTGCTCTGTTTTTTTTTGTGGTCTTCCTAATGTGGCTATCTGTGGAGAGATTGTTCATATCACCAGAGGTGAGTCAAATGCCAGCTGTGACAGGTTTCTGCATTTTACTCCTAGAGTGCCTGCATTTATAAAGAGATCTTTCCCCCGTGATATTTATTTATTTGAGAGAAAGAGAGAGCCAGCGACTGCAAATGAACTCTATACTCATGTACCACCTCATGCATCTGGCTTTACATGGGTACTCGGTACTTGAACCTAGGTCCTTAGGCTTCCCAGGCAAGTGCCTTAACTACTAAGCCATCACTCCAGCCCTACAGGGATCATCTTTAAACCTCATAGGGGCTGGATAGATGGCCCAGTGCATCAGGCATTTGCCACATAAGCATGAGTACCTGAGTTTGGATGCCCAGAACCCAGGGAAAGCCGAGTGCAGTAGCATGTGTCCGTAATCCCAGTGTGCCCACAGCGAGAAAGGAAGCAGAGGCAGGAGAATCCACAGAAGATCATGGATGAGCTAACCTGGGGAACAACACTGAACAGTGAGACCCCCTGCTCAAAACAAGGCAGAGGACAGGGACGTACATGGAGTTTGTCCTAGGTTGACCTGCGAAGACCCTCTCTTGTTTGGGGTCTTCCTTCTACCTACCTCCACAGCATGACAATGTTACCATGACCATTTCCATCAGAGCTGGCCTTGGGTAAGCAAGAGTCCATTGCTCCTCAGAGGAGTGTCAGGGAAAGCATTCATGGGACTTTCTAACTAAATTTGCTGTCTTTTCAGGCCTTTGAGGTTATTGTGCCAATAAAACCAGAGCGATTTCTGTTGTCCTTTGCTGACACACGGCTTCAGCTGCAGAGTGAGCACTTCTAGGGCATACATAAGAGTTGTCATGTGCCTCTATTACAGAATACACTGGGCGTTTAGAGTTCAAGTGACTTCAGCCCAGTGCTGTCATGGTTTCCTTCGGGCACTTTTGTCTTGCTTAACGATGCAAAACAGAAAATGCACACAAATGGTTCCCCAAAATGAGGCCCGTCGTTACTGCTTCTTTTACCTCCAGGGCCCCATATTGCAGAAGCTTATTCACTGCGAAGCAATGAGGGCTCTAAATCTCTAGCCTTCATCTTTTCCATTCCACGTTACAGTCAAACATGGGGAAATTAACTGTGGCCAAGGCAGGGACGACAGGAAAATCCTATAATGGTTTATCATATTTTGTGGGCTTTATGGGGGGCTGTAAATTTAAGGCATATAGGAATTGTATTTATTCCTTAGATTTTACAAATTTGTCATGTTCTCTTTCTCCGCTGGGGACAGGTTCTTCTGAATAATGGGGTCTCCATGTTAAAGGATATAATGGGGTGATCACAGAGATCTCCCAGTGCTAGGGACCCTGGGAGGGCTGTCCCTCTTGAGTTTCTTCAGTGACTTGGTTGTTAATAGCTGAATTATTAATGCAGGTTTGCTGGTGGTGAGAGCTGCTCCTAACTACCGCCTCTCCATTTACATCAGCTCTTTGATGGTGGCAGTTGTAGGAATCACATTCCATATGGAGCAGTTCATAAATTAAGAGGGGATGGGTGTGTATCCTTGCGTGTGCACGTGCACTATGCGTGTGCATGCAGCGGAGAGGCCTCAGACTTTGTCTATATGTTTGTGAGTACCCTTTTTCTGAAGCCGTGTGATGCAGGAATTTACATCTTGGGATGGATCTGGCTTAAGCAAGGGCGTGACTGTTACCAGATTGTTCTGTGTCCTCTCTGCATGGAAATGCCCCTATCTCAGTCCACTTGGGCATGTGACCAGGGATGACAGTGACTGGAAGGACCTGGACCTGGTCTCAGAGATGACTGTGTAGCAGTTTTGGCTAGAGAGACCCCCAAGTGGTTGTATGAATTGGAGCGGGAGCTTGATCTCATCGTCTCTATTCCCTTTTCCAGAGCAAAAGTCCAAGAACTGAATCTTTAAAAAAAAAAAAATCACAGAATGGTGTAACAATTCCTCGGTAACCCTGTAGCTCATGGGCTTTATTTAGACTTTCTGACAGGGACTCATAGAAACACCTTCATATGCCTACATCAGCATTTGTACATGAACGGCTCATAATAGCAGTATTCATAATAGCCCCCCGAATGAAAATGACCATTGGTGGAAGAATGTATCAATAAAATGTGGCATATCCATGCTATGGAGTGTTACAGCCATACAAAGGAGCTAAGTACTGATACGTAGAAAAGGACTTTGAAAATGAAATGAGAGCAGTCAGTCACAAAAGGCCATGTGTTGTAGGATGCCATTTATGGGGAATGTCCACAATAGGCAAAGGCACAGAGACAAAAAGTAGGCTGTGGTCTGCCGAGGGCAGGTTTGGGGCTCGAAAGGAACTAGTGTCTGCTGATGGAGTGGGGGTTCCTTTTGGGGTGGTAAATGTTCTGTGTTGGATTGTGGTGATGGTTGCACAACACTGTGAGTGTGACAAAAGCATTATGCTATATACTTTAATTAGGTAAATTTTATGGTATCTGAATTTTACCCCAATAAAGTGATTAAAAATCACATTTAAATTGCAAATTAGGATATTTATGCAAATTGAATTAAAACCTACTCTTTCTGCTCCGAATGCATTCTGATTTATTCTAATCAGTTCCCTTTCCTGTCTTTAAAAGAGTTGCTGAATGTATCCCGCCATACTGAAACCACAGGCCACACTTCTGATTATTATCTACTGATAAAAAATGGAGTCACAGGCCTTCAGAAGTATGACAGGGTGGCTCAGTTTTAGTGGAGTTGAGACTACACATGGGGTCTTCTGACCCTCATTTCCCTGTGCTGTCCAGAGATGGGGAGTTCATTCTTAAAAGGCTGAAAATATTGGGATTAAGGAAGGGTGCTAGCAATGGGTGGCCTCCTTAAAAACTCCTCATGGGGCCTGGGGTGATTAGACTAGGGTAGAGATAGACATGAAAGAGCTGACTGCCCTTGGCCTTGGGCACAGTCCTCAGTGGGTGGCACAGCTCATCACCCCTGCTTATTTATAGAGGAGGACACATTTGTTTATTTTTCAGCCCAAGATGCTATTTTCTCAACACTTCAGAGTAATAACCTTAGAAATTCCTAACGGCCTGCTAGTGAGATGACCTGGCTTCTGTTCTTTCCACTGGAGGTGAATTTATGACATGGGATAACAGAAAATTAGGAACTCTACATGCAGAAAATGAGGGAGAAAAGAGGAGTTGGAGTTTGCTTACAGCCCCAGTTGCTGTCAGCTAATTGTGCGCTGGTTACAGATGCGAAGGAGAGAGAATTGTTATCACATTTTGGATGGGGTGGGTCACGGGGGAGAGGAGAGAGTTATACCAAAAATGTCCTGGGTCATTCTGCATGTGTGTCATTCTCAATAAGAAGGGGACTCGTTTCTGGGCAAATAAGAGCTAATTTCAGATCTACTCCCTCCTCCTAGTGTATAAGAGGCTGTCTCATGGCTCAAGGTTGGGTTTTTCTTCACCATGGTTTATTCAGCATTTGGAAGAACCCTCTTATCTCCTTAGTTAATTTTATGCATGGGTATTTGTTTCTCCCAGTAGGACTATTCCTGTGTCCACCAGGACTCAACAACATGGGGCTGGGAAGTGACACTCCGTGGATAAGGTGCTGGCCACGCTCAAGCATGAGAACCCACGTTTGGAACTCAGAACCCACACAAAACGCCAGGCATAGGGGTGTACGCCTCTAACCCAGAGCTTGGGCGGCAGACGCAGGGAAATCCCTGGGGCTCACTGGCTAGCTAGTCTAACAGTCTGTGAGCTCTAGGCTCAGTAAGAGACTCTGTCTCATGGTGGCACAGCCTTTAATCCCAGCACTTGGGAGGCTGAGGTAGCAGGATTGCAGTGAGTTCAAGGCCACCCTGAGACTACAGAGTGAATTCCAGGTCAGCCTGTGCTAGAGCAAAACACTACCTGGGGGGGAGGGGAACGGACCAAAAAAAAAAAAAAAAAAAAACAAGTAGAGAGATGAAGTAGATATGTGCACATCCACAACACATCCTGAAAAAGTGAGAGCTCCTTTTATGATCAGGTGGTAGAAACTTCTTCCCACTTTACATATCAGGAAATTGAGGCTTAACTATGCCACTTGCTGGAGGTCCACAGCCACAAAGGAGGGGGCCCAGAACTTGACTCTGGGCTTCAAATGTTCACCTCTTCTCCTTTCTTACCACTTGGATAAAAGAGGCTGTCATATAGAGAAGACTGTGGAGAGGCCATGGACCTGGCCTTCGTTTTTTCTTTTATCATTAAAGTTTTGAAATTATTATTATTATTGTTTTGTGTGTGTATGCGCACTCATGTGCACGCATGTACCAGAACACATATGTGGAGGTCAGGGGACAGCTTTCAGAGGGGTCCTTGCCTTTCTGCCTCATTTGAGGTGGAGTTTCTGTCTGGATGTTGATGTCTCCATTGCCCTTGTTGCAAGCTTCCAGGAAATTCTCCTGTGCCCCACCTCTGCAGTCAGGGTGCTAGGATTACGAAAGCCCATGAGGGCTTCTGGATTTTTATGTGGAGTTTGGGGAGGGATCAAACTTAGGTACTCAGACTTAGGCTTTATGTACTGGGCCACCTCCCAGCCTGTGGGCTTCCTTTTTGGGTTTGATGGTCTTCTCATTTGGAGCTGGGAGTTTACCAAGGCAGCTGGCTCCGTGTTCACCCACATCAGTAGTGTTAGGACAGAACTGCCCAAGTTATTTTTTTTTTTTTGCCTTCTTCTTCCTCTAACCCAAAATGACTGAGGCTAAAGAGGTGCTTTCCATCTCTGATTTGCTGGTGCAAATTCCTTTGTTACCCAATTTCAGTGTGTGCTTGCTTTTTTGTTCCTATGGTGATGGTGATTATAATCTGTCCTGGCAGATAAAGGCCTTTCCCCCCTTCCTCCACCCTGAAGCCTGCAAACACTCCTAGGGTGTATCAGATGCCCTAAGAAACAGAATATGCACTTTTAATTCCAATTAACTATATGGACCTTCCCTGTCTGTCGTTCATTCCTTTTTCATCCAGCTTGTGTGTTTAGGCATGTGAGATGACGGCAGGCAGGCTGATGTAAAAGACAAAAAGGAGAGATGGCTTAGCAGTTAAGACACTTGCCTACAAAACCAAAGGACCCAGGTTCGATTCCCCAGGACCCATGTAAGCCAGCTACACAAGGTGGCGCATGTGTCTGGAGGTCATTTGCAGCGACTTGAAGCCTTGGCACACTCATTCTCTCTATCTGCCTGTCTTCTCATAAATAAATAAGTTTAAAAAAAGAAAGGAAGAAAGAAACAAGCCCAGAATGAGCCTCTGAGGACAGTTAACCTGGGCAAATAACCTGTGTGGTTCCAGGGAGGTCAGAGATGTGAGTGGAGGGGTCTGTGGTGGGCAAGGCTGCAGATGTCTAATTGGGCCGTGCTCCGGTGCCTGCAGGAGTCTTTGGGTTTTGTGTAGTACTAGTAATAGCAATTTCAAGGAGACTCATTACTAGAGCAGTTACTGCTTTTGTTCAGAAGGGCTCATCCAAGTCAGGGCCTATTAAATACAGCAATTTAACTGACACTCAGTTTCTTTAGGGGGATAAATTATCCTTTGGCCTCTTCGCCTCCACTTTGAAATCCGATCGTTGGGTTAGCCCAGGGAGAGCAGTTCAGGCATGTGCACTTGTTCCCTGTGAGCCCACACTACATCCCTCCACTCAGCACACATTTAGTGGGGGGCCAAATCTACACCTGAAACTAGGTGTATCTCTCATCTGAGACGAAAACGAAGCCAGCCTAGACTTTGCATTGAGAAAGCTCATCGATTTCATTCAATCAGAAACTATTGATTGGGCACCCACTGTGTGTAAAATGTAGGCTTCGTGTTGTCCAAGCGTATAATGGCAGAACGTTATGCCCATGGGGTCTTTGCAGTCTTGTGTGGAGACTAACACCGAGTTACCTGATAGTCTGGAACTGAATACACATTCTTAGAGGCTCTAGGAATTCAGGTGTAGAAGAAAGAGGGACTCTGGTGGATCATTGTGGTGGAGGTGACACTGGCGAACCTTGAAGGAGGTCCTTTCTGCTATGGTGCCTGGGCAGTGTGGATGAGGGCAAAGAGTGGCAGGGGACTTAGAGCCCCAGGTGAAGCTGGACCCGGTGAGGTGTGACGTGGGCGATCATGTGTTCCAGGAGCCCTTGCCACCAGGTTCTTTATGTGCAAGGGAGAGTTGGCTGTTGAAGTGGTGGAACTGGTTTGCTTGGGCTTGAGGGCTACGTGTTCTAGGGGTTTAGTGGAACTTTCCTCATCTGGAAACTGCCTGGGAAATCAGGTTATAGCTAATAGAGAACTTGAAGCAAAAAAAAAAAGACTGTGATGTAGAGATGGACATTTCCAGACCCGAGCTGGGTAGATATAAGCCTCAATTCTCCACTGTAAATATCTGTAAATATTGCCAAGTCTCAAATTAGAATGAGACTTGTTTAGAAAGGTTCTGTGGAGGAGTTCTCTTAACAGTGTGCTCCGTATATGCACAGCAGGGCAGTTTTGTTTTTATCAAACAGTATCTTTTAATTTAATAATTGGTGGAGGGCTGGAGAGATGGCTTAGCGGTTAAGGTGTTTGCCTGCAAAGCCAAAGGACCTCGGTTTGATTCCCCAGGACCCATGTAAGCCAGATGCACAAGATGGTGCATGCGTTTAGAGTTCATTTGCAGTGGCTCGAGGCCCCTGATGCACCCATTCTCTCTCTCATTCTCTCTCTCTGTGTCTGCCTCTTTCCCTCTCATGCTCTCTCATGTAAATAAAATAAAAAAAAATAATTTGGGGAAATGCTCTCTTCCAAAATTTCAGCCTTGATTTTGACTTGCTGCAAGGCAGTTCTGTCATGGTCTTTGCTTCATTAAAATTAAAAAAAATAGCATTGATTTCTATTCTTATTGTTATTTGTCTGGAAAAGACATAAACAGAAAGGAGAAAATAAAAATTACCAAACAAATTCATCAATTTACCATTTTAGCCATATTTCTGTATATGTATGTATGTGGTTTTTCATTTCCTTTTTCCATTTTACACTCAGTGAATGCTTTTCTGTTCATGAAAACATTTCTACCTGGGGATGTGGCTCAGTGGTAGAGTGCTTGCCTCATGTGTATAAGGCCCTGTGTTGGATTCTCATCAATAAAATATATGTGTGTATTTTTCTTTTTTGTTCTTTGCTTCAGTCTTCTTTACCCCAATCCTCCTGGTCAATTTGATTCTTATTTTGTTTTCTGCATTCTGTATTGTGAAAATAATTGGTTTGCAAGCTATCTCACAAATAGGAGCTCTATTCTAGTACTAATTTATTTATTTATTTTTTATTTTTTTGTTCATTATTTATTTATTTGAGAGTGACAGACAGAGTGAGAAAGGCAGGTAGAGAGAGAGAGAGAGAGAGAGAGAGAGAGAATGGACACACCAGGGCTTCCAGCCATTGCAAACGAACTCCAGACACATGTGCCCTCTTGTGCATCTGGCTAATGTGGGTCCTGGGGAATCGAGCCTCAAACTGGGGTCCTTAGGCTTCACAGGCAAGCGCTTAACTGCTAAGCTATCTCTCCAGCCCCTAATTTATTAAAAAACAATAAAACTGGACAGTGCAGTTTGTCTCTGGAGTGGGCCACCCTTCTTTCAGGGGGTGGTTCTTCATCAGTTCTTCCAAACCAGGTTTTTTTTAAATTACTTATTTATTTGAGAGAGACAGAGAGGTGGGGGAAGGGGAAATGGGTGCTCCAGGGCCTCCAGCTGCTGCAAACAAACTCCAGATGCGTGTACCCCCTTGTGCATCTGGCTTACATGGGTCCTGGAGAATCAAACCTTAGTCCTTAGGCTTTGCAGGTGAACACCTTAACTACTAAGGCATCTCTCCAGCCCCCAAACCAGTTTTAATGGCCTTATTGAATTCAGTCCAATAGATAGATAAATTATAGAGGTTCTATAGTTTATTTACCCAATCTCTAATTTGGGGCGTTTACATTGTTTCCAAGTTTTTGTTATTATAAGCATTGCTGTGGCTGGTCCCACAATCCATGTGTACCCCAGAGTCTTGGAGCAGAGACAGCCACCTGGCACTGGGGGCTGTGGAGCAGTGGTCTCATGACCTATTACACTGGGTCTATGTTGCCACCTCCTCTTGTGCATCCTATGGTCCCCTCATCACGGGTGGGAAAGCCAGGAAGTTCCCCACAGTTCTATGACTGGTCACTTGTGCATGAGATCTTTGAAGGGTCACCTGTGAGACCTTTTGGGCAACATCATCTCTTGGAGGTACTTTTTTTTGGGTTATCTTAGCAGTCACTCGGGTTCAGTGGGTCTTGAACAGTCTTCTTGATATCTGGACTGGGGAGGGGTCCACTGAGCTCTTACTTGTCTTTGGATGGTCAGTACAATGTACTGACAAGTCAGAAATGCAGATGACTGGCCTTCAAATGACCTACAGTATACCTACCCCATTGCATCCCACTTTCTAGTAGAAAAGAACTAGGGCCCACCCAAATTATGAGGTGGTATTTAAAATGCCACACTTCATAGGCATTCTACAGATTTGTTATTTAAGAACAGTGATTTCCTATCCAGCTGTGCCAACCATATTCATGAGTTTTCTGCTACAAAGTAACCCAGAATATGCTATTAGGTTACCGTCACATTTTTTTTAAAGTTAGGTAAAACCATGTACATTTCCAATTAAGAGAAAGAATGTCCAATTTCCTGAAGTCAGGATTGAGGTCATAACCTTGAGTGCTCAAGAATTCCAAGTGTAATTAATCCATCAAATTTTGATTACGAAGAGGAAATGCCCTATCAATATCAGATGTGAGGAGAGGGTGACCTGTCTTGACAGATCATTCTTCGATAGCCATGCCCCATCATAGAAGACTGGGCTGGTCTGGGAGTGTCTTTCGGTCCAAAGTGACTCTTCTGGTACATTCTCTCTGTTTAACACACAGAGGCTGCTGCAGGGAGTGTGATTGTATTGTTTCTTCCCTATCAGCCTTGATTTCCTGCCAAAATGTAAGCCCCCCCCCCCCCAGTCAAGAGGGCTGGGAGCTAGGGGGTGGTACTGGGTGGGAGGGAGAGAGGAAAGAGAGAATATGTTCATTACATCCCAAAGAATCTTGCCACATCCTGCTTCTTAGGAAGAATGGCATATTTTCAATATTTTTGTCCCACTATTTTAAAATATTTTAATTTATTTGAGAGAGAGAGAGAGAACGAGGCAGAGGATGAGAGAGAGAGAGACAGACAAAGAGACAAAGAATGGACATGCCAAAGCCTCCAGCCGCTGCAAACGAACTCCAGATGCATGCGCCACCTTGTACATCTATCTGGTTTACATGAGTCCTGAGGAATCGAACCAAGGACCTTTGGCTTTGCAGGCAAGTGCCTTAACCACTAAGCCATCTCTCCAGCCCCTTTTGTCCCAATTTTAGAGTTGTGAGTCTTGTTTCTGAGATGGGCTATAGTGTCCCTTTGGCTAGAGAGGGTAGAGCCCTTGGTTATGATCCCATTATATTATAGTTATTGAGAGAGGACATTCCAATAAGCTAGAAGATAAATGGATTCTGAGTAATTTGAACAGAAGCCTAGTACTGTAGATGTGATCTGAAAACAGCCCATTCTCTCTCTATCCTGTTGGAAATACAGGCCAGAGAACTTGAGTTATCTCCTTGAATATTCCAGTTTGGTGCCAGAAGTTCATTTTTGTTTAATCCTTTTTTCTCTCTCAAAATCTCACTGGTCTACAGCTACCAGAATTGCATATGGTTAACACACAGATGGGGGCATTCTGTGTTTGAGAGGTACAGCACTGGGTTATTGTTTTGGTTCTGCTGCCTTCTGGCTGGATGATCTTGACTTTCTCAGCCTTGGTTTTCCCGTGAATTTAGTCAAAGGGACAAAATGCCTCTCGAAGTTCTTCCAAATATTAAATGGGCATTCTTGGTGACAACCCTCAGCTGTATGCCAAGGATGGAGAAGGTAGCAGGCGTTGAATGCATGTGTGGTGGCTTTCTCCCTCCCCAGTGCCCTGTGGGGCTTCTCAGGGCTGGCTGCATCTCAGCGGATGTGGCAGCTTGTGGCGTTTAACACGATGGTGCCGAGATCCTCTGGTTATGGTCTTGAGTGAGTCAGTCAAGACTGTAGACCTTTGTCTCTTTCTCCGTCAGCACTGCCTCTTCCTCCCTCCCCTGTATGAAGAGTCATGAAGAAGCAGGCCACGGGCACCTCGCTCAGTACCTGGAACATGTGGACACTGCTAGGTTGTCAGGGCGAAAGTGCCCTGAAGCTCAGCCCTGCTGATGCAGTCCTCACTCCTGCCTGCATCTGCCCTGCCCCAGTGATCAGTGCCCCCCCCCCCCCGGTCTTACAGGGAAGGCAGATCCATTAGCTTAACAGGGTGGAATTTTCTGCTATTGCTTCTGCTGCCCTGATTGAGATGCCCTACTGGTCCCATAATGTGGCTTGATTTAGGCCAGTCTCTCTTTAAACCCTACACAGTACACCATGACTCTTGCAGTCTACAGGGAAAAAGTTAACAATTCTAATTCCAAGAGCTCTGGGGAGCTCTGGAAAGATCCACCTACTCAGCAGGCATTATTTATGTATGCTTTAATCTCTGTAGATTACTCTGAGCTGCTTGATGCTCTCCAGAGAGCCTGAAGTAAGTGCAAGTTGCACACACACCCGGAGTAATTAATGCACTTTCTACTAGTGAGGGAACATGTAATTTGCAGGAATGTGTGTCAAGACCCGCCCTGCTAAATTTATACCTCATAATTTGCTGGCAGTGGATCAGCATGTTGATGAGACCAGCTTACCTGAGTAACTGGGGAGAGGGACGATTTCAATCACTTAAGTGAGAAGTGGCTCCCAGGACCCATCTGAGATGGCCCGCTGGTAGGGAGGTTGGTTAATCATGTTTCCTTTGTGCAAAGTTGAGGGCCCAGAATGTGAGGGTATGAGGGCAGAGGTGAAGACATGGGTGCTAATGCCTCCCTCAGCACGGAGGGATCTCTGTCTTAGGAAAGAGTATCTGCGCTCTCTCCTCAGCCCCTGGAAAAGGAAAGCAGGGGACTAATCTAACAGAAATGGTTTTATAGGTTGTTTTATGAGCTGCATCGGCCTTAATATAATTGGCTTTGGGGAGACTCTTGTTAGTTTTTAAAACTGGAAGTCATTTTGCAGTGTCTGCAGACCAGTAATTTTTGCAAAGTCCTCATAAATTTTCTGTTTTGGAGAAACCTGCACGACACTCTTCTATGCTACAGTACAGTCCTGTCTGGCATTACAGTGAAAGTGTGAACTGGGTGTGGTGTCTTAAACTGGGTGTGTTGTCTTAAGGTGCTCACTCCTAAAATCCCAGTGCTCTGAAAGTGGTGGCAGAAGGGAGTTCCAGATCAGATGGGGGTCCATAGCAAGATCCTGTCTCAAAACAAAACAAAACAACAAACAGACCAGTGGTGAGGTAGTCAGTTTTGTCCACAGTTTTTTTTTTTTTTTTTTTTTTTTTTTTTTTTTTTTTTTGGTCCAATAAGGAATCCAGTGGAGATAAGAGTTAGGAGCCTTGGCTCCAGAACTGTAATTTACTTCACGTGACCATGGGCAGGCCACTTAACTTTTCTATAAGGCCTTTTCTCATTTGTGAAATGGAGCTAATGATTCCTTTGATTTGAAACAGTAATAAATATGACATGTTTGTATAGGCACTTGGCACACAGGGAGGCTGGCATGTTACTCGTCTGTTACAAACAACCCCTGGCTCCAAGACTCAGGTGGAACAGGTAAACTAGAGAGTCTATGTTCTTTCCAAATCCCTTTGAGGGTGTACTTGGGAGCCTGAAGATGTGGATTAGACTCACATGGGGCTGTTGACCGGAGTGGGATAGTAGCTGCAGAAAAGCCTTGACCCTCCTGACCTCAGGGTTCCTGGAAGAGGTGTCCTTATTTGGCCTCAGGACCTTCTGAAGAGTTGGAAAATATAGAGAGGAGTTTGAGATCTGTGGAGGAAGGTAGTTGGGCACAGTTGGAGATGCTTCTATTGCAAGGATGGTTTGCTTTTCAGATTGAGGGCAAGTCCATGGGTGTCTGAGGGAGAAAAAATGAATATTTTCTGTGTGTGCATGTGCCTGTGTCTGTTCCTGCTAAATATTTTCTGGTGACAGCAACTGGGAAAGGCCCATGTTTAATTGACTGAATATTAATAAGCATATTTAAGAGAATTAAGGCTTTGTTTTTTTCTTCTTAAGAAATGAATCCATTCCTGTTCACTGCTTCTGCAGGAAGCTGTGCGGCCCAAGGAAGAATGACACCCTTGTTTTCCTTGTAGGTTTTCCAGCTTGGACAGGGATTTTTCACTGAGGCCCTGTTTTTTAAAAACATGTGTTTATAGCAGTATTTCCACTGTGGGGATTAGAATAGTCTCTCAACATTTAGCTTATAAAAACAATATGTGCTGAGCTTTTATTCCATGGAAGTGGTCATTCTGTTACTTTCCCTTTCTTCCAGATGGGGCCAGTGCCAGCCATACCCGCCTTGTGCTTTTTTCTGCCTCTCCAAGCACTGTGATCAAGGCCCCAGTCCACACCTGGACTTTCACCCTAGCTTTCTTGCATTCATAGCAATGATTTTCTTTTTTACACGTGTGTATGTGTGTGCATATTTGAATGTGTATTGGTGTGGCAGGTTTCTTCCTTAATTACTCTGTCTTGTTTTCTGAGACGTTGTCACTGAACCCAGGACTCACGGAATCTGCTAGACAAGCCAGCCAACAAGCCCTGGGGATCCCTCTTGTCGCCACCTCCCCAGCACTTGGATCACAGGCATGCATAGCCATATCTTTTATGTGGGTGGTGGGATCTGACACTTGGGTCCTCCTGCTTGCTTGGCAAGCACATTATCTGCTAAGCCGTCTCCCCAGCCTCCGAAATGGATTTAGTACTGTTCGGATGCCCATGCTTTCTCTAGCTCCCATCCGAGGCTTCGTCTGTCTTTTTCTTCCTGGAGCTTCTGGAGGGCTTCACTCCTTGTCTTGGTAATGCTTCCCAGGAAATTCCCTTTCTTCTGAGATGGACTGACAGGACTCTGTTCCTTCATTAAGTCAAATACATCCACGTTGTTGTGCGGAGTCACTGGGTTGAGAGTTGTCACAGGCAGGGCCTTTGAGGAGCTCTCTGGGCAGGGTCCCCGTCCTGACTGGCTGGATGCTTACCTGGCTAGAAAGAAGGCTAAGCCACAGAGGTGTAGAAAACAGTCCTGCAAGACCTTTTTACTTAGCTATCTGAAAAATTAGTTTCCATCGGCATAAAGATGGATTCCCTCTGCCGGAGGCTCATGTTGAAGGGCATTAAATGGAATTGGGAAGTTGAAATTAAATTCCTTAGGCATGAAAGCGCCTCCCACTCCCACCAGCACCCCACTGTGTCTCATGAGTGGGCTCGGTGCTGCTGGCACGCACTCTGCTCTGGTACTGATTGGCTTGTGCAAAGTTGTGTGCTTTCAGTCCATGCAGAAAGTGCTGTGAATCATTTCCCCTCTCCCAAGAGCTTCATCACTACCATTGTTATCATCACAACCATCCCCACCTCCACCACCACACCACCACCACCACCATCATCTCCACCATCTCCACCATCCCCACCTCCACCACCACCACTACCACCATCCCCACCTCCACCTCCACCACCACCACCATCCCCACCTCCACCACCACCACCACCACCATCCCCACCTCCACCACCACCACCATCCCCACCTCCACCACCATCCCCACCTCCACCTCCACCACCATCCCCACCTCCACCTCCACCACCCCCACCATCCCCACCTCCACCACCACCACCACCATCCCCACCTCCACCACCATCACCATCCCCACCTCCACCACCACCACCACCATCCCCACCTCCACCTCCACCACCCCCACCATCCCCACCTCCACCACCATCCCCACCATCCCCACCTCCACCCCCACCCCCACCATCCCCACCTCCACCACCACCCCCACCATCCCCACTTCCACCACCACCACCATCCCCACCTCCACCACCACCACCATCCCCACCTCCACCACCACCACCACCACCATCCCCACCTCCACCACCACCATCCCCACCTCCACCTCCACCACCATCCCCACCTCCACCACCACCACCATCCCCACCACCACCATCCCCACCTCCACCACCACCACCACCACCTCCACCACCACCATCTCCACCTCTACCACCACTCCCACCCCCACCTCCACCCCCACCTCCACCGCCACCATCCCCACCTCCACCACCACCTCCACCGCCACCACCACCTCCACCTCCACCGCCACCATCTCCACCTCTACCACCCCCACACCACCACCACCACCATCCCCACCTCCACCACCACCACCACCATCATAGAAAGGAGCATAGACAAATGTTTTCACAAAGATTATCTTATTTAGCTTAAGAACTGCCTGGGATTGGAGATGTAAACCAGTTGGAAGAAGATTGCCTAGCATGCATGAAGCCCTGGGATTGATTCTCAGCACCCCCATAAACTGGTCATGGTGGTGCACATCTGTAATGCTAGTACTCAGGAGTTAGAGACAGGGGCATCAGAAGTTTAAGGTCATCCTCAACCATAGCAAGTTTGAGACTAGTCTGAGCTATAGGAGAGCTTGTCTGAATACTAACAACAGCAGAAACATACCTCCCCTCAAAAAAGAACCACTTATTTTCCAGAAGTACAGAATGACTGTCAGAAATTTCCCAGCTTTGTGTACATAAACATTTATTAAGATCTAATTCTAGGAGCTGGGAAGATAGCTCAGTCAGTAAAGTTTTTGCCCGGTAAGCATGAGGACCTGATTGTGATTTATCGAACTCATATAAAAATAAATCCTAGAGTGACAGCAGGCTCTTATAATCCCAGGGCTAAGGAGGCTGACACAGACAGATCCCTAGGATTCACTGGCCAGGAATTTTAGCCCATGAGGTGAGTTCTAGGCCAATGGGAGACCCTGTCTCAAAGAAAAGGTGGGTGAGCAGCATGACACTAAGGATGACACTTGAGGTTGTACTCTAGTCTCCATATCACTTGTGTGTGTGCACACTCACAGATGGATCTAATTTTACTCTCTGTTTCTTTCTTTCTCGTTTTCTTTTGGGTTTTAAAGTTCTCAAGGAAACCAACTGGTCAGGTTGTTTGAGAAGGCCTTGCAAACTTCCCTTGCAGGTGATGGAGGGGTATCATCTCATCCTGCACTTGCACTTGGATTATGTGACTGCTAAGCTCTGAAGCCCAGGGCAGCTCCTGTAGTGCTTGCTCCACTTGGGATGGCGTGCCCTGCGCCCAGTGGTGCTGCAGCAATGCAAACAGAGTACAGCATTAGTCTGAGCAGAATGTGTAACTAGGACAGCAGATCTGATGCCAAAAATACCATCTGCTGTTTTCCAAAGGCAAAGATTGACTGCTTGAGTCTTCTCTGCCTTCAACAAATAGTCAGGGACTATATTTATTTATCTAAGTTTGACCAGCTTTTCATAATATTTCTTTTAAAAGAGGAATATATATTGGGGTGATTAAAGCAAGGCCCAACTCTTTGATTCCCAGATAGGTGTCTAACATTTTTTAATAGTCTCCAAATTCTATTTTCTTACTGTTTCCCTTTCTAAGCCTCTTTTTAGGTAGGAAAGCTGGGTGAACCTACTGGAAGTATCACCCCTTGCACACCCTGCTCAAACCTGGTAATGTTGATTTCCCATTGAGAGTGAAGTCCAGTGCAGACGCCATCCCTTGGCTCTTAAATCTTTTACATCTTATCACTTTCCACATGACCGTCTATGCCAATGCCTCTGTCTATCGCAGTGTTCCTTTGGGATATAGGTCCATACTTGACCTAAGCTTCACCACCAGCCTGGTTGAGAATTATTCCATGGCGTAGGCAATGACGCTTCCCTTGGAATAAATCTCTCCTCCCCTATAATTCCTTAATAACTCCTTAGTAGTTCCTGCTTTTTATTTCCTTCCCTCCTCTGTGTCACTTATGTCCCAGAGTGTCTATGTTCTGGCCAGTGATAGGGTTTCCATTTGCTCTTACCTGGTATGCCTTGCCACCTTGAGTAAACTAGGTGTTCAGCAAGGTCTTTGGGATGAAAGAATGGGTTAGTTAAATGAATATGACTGTAAAACAAATCACATGACAAATTGTGGGTATGTGGATTAGCTAACATTATGTCACTATGACTGTGACAGAAACGGGAGAAAAGATATATTTTGGCTCATGGTTTCAGAGAGATCTCAGGCTACCATGCTGGGGAAGGTGTGGTGGTGTCAGCAGGTCCATCTGTGGCAGAGTGTGGACCAGGAAGCACAGAAAACTGACTAGAACCAGAAGTGGGTGTGATATTTGAAGGCTGGCCCCTAGTGACCCTTTCCTCAGCTAGGCTGCACTGTCTGTACAGTAGCCTATGCTGGACTTTTTGAACTCAAGCCATAATAGTGCATGTTAGCATAAATATCCTGTTCTAATGACCTGATGCAGTGATGCAGTGTCATTATCAGGAGAGCTCTGGCTCAGGCATTTCAGCATTGAGAATAGCGGACTGTCACCTCTCCAACACTTTAGATACGTAAGTTAACATCAGTGTATCACAAACTTAGCTAGGCTTGGGGCATGACTACTTGAGGTCAGATCCTCAGAACCCACGTAAAACCAGACACATGAGTGAGCATCTGTAAACCCAGCCCTCCTGTGGTGAGGGCAGAGGTGTGGAGACTAGAGAACCCCAGAAGCCTGCAGGCCAGCCAGCCTTGCTTTTCAGAGTGGCCAACAACAAGAGGCCCTGCCTCAAGCAAGGTGGAAGGCAAGGACTGCTGTTTGAGGCTGTCCCTGATCTCCACAGGCGCATGACACCCACGCACACGCGCGTGTGCGTACACACACACCATTTTAGAAAGTTCTCGTAACACTCACATTATAGCTTATCCATAGTGGAGAGCGAGCCTTAAACAATTGTAGCTGTGCATGCACGGTGGGGTCATTTATCTTTACTGCTTTGTGGACACACGAGTAGTTGAGAGGATAGAGGAGTTCTCATTGACGGTTTTGTCTTCCCAAGCCTTAGTGTCCTCATCGGTAAAATGGTAAAATGTGTGTAACAGCCCCTCGGGAGGCAGTATGGATTTGATACTATACAAATGCCAGTGCCCCCCTCTAATGCTATGTGGGCAGCCTGTCAGTGATGCCAGTTCTAAAGAAGTTTGAGTGATGGCCTGTCGCCAGCATCATGATCATCTATGTCACAGACCGACTACACAGCTGTGGTGGAAGAAGCTGGGCACCAGCCATAGTTGTTTTTAAGTTGAGATGTTTAACCGTGCCTTTGTCGCTGCTGCCTATGGACATGGTGTCTGACTATTGATTTTAATTAGTTAACGTAGATTGCCTTCCTTCTCTAGCCTAAGGTTGCTGATGGTCAAGATACGGAGTAATCGAGCTCTACCTCAAGATGGAAACCTCTGGGAATTTTGAAACTCGAAACAAAACAAAAGCTGAGTGGAAAAGGTGGAAGCAAAACCAATTCCGGTGCATGGAGGCAGAGGATGGGAATCCAGGCACTGTTGAAACTCGGATCTCTCTGTTGTGCTTTTGAAAAATAAGACAATCTATTATCTATAAGTTGGCTTGCCCGAAGATGATTGTGTCTGGCCCATTTCAAGAGAGAACTGCTGTTCTTATTTATTTGTAGGAAAATTCAGAGAAATACTTGGTTTTCCCAATGTTCCTGAGCTTCCTTGCTGTGTCCTTTAAGTAGTGGAGAGGAGTGTGTCCTATTCAAGGGAGGATGGTAAAAGTGTGGGCTTGGAAGCCCTGTGGTGGGTAGTTAGCTGTCCCTCCTGGCCTCTTGGAAGCTTGTTAATGTGGGGGACTTGGCAGGAGTGATAGCTACTTATTTCTTTGGATGGTGTTTTTGGAAATCTGTCCCCCTTTTCTCTCAGGAGCTTGTGACCTCCCGGGAGTGTGCAGATGTGCTCTACATCCTTTGGGAGCTGGGATGACTGATCGTTTCCTGGGATAGGAAGACGTTGCTGGAAAGCAGGGCTGAGGCTGGGGTGCTGGCACCTTAATGAAAGTCAATTTGACTGGCCTGTCATTGGCTCCACTCCCTTAAGGCCTCCTGGTAGGCTCTTTGGATCCGAGACTTGCTGCTGAACTACACATTGAAGTTCTGGGGCCTGGGGAGTGTACTCTGAGGTGTTTCTTCTACACCTCGCTGACTCCCTGTTGGCAGATGCTGAGCTCTGGGTGGCCTTCTCTGTGTTTACACAAAAAAAGTTGTAATTTTTTTCTGGGGTGGGGAAGGTATCTGGAGATTGGGTAGCTCTGGACTCAAGTCTGAACAGAAGCTATTTGTTTTGTGGGAACACAGAAGTTGATCTGAGGGAGGGAAGGAAGGAGAATGGAGACAGACAGACAGACAGAGAGAGAGAGAGAGAGAGACAGACTACCCATAGGAATATACCTATGAATATTACCTGGAAATTTCCAGAAACAAACAATTGCTAAGTCTGAATGGTATGTCATTCTGAGTAGCCTAATGAAATGAAATCTTACTTTCCTGCTCCATTCTGCCCCAAGAGATGTGAATTGTCGGCTAGTGCCACATATTATAGGGCAGAATGAACCTTCTTGGGGATTTGGGGAGGGAGATGAATGACTTTTAGGGCAGATGAATGGGCCCAGAAAGCAGGTGATAGTGTAGGACACAGTTGCTCTGGGCTGGGTGTGATGTCACTGTGTAGGGAGCAGCCATCTCCCTTGCTTGATGCAGTGGGGTGGGGAGAAGGGAACTGCTTCACAACCCAGGGTCTGCCTTGAAGGCGCGCAGGAGGAAGCTAGGAGAGAGTACCTCCTGGCATTTGTTCCTCCCAAGGGCTCTCAGCCTAAGTGCAAAGGGGCTTAATTTGGAACATCTTTTTCTGGTGCACAACGGAATCCATGCTATGTGCTAGCACTCGCTAGCTAACTGGATTAGCAGGTCAGCTGTGGTGGTATGGTATTGTGGAGTTTTTATGTAGACTTTGTATTGTGGAGTTGTTGTGTAGACTTCGGCATATCAGTGGTCTTGGACATCCACTGGGGGGGGGGTTGGGGATAAGGGGATCTACTGTGCTGAATGCCAGCAGATAAAACCTAATACCCATTTTGCCTTTAATGAACATACAGTGATACCATCATGGTCTCTCTTACTCTCAGGAGTAGCAGTGACTGGGGAAGTGGTGGTACCTGAGGTAATGCCAATGCTCTTGATCTCACAAGACTCCCCTTGGTTGGGCAGTCCTCCTTACCTGCTCCCTCCTGTCTCAAGTGATACCCATCCCCAGACCTCACTGGTGATCTGAGCCCAGTCTTCACCCTGTGTTGTTGAGCCTCCTCTCCCTAACCTCCAGGCAGCTGTGGTGGCATGGTGGTGCCTTTTTGAAAGAGTTAGTATGGGGCCGGGCGTGGTGGCACACGCCTTTAATCCCAGCACTTGGGAGGCAGAGGCAGGAAGACTGCCTGCCGTGAGTTCAAGGCCACCCTGAGACTCCATAGTGAATTCCAGGTCAGCCTAGGCTAGAGTGAGACCCTACCTCAAAAAAAAAAAAAAAAAAAAAGTTAGTTAGTATGGGGAGGTGGGGAAGGAAGGGATAAAGAAAGAGCCAGATTTGGATTTCTGACTGGGCTTTAGGCAGAATCAGAGTTTAGTTGCCTAATCTAGGAGTTCTTTGAATATAAATCATCCAGATTGCTTTTCTCTATGTGTGTAGACCGCTGTAAAGTTTATATTTTTGTTATTGCCAAAGACAAAAAAACTTATTTTACAAAGGAAGGGAGGACTGCCAAACTAACCCCGTGGAAAAGTTCAGTGAAGATCTCTGATAGCTAAGCATAACCCCAGATGAGCTTAGGGAGCAAGGCTCCATTGTAACTGGAGATGGAGCTGGCTTCTAGGAGGGGCGGCCCGGTCTGTGGTTTGGACTCATTGTGAAATAAAACAGCAACCTTGCAGACCTTTCTGAGCCTAGTTCCTCAGCGGGCTTCAGTGGTGTGACTGGAGCCTTGTGCCAGGCTGGACAAGTCTGCATGCTTGGGGTTTATCTGGGTGTGTCTGATTCCATTTTGGGCATTCAAGAAAAGGAGTAGGGTTGTTTTGAGTAATAGGGGAAAATGAGTGAATCGATTAAAAATAAATCCTGGACATGCCATTCCCCCTCCTCATACTGCCTGTCCCTCACCACACATAGTTTTTGGGTCATGTCCCATCATAACTCATCAAGAAGCAGCCATCACTAGCCCTCCAAATGATTCCCTACTCATTTTTCTTTTTAGTTTAAGCCAGTATTTGGGACTGTGAGCTATGGGGACAGGACATGGTTTGACTTTGACTCAGGCTGTAGATTCAAAAAAGGAGGCAGTCAACTAAGTGGGAGTGGATCTTAAGAGTCAGCTGTTTTTTTTTGTTTTGTTTTGTTTTTGTTTTTTTGTTTTTTTGTTTTTTTGAGGTAGGGTCTCACTCTGGTCCAGGCTGACCTGGAATTAACTATGTAGTCTCAGGGTGGCCTCGAACTCATGGTGATTCTCCTACCTCTGCCTCCCTAGTGCTGGGATTAAAGGCGTGCGCCACCACGCCCGGCCTGTTTGTTTTTTAAATTAGGAATTTTAATACATGAACATACTATAATTTAACAATGTTCCCTTCCCATTGCCCTTTTTTACCCCCTCGCCTGTCCTCATTTTTCCATGAAACCCCCTCCTCCATTCTCTTTGTCCTCTGTCATTATGTCATAATGTTGATGGGCTCAATATTGTGCAGATCTGTGGAGGTAATGACATCCACTGTGAGATCATGAGTGTACTCATCACTTCCTTTAAAAATTTTTTAAAATTTTTATTTATTTGCAGAGAGAGATAAAGAGTGACAGAGAATGGGTGCTAGGGCCTTCAGCCACTGCAAATGAATTCCAGATGCATGAGCCACTTTGTGCATCTGGATTTACATGGGTTCTGGGGAGTGGAACTTGGGTCATTAGCCTTCGCAGGCAAGCATCTTAACCATGCCTTGACTGCTAAGCCATCTGTCCAGCCCTTCATTAGAAATTTAGTCCACAGTGGACATACACAGGTGTTAAGTGCAGTGCTCTATGCATTTTCATGAAATAATCACACATGGAGGACCAGAGCCCACAACAGTACAGAGTATATCACCAGCACCCCAGAACCGCAGGGGGCCCCGCCCCGATATCCCACCCCATGATTGTCCTGACTTCCAGTATCACATATAACTATTTATGCTGTTGAATTGGCATGAATGTCTGACTCCTTTTACTCAATATTAGAAACGTCTCGTTTCCGCCCTGATTTCCAGGAGGCTGGTTGTAGGATGACCCTCCGCCCACTTGGGTTTTGAGGACAAGCCATCTTGGCAAACAGACACTCCACTGGCCTTGGGCTGCAGACTCTGGTGTTCTTGCTGTGGGGGCCCTTGAATGAGTTCTTCTGTGTTCTAGCAGAAATCATGGCCCAAGGCCACCTGGAAGCCCCAGTAGCATGGAAACAGGAGTCTGGAGTAGGCTGTAATTGTGGGCTCACAGGGAGTCTGAGCGAGACTTGGAGAAACACACTACCTTCCCCACAGAGGACAAACTAAATTCAGAGTCCCTGTCTTCCTATCTCACCTTGGCCACTAGGGAGTGAGGCTCCTGTGGGAGCAGAGGTGGGCAGGAGGTGGGGGGATGTGGGGCCCCAGGCAGTTCATAAGCTCTCCTTTAGGTTTGCATTTTAATGGGATGGGAAGGAACATAGTTTTTGGGTCATGTCCCATCATAACATCAAGAAGCAGCCATCACTAGCCCTCCAGATGACTCCTTACTCATTTTTCTTTTTTCTTTAAACCAGTATTTGGGACTGTGAGTACCATAACTATGTTAAATACTCTACTATTAAATGTGGCATCTTTCAAGTTTTAAGGAATGCTTTGTCTTTTTAAAAAATATATTGTAACTTGATGACTAGAGTTACCTTTTTCTTTTAGCTTTTGTTTCTAAAATCATCCAATATTCCACCCACCCCCTCTGGTTTGGTTTTGAGCCGTGATACTTAGTTCCTCCTCCAGATCATACTGGACGCTCTTATCTGGCCTCCAGATACACTTACTCTTGGCACTTTCTAGGAATTGATTCTGAAGAAGATGCCATTGGAGAATATATGCACAGCCTAAAAGGACCTTCAAGGCCTTCTCCATAGTTTGTGCTGTAGACCTCTCACACATGCTTATTGGTATAAGTATATTAACAGGGGTGTTAATAGATTAGTATATATTGAAACATACACCTCTAGAGATAACCAACCTAGGCTTCTGTGATTCATATTGTTTTGTGACTTGCTTATTCCTCTCTGACTGTATTGATGACATTGACCCAGGCCAGTGCGTTCTGGCTCCTGGTTTCTCTCTAAAGGCTGCCACTACTAGTTTGGGTTTGCCATGTCATCAACCCATTTCATTCTTGCTTTTACAAGTAATGCTGTGAAGAAAACAAAAATTACCTTCTATGTTTTTCTGTCTGCTTAAGTGTATTCTCAGGGTGAAAGTCCTAGAAATGGAACATGTATGCTCATGACAGATTGTGCTGGGTCCCTTTTTTATTGCTAGATGGCCCCAGGGACATTGGCCAATTTATACATTCACCAGTAAGGTACAAAAGCCAGTTTCCTCACACCCATGCCAATTCTTGAATTATAAATCCTTTTAACATTTGCCAATCCTATTATTTTAAAAATGGTGTTTTCATTTGCCTCTGTTTAAAATTATAAGCTAGGTTGTATATCTTTGCATATGTTTATTAGTTATGTTATTGTTAATGCTGTAACCATTTTCTTTCTTCATTTCCTCTTGATTTACTTGAAGTTTTCTTATTGATTCTTTAGGAAGTTCTAGTTAGAATTGTTTGAAAAGATGCATTTAGGAAAGCGAACCATTGGTATTCCTGCCTCAGAAGTTCCATAGGAGATCAAGTTGCCCTGATTCTTTTTGGCAGTAGTTGAAGGCTTTGGTTTTCTGCTTTGTTTTGATTTAATTAGGTGAAATTTTTTCTTCTGGCTGTGTGTAAATGTATTATCAGCGTACAGCCTCAGTGGACCATGATGTGAGGTGGAAAGTGAGGGGTGCCAGGCCGGGGTGGGGTCCCAGGCAGAGGATTATCACGGTGTGTGGTGAGACTCTGAGTGTTTAGACACTGTGGTCCTTCCAGCAGCTAGTGAGTGCCTGTGGCCCATCCACCTAAGGGAAGGCAGTTCTGGTTTACCTTGCTTCCTTGCCTCCCTCACAGTCCCTTGGATCAGTCCTTCCCAGTAGCCTCTCTTGGCAGATTCCAGTGTTTTCTAATTCACCTTCACATGTAGAGAGTGTCCACCTTCCACACTGGTACCCGGCTTGCACTGCTAGTTTAGAGGATGCCAGCGCTGCCAAAATATTGGGGTAGCCGAGGGCCTGCTCTCAGCACTCCAGTGGCTGGTTCTTGACCCAACCCCTTGAGGTCCCTTCATTTCACCCAGGCCACCCTCACCACCAAAGGGCTTGCTATTTTACTCTGGATAAGAGTCACGGCCCCAAATGCCACGGGGCTGCAGCTGTCACTACTCCCTGGAGACAGAAAGAAACAAATAAAGGCCAAGGGTTGGGTGCTGATGGTTGGGGATTTACCTTGGAAAGAGGGGACCAGCCTGTCCGTGCAATGGCCTATGAGCCGTACCAAGGCAACATGGAAACACTTGCAGGTGTTGTCACTCAATGGGTGCGCCTGGTCCTGGGTCCTTCCCGTCGTGTGGATCTGACCTTCATTTCTTATTCGCTGGCTCTCTGAGAAGGGGCCATCACAGAAGTTGAATTTGCTCATGGGCAGCTGCGGCAGATAACGTCATTTTACACCGTGTTTGTGCCCGGGAGTTTTGGAGGCAAGCTCTCACCTGCCCAGATTGCAGTCTAATGTTCGGCTGCATCTGACTTTTAAAAAAATATTTTTTTTATTTAGACTTATTTTGAGAGAGAGAAAGAGACACACAGAGAGAGAATGGCCTCTAGCCGCTGCAGTCTAACTGCAGATGCATGTGCCACCCTGTGCATCTGGCTTACATGAGTACTGGGGAATTGAACCTGGGTCCCTAGGCTTTGCAGGTAAGGGCCTTAACCGCTAAACCATCTCTCCAGCCCCCCACCATCTGACTTTTGACTTCGAGCTATAAAGAGTTACTGGTTTATACTCAGGCTGATCCAGAGGTGAGGGTTGCTTCATAGAAAACTCAAGTATACATGGGCTTCTCGAGAGATACTAAGACAAGTTATAATATTTTTGGTTTCTGTTCTCCTCTATTTTTTATTAATAAGCAGAATTAGATCAAGTGATTATCTGAGCATGGCTAAACATGTTTTAGTTCCATAAATTTGAAGCCATGTGAAAATAATTCCAATTTGTAGAAATAATTCACAAAATGCTTTTCATACTATTACAGCACAAGGAAGGAACTGCCCATATTTTCATCCATACACTCATCTGTCCTCTCTTTCGCCTTCCCTCTTTCTTTCCCTTCCTGCAACTCTTCTGTCTGAGCCAGGCTACGTTAGCAGTTAGGCCCTCCTCTACTCAAGGTGCCTGTGGGGAAGACAAGGCACATCAATAGAAGTTTATAGAGCATTGTGTTAAGTGAGGCAGCACAGTCAGTTATATTGAAAGGCCTCCATAGGTGTGCAGACTGTCTTGAGTAGCTAGGGAGGAAGCTCCTGGAGAGGTAGGCTGGCTGCAAAACACAGGGCCTCCTGCTCTTGACCCTGCACCTCCAGCCTCATCCCTCAGGGGATGGATTCCCAGAGACATTTTTAATATTGAATTAGGTGGGGTGATCGCTCTACAGTTCAGTGAAGGATGACTTCTTAGGGATGAGACTGGGGTCAGGAAGCCAGTGAGGTGGCAAGTCAGGTAAGAGAAGGATTTGCACTAGGGTTGTAGCAGGTAGGGAAGGAGAAAAAAGATGGATGTGGGAACTAGTTACTCCCTGCTGACCTGTGTGGATGGGAATGAAGGAGAGGGATGGCAGGAGGCGCAAGTTCAGAAAAAGCAGAAGTTCTGTGTTTGGACATGGTGAGATGGTGCTGGCGAGGAAGTAGCTTTGGTGATAGGCTACGGGTGCAAGTAATGGTTGATCTCCAATTGTCATCTTGGCAGGCTTTATAATCACAATGGGAACCAATCTCCTGTCATGTCTGTGAGGGATTTCCTAGGTAAGATTAATTGAGGTGGGAAGACCCACCCTGTAGAAAGCAACATTCCATGGGCTGGGGGCCTGGACTGTATAAGAAGGAGAGAGCTAGCTGGGCACCAGCATTCATCCCTCTGCTCTGCAAGGAGAAAGTAACTATAGTGCAGAACGGAGTTAAAGGGGTCTCAAGTGGAGGGTTGCCGTGATGAAAGTCAAACCTAGTAGTAAACAGACTGGGAATATGCATCTTGCTCATAGAAGTGGGAGCAGAGGCTGTTGCAGGGCGGGTGAAGGAAGTGGGCCTCCAAGTGTCTGAGAAAGGGTGGTTGGATAGCCCCCAGTATAAGGTAGATGGGAGAATGACAAGGGGCGGGGTGCGGGATCAGAAGGAAGTACTTACCTAGGTGGCCCCATGCAGCAGAACTGTGCATAAAGCCAGGTGTGGTGGCTCGTGTTTGTAATCATCATTTGGGAGGCTAAGGCAAAAAGATCACATGTTAGAGGCCAGCCTGGGCTGCATTGTGAGACCTTGTATCAGAAAAAAAAAAAATGGGTCTGGAGAGAGAGATCAGTCTGGAAGGTGTTGTCATGCTAGCATGAGGACCTGGGTTCAGATTCCCAGTACTCACCTAAGTACCAAGCATGGGGATGCACACCTATAATCCAATTGCTGGGGAGGAAATGACAGGAGAACCCCTGAGGCTTTCTGGCAAGCTAGTCTAGATGAATTGTTGAGGTCCAGCTTCAGTGAGAGACCCTGTCTCAAAAAAATAAGGTGGGGAGTTAAATGGAAGACTCCTGATATCGACCTCTGGCTTTTGCACACTCACGCACACGTAGAAACACACACACATGCACACACACATTGTACATGCAGCAAATATAGAAATGTAATGTTTGGATTCAGGGTTTAGGGAGCCATTGGTGACCTTATGACTCTGTGAGGCAGATTCGGGAACATGTTGGGGGCAGGGACCATTGGATGTCAGGGACAGAAGAAGCAGCAGGCTCCAGGGCTGCAGCCTGCTTGGAAGTGAATTCCGGTCTTGGTGTTCCCTGAGCCTTGACTTCTTGCCAGTGTCTTCGTTCTAAGCTGTCCTCATTAGCAGAGATCAATGTGGTAACCAGAAGACCAGGAGCTGCTCTGTGGGACACATCATTGGATTTATTGAAAAATCATTTCTTAATGAACAGCTCCCTTCTGCTCTCTATCTCACCTGGAATGATTCTATCGTATTTAGTTCAGGGTGGTTCCTTGTACAGTTCATATTACCCTTCGTCTCATTACTAATCATGCAGCTATAGTATAATGGCATGCCTTGTGAAATGGCATATTATGTATCTGTATGACATGAGTTTTTATAGAATTGTAACTCTTTAATAGTGAATAATAATACCTTTAACAAGTGAGCCCTGGAGCTGGAGAGATGGCTTGGCAGTTAAGGCCATTGCCTGCAAAGCCTAAGGACCCATGTTAGAGTCTTCAGATCCCACATAAACCAGACACACAAGGTGACACCAGCAAACAAGGTTGCACATGCACACAGGGTGACACATGCCTCGATTACAGAGGCTGGAGGCCCAGGTGTACCAGTTCTTTCTCTCTCGAGTTTACAAAAAGGCCAGTCTGTTAGTCTTGCCTCAAATTTTTTTTTTTTTTTTTTTTTTTTTTAGAGGTGAGCCCTGGTTAATCTCATGGCTTCTACCTGTGTGTGTGGAAGTCAGGTTCACATTGCTGGTAGAAATCACCCAACCAAGAGCAGCTTGTGGGAAAAAGAGGTTTATTTTGGCTTACAGACTCAAGGGGAAGGTCTATGATGGCAGAGGGAAATGATGGCACGAGCAGAGGGTGGACATCACCCCCTGGCCAACATCAGGTGGACAACAGGAACAGGAGAGTGTGCCAAACACTGGCATGGGGACACTGCCTATAACACCCATTATCCTGCCCCCAATAATACACCGCCTCCAGAAGGTGTTAATTCCCAAATTTCCATTAGCTGGGAACCTAGCATTCAGAACACTTAAGTTTATGGGGGACACCTGAATCAAACCACCACAGTGTGCTATCAGAGAATGTGCGAAAACCCTGGAAACTTGCACTGAATTTGTATTACTACTTTTTCCTCTAAGAGTGTTTTAAATTATTTTTAAATTTTTATTTATTATTGTCATCATCATCATTATTACTAAGATGAATGAAATAGCCCTTTGTGTACCCAGAGAGCTTGGTAAAGTTGTACTTGGTCTGCTATCCTTTTCTAGGTGAGTAAACTAACTCACAGGGGTGGGAGAAGCCATTCTCCAAGGTTGGAAGGAGCAGAACTCGAATTCAGAGCTCCTGAGCTCCGCTGCTGTCTGAAAGAGAAGAGCTCCTCAGTGTGGCCTTCATTTTATTTTTCTTTGGACATGCAGTCTCACTGTGTATCCTAACTCAAGCTCCTTCTGCCTCAGCCTCAGCCTCAGCCTCAGCCTCCCATGCGCTGGGATTACAGACGTGCATCACAACATCTAGTCCTCCTTTTTTTTTTTTAAGGTTATTTATTTATTTGCAAGGAGAGAGAGGAGAGAAAGATAGAGAGAGAATGGGCATGTCAGGGCCTCTAGCCACTGCAAAAGAACTCCAGACACATGTGCCAGTTTGTGCAACTTTACGTGGGTACTGGGGAATCGAACCTGGGTTGTTAGACTTTGCAGGCAAGCGCCTTAACCACTAAGCCATCTCTCCAGCCCTCCTCCTTCATTTTTAAACTTGCTTTGTTTTCTGGATAGCTACAAATGATAAAAACAGGTTCCTCAGCAGTTGCAGCTCTTTGATTCACCAAACGTGACAGGTCTCGCAAAGGTCAGTTGTTCTGAGAGCTGCAGTTGTTGAGGACTCCCACAGTAAATGCTGCTCAGCCTCGGCGCTTGCGAGATATCCCAATAGCATTTGCTTAAGACGTCAGTTAATTCCTGGTGATGGAGGGCCTGTTGTCAGCCCAGCACAGAGGGAGAGTGCCTGCGTGAGCAGATTGTAGAAGCAGGATGGGCCACTGTAATGGATTAAGCTACTTAAGAAAATTTAAAAAGATGGTTAATATGCATTCCCTTCTTGCATGGTGGTAACAGGCTGGTGTTTTGGTTTTTTATTTCCCTGGCAGGGTTCCTGTCCTAATAAGAAATGATAAGCCAAACAATTGTTCATTTGCCTAGACATGATGGAAGACTATGGATAATTGAAGTGAACCACGAGGCCCTTGAATTCATAGGGAATAGGAGTCAGAGCTGAGATATTTTCTCTGTTTGCAAGGGACCTCGGTTGATGGTGGAGGCTGGGTCTGAGTCTTCCCAGTAGCCAGGAACCTGGCTTCTTTGGCTAGTTCCAACCCTGCCTGTCAGTGGGATGGTGACCTGGTTCCTCACTCTTCTGTGTTACATAGGAGGAAGGACCTTCCTTGCCGTGACGCGGTGGCTCTTCAGAGGGCCTCAGTGGGAAACCCAGACATTATTATGAATGCTGAAGACAATATATTGGATGTTCGCCTGCTGTGGGGGTGTGTAACCACAGAAGAAGAGAACAATCACATTAAGAAGTGAAAACAAACTCGGATATCACCTACCAGAGCCTTGCTTTACACATGGGGAAAGTGAAGCCCAGGATGGAGAAGCAATCCCAGGCCCTTTGGAAGAGTTGAGGAGTGTTGTATTTCAGTTGCTACTAGAGATTTCTGGAGGTGACCAAGGAGGGCATATTAGTTCTTAGGAATGACTGAGGTGGGACTGTGGCATATGGGAAGATAACAGCCAGGATTTATTTGCCTTGTGAGCTCCTTGGCTATTTTCTCAAACTTTGTTGTCTGTTCCTGTGGTTTGCTTTCTTGGACCCAAGTGATATCAGGTCTCAGGCAGCTCACCCCAATTCCAGCAGGCTTTTCCCTGACCAGGCTGAGACCCTTCTAGGAAGAGGAAAGGGACACTTGATTCTGTGACTAGTGCTATGAGCAAAATCACTGAGAATGAGTAGAGGGAATGAAGGGGTATTTACTGAACTGTGAGTACATATCATCTGCTCGGTTGTAATTACTTTATCCTTCTATGTGGTTATGTTCTAGTTATCTAATCTCGTTCTGCCCCCCAGTAACACTGTCAGGGAGGTTGGATTAGCCCAATTTTACAAATGGAGAAGGCTCAGAGAGCGTAACTCACCTGTCGGAGTCAAACAGTTTACTATAGTGATAAAAGAATTAGGTATTGGAACCCAGCTTTGGCTGTCTCCAGAGCCCATACATGTTCTTTGTATCTTAATATCTGTTTGCCAGTAGAAAGGAGGAACAAGGGGCAGGGGCTGGGCTTTTCCAGTTTCCTTGCTACCCTCTTCCCCCAACTCTGTGGTTCCAACTTTCCCATGTTCCTTCAGTGGCAAAATCTAGGAGGCTCTACTTACCAACTCCCAGCCTGTGCTGCCCCAGGCGTGCTTCTTTCCCTGAGCCGCCTCCCCTGGCTGAGGGGCAAGGGCGCACACGGGCTGGTCTAAGGACCATAGCCTTCCTTTGGCTTCTCCAGCCCCAACTGCACAGGCAGTTACTATCTAGGAGTACCTGACCTTCTGGATAGTCTGGCTATATTTTTACCTTTGGAATGTCATGGCTTAATATGTTGGGTGGGTAAATCTGTCTTATGAGATGGTCTTGGTTTTTCCTCCACAATTAGCTTTTACTCTGCAACTGTTGCTGCCTTTCAGAAATGAAAGGATTCACAGTAGAGCAGATCTCCAGATGGAAATCCCTGCTTTGCTCTCTCTTTTCCACCGTGAGCACTTGTCCCCTCTTATCTTTCATTCCTTTACAGTTGGGGGGAGTTTACAAGTTTAGAATGTGACTGGCAAGTGATTCCATTTGTCTTCTGTAGGCTTTCCCGAACATTAGTATAGTTCTTATTCTTTGTAATGAGTCTGGTGTTTTTTTTTTCTTGAGACATGCCCAACTGACTGGCCTTGTGTATCTGTGTGTGTGTGTGAGAGAGAGAGAGAGAGAGAAAGAGAGAGAGAGAATTGGCATGCCAGGGCCTCCAGCCAGTGTAATCGCACTTCAGGTGTGTGCACCACCTAGTGTGAATGTATGACCTTGCACACTTGCATCACCTCATGCGTCCGGCTTATGTGGAATCTGAAGAATCGAACATGGGTTCTGAGGCTTTGCAGACAAGCACCTTAACCACTAAGTCATCTCTCCAGCCCTGTAATTAGTTTTATTAATGAAATAAATGTTTAAGGAGAGAAAAGCTAGCAACCAGGTTCCCTTTATTCTGGTATTATCTATTTTTATTTATTTATTAAAGAGGAAGGGAAAAGAGAGAGAGAGAGAATGGGTGCACCCGGGTTTCCAGCCACTGAAAACTCCAGTTGCATGCACCACCGTGCACATCTGGCTTATTCGGGACCTGGAGAATTGAACCTGGGTCCTTATGGTTTGCAAGCAAGCACCTTAACCACTAAGCCAGCTCTCCAGCCCTTAGTCTGGTATTTTGCGATGCTATTTCAGAGTGTTTAAATAACATGTTGCTTTTGTCGTTCACCTGTACCCTTTCTGATTCCACCCGCCAGGGGCGACCACTCCCCTAAGTTTCCCGTCAATTCAGAAAAACACTTCTGCGCCTCTGTGCCTCCATTAAAGCTGCATGTACTGATGGTGGATGGTGCTCTGCAGTTTGCCTCTTCTCACTGCATTCTCAGGATCACCCATGTGTGTTCAGGCTTTCTTGGGTTCAGTTCGTAAAAGCCCTGGGCACTAGCCCACTGTGGGAATGGATGGTATTTTCCTCCATTCTCCTGACGATGAACAGTTAGTTTGCCTTACACATTCACATTAGAGTGGGGTCACAGTGAGTGTCCCCATGTCACCCTGTGCATTGTGCATGTTTGTCTTCAGGCTAGGTTGAGCGCCCCCACGAGGATGAGCTGGTTAGTGTGTGAGCACCCTTCTGCCTCATGGGGAGCTGCCAAGTTACTCTTCAGAGTCTCTCCACCATGTGCCACACATGGGTTCCTGCTGCCCCTCATATTATCCGCTTGAGAATGACAGGCTTCAGATTTCTGCAAGTCTGGTGGGTGTGCAAGAAAGCTTCCTGGTTCCATTAACCACTCTGTGATTGTAAGTAACTCTGAGTGCAGTTTCCTCATCAGTAGAATGACCTGTCCCTGTGCTTCGTCCATTGGTCCATTGTGTCATCTGTGTTTTCTTACAGGGTTTTTTTTTTTTTTTTTTGGTTTTCGAGGTAAGGTTTCACTCTAGTCCAGGCTGCCCTGACCTGGAGTTCACTATGTAGTCTCAGGGTGGCCTGGAACGAGCGGCAAACCTCCTACCTCTGCCTCCTGAGTGCTGGGATTAATGGCGTGTGTCACAATGCCCAGCTTTCTTACATAGTTTTATCACAAAATTTCACATAATGACATTTCATGGGTCCTGGATTTGTCCAGCATCTTCCACCAGTGAGCAGTTCTTTGTCTTTTAGCTTTGTTGACAGTAGCTATCAGTGACCAGATGCTTTGCGTTTTACTGTGGCTGTGTTCATCAGTCTTTTCCTTTATGGCATGTGCTTGTTTTGAGTCTGATTTCAGAAACCCTTCTGCACTCAGCTTAGAGTGCTTCAGGGCCTAAATGAACATTGTTTGGCTTTTCGTGCTCACTCTCTGGGTAGCATTGGTCTTCTCCATCCCCCCCCTGCCCTGGGGCCTCTGCCTAAGCAGATGGTCACCCGCAGAATGGTCCCCAGGGTCTGTGGAGGTTATTGCATTTGTCCTGGGGCGGGAGTGGATGGGGTGGATGGGGCTAGAGCTCAGCTCTTTTTTTTTTTTTTTTTTTTTTTTTGAGATAGGGTCTCACTCTAGCACAGGCTGACCTGGAATTCACTATGTAGTCTCAGGGTGGCCTTGAACTCATGGTGATCCCCCTACCTCTGCCTCCCAAGTGCTGGGATTAAAGGCGTGTGCGCCACCACTCCCAGCTCAGCTCCTTTTTCTGCCTGTGTCTGAGAGCTGCTATCAGGGTGCTTAATCTGGGCTCTCCCTACTGCCAGCCACCACATGGGCTACCTTTGGTGAGGGTGGGCATGAAGAAAATGCTTGGAGAATTGTGGAAGTCCTTCACTTCCATGCTACTTAGCTTAGGAGCTTTGTTCTTTAGGCCCTATGTCATTGATCCATTGTGTTGTGTATGGCAAAGCATAAGTGAATTCAAGGTATTTTGGGTAAACTCATCAAACTCACTTGTGTCAAAACTCCAGGTTCTTAGGGATCAGCAAGTTCTGCCTTCACACCTTGGCCAGCAATCATTTACAGAGGGTCTTTATGTGCCTGCTATAAGCCTGCTATCTGTTCATTGCTAAGGGTACAATGACAACAGGACAGCCAAGATTCCCTGGCATGGAGGAGCAGTCAGTAAACCTTCTTTTACTGTTTTTACAGTAAACCTTACTTTTACTGAGGGTGTGGTAGGATAGACAGGAAGTGCCCCAAGATGGGGACTTTTGTCATTTCTCATTTTACACAGATCTGCTGGATTGTGGCGTAGGAGTTGGTGGGCTAGTGGGCCACATCCATCTCCCCACCTGTTTTCAGACATCCCTCTGAGCTAAGAATGGCTTTTGCATGTTTGAATAGTTAAATATAAAAATGAGCAGATAGTTCAGCCAATTGTGATGATAGACACCATTAACTTTGACCTTCAGTTAACCAAAACGTGGATTATCCTCCAGGCAGAAAGATTCCATTCTTCTCCATGGAAGACCCAGATACAGAAAATGGCTGTCGATGATTGCAAAAATATTTTGAACCTCATTGAAAAAAATGGTGTGGAGTATTATTTTCTCTCATATGCGGATGCCTATCTAATAACCCTAATTTGGCCTGGTGGCCTACATAACCACAATGTCTATTATCTGGCCATTTTCAGACTGTTCTAGTTGTGTGACCTTGGGCGAAGTACTCCTTTAGTCTGTTACTCCATCTGCAAAATGGACAAGGTGCCTGTTTCATGGGGCTCTTGTAAGAAATAAAACATAGTACTTTGACAGACGTTAGATCTCCCCTAATAAGGCAAAAGTAGTTGATTCCTAGAGGGTCCTTCAAAGACGGAAGGAGGGATTGGGTGCAGCTCAGGGCTCACCCTGCTGGTGGTTATTGTGACAAACAGTAGTCTCTAGAGTTGCTAAGTTCCTGGAACTGTGGACATGGGACCTCACAAGGATTCCTTTCGAGGGCTCTGCAGCTTCTCATGACATTAACGCCATTCCCACATAATTTTCCTCATGAACTGCAATGAAGTATGACTAAAACATGTAAGTAACAGCTTCATAATGGCCATAATGAGGCCATAAATAAAAGAGGAAAATAATTCCTAAAGCTGCTTCCTTGTGAAGACCTGTCCTTTGCCTAGACGCCTTTGCTTGTCTCACTAATACTGGCCATTGGCTTTCTTTGCTAGCTTCTTTTCCAAGGAAACAAAGCATTAATCATTATGGAACATTTGCTGCTTCCTGCTTTGTGGGAGAAGCAAACCATGAAGCTGTGTGATGTGCAAACGCTGCAGACACTGAGCAGACAGCTCGCTCACTAATCCTGGTGACCTGTTCTACCCTTAACTTGTTCCTGGCGTACAACATGTAGTTTTCCTTCAAGGTCATGGGCAGTGTTGATGTAAAATCTGTGAATACCAAGGGTCAGCCGTCTTAGGCCAAACCTTGGGACTGTTTTACACCTTCTCAGCATTCTGGGTGAGATCTTCCTCCATCACATGGGCAAATGGAGGTGGGATTAGTGGAGTGACCTCACAGAGGAGATGGCATGCAGAGTAGACTAAGCTCAGGTGCTTGGAGCCAGAGGCACGTCCTCACACCAGACTCAGGCGTCCTTGTACGACTGCTCCCTTCTTGCTGACAGCCAGATGCTCACATATCCCAGCTTGAGAGTGAAGTCATTTGTGAGATGAGAGCTGAATGGATCTGGAAATACACAGGACAAATGTCCCAGCTCTGTCCAATACTGGTGCCATCATGGGGAGCAGTTTAGAGTTAAAGTGCCCTTTGGGACTGTTGTAGGAACATTTATAAACAAATCATTGGAGTCCCGTCACTAGGTGGCCCTACTGATGCCTGTGGATAGATTGTGTTTGCGTTTGTGTGCACACTGTGAGTGTGTGTGTGTGTGTGTGTGTGTGTGTGTGTGTGAAGAAGTGAGCCACATGGGCTGGAGAGATGGCTTAGTGGTTAAGGTTCTTGCCTGCAAAGCCAAGAACCTAGGTTCGATTCCCTAGGACCCACATAAAGCCAGATGCACAAGGTGGCACATGCATCTGGAATTCCTTTGCAGTGGCTGGAGACCCTGGCATGCCCATTCTCTTTCTCTCCGTGCCTCTTTCTCTCTCTGTCATTCAAATATTTCTGTCTCTAAAATAAATAAATGAAAATAAAATATGTTTTTTTTTTAAAAAAGAGAAGAGTTTCCTTCAGTGGGAAGAGTGTGTCAGCTCTCTGGGGAGGTTGGAGGGATGTCTGTTTGAGATCTGCAAAACTAAGTGTTAAGCCGCATGTGTGTCTGCACACATGTTTGTATGCTATGCTTGTACAGACTTAGAGCCTCAGGAAACAAAGAGAAGAATGAAGGCCACTGGGCAGGAATCAGAAAGCAGGCCGCCTGATGTTTTGCAGATGTCAATTCAATTTGTACCATGAGGGTGAGGGTGTCCCTTGAGGGGGAGAAGCTGAGTAGAGAGTGAACGGAGACCCCAGAGGAGTCCGTTGTTCATCTGGAAAAGCTTGGACACTCTGGAATGATTCTGGTAGAATGCAGCACTGTAGAAGGCTGTGCAGCTTCCCCAGGCTTTGTTCCCCTCATCATGAAGACATTCGTGGGTGCCAGAGACTTTGGAGGAGGCTGTGGTAGCAAGGTTTTTGTCTGATGGGAGAGGGCTTGCCTTCTATAGTTCCGGTCTTGTACAGATGGTGTGGTTATTTTCAGCAAAGTGATGTGCTGTGATGGGAATGGCCAACTCCTTTTCATTCTTCAGCTTAATGGAAAAAAGAGAATGGAAGGGGAGAAATCCCAGCTAGCCAGCCTCGTGCTAATGCCTGTCTTTTTTGGATTTTAAATGTATCCCAAGACACAGACATGGGATAAATATTTCAGCCACTAGAAAGTCCAGCTGTCAGGCTGAAAAGATTTCTGACCTCTTTTAAAGCAGACAGGGTAGCGATTTACTTGTTCAAGTCCAGACACCCTATCTCTCTGATTTTAACTATCCTATCCACATCCTGGGGAAATGGGTCAAGGGTTGATAGGGCTTACCAGGGTGAGTAGCAGGGATGAGAGTTCAGTTGGTAATGCTGCACTTGGTGTTTTGTTGTCACAGATACTTATGAGAGAGCTAGGGAGTGACAGGTGCCTGGGATGGGGCGCTGAACAGAGCATTGTGTCTAGTGGGGAGATAGTGCAGATGTCCAGAAGCACAAGCTAGGGTAAAGGACAACACAGAACAGGGTGGCCAGGGTGGAAAACAGATGGGCCAGCTTTAAGTTGAGTGCCTCTGCCAGGCTCAGAGTTGAAGATTTCAGGTGGGGTCTAAAGGGTAACGGGGAGGCTCGCTGCTTGGGTTCGATTGCCAGGATCCCCACAGCATCGTGCAGCTAGAACTGCAGAGACTGCTAGTCTTGTGCTGGGGAACCTGAGAGCACAGTGCCAGCAGGGCTGCTTTCCTCTTTGCCCCTCTCCTTGGCTTGTAGGTGGCTGCCTTCTCCCCATGTCTCTCCCTCGCTTTCCTTGTTCATTGCGGTGTCCTGATTTCCTCATCTATAAGGACATCAGTTATGTTGTATTAGAACTCACCCTGATGACTTCATTTAAATCTCTCAGACCCATTCAGAGCTCCAAGCAACTAGGCCTTCAACGGTCTAGTGGAGAGGGGAGACAAAAATGTAGCCAGTAGCACCAGGTAAAAGGTGGCCTAAGACTCTTTGAGGTCAACCAGCAGTGCATTTGGGGAGCCTCACAGTAGGAAAGACATTGGTGTGATCAAGCAAATGGTTCCGAAAGAAGTTTCGGGAGTGGGCGGAGAGCCACATCACATCATGCTGGGCTTTGCAAACCATGGCGAGAGTTCAGGTTTATCCTCCGGGTGCGGAGGAATCATGGGCTGTGTTTAACAGTCTCACCCTGTGTGAAGGAAGGAACTGGAAGGAGTGAGAAGTGTTAAGCGTCAGGTTGATTTTTATAGGGATTTCTCTACCTCAGAACTGCTGACCCATCAGGTCAACAGTTTCAGGTTGTGATGGCTGACTAGTAGAATAGGAGAAATAGTATCTGCATCATGCAGTACCATTCCTGACAGAGCTGCACATTTTTGTTTCAGACCTTTCTGTGCATAGCAGCATTCGTGACCTTTAGATATCACAGTCCAGTAGCACCCTACCCCTGCTCATCACAACTAAAAATGTCTCCAGGGCCTGACATATGTTCTCTTGGGGACAGCATTGCTCCCTGTGCACAGTGCTTGTTGAAAAGGGGACAAGAAGTAATGGCACCTTGGTCACAGTGGATGAGGCAGCTTGAGTGGATTTGAGGAAGGGTTTGAAGACAGAATCCACAGGAGGAACTTCTCTCTGCTTTCCTTCTCCTCGTGTTCTTCCATTTGATGATGTCACTTTCCATAGGCACTGGGGTGGGTGCCCCTGCATGTAGGACATAGGTGCTCAGAAGGGCACAGAGTGAAGGGAGTACTTGTTATCACCCTGTAGACCGGGTGCCCTGTGCTGCAGGTAGGTTTGAATAAAACAAAGGATATTTAATCTCTATACCCACCCAGTCATTCATCAAGTCTACATGCTCCCAGCCTTATTGGCTCTCAAAGCAAACCCTTTGGAATCTAATCTGGCTAAGTTACCGGCTCTGGAAATCTGTTTATGACAACAAGATTTCACAGTTCTGTAACTTTTCCAGGGGGAGGGGTTGCCTTGGAGGAATTAGTTCGACAAAAGCAAGTATAAATGATTTCCAAACAGAACAGAGCAGCAGTTCTGTGTTCCACCACCCTGAGGAATTCTCCATGTGCTGGTGATGCTGAGGCAGTTGTTAGCAAACAGCTGGAGTGTGTGGGGTTTGGGGGCTGAACATTTGGTGTCTGGCTAGGATCTAGCACCTGGCTGTTCGCCTAAGTTCTTCCCCATCACACTCTATGGGCTTCTCTATCCCACACCCCATGGGCCTCTCTATACCACATCCCATGGGCATCTCTGTCGCACACCCCATGGGTCTCTATACCACACCCCATAGGCATCTCTATCCAATACCCCTATGGTCATGGTCATCTGTCCCACACTCTGTTGGTATCTCTATTCCACATCTCTTGAATGTTCTGTCCCACACCTGGAGATGAGCAGATGGCACTTTTTTGGGTTAATGATGACTTTCCGGAGTTGTCTGATGTTGAGTCTGGGCTCAGTGGAACAGTGTTGTGATTGATTGTGTGGGAGAAGACATGGGAAGGCAGCATATCTGAAATTCCTGCCAGTCAGAGCGGCCTGCTTTTTAATCCACTCCTCTGTGCTCTGCCACTGTTCTGAGACCTGCAGGGCCTTATTTTACATTAACTTCCACCTCATTCCTGGAATTGTTCTTGACTCCCTTGAATTTTGGCTAAAGAATACCGGGGAGCCATTCCATGGCTTTTTAAAGTAAGGAAATGGGATGGTAAATTTGCTTAGGAGCTATTAGAAAGAGCCTCTGGTCAGAAGAGGTGATGGATTGGAGAGGCAAGATGGGAGGCAGGAAGGCCATTGGGAAGTTGTCTTGGCAGTGGTCGCCATAGGGGATGGTGGCTGCTTGGGCTGGAGTCCTGACTGTGGCCATGGGGACTTCAGGACTGGCCAGCCGCAGGGGTGATGGAGGGAGGAGGGGAATCGTGATTTCTCAGGTCGTGATATATTTGGGCAGAGTGACGCCTTGTGCTGTAGCTTCTCTTTCTGAGTTCTGCAGCAGGCTATGAACACTCACTTCTGAAGGGAGATATGTATGCGTGCTGCTAAATCAGTACCATGTAGCAGATGGTCTCCAAGGGAATATCCTTGGCACCAAGGTTGGTGTGGTGCTGCTAGGCCATAGCTGTGTCCATCCCCATTCATTCTTGCTTGCTTGTTCCAACTATAAAAATATTCTTAAGGCCTGGGGAGGTGGTAGAGCATGAAGACCCAAGTTTGGGATTTTTCTGCTTCTACTCTCTCTTAAAATAAATCTTTAATAATTTACCCTGCCCCCCCCCTCCAAAAAAGACTTGAGTTCAATCCATAGAGCCTATTTTTAAAAGCCAGTTTTGGCGGAGTGCATTTATATCCCAGCACTGGGGAGGCATAGGCAGGCTGATCCCTGGGGCTCACTGGCCAGGCAGACTGTCCTACTTCATGAGCTCCAGGCCAATGAGAGACTCCCCCATCTCAAAAAAATGGAGGATCATGTCTGAAGAATGACCACACACACACACACACACACGTGTGTGTGTGTGTGTGTGTATATATATTATATATATATATGTATATATATATATATACATATATATGTATATATACACACACACACACATATATGAGCTGCACCTGTTCACATGAACACACACACACATGCATACTACAGGACTATCAGGAAATGGCCCAAGTCTCTATGCTTGGAGGAACAGGAGAACACTTGAGAGAGAAAGCAACAGAGAACTTCTGTGGCTAAAGGCCAAGCATCAGTTTCCTGGGAGAGCCGGTGGATTCTAGTAAACAGACTAGCACACAGCCAGGACAGCAGCATGAAAAGGGATGTGAGGAGGGGTCTGAGCACAGGAGCTAGATATGCTTCCCTTTGGCCAAGCCTGTGAAGGAGAATCAGGGGCACTGCTCTCAGGGTGTCCCCAGGCCAGTCTAGAAGGCCGTGCTCTTAGCACAGTGGTGTCAGTGCAACCATTAGCTATGTGTGCTCCTGTGTCCATCCAGCCTGGAGGAAGGGGCTCCACCCTGCATCTTTCTGGCATAACATAACTCTCTGGGCTTAAATGCCCAGTAGATGCTTATTGGATGGCTCTAGAGGAGACTAGAGCTGCATTATACTGTTGGACTGCTCTTTTCCTGAACTTCCCAGCCATGGATCACATTGGCTCAGCCTTATCTGACATATCAAATCCCAGCTTTCTGGAAGGTTTGCCCCAGGGGTTTAAGGTGGATGAGTTCCACACCCCCCTCTACCTGCCTTCATCTGCTCTTTCCTGTTTAATTTTCCTGCCTAAGAGCTGTGGTGAGTAGGGGCCTTGTCACTTTATGATTATTCAGTGGAATTGAACTTGAACCTTGTGGCTTTGTTCTACACCCCCCCCCCAGTAACTCTTGGCATTATAGTGACCAGGGTAACATTGGGGACTAGAAGTCCTGAGTTCATGTTTCATCTTGGCCTTTCCTATCCTCACAACTTCAGGCAGGTCGATTTATAACCTATGCATTCTATTTCCTGGAGGGAAATGATCTCCCAGTGTTCTTGCCAACTTGGCCCCAAATCAAGGACTCTGTGATTGTAGGGGCTGTGAGTCTGAGGTGTGGAAGTATACTGCACTTTCTACTGTGGTAGATCCTGGGAGTCCAGTGCACATTCCTGCTTGGAACTTTAATGTTTAGCTGTCACTGATGGCTAGAAGAGAGCATTTGAGTTTTACAACCAGTGTGTTTTTAATGTGTGTGCGTGCGTGCGTGCATATTTGTTTGTGCGCATGTGGAGGCCAGAGGATAACCTGGGGTGCTGTTCCTCAGGAACACTTTCCACTATTTTTTTTTTTTTTTTGAGACAGGGTCTGTCATTGGCCTGGAGCTCACCAAGTAGACCAGACTAGTAGAATGGATCTTTCTGTCTCCACCTTCCGAGTGCTGGGATTATAGGTGTGCACCACCACACCTGGCATGTTTACACAGGTTCTCAGTCCTCACACTTGTGAGGCAATCCCTGTGCCCCACCGAGCTGCCTCCCCAGCCCACAGTGATCTTCAGGATAGAGAAGTCACTGAGCGTCTGTCGCATGCTGGCACCTGAGTGCTTCCCCTATTTCTCTGCTGCAGCATCTCCACACACTGAGGTGGGCTCAGTTGTCAGTCCACAAGTGAGGAAACTGAGGCCCAGAGGGGGGAAAGAAACCTGCTGGAGGTCTCACCTGTGCTGAACAGTAGTCTTTCCAGACGGGCTGGGGCTCAGACCCTTATAGCTATCGCTATGCCTTCTGACCCCTGTCCTTTCTCCTACAGAGAGCCAGCTGCTCCCTGGGAACAATGACACCACCGAGTGCAACATTCCAGGCAACTTCAAGTGCACCAACGGGCGGTGCATCCCAGGTGCCTGGCAATGTGATGGGCTGCCTGACTGCTTTGACAAGAGCGACGAGAAGGAATGCCGTGAGTGGCTGCCTGTGGCCGTGTCTGTGGGGCGGTGAAGGGCAGAAGCCTGGACCAAGAGGAGAGAGCTTGATCTGGCTTGGACCTTACACACTGTGTTTGCTGCAAGTTGGGTGGGCCAGCTGTCTTGCCTTGCTTGGCTTGACCCTCTGTCTCAGAGCAGTGTGGTCAATGCAGCAGTATGGGTCTGGGTGGTAGAGGCACAGCTCAGGTGAAAGGAATTTCCCATCCGGCTCTAGGGACCCCTTCCCTGTGTGCTGCCCACATGGGCTCATGAGCTAAATATTCACTCCACATAGAAGCATCTGAGAGCAACACGGGTTTCGTAGCTACAGTGTCTCTTAAACAGTAAGCAGCAGATCTAACTGCCTGACTTCCAGGCTGGGGATCACTTTACAGTAGGTGATGGAATTCTCTTAATGATTTAGTGAGGTCTGCCATTGTGTCAGCATCAAGGACGGAGTAGATACTGAACCAGTGGCCCTTTTCTTTATGGAGGGCCACGGCCTGGGCCTTCACTGGGGCATTACCTTCCAGTGGGCACCGCCAGGGTCTAGTCCCTATGTTCCTTCCATCCCTCCTTCTTATTCAGCCCCTTATCTATTTTATGTCCCTCATGCTTGTACTGAGCCATCTGCCCAGTCCTAGACCTAATAACTTCTTTCTTTCTTCTGTTTTTGAAAAGCATAAGTCTCTTTCCAGTTTTCCCTGTTAGTATAGTAATTTTGAAACTGCTAGCAGTCTAACATTAGTAATCTGAATTTCAAGTGCGATCATATGTGCAAGCCCCATCATCTGTTCAGCTTTAAGAAGTATTAAGCACTTCATAAGTTTGGGAGTTTCTGTTTTGGGGATACGGTGTGCTTTTGAACTGTAGTAAATGCAGACTATCATTATCTAGCTGGCAATATTTAGCCCATGAGAAGTTTGTGTAGGAATGCAGGATTAGTGGCAAGACCTAAGTTTCATTCCCAGCTTTGTCAGTAGCAGCTGTGTGATATTAGTGACTTCTGTGACATTCTGTGTGCTCCATTGGTACAGTCCCATGATTTTAGAGTTCACACTGAAGCTGGAAGAGGTAGTGGAAAGAAATGTTTATAAAAAGGATCATGCCAGCAGCTGCTTGGAGCTGTCGGGTTTGGTTTGGAGCAGGCTCATTCCTGGCCATCCTCCATCCTACCGTTCACCCCAAGTGTGGTAAAGACCCAACTGGCCTTTTGATCAAAGCATAATTAAAATTTTTCACTAGGCCCACAAACACATGCATTAACCCCCTTCCTATGCTAGCACACCCCCTTTTTGCTTTAAGTTGTGAAAATAATACATGAAAGTTTTGACAATAAAGGAAATGAAAAATGTTCTTTCTGTAACAGTAATACTATTTTCACTTTGAATTTCTTTTTCTTTTATAAAAAATATTTTATTTTATGACTTATTTGAGAGGGAGAGGGGCAGATGGAGAGAATGGGTGCACCTGGGCTTCTAGCCACTGCAAATGAATTCCAGATGCATGCGCCACCCTGTGCTTCTGGCTTACATGGGTACTGGGGAATCGAACCTGGGTCGTTAGGCTTCACGGGTAAGATCCTCAACTGCTAAACCATCTCTCCAGTCCCTGAATTTCTTACATATTTCCTTATAGTCTAGAAGCTTAGAGTGTGAACTTTGAGGGAAATTGTCCATATTCAAATTTGAATTGCTCTCCCTTCCTTAGCCTATGTGATCTTGGGAAAGTTTCTAGAATATTCTAGAATTTAGTCATTGGGAGGGTTAAAGAGAATTCTTTAACCTCTAAGTGCCTCGATTTCTTCCTCTCCATACGGAAGCAGTAAGAGAGCAGTGTGGCAGAGTTACCATGTGTGCATAAAACATGCAGTACGGTGCCTGTGTGTGCTCTGGTAGCTTTTGAACATGATTACTGGTCAATCTGCACAAGTTATGTTAGGTGTGTCATGGGGTATGATTGACCTGCTTTTCTGTTAACATTAGCCATGTTGCTGTGCTTTCTATTCCCAGTGTTGTATTATGAGGTCAGCTAATGACACATAGCATATGCGCACTGTAACTTAACCATTTCCTTATTGCTGAAAGAGGAGCACTTGAGAGGTGGAGCCCTGCTGGAGGAAGTATGGCTCCAGAAGCGGACCTTGGGCTAGCGTCTGGCTCTAAGGTGTGTACGTGTGCTCAGAGTCAGCTTGTGCTTTTCTCTTTCTCTCTCTCTTTTTAAAAAATTTATTTATTCATCTACTTGAGAGAGAGCGAGAGACAGAGAAAGAGAAAGAATAGGCACACTAGGTCCTTTAGCCACTGCAAACGAACTCCAGACATGTGTGACCCCTTGTGCATCTGGCTTACATGGATCCTGGGGAATCAAACCTGGGTCCTTTGGCTTTGCAGGCAACTGCCTTAACCACTAAGCCATCTCTCCAGCTCTCTCTCTCATTCTCTCTCTCTCTTTTTCTTCCTTTTTATTTTATTATATTTTTAGAGAAAATGAGAGAGCGAGAGAATTGGTGCACCAGGGCCTCAGCCACTGAAATCGAATGCCAGACACTTGCACCACTAGTGGGTGGGTGTGACTTTGTGCTTGCCTCACCTTTGTGTGTCTGGCTTATGTGGGATCTGGAGAGTAGAACATGGGTCCTTAGGCTTTGCAGGCAAGCGCCTTAACCACTAAGCCCTGTCTCCAGCCATTCTTCCTTCCTTTTGCTGATGCCTCAGGGTCATTTAAGAAACTTCATATGTAGGTGACAGAAGTACATGAGCCAGCATGACAAGGCTGAGGATTGAGGTGGTTAATTCGCCATCTTTCCTCAGTGCTGCGGGAGCTGATGTGGGAATCTGTGCCACCCTCACGAAGGGAGAGAAGGCCCAGTGTCCTTACTCAGGAGCCACAAAGCCCAGCAGTGGGTGCTTAAGGAAAGAAGAGTAACAAGGCCAGTGTCACCTCTGAGAGATGATGGTTTCAAGTACCCTGTTTCAAGTACTCAATACTTTGGCATTGAGAAGATAATATGCTTACAAAGTGTCTTCCCATTCATAACGGTATGGAGGAGTGTGAAGAGGTGTCTCCTGGTGGAATGTGGGCCATTGAACAGCAATTTTGTATCCACAGTACAGGAGAGGCTTCAGAAGATGGGGAAAAATCCTATTATAAAGGTTATTCATATTTTGTAAAGATTGAGGGGGTGGGGGGAAAAAAGGAATCACACAAAAGAGTCCCTTCTCACTTAGATGCGGTGTTAGCCTCTTGGAAACTTGTGTTCAGACTTTCCCCTAGTCATAATCACTTTGAAAGTTCAATTTTTCATTTCACATTGTTCCGTGTTACATTACATTATCACTATCCTATTTCTCTTCGTTATTTTAATGCCTAGTTAATGACTCATTAATTTGGTATAATGTTGTTTACGAATTATGCTATTATTTCATACTCTCTGGCCATGCTCAGAACCCAGGGATTCACATAAGCTGGCAAGTGTTGTATCCCTGAGCCAGGCCTTCAGCCCTGTGCATTAATCTTGTTTTCAGCTTTCCACTATTGGAAATCCTGTTCACCGTAGTGAGCATGAGGATGGACATAGCTTCCTCTGTTTCCTTGGGCTGGATTCTCAGAATGGAATGACTAGGGTAAAGGGTAGAGAAGCTTTTCCAGGCTCTGCCCACAGACTGCCCACTTGTTTGCTCAAGGTCCACTCGTTTGCTTTCGCTGGCAACACATGAGAACTGGGACTTTATTTTAGTCTTGGCAGCATTGAGTAATGTCTTTTAAAACTCTCTTTTTCTGGTTAATCTTATCGTTGAGAACAGTTCATGTATTTTAATCTTTTTACTTAACGAGGTTGAATGTTTTCTCATACCTCTATGCATGAGTTGTATTTTCCTGTGAATTCTGCTGGATGGACTAAAATGAGTATTCACCTAGGCCAGGTGGGCATTAAAAGTTCTGCCTTGTGTATCTGGAGAACTTCCTTCTTAACATTTTGAAATAGGCTCAGTGTGGATTGCTTCGGGTATATTTCCATTCTTAGCTAGTGGATTGCCCTGAGTGATCATTTTATTCAAATTGCTTGTCTTCCCTTTTTCTTTTTGTGGTTAGTAATAAAAGGAATATATATACAGTTCAAAAAAGAAAATGTGAGTGCTTCTTGAGAGCACTCACTGTGAGGGAGCAATGGAGGATACTTACTGAGAGCTCTGTATCCCAGTACAGTGTACACAGTACCCCGCTGTGTGGGAGCAGTGTGAGTACTTACCGAGATCTCTGTATCCCAGTACAGTGTACACAGTACCCCGCTGTGAGGGAGCAGTGTGAGTACTTACTGAGTGCTCTGTGTCCCAGTACAGTGTACACAGTACCCCGCTGTGAGGGAGCAGTGTGAGTACTTACCGAGTGCTCTGTATCCCAGTACAGTGTACACAGTACCCCGCTGTGAGGGAGCAGTGTGAGTACTTACCGAGATCTCTGTATCCCAGTACAGTGTACACAGTACCCCGCCGTGAGGGAGCAGTGTGAGTACTTACTGAGTGCTCTGTATCCCAGTACAGTGTACCACAGTACCCCGCTGTGAGGGAGCAGTGTGAGTACTTACCAAGTGCTCTGTATCCCAGTACAGTGTACACCGTACCCCGCTGTGAGGGAGCAGTGTGAGTACTTACCGAGTGCTCTGTATCCCAGTACAGTGTACACAGTACCCCGCTGTGAGGGAGCAGTGTGAGTACTTACCGAGATCTCTGTATCCCAGTACAGTGTACACAGTACCCCGCTGTGAGGGAGCAGTGTGAGTACTTACCGAGATCTCTGTATCCCAGTACAGTGTACACAGTACCCCGCTGTGAGGGAGCAGTGTGAGTACTTACCGAGAGCCCTGCATCCCAGTACAGTGTACACAGTACCCCGCCGTGAGGGAGCAGTGTGAGTACTTACTGAGTGCTCTGTATCCCAGTACAGTGTACACAGTAACCCGCTGTGAGGGAGCAGTGTGAGTACTTACCGAGTGCTCTGTATCCCAGTACAGTGTACACAGTACCCCGCTGTGAGGGAGCAGTGTGAGTACTTACTGAGTGCTCTGTATCCCAGTACAGTGTACACAGTACCCCGCTGTGAGGGAGCAGTGTGAGTACTTACCAAGTGCTCTGTATCCCAGTACAGTGTACACTACCCCGCTGTGAGGGAGCAGTGTGAGCACTTACCGAGTGTCCTGCATCCCAGTACAGTGTACACAGTACCCCGCTGTGAGGGAGCAGTGTGAGTACTTACCGAGTGCTCTGTATCCCAGTACAGTGTACACAGTACCCCGCTGTGAGGGAGCAGTGTGAGCACTTACCGAGATCTCTGCATCCCAGTATAGTGTACCACAGTACCCCGCTGTGGGGGAGCAGTGTGAGTACTTACTGAGTGCTCTGTATCCCAGTACAGTGTACACAGTACCCCGCTGTGAGGGAGCAGTGTGAGTACTTACCGAGTGCTCTGTATCCCAGTACAGTGTACACAGTACCCCGCTGTGAGGGAGCAGTGTGAGTACTTACTGAGTGCTCTGTATCCCAGTACAGTGTACACAGTACCCCGCTGTGAGGGAGCAGTGTGAGTACTTACCGAGTGCTCTGTATCCCAGTACAGTGTACACTACCCCGCTGTGAGGGAGCAGTGTGAGCACTTACCGAGTGTCCTGCATCCCAGTACAGTGTACACAGTACCCCGCTGTGAGGGAGCAGTGTGAGTACTTACCGAGTGCTCTGTATCCCAGTACAGTGTACACAGTACCCCGCTGTGAGGGAGCAGTGTGAGTACTTACCGAGTGCTCTGTATCCCAGTACAGTGTACACAGTACCCCGCTGTGAGGGAGCAGTGTGAGTACTTACCGAGATCTCTGCATCCCAGTATAGTGTACCACAGTACCCCGCTGTGGGGGAGCAGTGTGAGTACTTACTGAGTGCTCTGTATCCCAGGCTCTTTATACTTGACTAACTCATAAGTTTCTCACAGAAACCTATCTGGGAAGGAACTGCTGCCATCCTCAGATTTGGAAGCCACCGAGTGATGACAGAAAATAACTCATTATCTTCTTCCATCAGAAAGGTCCAGTAGATCTTTTTCTTGTCCTCTGCAGGTCTTTTACTTAGCTGAATAGATCTCTGTGGTTTCTGTGCTACTACTGATGTACTGTGACCATTGTAACTAGTAGAAAAGGCATAACTAATACCTAAGATAATGAACTTATAAGGAAAAGTGGTTTGTTGTGGCCCATGGTTTTGGAGGTTTTAGCCCAGACTCCATTGAGCCGTTTTGCCTTAGGCCTGTGGCAAGCGGACACATCATGGTGGAAGTACATGATGAAATAATGAAGCAAAACTTCTCTGCTAGTGGCTAGGAAGCAAAAAGGTGAATGAGCCAGCACTCGGGAGGCAGAGGTAGGAGGATCACTGTGAGTTCGAGGCCACCCTGAGACTCCATAATGAATTCCAAGTCAGCCTGGACTGGAGTGAGACCCTACCTCAAAAAACCAGAAACAAAAAACAAAAAAAGGAGAATGAGGAAGAAGGAACTGAGGGCCTATTATCTCCTTGGAGGACACCCCCTCCCAACCAATGACTTAAAGACCTCCCACCAGGTGTCACTTGAAGGGCTTCTATCACCTGACCTTAGCATTACCCTGGTGACCAAACCTGTAACACATAGATGTACAGGGGACAGTTAAGAGCCGATCTATAACAATAGCTAACTAGCTTTAAGAAAATTCAAAACATCAATGATGTTATTCTATGTTAATGATTTTTTAGAATGGCTTTTAGTCCTATGAGTTCTGGGCTGTTATCCTTGAACATAATATAATATAATTGCTATCAACCACTATAATAAAAGCAGATATGCAAATTTCTAGAATAAACATGGGGCCTGGAGTTAGGTGTGTTAACACCTCATTGGTTTGGAGGGACAGCTCAGTTGATTAAGTGATTGCCTTGCAAATATGAAGACTGGAGTTGGATCCCAAGTACCCATGTAAAAATGCCTGCCAGTCTAGTCTAATTGGAGACACACATACACACACACACACACACACACACACACACACATGCATATTTGCACACACATGCGCACATGTACAAACGAAGACCTTCCTGTTCTGTGTTGGGTTTTGGCTGCCATCTCTCTTCTCTCTGTGTCCTAACATGGTGAAGGAAAGATCTTGATTGTCTGGGAGCCTCCTCACAAGGTGACTCATTTCTTCTCTGGATAACTATATTGACTGGTTATAGTTTTGTACTTGCATGCATGTGTATGTGGTGGGAGGTGGAGGAGGATTTGAGACTTTGGCAATTGATAAAATGTAATAAATTTCCAAATTCAAAAACATGGAAAGTAGGTGAAAAATGGGGACTAGGGAGATGGCGCAGTGGGTAAGAGCACGTGCCTTGCAGGCATGAGGACCTGAATTTAATCCCTAGCACTTGTGGCCACACATGTTAACCTCAGTCCTGACAGAGGCAGCCATAGTAGAATCCCTGGGGCTTGATGATCAGCCAATCTGACCAAAAAAAAAAAAGGCAGCTCGACATGGGACATCCAGTCAGCCATTCACTGTTCTGCTCTGGTCTCTGCATAGTGGTACACACACACACACACACACACACACACAGAGGCCATATATATGTATATACATACATACACCCCCCCCCACATACCATACATATATACCCCACATACAACTACTCCCTGCTCCCACCCAAAATTTTACATTTCATTGCTTTAGCTGTTCCCAAGTGTTGTGTAAATACTGCTCAGACGAAATTAAGATGTCCGTGAGATAAGATTGCAAGGGAAGTTTGGAATTCTGATCACCAAGAAGTAGAAAAGAGGAGGAAATACTCTTTTCTTTGTGTCATCAGCCTCATCCTCGGCCTCTAGGTGGCACCACGTGTAATGGTTTCTCTTAAACCTGGAGCTACTGAGCTAGCAAAAGAAAACTGGGTTCTGAGTTGTAACCTGTTGCCAGTCAGGAAGCATCCGTGGGCTGCTGCTTCTCCTCTTGGGCCTGTTTTGGGTAACAGGATGGTGATCGCTGCTCTGCTGTGGCCTAGGAAGGCCACCTCGGACCAGTTGCAGGAAGCAGCTTTAGCCATGTGTAGTCCTTCTTTCTAGCTATGTCACCAGCACAGTGCAGGGGCCGGGGAGGTGGCTCAGTGGTTAAAGGTGCTTGCCTACAAAACTTGATGGCCTGGATTCAGTTCCCAGGTATCCCACATACAGCCAGATGCAAAAAGTGGTTCGTGTGTCTGGAGTTCATTTACAGTGGCAAGAAGCCCTGGAGTGCCCATTGTCAATCTCTCTTCTCACAAATCAATAATTAAAAATATTTTAAAACACAGCACACACATTGGTGACACCACCAGTGCTTTGAGTTGGAATTTTGACAACTGCCACAGTCTACTTTTAAAGTCTTAACACCACTGCTCCAGATGTGCTCTCGCTTGGTAGTGGGTTTATTGGAGTGTGCTCGTTACTTTTCTTACGGTCGTGACAGAATAGCTGACCAGCAGTGTACAAGGGAGAGGCTGTTTCTGTAGCTCACTGTTTCAAGGGCTCAGGTCATTGTGGAGGGTTGCATGGTGGAGCAGCTCATTTCTCATCATTGTGGAAAGGAAGCGGACAGGCAATACAGGAAGAGGCCACGACGAGATACAGTTCCTAGCCCCCCTCCCCACCCTGCCCCCGTGACCTCTAACTAGGCCTGATTTCCGACCTTTCCTCACTTCCTGATAGTGATGTCATAGTCATATCGGGAATCACTCAGTTGGTCAGGGAAATCATCTATTGATGATGAGGTTGGAGAAATACATTTATTTATTTATTTATTTATTTTGGTTTTTCAAGATAGGGTCTCGCTCTAGCCCAGGCTGACCTGGAATTCACTATGTAGTCTCAGGGTGACCTTGAACTCACAGCAATCCTTCTACCTCTGCCCCTCAAGTGCTGGGATTAAAGGTGTGTACCACCACGCCTGGCTATGGAGAACTATAAGTTGATCCTTTCTGGAAAACACCCTTATTCAGAGATGTACTCCACTAACCTCCTAGGCATCCTTTAACCCAGTCCAGTTAATAATCTAAATTAAGCTTCACAGAGAAGCGATCAAGTTGAAATAAGATTCGAGGGTGGGCCTCAAACCAGCCTGATTGACATCCTTCTAAGAGAAGACATTTGGAAGCAGATATGTAGAGAGAGAGCAAAGAGACAGCCAGTCATAAACCAAGGGGGCCTGGATCTGTCCCTCAGGGCTCTTGGAAGCATCTTGATTTTACGCATCTGTCTTCCAGAATTAAGAATAAATTTCTTCTGTTGACACCACTCAGTCTGTGGAGCTTTGTTACGCCACGCTGGAAAACTGTTCAGCTACGGACCGTCACTGTTGTATTTTAAGCTGTCATATAGCACTGTGCACTTGTCCTACAGCTGTGAACATGATGATTTTTACAAACATCCTGCTTCTGTTTTCTTTCTTAACTATTTGAAAGTTACATCTTACCGTATGGGTTGAATTATATCTGTCTCCCCAAAGCATGTTCAAGTCCTGACTACCAGTATCTGAGAATGTGGCCTCACTTGGAAGTGGGGTCATTAGATGTATGTAGTTAGTATGAACTCATAGTGTAGTAGGTGAGTCTTTAATCCAACTCAAATGCCGCCTTTATGAGAAGGAGTTGTGAAGGAGTGAGGAGAGGACACAGCATGTGTAAGCAGGCACGGGCATTGGCATGGTGCAGCTGCCAGCCAGGGAAGACAGAGGGTTGACGTTGCCCCCAGACGTCAGCAATCCAGCTGCAGTCTCAGAGGGAGCAAAGCCTTGATGATCACTTGATTCCAGGTGGCTAGTCTCCAGAATTGTAAGAGAATAGCTTCTTCTGTAGCCGTCAACCACTCCATTTACAGAACTTTGTAATGCCTGTCCTTGGAAAGGAATCTGCTTACTTCCCAGGGACACTAAAATCACCTGGTCTCCTGTGGGTCACACCAGGTTTGGTGGATATAGTCCTCCTTTTACTAATTAGCCATGCTGGCTTGGTCTCGCAGGACTAGTCTGTCTTTCATTTCTACTTTGGTATCTGCTAGTCATGCATAAAGTGTCCCTTTTCCTGCAGGTCTTGGTTCTGACAAGCCATTGTAAAGGGCCAAATATCAAAGGCTTGTGAAGGAAGAAGTTGAGCCTCAGAAAACAAAAGTGGTCCTTAGAGGAGTCGAGAGACTAACGTGATGATTTTTGGTGCCATGTCTGTCAGGTACCGCAGAATGGAATGCCCTTTCGTAGTTCTCACAGGGAGGAAATGCAAGACCTGTGTGTGCTCACCTGCGTGTTCTTTCTTCCCTACTCGAGCATTGTATTCATGTGTGTGTTCGCAACTGTCTTGTAATTCAGTCGCTGTTTCTGGGGTACAGGGCAACAAGGACTTTGGGGCCAGACCATGCTGGGTTCTACAGCATGGGTTTATGACAGCTGAGTCCCTGGAGCTATTGACCTTTATTTTCTCATCTGTGTGATGGGTCATAACAGCACCTACTCCCACAGAAGCATTTAACACATTCAGTAATACACCTGACAGAGGATTGATTAATATCTAAGATACAGAAAAAAACTAAGTAACAAGCCGGGAGTGGCTGTGCAGGCCTTTAATCCCAGCACTTGGGATGCAGAGGTAGGAGGATGGCTGTGAGTTCGAGGCCACCCTGAGACTACTGAGTGAATTCCAGGTCAGCCTGGGCTAGAGTGAGACTCTACCTCGAAAAATGAAGAAAAAAAAAAAAACTAATAAGAAACCAAACAACCCAATCAAAAATGGGCTATAGAACTAAATAGAGTTCTCAAAAAAAGAAATACAAATGGTCAATAAACATCTAAAACCATGTGCTACATCTTTAGCCATCAGAGAAATGCAAATTAAAACTACTTTGAGATTCCATCTTACTTCTGTTAGAATGTCTGTCATCAAGAACTCAAATGATAATAAATGCTGTGGGGATAAGCAGTTAGGACCACTCCCCCATTGCTGGTAGGACTATAAACTGGTGCAGCCATTGTGACAATTGGTGTGGCGGTCCCTCAGACATCTGAAAAAAAAAAAAAAGATTTACCTTGTGATTGACCTATACCACTCTTTGTCATATATGTTGAACACTCTATACCTTACTATAGAGGGCTTGAGTGATGGCTTAGCACTTAAGACACTTGCCTGTGAAGCCTGAAGACCCAGGTTCGATTCTCCAGTACCTAAGTAAGTAAGTGCATGCTGGAGTTTGTTTCTAGTGGCTGGAGACCATGACATGCCCATTCTCATTCTGTCTTCCTTCCTCTCTCTCTCAAATAGATAAATTAAAAAAATATTTTTTTAAAGAAAAGAATGTACTTTACTATAGAGCTACTTGCTTATCTGTGTTTATTGCTGCTCTATTCACCATAGCTAGGAAATGAAACTAGCCTAGATGCCCATTAACTGATGAGTGAATAATGAAAATGTTGTACATTTACACAATGGAGTTTTATTCGGCTCTAAAGAAAAGGGAAGTTGTGAAATTGGCAGAGAAATGGATGGATCTGGAAAAGATTATATACTAAGTGAGCTAACTCAGGCTCAGAAAGTCAAATGTTCTCTCACTTGTGGATCCTAGCTTCAAATGTTTAGACTTGTGAAATGGAGTGCAAGTCACTAATAGAAGCTAGGAAACTAGAAAGGGGCCATGTGAGAAGGAAGAGAGGAGAGGGTATAGTATGTATGCAAGTAAAGGGGCAAAATACAAAATACTGGGGGTGAAATAAGCCAGGTGGGGTCAGAGGAGGGGATGGAGGAAAAGAGACAGTGGAAGGAGAAGTAACCAAAATTAATGATATTATGAATACACCCCATTTAATGCATTGTGTGTCTAAGGCATATGCTCATCGAAAAGGTACAGCTCTTACACAGTAGGCATCGTGTACTGGGGCAAATAATAGATGACCACCCCTCAACGAGCAAATGTTTGTGAAGCCTGTGGCTGGGTGCTTGGCATGACTGAGCTTTCAGTACATTCTAGTGGTCATTTTCCCACTGTGCTCAGGGCAGGCAGTTAAGCTCTAATATGCCCCGCCCCTCCCCATTCTATTCTGTAGCAAAGCTACTCTTCATTTCCTGGATCAATATCTTCTTTTGACCTAGAGAGTCTTGAACAACAGGACTGAGCTTTTGTGAAATGTCCTTCAGCCTAGAGCTCCAGGGAGACAGCCAGACGCCCAAGCTGCTGCCAAAGAGAAGCAAACAAATATTTGAGGACCTGAGATGAGCCCGGCTGTTGAGCAGGCAGGAAGTTTTGAGGTGGCTTTCAGGCATTCGTCTGGTAGCGTCACCCTCTGTCGACCTACAGTTGGCCCCCACCGGCCCAGAGTAGCCACAGCCAGCTTGTCCTCAGCTGCACAGAGCCCGTGTTACCACATCCCTAAGTGGATGTTGGAGGTGGTCTGCTGCGTGTCTGTGTGAGGGCTGCCCTCCACCTCACTGCACTGCAACAGCCTGCAAGCCACAGCAGCAGCCGCCTTCCAGCCCAGAGAAGTGCCGCACGTCTGTGACCCATGGCAAGGAAAGACTTTTCGTTCTTATGTGGGGCTCATGCATTCCCAGGTAAGCAGGACCTGCCAGGTATCTGCATACTGACCATTCCAGATTGTCTCAGTACCCTACACTTACCTGAATCTGGCCTTGTAAACTTTACTAAAAAGATGCCAGTCATTTTCCATGAGGTAGATAAAGCATTCCCAAACTTTCTGGGCACATCAATTTCTTAGGGATTATGTTAGTTACTTTACTCTTGTGACCTAACAGGAAGCAGCTTAAATTAAGGAAGGAAAGAGTTTTTGTCTGGCTTATAGTTTTTTTTTTTAATAAAATTATTTTATTTTATTTATTTGAGAGAGAGAGAGAGAGAGAGAGAGAGAGAGAGAATGAATGGGCCCACCATGGCCTCTAGCCACTACAAATGAACTCCAGACGCAGTGTGCCACCTTGTGCATCTGGCTTACGTGGGTACTAGGGGAATCAAACCTGGGTCCTTTGGCTTCGCAGGCAAGCACCTTAAACTGCTAAGCCATCTGTCCAGCCCCTGGCCTACAGTTTTTAAGGGATACACTCCATCATAGCTGGGCAAGTATGGCAGCCAAGTCAGGAAGCCAGCTGGTCACATTGCAGCCACAGTCAAGAAGCAGAGGACTATCAGGTAGGGCCAGGCTATGTAACCTCAAGGCTCTCCCCCAGTGATTGACTTCTGGAAGCAAGACTTCACCTCCTAAAGGTTCCATGACCTTCCCAAACAGCACCCCCAGCTGAGGACCGAGTGTTAAAACACATGAGACTAGGGTGGGGGGCATTTGACAGTCAAACCACAGCATAGGCTTCTAGAACAAAAATAGCACAAACTGGATGGCATAAAGGAAAGAAGTGTGTTCTTTCACAGTCCTGGAGGCTAGAAGTTCAAAGTCCAAGTGTTTGAGGTGGACCTGCTCTCCCTGAAAGCTCAGAAGAGGAACCTGTCTTGCCTCTTCCTGGGTTTCTGTGGCTGCTTGAAGTGCCTGTGTAGATGCATTGCTCCAGGCTCTGTCTCTCTCATCAAGGTAGTCTTGATATTCTTCCAAGTGCCTAACTCTGCATCTCTGTGCTTCTCTGTCAGAATTTCCTTCCTATAATAATCCTGGGTCTGCCCTAATGTACTATGACTGCATCTTAACTTGATTCTATCTTCAGAGCTCAGTCACATTCACAGATCCCAGAACACCATCAGCCTTGAAGTAAGCTGCCACCCAGTGACCACAGGACACTTGCCCCCACGGCAGGTGCTACACCGCTGGCTCTTCTGCACCTTCCTTTATAGTGTGCTGCTGAGGGAATGGGCTTGAACATGACTTGACGGCCTAAGAAAAGTGACATGAGCAAAAAATACATATTTATTTGTGAGGAGAGAGAGGATGAACGAGCATGCCAACACCTTTTGCCCCTGCAAACGAACACCAGATGCACGTGCTACTTTGTGTATCAGAATCTTTGCATGGGTATTGGGCATTCTAGCCCAAGCCAACCCAGGCAAGCAAGCTTTGCAAGCAAGTACCTATAAGCTCTGAGCCATCTCCCCAGGCACAAACATGTACACATACACACACACATATATAATATATATATTTTATTTACACACATTATATATATATATATATATATATATATATATATATATATTTATATAAAGATAACTATGTTACTGTCTTCTACACTCAGAATGCTAGTGTGTGTGGCAGCCTGTGCTTTTCACAGCCATGGGGTGAGCAGGGCCTGTAGTGAAGAAAATTGTCACCTGCCGTCAGGCTTCCAGCCATGCTTGGAAGCTGCGAGCACTACATCTGGCCATCCCAGCCACTTTGTAGTGAAGTCAGGCATGTTTGCCTTGCACAGGACACTTAAGAGCTTAACAATGCTTAGAAATTTGGAAGCTCACCCATAAAACTTGAGATTATTGGGTTTTCTTTATTTTTTGGGTATGCAAAAATGTGTGGTGGTTGGTGTGTGTGTGTGTGGGGGGGTATGTGCATGTTTATTTGCTGATGCAGTTCCGCACATGTGTCGCTGCAGGCCAGTGTAGATGGTGTCCCTTCCGTCACACACTCACCTGCTTTGCTTTGAGATAGAGTCTCTCTCTAATTCTGGAGCTTACTACTTTTTTGTGAACCCCTGTGATTTTCCCATAGTTTCTGGTCTCTGCAGGACTAGGGTTATAGACATGTGTGGTCACACAGGGATGTTTAGCCTAAGTACTGGAAGACTCAAACTTGGATGGTCCCAGGCTTCCTCAGGCCCTCCTGCTTGCTTAGGAAGTATACTTAACCACGAAGTGACCTTTCCAGCCCCTGGGTTTTCTTTATCAAAGCTCATTTGATGTTGGGGTCTTTCTGAGCTCGCAGAGAATCATGTCCGCTCTGCATCTATCATGTATTTTACCCTCTTGCTCATGAGGAGACCTCCAGTATGGCCTTAATTTCTAGGTTCACTGGCGAATTTTCATGCCTACTCCTTTGTATATAAAATAATGGAATGCTTTACCATTGGTGGCATCTTGGATTCAACGACACGCAGTAACTTACTGTGATTGGTAGCATGTGATGTTTCAACCCAGGCTGTGGGGTATTTGCAGACAGATAAAGGCACCATGTGTATACGCTTTGCTTCGGGTGCTGGGTTGTGAGGAGTTGGGTTGTGCAGTGGGAGAGGCCTGGCTCTCGAGCCACACTGTTGTCCCCTTCCAACCCTGGCTTCATCCAATGGGAGCTGTGAGACTGGGCAACACGCTTTGCTTTGGGGTTCTTTTTAATTCCCATGGGCGCTTAGGAGGCACTAAATAGAGCTCAAACCTTGCAAACCCTTCCAGCAATAGCAGGCACATCGAGAGCACTCTGTGAACACAAATTGGACTCTGATTGGCAGAGGAGTTATATTTCTGGCTGAGATTCCAGATCTGCCCTTGACTAGCCATTTCCATCCTGGAGCCTCAGTTTCTTAGACGGGAATGGTTGTGTGGAGGGGCAGTGTGAGAATACACATGAAGGAGTGGGCACCTGGCGTCTGACTGGTACTTAATAAAATATACTTTCCCATCCTCTCCCTTTCCTAGTAATGCATTGTGCCAGGTTGGGAGGTGTCCTAAGGGTGGCTAGAGACTTTTAATCCAGGTTCCCTCAGGCACAAAGTACAAGCTTGGTAATTCCTTATTCGTGTGTGTGTGTGTGTGTGTGTGTGTGTGTGTGTGTGTATGCGCGCGCGCGCTCATGTCTGTATGTGTTGGCGGGCATGTGTGTGCATGTGTATATGGATGCCAGTGGTCAACATCAGGTATCTTTCTCAATCATTCTCCACCATATAGTTTGAGACAGGGTCTCTCATTGAATCTAGAAGACCTCCCAAATGCTGGGATTACAGACACATGCCACCACCCCTGGCATTTTTTAAGGTTCTAGGTACCTAAACTCAGGTGCCTATGCTTGTGTGACAAGCACTTTACTAACTGAGCTCTCTCTAATTCCTCGTATTCTACTGCCCTCAAGGTTGTCTAAACTAAGGAAGGTGTATTGTGCTATTTGAAAAGTACTGCAGATGTTGAGGGTAGCCATGTATGGACCAAAACTAGTATCCCTCCTTCCCTAATCCACTTTTAGGAGGTGGAATGCCTGGACATGTATGCCCAGTGCTGAGAGGTTGGCTCCAGGTGGGGGCTCCCCATGCCAACTGCAATATTCTCCAGCTCCCACTGGCCCCCTGCTGCCACCCTGAAAGTGAAAGAATATGTCTTTTCCAGAGCACTAATGCCCTCTGCCAGGAGCTGGGACGGAGAACCCTGGACTCTCTATGAGATTAAGGCTTCCTGGAGACTAAAGAAAGCTGGAAAGAACTTATCCTATTTATTGTCTCCCCAAGAAGGGCAACTTCCTCATCTTTGAGGCCACCAAATCTCCCAGAGTTTGTTTTTGTTGTTTGCTTAAAGCTCCTTGTCCCATTTCCCTGCCTGTGCCATTCTAGCCCTTTCTGGTGATGGCAGAGGCACTCTGACAGCCTTTCTCAGAATCCCTCCGCCCTCCCAGCTCTTCCTTCATGTCTCCTCCATGGCAGCTGCCCTTTGGAGGCTACCACTGCTTTCATGAAACTACCAATTTAAATGCCAGCACTGTCACTAGCCAAGAACTCGGTGGCGTGGAGTCATCTCAAAATCATCTTTTAAATCAACTCTGCACAAATTTGCCTCATCCTTTCTCAGCCTTTGCCACTTCCAGCAAGCTCCGTGATTAGCAGCGTGGCGCGCAGCCTCTCCTGTCTGCAAGGGGAGAAGTCTAATGAAACTGCTCTCAGCGAGGGGGAGAGGCTCGTGCTCCGGTGCTTCTGGAATAAGTGTGACTGGGTCTGCCTGGTCCCCTGTCATTCTGGCATGCTCCTGTTGCCAGGACTTGGCCATGACCGCAAGATGTACTCAGTGGTAACAAGCTTGGTAATTGCTAATAAAATTTAAATGGCTGCAAACTCACAGAACATCAAAAGAGAATTTTTCCCCCCCCTGGCACATGCAGACATACCTTGCTGATCCAAGTTAGGCTGTGACCATGCAGTCTCTACTTGTATTCTCTAACAAATACAGTGCATTTTCATCAGTGACATAGCTCATGTGCTTAATAGAATTTTTTAAAACTTTTTTTTTAAAGGCAGAGGGAGGACTTGCTCTTTGCCTACCTTTTATTTATTTATTTATTTGAGAGAGAGGAAGAGGGAGGAGGGAGGGAGGAGAGAGAGAGAGAGAGAGAGAAATGAGAATGGCACAGCCAGGGCTTCCAGCCCCTGCAAACGAACTCCAGATGCATGCACCACCTTATACATCTGGCTTACATGGGTCCTGGGGAATCAAACCGAGATCCATTGGCTTTGCAGGCAAGTGCCTTAACTGCTAAGCCATCTCTCCAGCCCATGGAATTTTTTTTTAATCCAGAGACTGGTGAGAAAATAATTATAAAAAGAGGCTGTGGTGCATTCTTACCAGGCAAATGTGTGGCCAGAGAGAGCCTGTGCTAAGGACTCCAAGGTTGAATTTCTGATGGTCTAGAGAGGGAGGGGTGGAGGTGGAGCACCTTTGGGTCAGAACGGTGACTGTGTACCCCTCCTTAGAAAGCAGTTCAGGCACTTTTGCCTCTTGACATAGTCCCATAAAATGTCAGATGTATCTTACGTATAAAAGCTTGTCATGACCGTTTTTAGAATTGGTGGCAGGAGGGGAAGAGACAGAAACAGGTAACATGCAGGTAGGTATTCCATGTCCTACAGGCACGACTCAGCTTCAGATAAATATCAAATTAAAATACTGAGTTTGCCTTCCTTGAGAAGGTGACATTTGCATATGTTTGTGTGCTTATTTCTGCCACCCAGGCCTTTTATTTTGAGAGAATGAGGGTGGGGAGGCAGACCGCCAGTACCCGAGATTCTCCTTGGCATTTATATATTTCAGGATCTGAATCCTGGCTTGGCTCCACCTGTCTCTTAATGGATAGAAGGTTTCTTTACTTCTCCTGTTTTTTTTTTAATTTAAAAATATTTTAAATTTATTTTAGAGAGAGAATGGGTGTGCCAGGGCCTCTAGCCACTGCAAACAAACTCCAGGCACATGAGCCATCCTTGTGCATCTGGCTTACGTGGGTCCTGGGGTATCAAACTGGGGTCCTTTGGCCTTGCAGGCAAATGCCTTAACCACTGAGCCATCTCTCTAGCCCTTCTGGTTTTTTGTCTTTGTTTTTGTTCTTTTTAGGATCTAGTGGTAAAATCCAGGAAAGTCGCTGGCCTCCTGAGGGAGATGAGGACAAGAGTTGAGTAGTGGTTTCTTTGGAGGGCAGAAGGAGACAAGCCATCTCACGGCCATCACGGACTGTACGGAGCTAAAAGAGGGAGTTTCAGGATCAGGCCTTGATGAAGTGGGTGAACAGGCAGCGGGGGCTCCTCTGACCTACTGTACCCTTTGGACATCTGGTATGGTGTGTGGGGGTTATATGCTTATGTGAGTGGGTGCATACATGTGCCCATGAGCGTGGAGGCCAGAGGACGACCTAGGGTGTTGTTCCTCTGGACCATCCACTTCTGTTGAGATACGGTCTCCCACGGGCCTGGAACTTGCCTCATTAGGTGAGACTGGCTGGCCAGTGGGCCCCAAGGAGCCACTCTTTTCTGCCTCCCCTGCCCTGGGATAACAAGTGCTCGTCACAACGCTGCTTTTTATGTGGGTTCTGGGGCTTGAACTCAAGTCCCCATATGTGCAGCGTAGGAACTTCACTGACTGAGCTATCTCTCTTCTTCCCCATCCGACCCTTGGACATGATGAACATTTTGGTCAGGGAAAGGTGGGCTAGGGGCTGGCCCCTCCCCTTGGCCGTGCATGCTGCCACCATTGCTCTGGCATGTTACCTTAGCCTCGTCACTGAGCTCCCAGCACTACTGCTCTCTGATGCTCATAGCACATGTTGACCCAGCCCGCGGCCTGTGGGACAGAACAGATCCCGAGTTCACAGGAGCAGATCATCTTGACACAGAGCATAGCAGTCTATTACTCGGTATACCTCATTAAAACCTAAGCTAAGTTTGTTCCCAGTTCTCTAGTAGGAGGGCCACTGGCCTTTGTGACACTGAGAGGTGACAGAGAGCAATTACCTACTGTCCACAGTGCTTTTGTGTGGTGTAGCAGTGGCAGTAATGGGTGCTGTGACTGAAGTCTGGGCCACAGCATCCCCATCCCTCCTCATTGTTGGGCCCACTCTGAGCTTCTCCTAAGATGGACAACAGAAGTGAAATTCCACCCTTTCTCCTCTTCTCCACTTAGTCTTCCCAGTGTGTTATGTGTTGGGGTCTTCTTATTCTGTCTGGGCTGCTAGACTTAAATCAGCCAGTCAGTGGGTGGTGTGTAAACATTCACTTCTCAACGCTTCTGGAGACTCGGAACTCCACCATGAAAACTTGGTACACTCAGTGCCTGGTGAGGTCCCAGTTCCTGTCTTTATTTAAACAGGTTTTTTTTTTCTTGTTGTGTGTCACGCAGTGGATGGAGTGACCCTACTTCCTTGTCCTCTCTTTCAAGAGCACTAGTATCACCCATGGGGGCTTCACTGTAGTCCCCTAGTCAGTCCACAAGGGCCTCAACATTGATACCATCCTGTTGAGGTGAAGTTTCAGGCTCTAGATTAATTCTGACATTCAGTCCATAGACCAGAGGTTGATCACAATGGTGATTTGGAGAATAACCTGTTTGCTGTCCCTGTTTTGGGGATGGGCTGTGAGGAGAAAGAAGAGGAGGAGGAAGTGAAGGGTGAAGAAAAGGAGGAAGAGAAAGACAAGGGTGAAGAAAAGGAGAAAGGAAAGAGGGAGGAGAAGGAAGAGGAGGACAGAAGGAAAAGAAAAGGAAGAAAAAGAGGAAGAGAAAGGGGAAAAGAAGGGAGGGGAGAAAAGAGGAAGGCAGGAGGAGGAGGAAGACTGGGAGGAAGAGGAGGATAGGACGAAGATCAGGAAGCAGCAGCTGTCAAGAGAGAACCTGGACAGCAGTGTGGGTTAAACAGTGGTCCTCCAGGCCTGGGGGAAGTCCTGGAGCTGCAGACACCCATTGCCAGAGCCCCGAGTCTACTACAATTGTGCAGGGATGAGCCTGTGTTAGCATGAGCAGCCCACGAGGAAGCGGCTTTGGTCTGCGCATGGTGGTGGGTCTGGAGGGGCAGTAGCTGGGATGCCAGGTAGTTCTGCTCTCTGCCCCAGGACATCCAGTGGTACCTTTCCTAGCTGCTGTGGTCATTGATGAGCTGCATCCATGCATTCATTTAAAAAAGTTATAAAGCACCTACTGTGTACTTGAGAAAAATGAGTAACAAAGAAACCCTGGGCCAAGATCTACGGAGGGACAAGACAGTGAGCAGACATCTGAGTGGGGGTGACCCATGCTGGGCATGGGACCGGGCTGGGTGCTGTGACATCCTAGGGGAAGGACAGCTGAGCTTACCTGCAGCGTTCAGGGAATGTTGCTGGAGACAGCCAGGTCTAAGCTGGGACTGGAGGGAAAAGATGCATGCCGTCAGCAAGCAGTGTGTCCCAGCCAATCCAGAGGCTATAACAACTGGCCTTGGACTTAAGCAGCACAAGGGTGTATCTTATAGTTCTGGAGGGTGAAGTGGCTGGATTGTGGGGGGTTCTCTTCCCAATGGCAGTTTGTCAACTTTCCATTGCATCCTCACGTGACAGAAAGAGGGAGAACAGAGTTCCCTGTCCCTTTTGAAAGGTGCTGATCCCAGGGTGAGGGCTCTGTGCTTACAACCTGTCCCTAACACCCTCACACTGGAATCATGAATTTGAGGGACCCATACCTGCAGTGTGGAAGGAGTTTCATGGGCAGGGAGAGCCGAGCACAGCCCAGAGGGTAATGAGGATGGCCCAAATTTAGCCCTGTCTGGAGGTCCTGAGGCTGGCAGGGTGAAGAGGGGCGTCTTTGAGAAGCACAGCTTAGGCTCGTGGAACAGGGCCTCTAGTAGCCACTAGAAGGAAGTAACTTTGTGGTTGATGGTTAAGACGAGGGCTCTGGAGTCTCATCAGAGGACTAAATTGTCCTTGATCACCTTCGCTGTGTGATCCTGAGCAAGCCACTTTACCTCTCTGTACCTCAGTTGTCACACTGCACAATGAGATTGCAGTACTTCCCATGTCACCGGCTTGTGAAGACTGACTCCCCCATGAAGCCCTTAGAGCAGTGCCTGCCACACTGTAAGCCTCCATACGTGCCTGTTACACTTCCGCCAGTACCTCACATTTAATTCTCCTGAAAAAATGTCGCGGTGAAAGAGCCTCAAAGGCTTGTCTGCTGTCAGCTGACAGTATGCCAAGACTAATGTGCATTTGGGGAAGAATGAGTGAATATTGTAGGTTTATGTTGATGGCTCTGCATGAAGATGCTCAATCTGAGCCACCGAAAGGAAAGAAGGGAGGAAAGAAGGAGGGGGGTGGGAGGGAGGAAGGGAGGAAGGAAGGAAAAGAGAGGGGCTGGAGAGATTGCTTAGTGGTTAAGCGCTTGCCTGTGAAGCCTAAGGACCCCAGTTCGAGGCTCCATTCCCCAGGACCCACGTTAGCCAGATGCACAAGGAGGCACACGCATCTGGAGTTCGTTTACAGTGGCTGGAGGCCCTGGTGCTCCCATTCTCTCTATCTGTCTCTTTCCCTCTCTCTCTGTTGCTCTCAAATAAATACATAAAAATTAAACAAAAAAATTTTTAAAGAGAGAAAGAGAGAGACAAATAAAAGAAACACAAAACATTTTCTTTGAGTTTGCCCCTGAATAACAACAATGAGATGGAGGTCTAGGCTGCCCACCACCTAGGGCTCCCAGCTGCTAAGGATGGCTCCCAGCTGGTATTTCTTAAAGTGTGGTTGGTGGATCACCTGACTTGCCTGTTAATACAGACCTGGGCATCACTCAAAGCCTGTGGGGAATCTCCTAAGCAGAGGAGTCCAGAATCTGCACCTCCACCAGCAGCCTAGGTGAGTTGGGGGCTCACTGCATGCCAAGTACATGTGTCTTGAGTAGATTGACAGTGTCTGTGAATGAAGATGTTGCTTGGACAAATCTTGAGTCCTGAGCATCTTCCCTTATGTTGGTAGGAGAGACATCCAGCACATTATCCCTTCTTGCAGGGGCAGGTAGGTGAGAGGCACCACAGTGAGGTGGTTGGCCTCAGAAGCAAACCCTTCTGACAGAGATCACTAAGTAATATGAGGGCCACCATAACAGGGCCTCGCTCTTTTTTTGCTCTTAAGGTCCTTCCATGTGTATTATCTCCAGAAGACTTCAGATGGACCCCTGGTACTTTCTTGCAATGTCTGTGAGAGAAAATGATTTCACCTGAGCCAGAAATGAAATTCTCAGCAAGAGGTGTCTGGCCTTGAGAAATCTTGACAAGTAATGCTAACGAGATTATCTCCAGTATCAGTGGGTATGTCGGGCTGGGGTGGAGTGATGGTTAGCTCTTCCTTTCTCACCTCTTGTTTTTGTGTAGGAGGAAGTATGTGGCATGCTTGAGCATACGAAGCCTGACACAGGCAGGCCTGGGCTTATCCTGTTTTTTGTTTTGTATGTACAACACATTATTTAATCTCTGTTGCCCCAGTTTTTTTTGTCTGTGAAATGAAGAAATAATAAAATACTATCTCCCTTGTATTAGTTACTTTTCTAATTGCTGTGACCAAATACTTGACAAGAAGCAAGGAATAGCAGCAGGAAAGTTAGGCAGCTGGTGAGGTGCCCTCAGTCAGGAAGTGGAGCCAAGTAAAGAAACTTTCAAGGCCTGGCCCCAGCTGCTGGCCAGTGTTCAAACACATGAGCCTATGGGAGTCATTCACATTCAAACCACAGTACCCCCATGGAGTTCAAATACACATCTGTACTTGTTAAGTATTTAGGATAATGCATGATGGCCTTTATTTATTAGCACTTGAAGAATTAGCCATTATTATTAATACCACTACAATCTTTAAATGTGTCTGATTGGTAGAAAGTATGACGAGAAAGCCCACTCAGGTCTCCAAACTGCAAGTGTGAACAGGCCGGCGTGCCTGTTGTCAGCTTTGGGTGCCAAACACTGGCAAGAGGAAACTGGCAATAATACCCATGCGCCCGTCCCCAACAATATACTGACTCCCAGAGGCATTAATTCCCAAATCTCCATCAGCTGGGAACCTAGCATTCAGAGCACCTAAGTTTGTGGGGGACAATTTTTCATCGAGTGTCCTTGATCCTGCCCATGGCTGTCTAGTGTACCATTCAGAGACCAAGTCTGTTACAGTTTGAGAGGGCCCCAGGAGAAGCTGTAGATCTCTCTTTACAGGAAATCATCCCGTTAACTCCACCCAGATAGGTGATGCACAGGGCTCCCCTGAGCTCCATGCTCTGTCCTTTGCCTTGCAGAACATGTTTCAGAAGAAAACAATAAGCTGTGGGTCATGTAATCATTCTGATGTGAACCAACTTTGGCAGATGTGAATGACTGAAAATGACACATACGTGAAACATGCTTTCTTTGGTCTTGTTTATGTCCCTGGATTTGTGCCAGTCCTCCACCCTTCTGTATTTTGGAAATATTTTATTTTCCATTGCTGATAGAGAACAAAGGCAGGTTAGTGTCATCACTTGCTTTGTCAAAGTCTGCCAGACTTTTCCTCCTGCCAATCAACAGTCATCCTTGAAGTTTCATTTTTAAGGAAAATTACAGTGGCATAGCACCCTATTGATCCATGTTTGGCTGCAGAAAACCTGAGTCAAACAATACAAAACAAACAATTGGAAACAATGCAGCACTGCTGGATGAATTGTAGGGTAGGCATATGCTGCAGCGGGCAGGGGAGGGGCACAGCCTGCATGGCTCTTAGAGTGAGAGTTTACTGTCTGAGCTTTCCTTTCCTTCTAAGTCGAAACTGCCCTCCTCCCTAGCACATTCCCAGAAATACTGATCACATATAGAACTGATGTCACTTGGTTCTTTGACTTGTCTGCTGGTGTAAATACAGAACTGTGAAACACAAGCAGGAGAATTGCACGTTGGAGGCCAGCCTGGGCTATCTGGTAAGATCCTGTCTCAGAGAAACCAAACAAAAAGCAATTAAAAACAAACAAACAAAGCTAACCAGCCAAGCAAACAAAGAAATGTGACTATGTGTGGATGGATAGAACATGGTTTAATGGTAGATTGATGGTTAGGTTGATAAGTGGATGGATAAGTCAGTGGATGAATGGATGAGTTGACAGATGTGTGGACTGATGGACTTACCAATGGGTGGATAGAAGTCAGTTGGTAGACTATTGGTGAGATGAATGGATGGATTCATGAGTAGATGGTTGAGAGGATGGATGAGTAAGTTGATGGATAGCTGGAAGAATGGATGGGTAGACGATGGATGGGGTTAATAGATAAGTTAATAGATGAATGGGTGATCAGGTAGGTGGATGGATGCATGTCTGAATGGATAGATGAGTGGGTAGATTGATAGATCCATGACTCAGTGAATGGATAAAAAGGACATCTCAAGCCAGGTGTGGTGGCACACGCCTTTAATCCCAACACTTGGGAGGCAGAGGTAGGAGAATCACCATGAGTTCGAGGCTACCCTGAAACTACATCATAAATTCTAGGTCAGCCTGAGCTAGAGTGAGACCCTACCTTACCTCGAAAAAACAAAACAAAGAAAAAAAAAAAAAAAGGAAAAAGGACATCTCATATCTCCTTCCAGAAACCTTTTCCACCCCAGGTTAGGTAGGTATGCCGTTTTCCTGCTCCCATAGAGATGTCCTTTTGTATCTTGGGCTTGTAGAGTAGTAGATACAGAAGGGTTTGTAGGTGCTATCTTTCAATCAATATCTGAAGGGTTGCCCAGCCAGTAAAGGGTCTGGATGCCTCTTGTTTGGTTACCCCAACAACAAACAATCAGCTTCTGACGCTTGGGAAATGCTCAGTACACATTTGCCGAACGAATCAATGAAACGGTGAAAGAACAATGGCTGTTTACAAAGACTTGTGGGGTAAACTGTTGCTTGCTTGTGCACCTTTCACATTCGTTCTAAGACTGGTTTTCTCTTACCAAGGAGCCAGGTGGAATTACTAAGCTGGAATAGGTTTCTTCTCATTTGGAAAGCACCCCCCCACCCCACCCCCCCATCCCCCCACCCCCCGCCGCCACTGCCGCCGCATGAGTTTTATTTCCTTTTTTTTTTTTTTTTTTTTTTTTGCCATTCAGACTTTATCCTCTCCCTGTAGCTGTCCTGAAGGAGAGAAATAACAATCATCGATGGCAGGTGGCAATTTCAGCAAAGCCACACCACAGGAGAGAACACTACACCTCCTCCTCTTGCTTTCTGGTACTCTATACAGTCAGAGAAACTTCTCTAGTCATGAACTATGGACATGATCACTGAAAGTATAGTCTTTGCACATGAGTTTTAAAGGGGTCACTTGGATGTTTCACTTTAACACCCTGTCTTCATAGTCTCTCTTTCTATCTTCACAACCCCAATGCCTGCTTGTTAATTACTTATGCTTCTGGAAATAAATATTCTCCCAGGTTCTTTCCATTTTTCTTTGGGTCCCAAGGGCTTGGAACCTTTGGAAAGATCCCATCAGTCAACTTTTGCACAGACGCCTATTGCCATTAGCTCCGTCACTGGGTCCTGATGCTTTGCTGGATTTAAGATAGAGGCAGGGGCTAAGAAGGGGCTTTCATGTCCAGGATCCATGGGCATCTTGCAGCTTCTGCACTTAATTCCAGGCTTATGGATACTCATGGTGCTTATCCCAGCTCCAGGGGAGGGGCAGATAGTATTATCAGAAGAGTCAGCCCAGAAGACTGAACCTTCCCCAGCTCAGCTGTTGCCTGTGTAGCCTTGGCACCCACGTTCAAGGGAGAAACCAGGACCCTTAAAGATCTTTACCTGGGGCTCTGTTGTTTTTATTTTTGTTGTTGTTGTTTTTGCAGGTCTATATGTTTCTGTGTTTGTATGGGTATATGTATACATGTGCTTTCATGTGTGTGGAGGCCAGAAGCCAATGTCAGGGGTTCCTACCACTCCCTCCCCAGTGCTGGGATTATAGGCATGTGCCGCCATGCCTAGCTTTATGGGTAACTCATGTTTTCATGGCAAGCACTTTACCCACTGAGCCCATCCTCCCAGGCCCCTATGGCTCTGCTTGTGTATTTGGTACAGAGAATCAGATCTTGTTGCGAATGAGCACTCTGGCTCTTTGAGGCCTTAGCTTCATTTCCAGTGTGGCTCAGTCATCTCTAAGCACCAGGCACCTGTGCTTGGGCCCACTCTCTGGGAAAATACAGATGATTTTCTGGCATATGTGTAAGAATGGGTAAGGCCAGGTTTATGTAGTGCAGAGTGGTGGGATCCTAAAGGAGAATACAGTGTAGGGACTCGGGTCAGATGGACTTGGTGTTAACAGTGCTGAAACTATGCATACCAGGCACTGTGCCCAGTGATCAGCATGGATGATCTCATTAAGACCTCACATCACTCCATGAACTAAGTCCCACTGGTGTCCCTCTCATACAGGCAGAGAATTGAGGCTTAGAAGTAACTGGCTGAGTTAAGTAAGTGGCTTGGATGGCACAGCCAGGCTGTGAAAGCAGACATCCTAGCTAGAGTGGGCCTGAACCACTCTGTTATGCTGCCCCCTGCAGGCAAGTGCCTGGCATAGACAGTCTTTGCAGAGGAAGTTTTAGGGCTACCTGGAGTTCAGAGTGCATTTGGAGTGTCTTGTGGAATATTTTCCCCTCTGCAAGAAGCGAGTTTGCATTTATGAATCTGAAGTCAGTCCTGGAGGGTGCACAGGGGCTTGAAGACTCAGAACCTCCATGGGAGTATCTCTTTGGGAACCTGTCCTGTCTCCTATAAAAATCAGCAGCAAGGGGCTGGAGAGATGTCTTAGTAGTTAAGCGCTTGCCTTTGAAGCCTTAGGACCCTGGTTCAAGGCTCAACTCCCCAGGACCCACATAAGCCAGATGCACAAGGTGGTGCATGCATCTGGAGTTCCTTGTCAGTGGCTGGAGGCCCTGATGTGCGCTCTCTCTTGCTCGCTCACTTGCTCTCGCTCTCAAATAAATTATAAATAAACAAAAATTTTAAAAAATCAGCAGCAGGCATAACTCAAGGCACTGTGCACTAATAATGTCTGGCAGATGCCTAGTATCTCTCCCACATCTCCAAAACCCTCTCTAATGTGCAAGCCAGAGTTTCTCTCAGAAGGCATGGGAGGTGGGGGCATAGGGAGGCTGCACAGTGATCCTGGCTCAGTAGGCATAAGCCAAGGTGGAGAGTCTGAATAGTTCACAACCCTCCAGGTGATTACTGATGCTGCTGGTCTGAAAGTCTGCACTTCAGGATCTAGATGAGTGCATGATTCCAGGGACAAGGCTGGCTCTATCTGAATGACCTCAAGTCCTCCGAAAGCAGTGAGCCTGGCCTGAGGCCCAGGAAGCTGTAGTTATTCCAGACTCCAGCCTGTGAAATGCTACCCCACTCTGTGCTTTCTGATGGTCAAGATCCTGCATGGACTGAAGCCAACTTGGGACATGTTCATAGGTGGGGACAGTGGCTCACTTGGGTCCTGTTTCCCTGGGTGTGTCCGATGCACACCTGAGCTTGAGAACTCTTGCCACCACTGCCTCCTTACACCTTATCTAGTCTCTCCTTCAGGCCTGAGTTCTGCCCGCCCCTGCTCTAGCCGAATGTGACCCCTCAGTCTTTTTTGGCCTGGCTTTTGTATCTAGTCCAGCGTTAAATTTACCCCCGGGAAAATGTCTAGGAATCTCCTAACTGCCCATCCTGCAGGGGTGGACATTGTCTTTACTTTCCCTTCAGGCAGCACTGGACAGGGCTGACCACATCCTCCTCCCTCCTCCATTGCTGGCTGACATTCCACCCGCCATTTTCTGGCTGCCGTGCTTCCTCCTTAGTCCCCTTCCTGGACGATCATTCCTCTGGAACTGAGCTCTGCCTTTCTGTCTATATCCTCTGGAGATTTCCTCCATTCCCATATACTAGTGATAGCCAGACTCTTTGTTCCAGAGGAATCTTCCCAGGCCACATGCTTTTTTTTTTTTTTTTAAGTGTATACGTTGTATGGATATATCATGTGTTAGTACATCATTATTTCCCTCCTCCCTGCCCCCACTCCACTGAGGGCCCTCCTCAGTGGGATTGCTGGTGTTCCCAGTGGGGTTGTGGGTTATGACTTGTGAGAGCAGCAGTCCATCATTGTAGGGCGGGGGGCAATGCCTCGGGAAATTCCCTCTTACCCTGTGGCTCTTGAAATCTTTCTGCCCCCCTTTTCCACAACATTCCCTGAGCCATGGTGGGTGTGTTTTAAGTCTACTTTAGTGTTGAGCTCTCAGCAGCTTCTGGATTTCTGCTTTGGTATGTGTTGAATATCCTCAGTGTCTGTCTCCATCACCCCAGTGCAGGGTTGTCAGGCTCACCATGCAAGCAGCACTCTTGTTCATCTCACCAGTTCCTCTGTGCTTTCACCTGGGCCTTAGCTAACGGGCAAGGGGTGATTCATCTTCTGCCAGAGAGTCAACTGTCTTGTCTTGTCGATAGATTTTGATTGTCTTTGGTTCTTGCTACCTTCTGAGAAAGAAAAATTCCACAAAGGAGAGTGAGATTATCCTAGGTTAAAGGGGATAAGCATTGTTAATTTAGAGAGATTTTGATGAATTTAGCCCCTCTTATGGCCAATGCCTAGTGGGAGCTTGTCATTGAAGACCATGATCTTGGTCTCCATAAGATTCTGACTTGATTCCCACTTCCAGCCATAGGTTCCTTTCCACTGAGAGGATCTCTTAGACAGTCAGAAAGCCATTCGTTACTCACTAAGGGTGGTTACCACCATTGCACAGGTGTATACATCTTGTCAGGCTTGCTGCTTTTGTGTAGCAGTTTCCCCTGCCCGCTCAAAGTGTTGTTGGCCACTTCCCCCCAGCCGCTCATGCAGAGGTTTCTAGCAGTATATGGGCTAACCATCTGGGACTGGCTTTTTGCCAGATTCTTTCCAGATTCCAGCCGGTTCCGTGTTGGCAGCATGTGATGTCCTCAGCAATAGGATTTTACTTTTTACCTTCAGCAGATAAGCAAGTGCTTTGACAGAAGCCTGTCTTGTTTGGGGAGCCCTGTGGGCCTCTGCTATCAGCAGCTCAGTGTGGGTAGTAATGGATTTCTAGTCCTGGGAGTTACATACAGGCCAGAGCTAAATGTTTTAAGGTTAGGCTTCATCCAACCCTCTATAGGGCCCTTCCATTTATTTATTTATTTATTTATTTATTTATTATCTATCTATTTATCTGAGAGAAAGAGAGAGCAAATGGGTATGCCAGGGCTTCTAGCCACTGCAACGAACTCCAGACATGTGTGCCATCATGTGCATCTGGCTTACGTTAATACTTGGGAATTGAACCTGGGCCCTTAGACTTTGCAAGTGTCTTAATCACCAAGCCATCTCTCCAGCCCCTCCAGGGCCTTTTTCACCAGATGACCCCCTCAGACTCCTGTTGAGGCTTATATCTTTTAGTCTACTATCCAAGAGAAAGGTTTCTGTGGTACTAATTCATTTTGGGTTTAGTTTTGTGTGTATCTTCCCCCACCAGCAGTGAATAGCAGTGAATGAAGGTTCCTCTTTCCCCACATTCTCACCAACCAGGCCACATGTTTGATGGAGCCACTGCTTCTGGGCCCACCATCGTGGCGGTAGAGCAGATGTGGGCCCTAGAGTCAGCCAGCCTGGAACATATCCTGGTCTTGCCACTTCGTTATCAAGAAATCTCCAGATCATGACTGAACTGGGCTACAGTTTTGTCATGGGGCAGTGCAGGAAGGGGGAATGCAGCGCTTCAGCTAGGCAGATTTCAGCCTGACTTCACTGCCCTCTGAGCCTTCACTAGATGTCCATCTGGACTTTTTAGCTACTTGGAATGAAGAATCAGAAGTATAGCAGCCTGCAACAGCCTTCAGATCCTCCATGGAATCCAGTGAGACTTGGAAGGGTCTTACAAGGCCTACCTTAGCTGACCTGCCTCTCGTTGCAGGCAGCTTTCTCCGTGCACTCTGTCCATCCGCCCTGCCCACATCACTTTGCCTTTGCTCCTTCCCTCTGTCCTCCTGCTGCAGCGTGGAACCCCCATCAAGCTGCTCACTTCTACATGAGCAAAGGGCTGCGTCTCCCTTCCTGCTTCTGTTCCTACTCAGGGGCTCTTGTGAAGCACTGACTTGATTAACTCATGCCTCTGTGTCCCCTTTACACTGCATGAAATTATTGACAGTTTTTATATATTCAGATAATGCATTTTGATCATAATCTCCTCTCATTACCTTCTCTTTGCCTCCGTATCCCTCTTCCCTTGAACCCCTTCTTCTTTCCAAATAGTCCCTCTTCTACCTTGAGGTGCTGCTTTTTATTAATTACCCACCCATAATCCATGATAAAATTAAATGAGCCTCCTTTGTAGAATGACATTAACTGTGAGATCATGAATGCAGTGACTGTGCCATGTCTGGAAGACTGTTCCATGGCACTCCTCCCCATCCTTTGGCTCTTCCATTCTTTCTGCCATCTCTTCCTCGGTGTTACCTGAGTCTTTGAGGGGCTGATGTAGATGTCTCATTTAGCACTGAGTACTCCAGTGTCACTTATCCTCAGCACTTTGGTGAGGTTTGAGTCTCCCCGGTAGTCACCACTGTCTGCAGCAAGAAGCTTCTCTGACCAAAGGTGAATGTAGCTCTAATCTGCAGGTATAAACATCAATATTTGCAAGGCAGTCTGATGGGCACTACAGAGCCGTATAGATAAACAATAGTAGTAGCTTTCCTACTAGGGCCATAGGCTTTTGACTAGATTTTCAGTACCAGGTATGAGTTCCATCCTTATGGGGCAGGTCTCAAATCCAATCAGAGAGCAGTTGGTTACTCCCATAACGGTCACCCCACTATTGTGCCAGTCGGTACATTTTACCTGGCTGGTGAGTTGTATAGCTTTCAGGATCTGCTACTGGGTTAAGGCTATCAGGGACTGAGAGGTGGCTCAGTGGTTAAAGGCACTTGCTTGCAAAGCCTTCTGGCCCAGGTTCATTTCCCCAGTACCCATGTAAAGCCAGATGCACAAAAATAATGGGCACATGTGTCTAGAGTTTGTTTGCAGTGGCAAACCTCGCTTCCCCCTCCTCTCTCTCTCTCACTCTCAAATACATTTTTTAAAAGGGCATTTAATGATTTTCTCCCCCAGCAGGCTGCATAGCACTTTCCAGCACTGTGACAACTACCCAGCAGGAAGGAGGCTTCAGCTCAGTTCCCACTTGATTTCTCAGTATACTGCAACAGAAGCATGTGGTGTTTTCAGAAATATGGTCTTACCATCTACTTTTATTGTGCAACCAAAAACACACACTGCGTGCTTTCGACATTAGGCTTACACTGCTAGAATTGGGTGCTGTGGGAATGGAGGAATGGGTGAGTGACACTAGGACAGAGGGCCGATGACTGAATTGTATTAAAAAGGGAATTTATTGTCCAACAGTAGTTGTTTTCAGGCCTGAGAGTCAAAAGAACCCAGTAGCTGCTCAGTCCATGTGGCTGGATGCCTCAGCAGTCCTAATCCAGCACTGAAGGCCTGGAGGCTTCCTGGAGAGTCACTGCTCTTCAGGCCACACTGGAAAGCTTTGAAGACTTGGTTCCATTGCTGATGAAGGATAACCAAACCAGACAGCTGCAAGTACAAGTGAAGGCACTCGCCAGCAAGTAGCACAGGCAGCCAGGCAGGAAAAGGGGGCTGTGTCCTCTCAGCGCTTACTCCTATGTAGCCCACACAGGGAAGGCTGCCCACTTTGGAGGAAGGACTCACTCTGGAGGAAGGACCTTCTCCTTCAGTTAATCCTAACTGGCAGCAGCCTCAGAGACTGGCCCAAGAGGAAATGAAATGTTTGTGTATTACTAATGAGATCAAGTTGACAGCCACCACACCTTCCTTTCATTCTCTACAGGTCTTTTGAAGAAAACAAATCAAACGAGACACTCCCCTTAATGACTATCCATCATGTCTAGAACCTCAAATCCAAATCTGCCTGCCTCTCAGAGTCACTGTGACTCCCTCTCCCTGGCCCCTGCTCTGCTCCCCTGCCGCCCTCCCTTCTGTCCATGCTTTCCACACTCAGGCCTGCTCTGTCCCCTCACCCTGTGTCTTCAGATCTCACTGTACTGCTTGTGCCTCAGATGTCCTCGTCCTCATCACTCACATTGGGCACACAGCAGTCATCGCCTGTGGGATTGTGTTACAACACCTCGTAGCACTCAGCACTGTTTTTCTTTCTTCTTGTTCCATGGGAATGAGACCTCTCTTGCCTTGCACAGGCTCTGGCCACAGCGCTTAGACCAGTGCCCACCACATAGTCAGTCGTCTGTAGTGACAGCAATGGAAGTCTGTGGCCTGTGCTTTGTAGTGGAGTCTAGGAACTGCTGGCAATGCTTTATTTACATCTAGTCCCCATGACAGCACTGTCACTTTCAGTCCATGATCATCATTTCTGTTTTACAGTTGAGGAAACTGAGGCACCAAAAGTTATGCAACTTGGCAACTGTCAAGTGGCTAGAAGGTGGCAGAGCTGAGATTTGAACTTAAGTGTTGTGGCTCATAAAAGGTCAGATTTAAGGTTTTGGCTTCCCATCTCATTCCTCACTACTGACCGTGTTTGCTTTGTTATCTTTGACCACTAGGAAACTCAGACTAAAATTTGCTCCCTGATGGGAAGAATTTCATACCATATGGAATGCAATTCCTTCCATCTCTTTTGCTTCTCTCATAGCAAATATTTTGGCTTCTTGTTGGGCGTGGTGGCGCACGCCTTTAATCCCAGCACTCGTGAGGCAGAGATAGGAGCATTACCATGAGTTCGAGGCCACCCTGAAACTACATAGTGAATTCCAGGTCAGCCTGGATTAGAGTGAAACTCTACCTCAAAAAAATATTTTGACTTTTTAAAAAATTGATTTCTTTTCCTAAACTAGCTTGAAAGGTTTAGGAAAATAAATTATGGATTTATAGTAAATAAATATATATGTAAAGTGTATCCCTGGGCAAGCTACTTAATCTCTCTTAATGTTGTCTGTATGGTACTGGGAGTCATTCTTGCCACACAGTGTTGGGGGGAGTATAAATGGACAAAGCCCAGGGCTCCTGATAAGCATTTAACAAGTGTCCATGTCTTTTCCTATTCCTAATTTTCATGAGGGTGAGAGATCCTAGCACCAGAACCTAGCTCAGTCAGAGCTGGAATGGGGCATAATGCATCTACTGAGCGAGCTTAATATATTTACAGAGTTATTCCTATACACTGCTAACTAGTGAGCTCTGGACAGAGACCCTTAGTATGTCTTCTGAGTCTTCCTGTACACCACTAAGGATGAGCTCCAGACACACACCCTTAATATGTCGACCTAGTTACCCCTATACACTGCTGTGAGCTCTGGACACAAATCCCTTAATTTGTCTACTGAGTCCTCCTATACACAACTCACTAGTGAGTTATGGACACAGACCCCTTAATTTGTCTACCGAGTCCTCCTGCACACTGCTAACAAGTGAGTTATGGGCATAGACCCCTTAATTTGTCCACCGAGTCCTCCTATACACTGCTAACTAGCGTGCTCAGATGTAGACCCTTAATATGTTTGCTGAGTCCTCCTGTATACTGGTAACTGTGAGATCTGGGCACAGTTCCTGGCTGCCCTTTTGTCCTGATTTGGATAACAATTTTGACTTGAGTAAACTGGTTTGTGAGCAGCAGAATAATACTTGGTTTAGTTAATAGAAAATAATCCATCACTGTATAGGGGACTTAAACACAGAGCCCAGCCTGACACATAGAAAACATTTACTGGAAAAATATGAATCAGACCCACAAAACCTATTTGTTACTATGTTACTATGGCCACTGGGTATTTGGCCAGTCTCTCTTTTGCTTGATTATACTGTAGTCATGAGGAACCACAACCATTAGGTATCAGTTGCATATTAGCTCATTAAATGTCCCAGTTCATATACTAATTGTTAGTGGGTGAAGCATTACTGTATTAAGATGACCCATTTCCTGGCACTTAAGCCAAATTGGGAATTTTAAAGAATGGAAAACAAGCACTCTAATTAATATGAGTACTTAGCACTTCTGATGCCAGGCTTCTTCTCATATATTCTTTTTTATTTTATTTCTTATGAGAGAGAGAGAGAGAATTGGCACACCAGGGCCTCTAGCCTCTGCAGTCAAACTCCAGACGTGTGTACTACGTTGTGCATGTGCATGACCTTGTGCACACGTTTCCTTGTGTGTATAACTGCTAAGCCATCTCACCAGTCCTCATTTATTCTTTAATTATCTTGTAAGGTTCGTTGCATCATCTTCTTTTGCAGATGAGGGAGTAAAGCCAGGCTGTTAGGTAACTGTTGTGGTTCAAATTGAAAATGTCCTGTTAGGCTCATGTGCTTGAACACTTTGGTCTCCAATTGGTAGTGCTTTTTGGGAAGGTTGTAGAACCTTGAGGAAGTGGATCTTTGCTGGAGGAAAAGGGTTACTGGGCTCAAGCCTTAATGTTTTGTGGTCGGCCCCACTTCGTTTGTTCTCTGCTTCCTTCCTGCTGACTTGACAACCAGCCCCTACTCTTGTCATGAAACATCCCTCAACACTGTAAGCCCAGAACAAACCCTTCCCTTCCTTAAACTGCTTCTGGCCAGATATTTATTCAGCCAATGAGAAAGTAACTCATATGGTAACCTTCCCAGAGGGTGCATCTGTCTGATTACAGACACAGTCTTAAGTGCTAATAGTGGTTATTTTTTCTTTAAATAAGGAAAAAGCAAAAAACAAACAACAAAATCCCAAGAGTACTGTCCTTTCTTTAACACAGGGTTCCCCAATCTTTATACAATTGACAGGTGCATGTTTTGGGCAAGGAGGACGAGAGGCCGTCCTGCACAGTGCAGGCTGTTCAGCAGTGTCTCTGGTCTGCCCGTTATAGGGCAGTGGACAGTCCCTGTCCCTCACCCCAGCATTGGCATGTGTTGCTTGGGGAGCAAACAAGAAGTATTGGGGAGGAGTCTGACTGATTTCACATCCTCCTCAAAACAAGAAGCACCACTCTTGTTACTGATGTTACCCGTCATCTTTCAGCCCAGGAATTCCCATAACATTTTGTTTCTTTATTTGGTTATATAAGAAAGCTATGAAGTTATACCACCAATTTTAGGACATTTTATCACTCCAAGAAGAAATACTGTATCCATTCGCTATCATTCTTCCCTCCCATTCCTTGGGAATGATTAATTGTTTTTGTCCATGAATTTGTTGTTTTTTGGACATTTCATGTAAGTGGACTCATTATTTGTATATTTTTTTGTCCATCTTCTTTCACTTATCATAATGTTTTCAGTGTTATCCATTTTGTATCATATATCAATTCTTCATTCCTTTTTACTAGCAAGTAATATTCCAGTATATAGACTGTAGGGTTCATGTCCAATTTTGAATATGGATTTAAGCTCTTTGAGCCATGGGAATTTTCTTGCCACTCTTGTGAAAAATCAATTAATGGTAAAAGATTCTCAGTTTTATTCTGTTGAGCACATGTATACTCTTATTTTACTACCACACTGACTTGATTACTCTGTTTAAAACATCCCAAAATCAAGAAGTATTACTCCTCCAACTTCATTCTTCTTTGTAATACAGTGTTGACCATTCCTGTGTGAATTTAGGGTCAGTTTTTCAGCTTCAGCCACTTTTTAAAAAATTATTTTTAATGGGAGAGAGAGAAAATTGGCCTCAGCCACTGCAGTCAAACTACAGACGCTTGTGCCACCTAGTGGGCGTGTGTGACCTTGCACTTGCCTCACCTTTGTGTGTCTGCCTTATGTGGGATCTGGAGAGTCTAACATGGGTCCTCTGGCTTTGCAGGCAAGTACCTTAACTGCTAAGCCATCTCTCCAGCCCCCAGATGAGATTCTGATAAGAGATTGCATTGGATCTGTAGATCATGTTGGGAGTCTTGCTGTCTTACAAATATTGTCTCACAGGCAAGCACTTACCCACTAAGCCATCTCTCCAGCCCTCGCAATATATGAACCTGCAATGCTGTATTAGTTATCCTTCTTGTTGCTAAGACAAAACATCTGGCAAACACTCATGTTTTAAAAAGGGTTACAGTCCATCATGGCAGGGAAGGCATGGTGGCAGGAGTGTTAAGCAGGTGGTCACATTGTACCCACAGTCAGGAAGCAGAGAGCAGGCAGGAAGTAGGTCTGAGGTATAAAACCTCATGGCCTATCCCCAGGGACCCACTTCCTCCAGCAAGGCTCCACCTCCTAAAGCACTGATGCCCTCTGGGGAACCAAGTGTTCAAACACGTGAGCTTGTGGGGGCACTTCACACTCACACCACAACATGCCTGCTTCCTTGGTCTTTAATGCCCTTGGATGAAGTTTTATAAGTGTTCTGAATACAAGTCTTTTGTTAAATTTATGCCTAAGAATTTTGCCCTTTTTGATGTTGCAATAAATGAGATTGTTTCCCTGATTTTGACCTGATTGTTCAGGGCCAGTGCAGAGAAATACAGTTGACTTTGCTGTGTTCATCTTCTATCCTACATCCTTGTCAATCATGTGAGTTCTAAGCACTTCTGTTTTTGTGTGGATTTGAGATCTTTTTAAAACAGATATTTCCATAAATAAATTCCCTTTCCTTCAGCTTTGTCTCTATCCCATGAGTTTTGATATGTTGTTCTTTGTTAACATGTAGCTCAAAGTACTTTCTAATTTTACTTCTGCTTTCATTGACTCATGAATTTAAATGAGTGTTATTTAGTGTCCGTGTATTTGTGAGTGTCACAAACTTCCTTCAGTTACTTGTTTCTAACTTCGCTCCAGTGCATTTAGAGAATGCATACTCTGTGATTCCCCTGCCTGAGGTTTGCTTCATGGCTGAATGTCTGGCTCGTCCTAAGGTTGTTTCTGGTGTCCTCGGGAAGATTGCATATGCTTCATAGTTGGGTGCTGTGTTCTAAAGACATCTGTTCAGTCTGTTTTTTTTTTAATTTTATTATTTATGATGTTAGTCAGGCCTTTGAGTTTCTTGTTGATCTCCAGCCTGTTATACCCAATATTGAAGGTATTAAACTCCCCACATAGTTATTATTGTTCATTTCTGCCAGTTTTTTTAAAAATAATTTTTACAGGGGCTTTAAAAAATATATAAACATACTGCAAATTGATTGTATTCTAATCAGGGTATCCTCTTTCATCATCTCTCTGCCCCCCCCCAACTCCATGGAGGCCCTCAGTAGGGGTTTCTGTAATCACTGTAGGGTCATGAAGGTGCCAGTCAGTTCATATTGGAAGGACAGCGTCTCACAGTATTCCTTCCCACCCTGTGGCTCTTACATTCTTTCAGTCCCCTCTTCCACGGTGTTCCCTGAGACTTGGAGGGTGTGTTAGAACTCTCCTTTAGTGTTGCGCTCTTGGCAGCCTCTTATTTTCTGATTTGATAAGTTTTTAAAAAAATATTTTATTTAGTTGTAATCAGAGAGAGTCGGAGAGAAAATGAGTCACTAGCCACTGCAAACAAACGCCAGGTGCATGTGCCACTTTGTGTATCTGGCTTTACATGGGCACTGGGGTGTTTTAGATTTTACAGGCAAGTGCCTTAACCAGTGAGCCATCTCTCCTGCCCTTTGATGAGTTTTGAGTCTCCTCTGTTTCTGCCTCCATCTCCATGGAGAAGGTTCTCTGGTGAGCAGTGAGAGAAGCACTCATATCCTTTCTAGCACTTCCTCTGCCATGTTCCTCAAGCCCTGGTGGGTGTGGTAGAGATGACTTGCCCAGTGGTAGGCACTTGGCTTTCTATTCTTGTCATTTTTGGTGGGTCCCTGGTATTCACCACCATCTGTCAGAAGCATATTCCCTAAGCATGAATGAGAACAGCATTGATCAAAGGGGATAAGCATACATTTAGAAGGCTTTTTGATAGGCAGAATCTCTCCATTTAGCCAAAAAACAGTTGAAGCTTCCCTTCTAGGGTCTGTGACCTTCTAAACCATGGGCTTCTGGCTTGGTTCTTAGTACCAAGCATAAATTCTCTGTCACTGAGCTGGCCTCAGATCCAATCAGAGGGCAGTTGATTACCCCCATAACTTATGTGCCACTTATGTGCCACTGTTGTACGATGGGTACTTCCTTCCTGACTGGTTGATTTTTATAGCTTGCAGGATCCACAGTTGCTCACGCTGTTAGTGAAGTTTTCCCCCTGGCAGCTTGCAGAGTGCTTTCCAGCTCTGTGACAGACAGCCAGCAGGGAGGGGCTTCCATCTCCGTTCCAGATTGACTTCTCAGTGTCCTCCAATGGCAGCCGGTGGTATATCTTCAGCAATAGGGTCTTACCATGTAATTCTAACCAAGCGCGTAGTCGGCATTGTTTGGGAGACTTCATAGGCCTCTCTAACCAACAGCTCACTGTGGGGGTGACCCATTTCTAGCACTGAGATTTACTAGCAGCACCCTATAATTTTAGGGTAAAGATTTCTGCACCACAGCAGAGTACTTCTGCCCAAACTCTCTCTCTAAAACTGTGACACGCTTCATGAATTTGCATGTCATCCTTGCACAGGGGCCATACTAATCTTATCTGTATCATTCCAGTTTTAGTAAATGTGCTGCCGAAGCAAACGCTCTGCCAGTTTTTACTTCATGCATTTTGGGCTCAGATTTTAGGGACATATAATTTTGTCTTCCTGATGGATTAACTATTTTATCACACAAGTCCTGCTTTGTCCCTGGGGACATAATCATCTTTTTTTTTTTTTTCTGATGTAAGCATAGCCACTCAGCCTTGTTGATTTTGGAGTTTTTGTTTATCTTTTTAGCATCCCAGGATCTTCAAATGTACAGCCAACACTGCGAGGCACTGCTCTCAGTTTAAGTTCGGAGCTGAGGATCACTGTGTTTAAAGCAAGACCCCAGTTGCCAAGAGATGATCACAGTGGAATTCACTCGTGCCTCTTGACCACTGTTAAAGGCAGGGCATGATTGCGTTGGATTCACTTGCTCTTTTCTGAAAAGAGGCCTTTACATGCTGTATCATGACAATCAGAGAAGGTTCTCCTGAGAAGACTGGTGTCACCCCCTTCTGAGCCCTAGTGACTGTCACAAAATCCCCTATTCCTGTAAGTATCATGGCACCTTCCTCCTCACGTCACAGGCCATTCCCTGTGCTGCTGGCATTGTGCTAACAATCTCTCATCGCAATTTGTTCTGAGCTCTGGGATGTGTGGGGAGGACCAGGCCAGTCATTCTGAGCGCTCACTGCCAGAGTGCTTCCTCTACCCCAGTCTAAAGCGAAGAATCAACACAGAAATGAGGGTGGCATTTATTTTGCATGTGTTTACTTGCGTGTGCATGCATGCGTGTAGAGACTAGAGGACAACCTCAGGTATCATTCCTCATCCACATTTTTTTAGTCATTCTCTGTCCTTTTATTGAAAAACAATACATTTGCATTCAGAACTTTAAAAAATATATTTATTTATTTGAGAGAGAGAGAGAGAAAGAGGCATATAGAAAGAATGGGCACGCCAGGGCCTCTAGCCACTGCAAACAAACTCCAGACGCATGTGCCACCTTGTGCATCTGGCTGACATGGGTCCTGGGAAATTGAACTGGGGCCATTAGGCTTCGCAGGCAAGTGCCTTAACTGCTGAGACATTTCCTCAGCCCTTGCATTCAGAATTCTTGATAGGTAATCATTCATCACTGCCATTTTGTTCATTGCTTTCTGGTTGTTTGGAAGACATTGTTTTTTCTTCTTTTTACTGCTTTTCCTTTATGATCTGATGTTCTTCTGTTGGTGTTCCTTGAATCATTCCTGTTTTTCCTTTGAGACAGGGCTTCTCAGTGGCCTGGAGCTTAGGCTAGACTTTCTGGCCATTGAGTCGCTGGGATCTCCCTGTCTCTGCTTCCACATAGGGTAGCTTTAGAAGGAAAAATAATACATCAGAGTTTGGGGTCAGGGGAGCAGAATTGAGTGGAGGCTCTGAAACCTAAAGACATCTTTAGGCACAGATGACCCTCACTGCCCAGCAAGTGGACATTGATGTGGCATGGACTGCCTCCATTTGAGTTGATTCAGCCATGCAAACTCTGATTCCCACATGCCGTTTCCCCTTCTTCTTCCTCTCCCCTCCTACACCTTGTTCCTTGGACGTCCTGCAGGCATTGCAGTGACCCTCATCCAAGGTGAATGCTGCCCTGTGCTGTGCATAGTCTAGTCCCACATCTGTTCCGAATCCCAGGGATTCAGGCCCGCTCTCAAGGTTTCCCACTGAGCAAAGAGAAGCCTTGACTGGCTGGTTTATGTCACCCACATTTATTTATTATCATTTTTAGATATAGCCCCCCAAGAGTAGACTGCAGAAGCATAAATTGGGAATGTCCTAGTCTCCTGCTTATGTAGTCTCTGCAGTTTTCATCTGGGCATATATGCACACAGCACATGCTTCTGCACATACCAGATATGGTTATAAATAGCCAGATAGAAGCCCCGCATGTTGTCAAGACTCTCCTAATCTCATCTTTGCCTCATTGTGTTGCCCTTTCTCCCTGATTGTGGTGGTTTGATTCCAGTGTCCCCCATAAACTTAGGTGTTCTGAATGCTAGTCTCCCAGCTGATGGCAATTAGAAATTAAAGCCTCCTGGAGGTGGTGTGTTGTTGGGGGCGGGCTTATGGGTGTTATAGCCAGCTTCCCCATGCCCGTGTTTGGCACACTCTCCTGTTGCTATTGTCTACCTTATGTTGGCCAGGTGTTGATGTCCACCCTCTGCTCATGCCATCGTTTTCCCTGCCATCATGGAGCTTCCCCTTGAGTCTGTAAGCCAAAATAAACCCCTTTTCCCAAAAGCTGCTCTTGGTTGGGTGATTTCTGCCAGCAATGCGAACCTGACTGCAAGACTGGTCATTCTTGATAATGGAATCATTTTAAAGGGCAATGACAGACACTTGGAATTCTCATATAAAGTATCTTTTCTTCTAAAAACCCAAATAATATTGTCACCTTGTCTTTCTTCAATTCCATAGGAGCTTTTTGGATAACATGGAAAATACTTCCTTGACTTATACTGCCTCATGATATCCTTGTGAGTTCCTAAGAATTCATCACAAAAGACAAATCTGGGGAACAGGAAGATGGCCTAGTTGTTAAAGGTTCTTGTTTGCAAGCCTACCAGCCCAAATTCGATCCTCTTCAACACCTACAATAAAGCTAGATGCAAAGTGACATCTGTATTCTGTAATCCTAGCACCTATAGTAATGGGAGTCAGAGCCAGAAGAATCCACAAACTCACAGTGGTATCAGCTAAACTGTCCTCTCACAAGGGTGGAAGGAGAAGAGAAGCATCCGGAGGCTGTCCTCTGACCTCCACACACGCACCATGGATTACACACCCACACAGATACACATCACACATACAGATACACACATACATAGACAAAATCTTTTTAAAAAAATTTTAAAAACAAATCTGTCATCTTGCTTTTCTTGATTAAAGATGTGTGCTGGCTCTGAGAAGAAGCACAGGCCCCTGCCTGCCTGTCTCCCAGCTCACCTTCTGCCCCACACTGTGACTGGGCCTGGGCCTCTCCCAGCTCTCGGTACTCTCTGTAACCTCCCTCTACTCTGAGCTTCTGTCCGTGCCCTTCCTCTTGCCAGGAGTTCCTCCCTTCTCCATGTTTGCCAGCACGCTCCTGAGAAAGCATGACATTAGTAAACGCTCCCAGACTGCCTTAGGCTACATCACACTCTTGTTCGAACATCTTTTTGTATTCTGGCCATTTCCCACTTATTGATTGAATGTTCACTACTAGATAGAAATGGAACAAAATAATAAGCGCTAATAATAACAGTGCTAGGTAATAATGCTATAAAATATATAATAATGCATCATCTACAGCACTACATTTGACTATAGATATTATCATTGTTACATCATTTCATAATATATATTACAATACAGCAATCATAACTAATACTGTGTTCCAGAGAGAGTCCCACAGTAACCCAGTGAGGAAGGTAGTCAGTGTGGTACACCCACGTCTTCATGAGGGAAGGTTATCTCAGAGAATACTGAATACTCCACCGTCAGTCATACACCCACCCAGTCAGCAACAGAACAGGTTTGAGCCTCGGCAGGCTGACACCTGTCCCCACAGTTCTGAACTACTAGAACTAACTGGTGAAAGGCACTTGATTTCTTTTCCTTGCAGCCTCCACACTGGATTCTATGTGTGACCTAAAGGGTGCATGAGTACCAGGCATGATGACACAGGCCTGCATTCCCAGCTACTTCGGGGGCTGAGGCAGGAGGATCATTAAGTTCAAGCCCTGTGTGGGAAACAGTGAGACCTGCCTCAAAAAACACACAAGAGGGTGAGAGCTGTAACAGTGTGAGAGCACTTACCTAGCATACATGAGGCCCTGAGCTCCATCTTTGAGGGAAGAGTGGGATGGGGGTGAGGTAGGGAAAGTTTTAGTGTTATGGGTAATGAAAGAGCCTTCCATTGTCTAATGGTGCTGCTGGTTTCCACCTCACTTTCCTCAGCTTCCAGAGCCACTAAGCAGGTCAGGGAGCAGAGAGCCCTATTGAATCCCTACCATGTATCAAGCATATGCTGGGTCCTATACATGCAGAATCTCACTTTATCATCACAGTACTGATGAGGCCTGGGAGGCCTTTATATGCCTTTTTCAGAGGCTGGGGGCTGCCTTGTCTAGGTCTCCTGATTATGTAGTAGAGCTGGAATGGATATCTGGTCATTGGGAACCCTGAGCTCTTCTGACATGCTGGGGATGTAGATGTCCCCCATCCCCCAAGCAGGGTCTCGTTGTAGCCCAGGCTGACCTGGAATTTACTACGTCGTCTCAGGGTGGCCTGGAACTCACTGCAATCCACCTACCTCTGCCTCTTGCGTGCTGGGATTAAAGGTGGGGATGTCCCATTATTAAGCACAGGTAAGGGGCTGTTTGGGAAGACTTTTCTATTGGAGACTCTGTTGGTAAAGCGGTTTCAATGGCATGACTTCTTTGTGCACTTGTATTCCACATAGTTTGTGTCTGTTCTCCTTTCACTCATGTCTGATGCAGCCAACATGTTATTTCAGGGAGAAATAGTACATGGCCTTGTCCGATCAATAAAATTTGGAGTCTACTCTAGCTGTCACGTGGAACTGAACTGTTGTAACAAGCGCAGGGCTCTTGACTCCAGCAGTAAGGGATTTACACAGGCTTGAAGGCCAGGAGTGGGTCTGTTTTTCTGGGATGTTTGTCATCTGCTTTGGGACCACAGCAGCATAGCTTTCCCTCCCACAGACTTCTTAGAGAAGCCAGGCACATGGCTTTTAAAATTCCATTGTTAGCCGGGTATGATGGTGCATGCCTTTAATCCCGCACTTGGGAGGCAGAGGTAGGAGGATCGCTGTGAGTTTGAGGCCACCCTGAGACTACATAGTGAATTCCAGGTCAGCCTGGGCTAGAGTGAGACCCTACCTCTCAGAAAACCAAAAAAAAAAAGAAAAAAAAAAAGAAAGAAAGAAAAAAGAAAAAAAAATCCGTCATTTTTCTAAGTCTCTCTGCTTTCTTTTCCACAACCATGAAGTCAATTTTGCGTTACAAAAGGAAACACAGTCCGATGTTTTAGGAAATGAGCTGCAGGACTGAGTCTGATAGCAATTTCAGACTCACTGCTCTTTGCAAAGTTTCAGCCAGTGATGGCTACATGTTTATTTCCACCCTGGGAGGTGTTCACATTGATCTAAGTCACCTGAACTTTATAATTTGATTTCCTTCTAGTTTATACCTTTGTATAGTACTTGTTCTCAGGTCTTTAGAGAGAATTAAAATAAGACTGGGTCATAGCAATATTTTATGAGAAGTAATTTTTTAATAGTTTTTATTTGTATTTATTTATTAGAGAGAGGGAAAGAGATAGAGAGAGAGAGAATGGGCACACCAGGGCCTCCAGCCACTGCAAACAAAGTTCAGATGCATGTTCCACCATGTGCATCTGCCTTACATGGGATCTGGAGAGTCGAATCTGGGGTCCTTAGGCTTTCCTGACAAACGCATTATCCATTAAGCCAGCTCTCCAGCCTGAGAAATAATTTTTTAACTCAATAGAAGATACTAGTTTTACTGATATAAGAAGTATATTCCCAGCACACTCCTCCCTTTCCACATTGTTCCTTCCTCCAGGCCTGCACACATGCTCCCCACTTTGCTTGGAGCATTCTCCATTCCTTAATTTGCACGACCTGTGAATGAATGTGAGTAGAGTGAATAACTACGTTCGTGAAGCCTCAGACTGAAATGTTAACATGGGTTTCCTTCTTGACTAACTGGGGCACCACAGTTGAGGCCAGGCTTGAAACTGAGACACCCTTTCTGACATCACAACTCCGCCAGTTGTGATTAGGAGTCTGTTAGCGCCCCCTTCAGAGAACCCCTTGTATTGCACTCACAGACTTCCTCCTGTGTCCTCTGACAGAGCTGGCCTGCTTCACTGATGAACCAGCACAGTGCCCAACAGGTCACAGGGGTGCTCAGGAACATTTTGTCATTGGCCAAGAGACAGCAGATTTCTCTGCTTTGAACCAGTTTTGGATTATACACAGATTAAGTATAAGTCCTTACAAAGTTGACAGAACCAGTTAAGAATTTGAAAATTCGAAAAGGGCCTGTCTTACTAAGACAGTGGTTTTTATATGAACCTATAGCTTTTTTGTGCAAAGCAGAATCATTTCTTCTTATCAAAATTGGAAAATACCATAAAACGGCCAGTAGTCTCCTTGTAGGTGTTCTTCTGTCTGGGATGTCAGTGTTAGGCAGCAGTTCAGGCAGTAGCGTCAGAATTGGCCCCTCCATTGTCTGAGTGGCTATGAATTTTGGAATGTCCACTGGATGTGCAGTGATAACATCAGGAAGAAAGGAATGATGAACATCTGCTCTTAAATAGATTCTATCAGAGTAAGATAATATTAGTGCTTTTTGTGTTGCTATCATGAAATGCCTGAGGCTGGGTAACATTATGAAGCAGAGTGGTTCATTTTAATTTGATTCATGGTTCTGGAGGGGCCACATATGGTGATGGCCTTTTTGCTGGCAAAGTCCTAAGGGAACCCAGGACTTCACATGGTGAAAGGTAGGGAAGGCACACATTGTGTCCCTTCTGATCTCTCCCTATCCCTGCAAAGCAAGCAGGATTCAGACATAGGTTTTCCACTCTGATCACTTTACTTAACCCTGCTCATCCAAATGCCTCCCCTTTAAGCACTCTAGTCACGTGATAGTCCCACCTCACCACAGGGATTAAATTGCAACATGTGCACCACTTACTCTAGCCATTTCTGGACTGTAGCAAGGTGGTTTTCATTTACCTGCTCATTGGAACTTTTGGTTGTGTTTAATAAAAATGCGTGGACTCTGAGGGAAGAGGCAGGGAGTTGGCACTGTCTACAGCATCCTTGGGAATTCTGTTGCAAGCTGGCTTGCTGACTCCCTCTTTACAAAACTGACCTGGAAAATGGGACAGTCTGGAGAGACACCAACAGATGGGCAGTCCTGGGAGCTAGAAGCTGTCCACTGCATGTGTCCCTAGACAAAGAGGAGTGTGTGGCCCACAAGAGTCAACATCAGCAGCATCTTCCAGCAGCAGACTCTGCCTTTATGAGATCATGCAAGTCAGGGGCTGGTTCCAGCAAAGATTGCTGCCCTACCCCAGTGCAGGTTTAGGAAGATAGAAGAAGAGAAGAAGCATGGGTTTCTTGACCAGGCAGGAGTGTCCTCTACTCTGCAGAGTACTGTTGAAATGAGAAGAGATGGAGAAATGGGGAGAAATAGAGTACTGCAGCGGCAGCTAAGGACCAAACAACAAAGATAACGGGTCCAGTGGGTCACTCTCAGCCCTTATTCTTCTGGAAAAGTCATCACCATCAGGGTCAACTGGGCCATCTTGCAAGATCCTGGGTAGGAGGCTGTTCTTATATCTGTCTGTGGTCTGAAGAGCACCTAGTTCCTCAGGGAGAAGACAGAGAAGAATCTGAAGGACCTCAAAATCTGAATGTATATGTGTGCTTTGACTCAGTGGCGATACCTCAATGAGATAATACACAAGTGCAGAAGCACTGAATGCATCTGAGTAGGCATTGCCCATTGAAAACACTCTAGCTGTCCATCAGAATTGACCAGTAACGTGTGGGTACATAGATGCAGTAAAATCACACCTAGCCATTAAAAATGATGCTGTGGACCAGTAGTGATTGACATGAAAAGATTTCATATATGATAAGAATCAAAAGCAGACTTCAAGCCTGGCATGGTGGTGCACGCCTTTAATCTCTGTACTTGGGAGGCACAGGTAGGAGGATCGTTGTGAGTTCGAGGCCACCATGTATATATATTTGTTTTTTTGAGGTAGAGTCTCCCTATAGCCCATGCTGACCTGGAACTTACTCTGTACTTCCAGGCTGGCGTCGAACTCAGTGATCTTCCTACCTCTGCCTCCTGAGTGCTGGGATTAAAGGTGTGCACCACCACGCCCGGCTACCAGAAGTATATTTAAGGCCAGCTGTATACCTGGGTCTCCATTTATTAGTTCAGTCAGCGACTCACATGCTGAGCATTGAACGTGTTCAGGGCATGTTTACTCAAGTGTCCACAGGGCACTTCCCCTGTGGTGGTAATGATTTGTGGTAATTCTTAAATTCTCCTTTGTGTATTTATCTGTTGTTTGACTCTTTCCCTGTGTTTGTGTTTGCAAAAGCAAGGAGAGTAATTTTGCAGAGAAGCTTAAGGCTCCTGCTGCTGGTGTTTTGGACTGTTTCAGCTGCACTCCGGCAGGATCCTGGGGTAGGAGTCAGAGGGGAGTAGCTGTTGCTCATTTGGCTAACCACAGAGGTCAGGGAGGGAGACCCTGGGATACCTGATGTAGCTACAGCCTGAGGAATGAGTCAGGACTGCTTAACTGAGGTCATGGCTATTCTAGCTGAACCAAGACAGAGGCTGTGTATTGATACAGCTATTCACTCTTGTTATTTATTTTTTAAATATTAAAAAAAATGAGCCAGAGTCCAGCTGCCCAAGCTGGCCACCAACTCAAGTAGGTGACGGCCTACAGCATCCTCCACAGCAGTGGCAGCGCCAAGGCCTTCCCAGGCAGATGGAGAGCTGTAGGCATGCAGCATGGAGGCTCTTCTTGTGGTAAGAAGGGATTTTGGTTTCCTGGCCTCTTGGGGTCTTTCCGGAATCTGAGCCTTGGTAAGGAGCCTGACCAGGTGTGGCCCTGAGGCCACTGCCTATGGCACAGAGTAACTGAAAGAGGCTGGACTTGGCAGCAAGAGAGTTGAATCTGAGGCCAGACTCACCCCCAACGAGCTGTGTAACGTTAGTCAGGTCCAGTTGCTTCTTTAGACCTCAGTGTTCACATCTGTGAAAGTGTGATAATTAGTTAATAGATGGACCCATGCTACTTGCACGCTCTGAGGTCACAGCTTGGTGTTGGCATCACTTAGCTATCTTTCAGTGCTCATGTAGGCCACCAGATAGTAGTGCTGAGACTGCCTCTGACCCTTGACTCAGTTGTCACTGGCTGCTGGAGACATGGGACAAAGGACAGGCTAGTGAACATGCGGGTCGGGTTCCTACCCCCCTTCAGGGTGGCGAGCTCTTTGCCCAGCCTGGAGGCTGCCTGCCTGCTGCTACAGCTGCCTCGCCGTTAGGGCAACTGAGAGACTGTCTCACTGTGGCATGTTTATGTCCTCACAGGCAGACATCAGAGGTTGACAGTGCCAGTCTGTCCTCCACTCCCATCTAGTTCTTTCAGGTTTTTATGTGACTGACCTGTGAAGTCTTGACTGTGACAAGCAGGCTTTAAGCAGGGAAGGAGCGGGGTCAGGAAATAAACCCAATGGCCAAGGAGAGTTGTGGTTTTGCTCCTAGTGGAAGCTGCTGCTTTGCCGGCGTTTGGAGATGAATCCCTGGACAGTGCCGAATGCCTACATTGGTGGAATAGAGTCACTTGTCATGGCAGACTCTGTCCGCCTTCCACCTTCTGCTACGGGGGGGCGGGGGGGGGGGTTGCTGAATCTCCCTTGCTGGAGATGAGGGGTGGGAGAGGAAAATCCTGGCTTATCAGGAACTCCTCAGCCTCAAGCTCTCTCAGCTTCTGCCAGCAGGGAGCCTTGGACAGCCATTGTCATGATGAGTTGTGGGCTTCCCAGCCTCTCTCTGAGCCCCTGCCCAGGGCTTGGCTGTCTGTGAGCCATCATTGCAGGCACCTTAGCAGGTATGTGATGGTGCAAATGTCACTCACAACAGGACAGCTCCCAGTAACATAAACAGCCACTGTGCATCTCTGACCAGGCAGGAAGTCACATTAGCCCTTCCTAAAGAGGTGGGCAGGCCAGGGCCAGAGAACTGGCCGATTGCATGCTAGCTATTTCAGTTGTGATAATTCATGTTTTCACTCTCCTTTCTCTTGGTTCTGCTCACCAGGCCTAATACTTTACAGCTTGACAAGGCCTTAGGGAAATCTCAGGAGTGTGAGGAAAGGGAAAATGTGAGTGAGCCTGGACTTCACTTTTGGGCCTCAGTTTCCTCACCCGTGGGATGGTCTTCTGCAGGGAGTAACGAGATGAGGTAAAAGCAGAGCCCCTGCTTGTCCCATGCCGAGCAGTTAGTGAAGGGAAGCCACTACGAGTTTACACTGCCACACTCTGCTTTGACCATTGCCTTGACGTGTTGGCAAATATTAGGCACCGATTACAGGCACTGTATGGTACAGCGGCTTCAAGAGGGAGAATGCATGTGTTCAAGGGAGCGTGTGTTCCAGGGATGGGGAAGCAGAGGCATGAGCAGACATGCACATGAGGGCGATGATGCCAGAGAACTGTGTGTCCTGTGAGGAGAGGCAGAGCAGGGTGGGCTTAGAAGACTAAGGTGGGGAGAGGCTTCTGTTGCAGAGCGCTAAAGGAAACGGAAGGGGGCCCGCGTGAGTCCTGGGAGAGAGGCATTTCTAGTGGTGGGAGCCTGCTCCCCCGACAGGCCCGGAGTTAGGAGGTGCTTGACTGCCTTGAGGACTGCACACGGTTGCAGTGTGGAGTGGGGCTAGGCAGGAAACCGGAGAACTGCATGATGGGGAGTCTTGGTTTGTTTAAACTAAGGTGATGTGACATTCTCAGTGGGGGAGTGAGGTGCTGACATTTATGAGTGCGCGCTGGCTTATTCATTGCTGAACCAAATACAGGAGAAACGATTTTCAGAGATTTCAGGCCATCGCAGCAGAGAGGATGTGGTGGAGCAGCAGAGAGAGAGAGAGAATATGAATCTGCCTGTGCTGACTGGCTCTCTTCTTCCCCTTCTGACCCCATCAGGGCTCCCAGCCTATGACATGGTACCACCCACATCCAGGTTGGGTATTTCCTGCCCCCACCCCGTTAATCCTCTCAGGGAATGCACTCTAGACATACTCAGAGGTGTGTTTTAGTCATCATTTAGATACTTGTCAGTCCAATCACATTGACATTAGACACATTGAGATTAGCCACCACAGTACGGAACTGAAATACAAGACATGAGCTTAGAGGTCAAAGTCTGTTTTCTATTATTGAGAGAACAAATGAGAATTGGCGCACCAGGGCCTTAGCCACTGCAAATGAACACTAGGTGTGTGCCCCACCTTGTGCGCATGCTTCACCTTGTGCATCTGGCTTACCTGGGTTCTGGGGAGCTGAACCTGGGTCCTTAGGCTTCACAAGCAAGCACCTTAACTACTAAGCCATCTCTCCAGCCCAGAGGTTGAAGTCTTATAGATGGCATTTCTTATGCCTCAAAAGGTGGTCAGAGCAGGGCAGGCTGACTTGAGTGTGATAGAGTTGTGAACATGGTAGGGAGAGTTAGAGATGTGAACTTTGTCAGAAGGACATTATAGCTGAAGAGATAACCGATAAGTGTACTTGACCCTGGAAATTTGACATCTCTACTTTTCTGTCACTGCAGCCTGTCCCCCAGCAAGACCCCAGATGCCCATCTGTGCCTAGAAAGAGCTAATATAGCTGGCCTGACAATGGTCCTTTACAAATCTTCTTGAAAGGTTGCCCATAGACCATTGTCTGGGAATTTGGACTTCGAGAGGATTCCCATCACCCTAGGAGAGGTTCAGTGTGTCTAGATGGGTTGTACAAATAGTATGGTTTATGGTGTTTTCCTGCCTGGAGTCTGGCCAGTCACTGGGAATGCCTCTGCACCACCCTGCAGTGAAAAACCTGGACTCAGAGTCTCTTCTGTGCTTCTCTGGGTGACACTGCACATGTGTGGTCAGCACTTGTTGCTGGGGGAACTCCACAGGCCCTGTGGGACCGCTGGGAGAGAATTCTGGGAGGCTTGTGCCTTGTTTCATCTGGACTTTGCTCCAAGTACCTTAGTCTTTGGCTGATTTTACCATGTGTCCCTCCGCTGCAGTGGATAGCCATGACTGGGAATAAATGCCCCACTACCGGAGTCCTCCTAGTGAACTGTCGAGACTGGGGTGAGCTTTGATATGAGAGAGAGAGAGAGAGACTGTCTTTTTGTCAAAGGCTTAAAGATAGAGAAACTCAGTTCTGGACGGACGTCATTCTGTGGGAAGTCTCCCTTCCTGAATCTGTCATTTTGGGGACCAAAAGAGTTAATAATCCTTCAGAGCAAGAGTCAGCAAACCTTGAAATCAAGCTTCTCTGTGTGCATTTGGTAAAAGGTCCCTAAATCTTCCATTGCTTTAGGTTTGCCCTAGAAACTGCATTGTTTTTATATTTTTGCTAATCTCATAAGAGTGTGATGTTGAGCTCTGACTGTGAGACACAGGAACCGCATTTGCATTAGGGTATGAAAACCAGCAACCTTTCTGCTGGGATGCTCTGCTGCCTGAACGCTTCATGGCTATGCACCTTTCTGCAGAAGAAAGCATTGCTTCACCAACAGACCTTGGATTGGATGGTCATTCTTGGACCCTGGACTCATTTCTGACAATGATAGGGGCTCATCTGGTAGTTCTTCAGGTTTGGGAAGTGATCCCCAGCCAGGGAAGGTGCCCTGTGTGGCCTCAGCACATGGCCTTGGTGTGGAAGCCTTCTCTCAGCCTTGGGACGGAGGAAAGACTGGAAACAAAATCAATTAGCAACATAGGGGGAGGTCCCTAAGCGAAGCACCATGGCAACCAGGCAGTTTTGTGCACAGTCCAAGGTAGGAAAAATTGAGTTCAAAATACTGCCTTAGTGGTCTGGACACCCAACTACGGGGATGTCCAGATTGAAGGCTAGAAAGACAAGTCTAGAAGAATTACTGAGGGAGAAACCAAAGTTTGTATGAGGAGAGACAAAAAAAAAAAAAATCCCAGAAACAAAAGGCAAAAATCATGCAGGTTACTGTTAACCAAGTCAGTGCTGCTGAACCAAGAACAAGGAACTGAGACCCAGGTTTCCAAGCAGGGTCACCCACAGGGTCAAGACTAAAGGGAAACCTCCAGAGTTAGTATGGAACTGGGCGGTGCAGCTTGCATAGGTCACCAGCCAAGATGGCCTAAAACTGTGTGGGCGAAGCTACTGCCTCAGGGTCACCTGCGCTTCTGGCCTTACTTATTTAGGCTCTCTGCAGTCTTTTTCCCTTTTGAGAAATTTACCTCTTTCCTTATAAGGCCCCCTCTTCTCTCAGGCTTCCTCTTAGAGGTCAGGGGGAAACGTGAAGTAAACTGTCTGTTTTCTTTCTGGGTTATTTTAAGTTTGATTTTCTTCTTTCCATGGGTGTCAGGCACAAGAGCAAGCACCCAGTGTTCTCCCAGGCATCACAGCCGCTTGCATTCACACAGACATGCCCCTGCCTGGAAGGACATACCCCAGGGCACCCATGGGCTGAACCTGCCTCCGCTTTCAAGGCCACAGCAGCTGCCCTCCCAGATACAGATTTAAAGAAAAGTATGAATTCTTTACTTCAGACTGCTAGTACCTTGCTTTGTCTTGAAGATGTAAATTTTCTAAGAATAGTCATTCTGTTAAAAGCACAAATTTTAAGGCTAGAGAGGTGGCTTAGTGACTAAGGCACTTGCTTCCAAAGCTTAAGGATCCAGGTTTGATTCCCCAGTACCTACGTAAAGCCAGATGCACAAGATGGCACAAGCACCTGGTGTTCACTTGTAGTGGCTGGAGGCCCTGGCACGCCTATTCTCTCCCCCTCTCTCCCTCCCTCCTTCTCTCTGTCTCTCTTTCAAATAAATAAAATAAGTATTTTAAAAAACAAAGTAAAAATTTTAGATCAACCTAGCTTTTTGTCATTCCCCCGATATTGTGGGTTTTCATATTACTTATATATAAATTTTGTTTTCTGTTGTCTTTATGTCTTTTAATTGGCTGTTTTCTTGAGAAACATGTTTTTTGTTGTTGGTTTTTCAAGGTAGGGTTTCACTCTAGCCCGTGCTGACCTGGAATTCACTATGTAGTCTCAGGGTGGCCTCGAATTTACGGCAATCCTCCTACCTCTGCCTCCCAAGTGCTGGGATTAAAGGCGTGCACCATCACGCCTGGCTTGAGAAATATGTTTTAAATAAATGGTATAAATATCACAGGGGATAGTACTGTTCAAAAGCCAACAGGGTAAAAGAAGAAGGGACATTTGAAGCAAGCAGGGCAGCTGGGATAGGGGCTTGTTCTGGCCCAGCTACATTTTGGGGACTGGCCTGATTCCTGCAAACATAGCCAGCTGCCCCTGCGAGTCTCCTACTAGCATCAGCTCACTGCTGACGGATATTCAGCTCCTCAATGCCAGAGACAGAAACAGAGAGAGACTGGAAATAGATGTATAGACTTAGAGAAAGAACCAGGAAGCAGAAGACAGGCACAGAATAAGTTAAAGAATGGTTGTGGTGGTTTGATTCAGGTGTCCCCATAAACTTAGGTGTTCTGAATGCTAGGTTCCCAGCTGATGGAGATTTGAGAATTAATGCCTCCTGGAGGAAGTGTGTTGTTGGGGGCGGGCTTATGGGCGTTATAGCCAGCTTCCCCTTGCCAGTGTTTGGCACACTCTCCTGTTGCTATGGTCCACCTTATGTGGGCCAAGGGGTGATGTCCACCCTTCTGCTTATGCCATTGTTTTCCCTGCCATTGTGGAGCTTCCCCCCCCCCCTCGAGCCTGTAAGCCAAAATAAACCTCTTTTTCCCAGAAGCTGCCCTTGGTTGGGTGGTTTCTACCAGCAATGTGAACCTGACTGCAACAATGGTTAAGAAGGACATAAGCATAACGATGTATGTTTGGGAAAAGAAGAGTTTTAGATGGTATCATTTTGTTCTGAGGTAGCATTGTTAAAGAAGGGAGAGGTCAACAACTAGAAGGTTTCAGCATGTTTTAGAAGGTCTGAATACTTTACTCAAATTTTGTAAAGCATGAGGTATGAGATATTAGGAGGAGGGTTAAGTAGTGATAAGGCTTTGAAAAAAACGTGCAAATATAAAACAATGGAGGGCCAAAACAGTTTGGATTCAGTTTCTTTCTAGAAAAAAAAGAGAGGCCCAGAAAACTCCTAATCCTTCTCTGCTTCACAGCTTACACTTACAAGATAGTAACTGATTTCAGACATCCTTAGAGCCAGGAAGTGGGAGGGGTTCTGCTAGATAAATTTTCTATAAATTTCTTTCTTGTCAAAACAAGATGCCTTCAAAAGGGAATTACCCATACATTTCTTTAAGTTTCACAGCAAGAAAAGTCCCAAAGTAAGCTGGTCCAGAAGGGTTTTTTTTTTTTTTTTTTGTCTCTTTCCCCACATGTTATGAGTTAAGAAACCCCCTCATAGCTCTCTCCCGTGCCAGAGAACAAAGGTATGGAGGTCAGAGGCCAGTCTAGGGAGTCAGATTGTGAACCCAGAACTCTCTTGGGCTTGTGCTTTAGGAAGAACGAACACCTGTACAGAAGAAAGCTGAAAGAAAGCCACATAGCAGTTTCCACTCACTGCCGAGACAAAACATCTGACCAGCTTATTATAAAGGGTTATTTTGACTTACAGTTTTGAGGACAAATTTCATCATGGCACGAGCAGAAATCCAAGCATTGAATCTTATCACATATTAGCTGGGAGGAAACAGTGGGTTTCCTGGTAAGCTGAGCTAGACCACAAAATCCCAAAGCCACCCCCCAGTGACACACCTCCTCCAGCAGGGCTCCACCAGGTAAAGATCAAGCATGATGAAGACCAAGCATGAGGCTCAGTCCCAGACACTTGAGGCTATGGAGGACATTTCTATATTCAAACCACCACCAGTACCACCCCAGGCCCCAACACCCTGCTAACTCAATTGGCTGCTGCCTACACTGGCCCAGTACAGGCAGCAGGAACATGAAAGCATTTCCTGCCTTTTATCTTTTCTCCAAAGAAATAACCTTTTCCTTCTTGGAGGACCACAGGTCCTGCCTGTGAGACAGGAGGTGGGAAGGATGCTTGGTGAGGCTGCTACCTGCCCTTAGCCGTGGACCTGATGTGACACCTTCGAATCACCACCCAGAGCAGTCAGCACCATTAAGCAGAAAGAGCATTGCCCCTCACAGTCGCTAGGCTTAGTGGGGCACTAAATCAAGCCCAAGTTCCAACTGTTCCTGTTCAGACTGTTTGTATAGCGGGACTGCATGATGGATTTCTTCAAAGCAGGAATCTGGCTTCTGGTGGGGAAAGTGTCAGCCTTTGGCAGAGAGGCCTGTCCTTCAGTTTATTGAGGTCAGAGCTTCTGGAGCCTGCATGCCTGGGCCATACCTCACTACTGGGTTTTCTAACTTTGTGACCATGGGCAAGTCATTTTATCCTCATAGCACATCCATGGAGTAGGGAAAAGAACTATACCTATCCCATCTGTCCGTGTTGGGGTTCACTAAGAACCTTCCCCCACAACTTCATCACTTTGTCCTTAGAAGACTCATGAAACTTGGGACTGTGATTTACAACTGAAGAAGGATGCACAGCAGAATCAATACAGGCTAAAGGTGATGGCAGCAGTGCCCACAGGAGCCCAGGCTCAGGCTTCCTACAGTCCCCAGGCTGTAGATTCCTACACGATGCACTTACTGCCCCTGGCATTGAGTTGTACCATCCATGTGAAGGGCTATCGACCAGGCAAGCTCATTCCAGATTCAGTGCTGGTCACATGGTCCCCCTTTGCCTACCATGCCCCTAAACTCCATACTCCCCATGGGAAAGCACATGTGCAAATAAACTGTACAACTCTCAGTGGTAATTTAGGCACAGAGAGCCCCTCTTAGAGTGAGGGGGTAGAAACATTCTTCAAGTCCACATTTCCAAACTCCCACCAAACAAGACCCACCCTTGCACGCAACGCAGGCCTTTGCGCAGGAAGCTGCCTGGCAAGTGTCACGTTCGCTTTCCTGTGCGCCAGCCCTGGGTGGCTGGTGGGTGAATCAAATGAGAAAATCCACGCCAAGTGCTTGGTGTGTGTGGTACAGCGAACATGCCCGAAGTGTTAACTACAGTTGCTTTGATATCCAGGAAATGCATTTAGACTGGTTCTTCAGCTTTGAAAGGAGCCAGTTCTAGTCATCTGTCCATTCTCCCATTCACCTATTCATCCCTTTGTTCAGTATGATTTGGATACCTGCTATGGTATGTCACCTGTGTCCAGCCCCTTGGAGTTTTTTTTAAGCATCAGGATTAGCCCCTCCCATCCTGGGAAATGGTACAGGGAGGTGTCAAGCTGGTTGGACATGTGAGGTAGATGGTGATGGTAAGAAATCTTTGGGGACTTAAAAGTAAACCTCAAAGGGATTATTTGTATATTCACAGCAGGGTTCATTTGTATATTGAGAGCAAGATGAGGAGGCTGTGACCTGAGAACTCCTTTTCCTGATGGTTTCCTTTGTGTCTCCTCCTGCAGCCAAAGCTAAATCGAAATGCGGTCCAACCTTCTTCCCCTGTGCTAGCGGAATCCACTGCATCATCGGCCGCTTCCAGTGCAATGGGTTTGAGGACTGTCCGGATGGCAGCGACGAGGAGAACTGCAGTAAGTGCTGGGGACTCCCACATGCTAATCCTTGCTCTCCCCACCAGCTGGGCTGGTCCCTTTTGCCACTCATTTCTGTGGTTCTCAGTCATACTCTGGGGCATCTGCTGCTGCCCATATGGTAGTCTTTACCACTTCCCTATTGTGCAAGTGAGCCTGTGTTTGCTGGGTTGCTTCTTGCCTCTGCGGGCACCCTGGGCTTTGCAGATCATCTGCAGTGCAGTTGTGTCCCCACAGTGAACAGACAGGGGCCGCAAGTAGAGAGGTAAATCAACTCATCCAGGACCATACAGCTCATTCACATCCATCCCCCTGTTTCAGCTCCTCCCCATGGTCTTGTGCTTACTTACAGTGCCTAAGAAATGCTTAGCTATTAACTGTATACACACTATGAGAAAATACTCTTTTTAAAATCTGCATAGGATAATGTTAAACTTTTTTTTTTTTTTTTTTTTTTTTTTTGGTTTTTCGAGGTAGGGTCTCACTGTAGCCCAGGCTGACCTGGAATTCACTCTGTATTCTCAGGGAATCCTCAAACTCACAGAGATCCTCCAACTTCTGCCTCCCAAGTGCTGGGATGAAAGGTGCGTGTCACCACGCTCGGCTCAATGTTAAACTTATTGTGGCACTCCTGTTCTTTTCACTTGCTGTATAGTATTCTACGGGATCAATACAGAAATGTGTTCTTCCTCCCACATCCCTTGCTCTCTTTCTCTCTCCCCTCCCCCCCCCCCCCCCCCGACCCTGCTTCTTATATTGCATTTGCACTTAATTCCTCCTTGGTCTGAATGTGTGCAGTATTCCTTTCCACCATTCCTATAGCCACAGTGACTCTCACACTGAAGCCTCATGGACTTTAAGTCTCTCCCCACTTAAAAAAATTACTTTTTTAATTTATTTGAGAGAGAGAAAAAGGCAGCTAGAGAAAGAGAATGGGAACACCACAAACTCCAGATGCATGTGCCACCTTGTGCATCTGGCTCATGTGGTTAACTAGGGAATTGAACTTGACTCCTTAGGCATTGCAGGCAAGTGCTTAGCCGCTAAGCGATCTCTCCAGCCCTCTCCTCACATTTAATACTGTTCCAGCTCTCCCCCAGCAGGTTGCTTTGTCCCTGTTGCTGCTGCTGGTCACTCAGGTCACTTTTCTTTTCTTCTGACTGAGATTTTGTAATGATTGCTGCTCTGAGCAAATTTTCTACTTCCTTTCCTTTTATTATAAATCCCAGGCTGGCCTTGAACTCTCAATCCTCCTGCATCTGTCTCCCAAGTGCTAGGATTACCAGCCTGTGCTGCCAGGTTCACCTCATACATATATTTTAGAAGACTTTTCAAAAGGAATTTTAGGGTCATAACAAAATTAGAAGGACTGTATTGGTAGGGAGTTTTCCACATAACTCCTGCCTCTGCTACCCACATTCCACACCAGCGTGCATTTGCATCAATAGTTCAAATCCCAGAGTTTGTGGTGGACACCGGCGTTCACTGTTGGTGCTGTGCCTTCCTTGCTTCTGGACAGATGTGTGGCCCTATCTGTACTGTATGGGTTCATGTAGATGTCACTGTCTCATCACCCCTCCTGCCCATCCACCATCCACAACCCACGTGAATTACTAATGTATTTTTTATAAGTATTTTCTCTTCTGATTCTTAGAACTTACAAAATATAAAAAGTAAAAGAAGGAAATAAAGCAACCTATAACCCCATTAATTAGAATGGACTATTAATTATTTGGCTGTCCCTCTAACAAACACACTCCTTTCACTTTGTTTTATTTTTTTTTTGTAATTGAATTTTATTCCATGAAAGGTTATACTCATATCCCCTCTCCCTGCCCCCATTCCACTGAGAGGCCCACCTCAGTGGGGTTTTTAGTACTCATTGTGGCTACTTGAGGGCCTCTGTCAGTCTCTATTTGGGGTGTGTGGCTCTTACAGCCTTTCCACCACTTCTCCCACAACACACACTCCTTCTTTAGTGTCCTTAATTGTGATGCATTGTCATTATGTTAATTTATTTTCAAACCGTAAGTTTCAGTGACTTCATTAAGATTGTTTCGGTGGATCGATGCCGCCCCTCCTGGCTTGCTGGTTCTATTTTAAGTCCCTGCAGAGGAAACAGCTTTCTCTTGTATTATCTGTGCTGTTCCGGGGAGCAGTCACTTCTGTACCCTGTCACTGGAGACACAGGAAGTGCCTCCTCCTGTTGCCATCTTCCAGCTCTCACCTTGCAGAATCAGCTGTTGTGGGGTTTGTAGAATGACTTAAGCCCACCTTAGCAGGGAGGGGGACATGTCCCCAGTAGGATAGGGGCCTGACAGAGGCAGTAGCCCTGAGCCCAGCTCTGGGCTTGGGTTTCTGTTCTCTCTCCCCAGGGAAGCTGGAGTCTGTGATGCCACATGGCCCCTGCAGGTTGCTCTCCTAGTCTCTCTAAACTAAGCATGCAGATTGCCTGGGTCCAGGCTTCTTGTGAGAATTAGTAAAAGTTCCTAGTCTGATGACTGGCCTAGAGCAATTGATTAAAAAAAAATTAGTGGTTTAAAGCAAAAGTGTGGGTGAATAAGGGGAGGCTGTATTTGTTAGGATTTTGCTTGGATTTCCAAGGAAGGATATACTTCTTTTAGATTTCATTTAGTCCTTTAATAATTGTGTATCCATTTGGCCTCAGCTTCCCACTGTCATGGGAACGTCCACCTTAAGGGGGTGTCTAAGTGTGTGTGCGTAGCTGGACATGCATGAAATCAATCCAGCAGTTGGGCTACAGAGATGGCTCAGCAGTTAAGGTGCTTGCCTGAAATTAACCCAGTAGCAACAGAAAGAAAGTGTGACAGATTCGAATAGTATGCACATGGTTTTCTTCACACTTCTTGCCATAAAGACCCTGAAGGATTTACCTGTGTGGACACTGGCCTTTAGCAGCCTAGGTGAATGAATGGCATCCATGCAGGAAAGGTCAGTGTGCAGTAGGCTAGCATGTTTCTCTCATATCTGCCATTGTGATTCCAGTGTAAAGACCAGTCAATCAGAGGAAAGAAGCAAACATTCACAGCTCCTTATATGCGTCGTCCTTTAGTCAGCTGACTTCAGAAAGTTCATTTTTTATTCACTGTCAACCAGCGGAAGAACAATAGTTACAGAGTCCTGTCTCCATCTCGTAACCCTAGAGCAGAAGGGATCGAGGTAATGACCTTCAGGGGTTGCTGCAACCCCTGGAAGTTGAAGCCGTGGTTAGTCAGTCATTGCAGACAGCCGAGTCAGCACTCACCTCCAGGGGAGTGAAGCATCAGTTTGACGGCCTCTCAAGTCATAGTGGATGACCCTCAACCTACGTTAATCCCAACTCACAAAAGACAGTATTTTAAGGTTTTTTTTTTTTTTGCATGTGTGCGTGTACGTTCATATGTGTGTGGGTACACATCCACTTGTGTGGGTGTGGCAGCCGAGGTCAGTGTTGAGTGTCTTGCCTCTCTCACTGTCTTCCTTATTTTTTTGAGACAGGATCTCTCAATGAAGCTCACGAGTGGGGCTTGAGTAGCTAATTAGCAAGCCCTAGGGAAAGCCTGTCTTTGTGTCCCCACCACTGAGATAATAGACCGGCTCCACATGCCCAGCATTTGACATGAGTACTTGGGATCCTAACTGAGGCAAGCACTTCACCCACTGAGCCATCTCCTGAACCTAAGGATTTTAATTTTTGCTCTAATTGATCAACTATATAAGAAAGACTCCAGAGGAGATGCTGTTAGGCCTGTAGCTGCCCCTTGGACCGCCCCCCCCCCCCCCCCGAGTTCCCAGGCTCCTTTCATACTGCTTCCTTGCAATCTGAAGAACTCACTTTAGCAATGCTTTTTAGAGAAGGGTGACAGGCAACAAATTCTCTCAGTTTTCACAAATCTGAGAACATCTTTATTTCACCTTTATTCCTAAAGGATGTTTTTATGGCGCACGTTATTCTGGGCTGACAGTCCTCTTCTCTAAGCACTTTAAACGTGCCTCTTCCTTCTGGCTTCTCTGGTCTACAGAAATTTATAGTCATTCGATCTGTTTCCCCATAGATTACACACCGTTTTTCTCTAGCTGCTTGGAAGATTTTGTCTTAGTTTTTAGCATTTTTTAACATTTAGATTATGATGTTGGGTGCATGGTATGGATTTGAGTTTATCCTATTCAGGGTTCTTTGACCTATTTTGAGTGTAGGCTTTGGTCTTTTGCCATACTTAGTACATTTTCAGCTAGCATTTCTTTTTTTTTTTTTTTTTTTTTTTTTTAGTACTGTCCCCTTTACTTCTCTCCTCACAGGAGTCAGATGATCAGAGCCTCGGATTTCTGCTGTTGTCCCACATGTGCCCCAGGCTATGTTCGCTTTCTTTCTGTTTGCCTGTCACTGTCCCCACCCCCCCTTCCTGTCATCATCTTCAGCCGGCCTCCCTGCTTTCTGGTCTGGCTTTGCTGTGCTTTAACATCACTCACTGGACTTTGCATATCTGAATTTTCCTTTGGGTTCTTTTCTCTGTCTTCTGTTGCTTTGCTGAGACTTTCTGCTTTTCCATCTGTTCCAAAAGTATTTGTGACTGCTCGTTGGAGCATTTCTATGATAGCTCCTGTAGAACCCTCACCACGTAATCCCAAGGTCGGTGTCATCTTGGTGTTGGCCTCTATTGGCTGTCTTTTCTCAGCTGAGTTGAAATTTCCCTCATTCTCTATCCAGCAAGTAATTTCGCAGTCCATTCTGGACATTTTGTCTGTTGTGTATGACAAGGGATCTTAAATTCTGTGGAGAATTGCTTTAGTTGGTAGGTGACCTCTTTGGGCCAACTAACATGCTTTTACCAGTCCTCTGTGGGCCGTGCTCGCTGGTTGTAATCTGCTTTGACACGGGTGTTTGGATCTGCTTCAGTGGTCTGTCTGAGTTCCTTCTCAACATCCTGGTGCCCATCCATGTTCAGCTTGGGGACTGGCCTGGGAGGAGTTTCTTGGCATCTCTTGCTTAGTACAGGGTCTTTCCAGTTCCTAGGACTTTAAGAGAGGGATAAACATGGTACTAACCACCACACTGGTGACAGTTCAGACTTTGGTCTTCTTCTCTAGTTAGTGTGCTCAAATTACTTTTCCATTAAAATGCTGGTGTGTGAGTTCCAGCCAGGCTTCTCGAGTAGCATTCGGTGCAGTTCTGCCCCTTACGTATCACAGGAATTTCTTGTAAGCCAAATGGAGCAGCACAAGAAGACAGACAACCAACCATTGTCTGTTTGTCTTCAGTATGCTGCAGCCAGAACACACACATCACTGGGATGAGGGAGCTCTGCCCACACATCCCAGCTGTGTCTCCTGAGCCTCGAAATCTAACCGCTTAGTTCATAGGAAACCCGAGCAGAGAGGAGTGTGCTGAGGATGGCATCAGAGGCAACTTGCAAGACCCAGAGCAGGGGGAGTCTTCAGGGCCCACACTCATCCGTAAGTGGATTCTGAGCATAGAGGAAAGGGGAGCCTGTAGCTGGAAAGAAACGAAGGTCACTTAACCCCACAGGTATAGACTATAATTGAAATCTGATGCAAATAAAGTAATAATTTAAAGCATAATAAAACCTGTTGAAATAGTGGGTTGGTTTTGAAATGTGACTGTATATTTGCTGTATCAGCTATGTAGCTCAGTGGTAGAGAGCTCATCTAGCATTGGTGAGGGCCTAGTGAATCCCTGGCACTACAACAGAAAAAAAGTAAAAATATAAAAAAAAAACAGTACATTCATGAAAAATAATTAGATGTTATGATGGTTTGCAAAGTATGAGGATGGTGGTATAGATTTTAATCTGCATCTTGTGGAAATACATAGCACCAGGTATGAAGATTAGATTAAATGATACTGGGGAATCTGTGGGTATTGGGTGCTTCTCGTGCTGTTCTCAGAATAATTGTGTCCAGAAGGACCATCGTGTTGTGGGCTGTATCTGTTCCACTAATGATGATGTCCTGCCTGTGCCCATAACAGCAGAACGTTCTGGCCAAGCTGTGTGTGTCACAGATCCCACAGAGCTGGTCCACATCTGTGCACATCAGATCAGGGTTCACATTTCCTCTACTCCTCAATCAACCCATGAACCACAGCCCAGAGGAGCCAGAGTTTCCTATGTATGATCTGTGTTTCTGGTATGCCAAAGTTGGGCTGGGTCACTCTCCTGTGTGTACTACCCAACCCTTGGCCTTCCTCACACAAAGACCACGTCATCAGGGGGCCAGCCATGACCACCCTATGGAAACCCACTCCTTTTCCTGCACACTCACATACACTATTTCACTCTTTTCAATACTTGGTGTTGCTTTCCCTACTATATTGTGACAGTCATCAGATGAGATGGTATTGTTATATGCCCAATAGTGAGTGTGGAGACATGGGACAGTTAATTATTACAAAGTTACAAAGTTGATAAGTGGCAAAAGTCCTATCAATTCAGCCATACTTCCAGTGCCAAGCATGTTTGCAGGCTCAGCCTCAGCGTGTAAAGAATAGGACTTCTCAGGCTTTATTTGGTACTCATTTACTTGTCTCCCCTGCAGTGTTGTCTCTGCATGAAGAGGGACTCTTTATTCCCAGTGCTTACTAGAGTGCTTTATTTAAAGCAGTAATCAATAAGTGATTGTGGAATGATTGAATCAAGTAACTAATAAAACAGAGGCCTAAATGAGGAAGATAGGCAGACCTAAGCAGCATCCCCCACCACCAACTTCCCACTACAATCAGAATAAATTCCTACCATACAGCGGTCTTGATCCTATAGGGTTTTCAGATGTGCCCAGAGAGTAGAGTTAGGTCATGGCCTGGCTCACTAACCCCAGCTCTCACTGGTTTCAGACTTTTCTCTCCACAATCTGCATGCTAGGTACCATGCAAGGTGCTGCGGGAGGTGGAGTGATGGGTCAGCTGCAGACTCTGGCATCCTTGAGCTATTTAGACTCAAGCAAGGGAGACAGAAATCTTCATATGCAAATAATGACAGTTTGGAGCTGACTATAAAGTGGGCTCATCAGTGGGGGATCAGTGGGGGAGAAGAGCTCAGGAAGATGAGCACCATTTAAAATACAGTCCAGGGCTGGAGAGATGGCTTAGCAGTTAAGGACTTGCCTGTGAAGCCTAAGAACTCATGTTCAAATCTCCAGGTCCCACATAAGCAAGACACACAGTCACGCAAGCTCACAATGTCGCACATGTGTCTGGAGTTCGTTTGCAGTGTCTGAAGAACCTGGCACACCCACACTCTCTCTCTCTCTCTCAAAATAAAAAAAAAATAAAAATAAAAACAAAAATAAATACAGTTCAGGGCTGGAGAGATGGCTTAGTGGTTAAAAATGCTTATCTACAAAGCCTGATGACTCAGGTTCGATTCTCCAGGACCCACATAGAGCCAGATGCACAAAGATGATTCATGTATCTGGAATTTGTTTGCAGTGGCAAAAAGCCCTGGCATGCTTCATCAGTCTCTCTCTGTCTTCTTCTTTTTTTCTCTCTCTCTCTCCCCTCTCTGCTTGCAAATAAATAAATATAAAAAATATGCAAAAACAATGCAATCCTTAGGGGATTTAGGGATGAGGGCCCAGGCTTAGGCTGAAAACTATACACACTGTCCAGGACATAAATCTCTTTGATTGACAGTTACTGAACACTTATAGTACTTTTATATGTTTTATGTGAATAATTTCAATGTAGGTCTGTTACTCTTTTTATGCCTAAAGAAATGAGACATGAGAAAGTTAAATAACTTGTCATAGTTACATAATTAGCAAGTTACAAAGTTATGCTATCAACTCAGGTGGTATAAACCAAGAAAACAAACTCTTTTTTAAAATTTATTTATTTATTTATTAGAGAGAGAAAATGAGCATGCCAGGGCCTCTAGCCACTGCAAATGAACTCCAGGTACATGTGCCACCATATGCATCTAGCTTATGTGGGATCTGGAGAATTGAACCTGGGTCCTTAGGCTTCGCAGGAAAGTGCCTTAACTGCTAAGCCATCTCTCCAGGCTGCCAAACTCTTAACCACTATATAATTATAAGCATACACTGAGTGATTTCCACTAACCACAGCTAATATCCATTCTCTGCATGCATTATCTCATTTAACTTTCATAAACTTATGACAACACTGTTTTTTATCCCTACTTTATAGATGAGGAAACCCAGACTTAGAGAACTTAAATAATTTTCTCAGTGCCAGGTAGCTATTGAGTGAGCTGAAGTCTGAGGCCAGGTATCTGTCATACCCTCACGCTTAACCAGTACAGCACAGAGTTGACTTAGATTTGCAGGCTGAGCAGATGATGAAAAGCAATGACCTTGAGCTTGTATTTTATGCCCAGTGAGGAGAAGTTGGCCTTGAGCCAGCATAGGGAGGGAGGAGGGGGTCAGACAGGCCTGGCACCTGAGAAGCAGGGACATAGTGGCAGGCATCTGTAATCAAACTGGGACCACGGAAAGAGGGAGTGGAGGTAGCAGCGCCAGACATGCAGAGTTTGAGGAGAGGAAGGGTTGGGACACAGGGAGCATCAAGAGAAAGATGTGTACTGCCTGGGGGGCCATCCTGGGGGCCATTCACAGACAGGCAGTTGTTGGAGCCATGGAACTGGCCTTGTTTTGTGAACAAGCAGACTTGGATATTGGACAGGAGGCAGCTATACTCAGGAAACCTTTCCAAAGCAGAGTGCCATCAGCAGCACATCCGAATTCTTCCAGTGACTCCACGCAGACTCTGCAGGGCCTCTGTGTTCGTGTGGCTTGTGTGTATGGTTGCATGCAAGTGTGTAAGCATGTTTGCTTATGTGTGGGTGCACGTGTGTGGAGGTGTATGTGGAGGCCAGGAAACGTTAGGTGAGGTGTGTCATCTATGTCTTTTTATAAAACATTTTATTTATCTATTTTATTTATTTATTTGAGACAGAGAGAGGAGGTGAGAATGGGCACGCCAGGGCCTCGAGCCACTGCAAATGAACTCCAGACGCATGCGCCACCTTGTGGCGTGGGGCTTACATGGGACCTGGAGAATCAAACCTGGGTCCTTAGGCTTCACAGGCAAATGCCTTAGCCTCTAAGCCATCTCTCCAGCCCTCTATGTCTTTTTTGAGACAGGGTCTCTCATGGTGTTTGCATGGGTATGTGGGATGGAACTCAGGTCCTCATGCTTGCAAGACAAGCACTTGACTGAGCTATCTCCCCAACTCTTCTGGAAGGGTTTTAAAATTTAAAGTTGGGCCGTACGTGGTGGCACATGTCTTTAATCTCAGCACTTGGAAGGCAGAGGTAGGAGGATTGCCGTGAGTTCAAGGCCACCCTGAGAATACAGAGTGAATTCCATGTCAGCCTGGGCTAGAGTGAGACCCTACCTCAAAAACAACAACAACAACAAAAAATTAAAGTGGTCTAAATTCTTTAGAGCTAGGAAAAAGGCAGGCCGAGTAGAGAAAGCTTTACTTCTCGCTTGCTTGTCCAGAGTGGTGGCTCTTTCCTTAGGTCCTGACCCAGAACGTGGCTGCATATGGCTATACTCAGTCTGGTTGGGGAAGGGTTGCTGAATTTGGGGCTTATAGCCACAGTGCTGGGAAGGCCCTGTCAGCAGACTGAAAGGAATGTAAAAGCTCACAGATGTTGGCAGGCAAGCCTTGGGCAAGGCAGTGAGTATGTTCCAGGCCACAGATGAGCAGTGTTTGGAGCTGGGATGGACCAGTTGCAGCAAGGTTGTACTCAGTGGTCCCTGATTCCCAGAATGAGAGGGCTCCCATCTTGGAGACCTCGCATCTCACCCATTTATGTGGTTTGCAGGGAAACTGGGGAGTTAGAATCATATCCCCCAGAGGCTGTGATGTCAGGAAGTAAGGGGTGGCTGCAGGAGGACAGATGGCAAGCGGGAGCTGGTGACAAGGAGCTCCCCACTCACGGGTTTTTATGTGTGGGTGTATATGTCAGGCATCTGTGTATGCATGTTCATGTGCATGTGGGCACACATGTGTGTGAATGTGCACACATGTTCACATAGGTGTGGTAGCTACAGGTTGATGTTGGATATCTTCCTCAGTCACTCCCCACCCTACTGTTTTTGAGACAGGGTCTCTCACTGAACCTGTTTAACTAGACCAGCTGGCCAGCAAGCCCCGGGGCTTTGTCTCTGCTGTGTCTTACAGGCTGGGCTTACAGCTGCCTGCCATGCCTGGCTTTTACGCGGGTGCTGGGGAACCTAAGTTAGGTCCTTATGCTTACACAGTAAGCATTTTACCCACTGAACCATCTCCTGAGGCTCCCTTTATGTGTCTTGGTCCAAAGTTTCTCGAGGTAAATAAGGGCCAATGTCACAGGCTTTAGAGGAATTAAAGAGGTCACTTCCGCTGGGAAAATGGGGTCCACAGGAGGCCGCTGGAAGAGGAGGCGACTTCCAAAGTCCTGCTGGAGGCAGATGGACTCACTTCCTGCCTTGGAGCCAGTCAGTTGATTTTGGATGGCTGCGGTGGTCGCATAGCCCAGTCCCTTAGATGTGGTCAGAATGAGGCTGCCAGTTTGACCATGAAGCGCGCCCCTAGGCTCCTGCCTCCCTTGCTCTGGCAGAGAAAGGCTCCTTCTCCTTCCTGTGGACTATGGACTGAGAAAGACCATCAGAGCCCAGTGTTTCTTGTGGCAATAATTCCCAAGGAGCTTTTGAGCCCAAAATTTAGATTTTTAAGTTGACGCCACAGATAATTTTCTCCAGTGAAATAGATACTGTAAGATACAATATTCCTCTCCCTGGTTATCTGGGTAAAATTGTACATTTTTCACTGACTGGTAAGCCTTAGCAAGGACACAGAAAACAAATATTTGGGGCACATTAAGAGTTGCTTGAAGCTTCTCCAACATACCTCCTAAAATCCGTAACATTTTCTGACCAGGCTATGAGCCGGTGGCTCAGCATTTGCTGTTTGTAGGTTCTGAGCCAATTCCCATGGGCCACAACAACCCCTAAGCTTGATCCTAATCCACCTGAAGCTTCCAAAATGGGTCACTGAGGTCCCCGTATACACTGGCTAAGCCCACCCAGTAAATAGCTACAGAGGTGCTGGGAGGCATGTGGTGAACTTGAGTTGCTTGAGGCCTCTGGGGAGACTGGGCACTCTGGTCGGGAGAGTCTGTTGGTGACTGAACATTGATGCCTTGGGTACTGTCCCTAACTGGTCTCTTCCTGAGATGTGCATTGTACATGGACTTCACCATCAATCACTGCCCACCTTCTGCTTTGAGACGGGGTCTCTCCCTGAAGCTGGAGCACTAGTGAGCCAGTCAGCCCTAGGGATGCCCTGTCTCCAGCTCTAGCACCAGGAGTACAGGCAGGTACCGCCACACCTGGCATTTAACACGGCTGCTGGGCATCTGAACTCAGGTGCTCATGCATGGGCACCAAGCACCTACCACTGAGCCCTCTCCTTAGCCCCTCCTTTTTTTTTCTTGCTGCCAGTGTTTCTTCAGAGTGGCATGCAGCTTTCGTGCCCCTTTTAGTTTGTTCAAGCCTGGAAAGACAGGGTTTATCAGGAGCCATATAAAGGAATGTAGGCATTGACGGAGGCAGAGGCCTGGGAGCCCTTCTTAAGCAGTTCGAGCTCTCTAGGCATGAATGGGGTCATGTGTCTTTTTTTTTCATATTTTCTTTTTATTTATTTACTTGAATGAGAGAGAGAGAATGAATGGGTGCACCAGGGCCTCCAGCCACTGGAAACTAACTCCAGACACATGTACCACCTTGTTCATCTGACTTATGTGGGTTCTGGGGAACTGAACTGGGTCCTTTGGCTTTGCAGACAAGCACCTTAACTGCTAAGTCATCTCTCCAGCCCTCATGTATCTTTTCATGAAAGGAGTGCACATTCACACTTCTGCTAAACTAGGCTTAAGATTTATTTCACTAAAGTCTTTTAAACACCCTGAAGAGGGAGAAGTAAAAGAAAATGAAAACCTGTTTTAAGTGCCCATTTCAAAAACATATTATGTACTGCCTTCTCTGCTCCAGATCTTTAACATAACACTGCCAAATATAGTTAGGAGTCTCCAGTATATCTCCCTCAGCTCGCCCCATGTTTACTACCATGTATGTTTTTATTCTTTCTATATATATGCCTTAATTAGTGGTATTCTTTTGCATGGGTAACTTAGCACTATACATATTCTTCAGTTGCTTGCTTTTCTCATTTACTATTATATTGTGATATGTGTCCATCTTGATACCTGTTCATTTATTGTTTTAAAAAATACTATGATTTGGGGGCTGCGGAGATGGTTTAGCAGTTAAGGCATTTCCCTGTAAAGCCTAAGGACTCAGTTTCAATTCCCTAAAACCCATGTAAGCCAGATGTACAAAGGAGCACATGTGTCTGGAGTTCATTTGCAGTGGCTAGGAGGCCCTGGCATGCCCATTCTCTCTATATATTTGCCCCCCTCTCTCAAAAATGGATAAATAAGTAAAAATTTAAAAAAATATATATTATTTGTATGTGTGTGAGTATACTCATGTCACAGCACATTTATGGAGGTCAGAGGATAACTTTAAGGGTCTCACCTGTCTACCTCATTTGAGACAGGGTTGTTCACTGTGGATTCTAGCTCTGCTTTTCTTTTCCTGGACTCAACACGAGCTTCTGGAAAAGTCTCTTGTCTTCTCCCATCCTGCCATCAGTGTCAGAGGTCAGAGTGCTAGCTTTACAGAAGTCTGCCATGACTTCCAGTTGTTTTTTTTTTTTTGTTGTTGTTTGTTTGTTTTGTTTTGTTTTCATGTGGGTCTGAGGATCAAAGTCAGTTACTCTTGAGTGGTGAGCCCTTTATCCACTGAGCCATCTCTCCAACCACCCACTTCCAGTGCATTTATTTTTCACTGCTATATAATAGCTGTTGAGACTGTGAGCCAAATTTGACCCACCATTTTTTTCTGGAGCAAGCCCAACAGACTGCCTTTTCTTTTTATATATATATATTATTTGTTTATTTACTTGAGAGAGAGGAAGAGGCAGAAAGAAAGACAGAATAGGTGGACCAGGGCCTCCAGCCACTGCAAACGAACTCCAGAAGCATGTGCCCCCTTGTGCATCTGGCTTATGTGGGTCCTGGGGAATCGAACTGGGGTCCTTAGGCTTTGCAGGCAAATGCCTTAACTGCTAAGCCATTTCTCCAGCCCCCAGACTGCTTTTTCTTAATGCAAGAGTGAGAGTGAGAGAGAGAGAATTGGCACGCCAGGGCCTCTAGCCACTGTAGTCGGACTCTAGATGCATGTGCCCCCTTGTGCATTTGTATGTATGGCTTACATGGGACTTAGAGAGTCAAACATGAATCCTTAGGCTTCACAGGCAAGTGCCTCAACCACTAAGCCATCTCTCCAGTCCCTCACCATTTGTTTTTTTTTTAAATAAAGTTTTATTAGGATACAGCCATGCCTTTTGTTCACAAATTACCACAACCACAGACAAGTTGAGTGATTCCAACAGAGACATAATGGCTCACAAAACCTCAAATATTTACAATCTGACCCTTAACATTTAAAAAACTGATTTGATGGGCTGGAGGGATGGCTTAGCAGTTAAGGTGGTTGTCTGCAAAGCCAAAAGACCCAGGTTCAATTCCTCAGGACCCATATAAGCCAGATATGCAAGGTGGCACTTGTGTTTGGAGTTCGTTTGCAGTGGCTGGAGACCCTGGCATGCCCATTCTTTCTATCTGCCTTTCTCTCTCACACACACATAAATGAATAAAAATAAATATTTTTCAAAAACTGATTTTAGCTTTAGAGTGTTCCATTGTTCCACTGTAACACACTGCCTCTGTCCTCTTATTAATGACCATTTGGGTCAGTTCCAGTGCTTCAGTATGTTGCTTGTTCAAAGGATACATAATATCAAGAAATAGAATTACCGAATTGGTCTCTAAGGTGGATCTACCAGCTGCATTTTCCCTCAGAGACCATGAGACTTTCCCTCCACATCTTTCCAACAACCTATGTTTTTAATTGAGCCAGTCTGATGCATGTCAAGTGCCACTTCATTACCCGTGACAGTACACAACATTTTCCAGGTCCTTTGATGGGAATTGCCTTGTTGCATCTTCTGCTTTTGGATTATAAGAGCTCTTTATGTATTCTGGCTACTAATCTATTTGTATTATAAACAGTCTGTGTAACTTCACCAGTAGTTCTGTCTCTAGAACCATGAGTTCAACTTCTAGAATCCATTTTAAAAAGCCTGGAGTGGTGGTGTGTCTTTAAACTCTGTACTTGGAAGTTGGAGGTAGGAAGATCCCTGAGGCTCATGGCCCTGATTGGTGAACTCCAGCCCAATGAGAAATCCCATCTCAAAAAGGGTGGTTAGTGCTCCTGAGGAACGACACCTGAGGTTGTCACATGCATGAGCATACATGCACCCCCCCTCCCACCCTACCAGAGAGCACACATATATACACATGGATAAAAATCAGTCTATGATTTGGTTTTCAAATAGACATATGTAAAAATGTGGAGTCTATGTGCATACATATACACCTTGGGAAAGCATGAAAGGGTCTGAGACTGAAGGAACCGAGAAGATGACCCTCGAGCAGCCTCCTCACTGCGGTGCTTCCATAAGCTTGTCCCGTCCATCCTCAAGCAGCCAGCCTGCCCTTCCAGCCAGTCCATCTGGGTAAGCTGATGCTGGCTGCAGAGACATGGCCCACAAGTCCCAGGGAAGCTGAAGGCCACCGAGGTGGGATGCTGACAGGCAGATGGGTTTGGAGTGTGGCCGTGGACGAAAACCAAACGGGATTTGTGGTTTTGGGTTTCCCCATTTTGGTTTTGGCTGAAGTCAGTCCTTGTTTGTGGCTTGAGCAAGCTGAAGCCATACTCTGGCCCACAGGAATTTAAATAATTAAACCTTCCATTTTCAGGCCATACTACCTTTGTTTGACTTTACACCGGTCCATTATCCTCAAAACACAGAGCTCTGGCTTGTCTCATCTCTACTTCCTCTAACCTTTCAAATCACTTTTTAGGTTGAATAGAAGAAGGAAAGACACACGTGCGCATGTGTGTGCACACGCACGCGCACACACACACACAGAAGTATGGGGGGAGAAAGAGAGAGAGAGTTCTGCAGGTTCATATTACCCGAGAAGTTTGCTAAGTCCTCACAACTGTGAACTCTGTATCTCAGCATAACATAGGGAGGCTTTGGAATGGACACGCTCCAGCTGCCACCTTGCAGTGAAGGTGACTGAGAGACACTGGACACACTTGGCCTTGGCCCTTACAGGTGTGCAGTGGACTTGGTGCCCACCATGTTGCTGATCTGACCACAGGCAGAGCTGGCACAGGCTCAATTCCTTATCTGAGGTGCAGGATGACCTCTTTATCACCACTGCCATCACCCCCTTGCTAAGGCTGCCTGTGCTCTGTGGGTCCAGGACAGACGTAGCTAGGCGAACAGCTGATCACATCCTCTGAGCCTGTGCTTCTTGTCAGATTCAGCCCTGAACGTTCTCCCATCCGATGCTGAAATGAGTGCTGTAAGTAGGAGGAGCGTGGGTATGTGACTGGTGTGATCACAAAGCATCGCGTTGAGCTTAGGGGACACCCCACCCACCTTTATGCTGTGACTTATCATTTTGCATGTTTGACATAACTTTTGAGCAGCAGACCCCACAATTTCAGTTTGCAGTGGATCTGAGGAACTATGTAGCTGGTCTGGCTACACAGAAAGCAGCAAAGGCCCTGAAAGCTGAAGCAGTTTGCCGTAGATTGCACAGTGACTGCATAGCAAGACTGAGGGTGGGAGCCTTTATACTCCGCTGTTTTGGTGACTAAAAACAGGTCCCTGGCAGGAGCCTTGTTCAGCTTACTGTGCAAGGAATGGAGAAGCCAAGCAGACTGTGCCTTTTCCTTTTTTTGGCATGTATATGTATATGTGGTGTGCTCATATGTGTGTGGGCACACGTGTGTGCCTTTGGAGGCCAGAGGTTAATATTAGGTGTTATCCTCAATCACTTTCCACCTTAATTTTGAGACAGACTCTCTTACTGAATCTAGAACTCACTGATTCAGCTAGCCTGCAAGCCCTGGAGATCTGCCTCGTCAGCGCTGAGTTTGCCCACCATGCCTGACCTTCCGTGGGCTCTGGGATCCAAACTCAGGTTCTTGTGCACCTGCAGCGAGCACTTCCCACCAAGCCTTCTCTCCACCCCCAAGTACTCTTTTGTTCTGTGTTAGGCTCACCTACCTCTTACAACACTGGCCTGTGTTTTCTCTTATGATCCCTGAAAGTGGCTAAACTGGGAGCTCACATAGCTGTTCAGGCAATTGTTACTGACCCTTGGGAGCCTTTTTGGTGGCAATGAAGTTTTTATGTTAGAGAGCCTAGAACAGTAGTGAAGAGTAAATGGGCTATAGGTTTGGGGAGGGCCCAACATAGTCTAAAACAGTGAGTGAGATGTGAACAGGCTGGTCTACTGAGGGGCTTTGGGAGGGCCCAGCATGGTCTAGAATATAAGTGAGACGTGAACAGGCTGGTCCTAAGAGAGACTTTGGGAGGGCCCAGCATGGCCTAGAACATAAGTGAGATGTGAACAGGCTGGTCCTAAGAGAGACTTTGGCAGGGCCCAGCATGGCCTAGAACATAAGTGAGACGTGAACTGGCTGGTCCTTAGAGAGACTTTGGCAGGGCCCAGCATGGCCTAGAACATAAGTGAGACGTGAACAGGCTGGTCTATACAGTGGCTTTGGGAGGGCCCAGCATGGCCTAGAACATAAGTGAGACATGAACAGGCTGGTCTATACAGAGGCTTGCATGGCCTAGAACATAAGTGAGACATGAACAGGCTGGTCTATACAGAGGCTTGCATGGCCTAGAACATAAGTGAGACATGAACAGGCTGGTCTATACAGAGGCTTGCGTGGCCTAGAACATAAGTGAGACATGAACAGGCTGGTCTATACAGAGGCTTGCGTGGCCTAGAACATAAGTGAGACGTGAACAGGCTGGTCTATATAGGGGCTTGCGTGGCCTAGAACATAAGTGAGATGTGAACAAGCTGGTCTATACAGAGGCTTTAGGAGGGCCCAGCATGGCTTATGGCTGATTATAATTAGCTGGTCCATCTTTGGTGGCCGAGGCTTATAGTCTGGGGATCAGCTGCTTCTGCTGGCCTTGCTTCTTTCCCAGTGTCTCCTCTGCCAACAGCCATTCAACTTTTGACCCCCCCAAGTGGAGTCCATGAGATTTGGGTATTGCTTCAGATTCCACAGGGGCCACTGGCTAATCTAGGATTGACCCTTGCTGATGTGCCCAACTTTTTCATGTTGCAAACTGCCTGTCATTTACAAAGTTCATACCCGAGGACCACATAGTCAAGTTAGAAGAACATTACCCCTCCAAAAAAAAAAAAAAATCTCATGATGTTTTTAGTTTTACAATTTTGTGAGCTATCCTCGGCTATATGTGGCCATGTGCGACCCTCAGGCTGACGACCAGACATCCTTGGCTGGGAGTGAGGCATTGATCCCTGACCACGTTGGTGTGGTCACAAGACACCAGAGTGACAGGGAGATGGACTATTTAGGAGTAGAATACATCTTGTCCTGTCTAAGTCATTGCCTGGCTAGTCTCTAGGATGGCCTAGAAATCTGACCCTCCAGGCAGGACAAACGAATGACATGGGACCTTGGGAGGTAGGCTGGGCTCCCTGGTGATCTGCTTTCTTCCCTCTCGACAGCTGCGAACCCCTTGCTCTGCTCCACCGCCCGCTACCACTGCAGAAACGGCCTGTGCATTGACAAGAGCTTCATCTGTGACGGGCAGAATAACTGTCAAGACAACAGCGACGAGGAGAGCTGTGAAAGTTCTCAAGGTAGGAGCCCTGCAGCACTAAAAATAATAATAATAATTGCAACACAGCATGACAGTGACACCAAAGCAGACAGGGAAAGGAAGAAACACCCACACCTGCCTGTAAATACAGCTGCTGTGTGAGTTCATGCGCTGGGCCTCGCAGCCCTTGTGCAGGAAGGCACGCCCATTTGCATAGGCTTAATGATAAGGTGCCTACCATGTGGATGTTGGCATTGTTCGTGTATTAAACATGATATGTATGGTTCCCCTTTCAAGTTACCATTGGCCCCGGCTGCATCACATACTGCTGTGTTGCTTTACTGCGGTTTTCCAAATTGTTGCTTCGTTGGGGGCCATCCGAGTTCTTTCTTTCCATTGAATTACTTCTCTGGGATAAATTCTGCAGAGTGAACTGTCTGCCTGCCTGGTCACAGCTGTTTGTTTTTTTTTTTTTTTTTAGTTTACATGCTGTTCCTGTCAGTCCTACCCTAGCATCACAGACATTCGCTGCTGTTCTATTTTGGTTGTGTTGGGTTGTTGTTTTTTTTCTAACTTAGTCATGAGTGGATGGCCTTGCAAACACTGTCACTAGCAGTTCTCTGATGATGAGCAGCATTCCTCCCCTCCCCTCCCCTCCCTTGTGTTTGTTTACTACTCTGTTCCCTCTTGTGTGAATTGCCTGTGCATATCAAGTCTGTTGATTTGGGAGCTATTTTATGGAAACTGAAGGCTGCATCTAGAGGAAGGAAAATGAGCTTTGTTGTGGGAGCTGGGAAGGGCACAGTGAATGAATGGGACACATCCTCCCCTGTTAAAATTAACCTACTAGTACCTTCCTTTGCTCATTGACTCTTGTTCAGAAAAGATGTATTTTTTTCAGTAGCTAAAAAGAAGTGCAGAGATTTTTTAATGTACATCTATTTTAAGGCAGCCTAAAGAATCTATTTCAATGTTATAAGTTGGTTTAACTTATACTAAATCTTTACTTTGTCACATACTAATGCTCTGTGGTAGCAATTCACCTCTATTATTGTTTGTTGGTAGAGTTCATTGGCTTTGAACACCTTGTTGTTCAGTCTTTTACTGTGTGGTCATGTCATAGTGTATAGATCTGATAAAACTGTAACAAGACAAGAAAAATGAACTGGTTGCTTATATATACTGGGGATAGAGTAGCTGGGGTAAGTTCTGTGAGGGTAGATAGAGGTTATTTTCAAGGTCTTAGCTTTTACTTTGGTTGGTGTTGACTATGTTATAACAAATGCATGTGCGAGTGAGCAAGGGCCATACACACCACCAGTGCTAGTGGTCCACCAACCAAGGACTATAATCAGTCTAAGTCAGTCTAACTGAAGGTCCTAGAAAAGATAGAATGAACATGCATCCTAGACTTTGGTGGACTTCGTACAGGAAGACCGAAGCAAGCTGAATCTGGGTAGAACTAGCAGGCTCTGATTGCTCTTGCTTAGAAAATCCCCTCCTCTGTCTTCTCTTCCGTGACTCTCTGGGGGTAATCCAACATCCAGCAGCAACAGTATCATGGGTGAACTCTGGGAATGCAGATTCCCAAGCCCTCTTCCAGACCAGCTCAGTCAACTTGAAAGGTTTGAACAACCCCGCTAAATGATTCTAGTGCCCACTGATGTCTGAGAGCCACTGGTCTACACTAAGATTAGAGAGGGGTTTAGTCTTGCCATTTATCTAGGAATTTGAACTCCTTTGTACAGTAACCCTGTCCAAAGTCAAATGTATATAAATGGAAACATATGCCCAAGTATAGTCAGTGATAGATGCCAAATGGAGAGTCGCAATCACAAGGTCAAATACATATTAGCATAAATAGGGGGACTAAGGGCATTTCCTGAAAATATTATTTCTTACAGCAGGTCTCGTATGATTACGTATGTTAGCCTCCTCACTCATGCTGCCTGGCATGGTCCACTTGGAAGTGAGGGACACTGTTGGTTTTGGCAACGCCCCCTTTGCTCGTTTCCTGTGCCTAGCCAATTGTTTTGCTGGGGAAAATTGTAGTTTGTTTTTAGGAGGGATTGTTGGTGCCCTGTAGGCTGGCTTTCGCCTTTCTTCTTATTATACCCTCACAAAAATAGAGTTATAAAAAGGTTGCTAAACTGGGTATGGTGGCATACACCTTTAATCCCAGCCCTCAGGAGGCAGAGGTAGGAGGATCACCATGAGTTCGAGGCCACCCTGAGACTACATAGTGAATTCCAGGTCAGCCTGAGCTAGAGTGAAACCCTATCTCAGGGGAAAAAAAAAAAAAAGTTTTCTGGTGCACACAGGCTCAGCATCTGGCCCTGGTGGTTGGGATAGTCAATCTTGATTGGATTGAGAAGTGCCTAAGAGATTAGAAAGGCAATTCTGTGGGTGTGTTTAAGGGCATTTCCAGATGGTGTTAACTAAGAGAAGACCCACGTGGCAGGGACCAGGATGGAGCTCTCTTTTCTCTTGGCTACCATTAGGTGAGTTAGTCTGCTTGGACATACCCTTCCTGCCATGACGGATTAGAACCTCTGAAACCATGAGTCAAAATAAATCTTTTCTCCTTTAAGCCCTGTTGCTGTTAGATACTTTGTCACATCAACCTACAGTGGCTAACACAACCATCCAGAAAACATTCAAGGTACAAGTGACGTCCTGACTTTCAACGGACTCAGTATTAACACTCAGATCCCCATAACCTGAAAATGTCTAGGTGTGCTCAGAACTTAGTTTAAAAATTGTTGATTTTTAGGTGATGCATTTAGCCAAATGTTGGTCCTGACAGAACAGCCAATGTTATAGGAAGCCATGCAGGCCTCAGGGCATGGATAGAATATTACTCAGTATCAAATTAAAGAGTAAACAGGGCTGGAGAGATGGCTTAGCGGTTAAGGTGCATGCCTGCGAAGCCTAAGGACCCATGTTCAACTCTCCAGGTTCCACATAAACCAGACGCACAAAGTGACACATGTGCAAGGTCACACATGTGCACAAGGGAGCACATGCATCTGGAGTTCAGTTGCAGTGGCTAGAGGTCCTGGGGCACCAATTCTCCCCATCCCTCACCCCTCAATTCTCGCATTAAAAAAAAAAAGCCAGTCTGTTGGGTTTGCCATAAAAAAAAAAAAGGTAAACATGGCCTGGTATGGTGGCACACAGCTTTAATCCCAGCACTTGGGAGTCAGATGAAGGAGGATTGCTGTGAGTTTGAGGCTGCCCTGAGACTACATAGTGAATTCCAGGTCAGCCTGGTCTAGGTCAAGACCCTACATTACAAAAATATATATATATATATATAGAGTAAACCTATTTGAACCAGTCTGATGTAATTTTTTCCACAAACAAAAAGGAAAGAGTTGGCAATAGACACTTCCACCAGAAACCTGATAGCACATGGAGCAACCTTCTGTAGACTCTCAGCTTTGTACTGTCCACACCCATGCATCAGGTGGTCAGTAACACGTCAGTTGCCATGGATGTGACAGCCTTCATGCAAGGTGACCATTGTGTCAGGCTTCTCTGTCAGCTATCTACAAGTGGAAGATGTGCTCATTTTGCCTTTCTAATCCTACAGCTCCTACCTAGTTGCACAGTGCCCTGCGCATAGCAGATTCTGTAGAGTTCTATTAGTGATATTTTATGTTTATCTTGTACTTTATGTGGTATTATATATGTGTTTAGGTGATGTGAAAGTAACCACCGTTATTAAAATAATGAGATGTATCATTGCCACTGCTTCAGTAGAAAAGTTTCTGCCACTCTCTCAGTGGGCACATGTCTCACAGTGAGCATAGATGGGAGTTTGGGATCTGCAGATCCCCTTGATCAACCTGCAGCTCTGAATCCCTCATACCAAGTGTGAGTCTGGTATTTAAGGGCCTACTTTTCTCAGATCCTGTAGCCTCAAAATGCAAACTTCTTGTTAATGTTGCTGCTTAAACAAAGGGAATCCTTGGGGAAAACCTGCCCTGTGCTGGTCATTTGAGAGATACTGCTCCATGTAGGGTCTTCCAGAAGGCTCTCAGAGGCTTAGTGACTAGACAGAATAGCATTTCTTGCCACATGGTACTGTCAGACATTACAAGGCACCAGGTGCTTTGCTCAGCACCTCAACACCTGACTCACCCACTGGACTTCGAAGGGAGTGAAAAATGCATCTTTGCTTCCAGTTGATATGGGGGGAAAATGACATAATATTTATTTGGGAATGGGTGAAGAAAATGGGCCCCAAGACAGGGAATTTGTTTGAAATGCTGCCTCTTAATTTCAGTGCTGTCTTTATCCTTCCCCCAAACAGCAAACACACTAAGAAATCAGGAACGGGGAGCGTGCTCTGTTGCATGAGAGCATGCCACGCGGGATGCGTTAGACACAACAGACTTTCATGGTCTGGTCAGTTTTGGTGTGGCTTCATTGATTGGAAGCATGGCTTGTTTAGCAAGATGAGTTCCAAAGCAATAGCTTTGCAGCAGGCTCACTGGGACTCTCCTGTTGCTTTCAGACTCTCTGGAAGGGGGCACATATGAGAGATTGCAGTGACTACCAGGCACATGTTGCGTATGACCACCTCCCAGCTGACCATAAAAATGTTACTTGAATATGGCAGCAGCCTCGAGTGACCCTCACTCCTGCCACTTAATGGCTTGATATAACCCCATCCCTTTGAATGTGATCTGGACCACTAGACTTGGTGTGTGTGTGTGTGTGTGTGTGTGTGTGTGTGTGTAGCAACATACACAATATTGACCACCTTAAATTTTAAAGTGTGGTTTAGTAGCAGAAAGTACATTTTTGTACAACCAATCTTCAGAAATTTTACGCCTTGAAAATCTGAAGCTCTGAACCATTAAACAATCAAAACCCCCTGTATTCTTCCCTACAGCCCTGGTAGCTACTATTCTGCTTTTTGTCTGGACTAATTTGGTAGTTTTAGGTATTCTGTGTTAGTAGATTCATATAATATTTGTCTTTTTCTATATGTGCTTGTGTATGTGTGTGTGGGCATGTGTGTGGAGATCAGAGGACGACCTCCTTGCCTTCCACCTCATTTGAGATGGAATCTCTCATCTTTGTTGGTGCTCAGAAAGCCAGCTGGTCTATGAGTGGTATCCTCCTGCCTCTGCCTCCTATTGCCATAGCTGTGTTAGGGTTCCAGGTGTGTGTGCCTCGCCGCGTGGAGCTTCACACAGGTGCTGGAGACTGAACTTGGGTTGGCAGGCTTGAGGAAGCACACGCCTTTAACCACACCCACCTCCTCAGCCCTCACACTTGTCTTTTTAAAAAACATTTTTAATATTTTATTTATTTATTTGAGAGAAAGACAGGTAGAGAATGAGCACGCTAGGGCCTCAAGCCACTGTAAACGAACTCTAGATGCATGTACCACCTTGTGCATCTGGCTTATGTGGGTGCTGGGGAATTGAGCCTGGGAATCGAATCAGGGTCCTTAGGAATCACAGGCAAGTGCCTTAACCGCTAAGCCATCTCTCCAGCCCTGCATTTGTCTTTTTGTGATGGGTTTAATTCATTTACCATAATGCCCTCAAGATACGAGGTACATCCATTTTATATCATGTAGGACAATTTTTTTTTCAAGACAGAATAACATTCCATGTTGTGGATGTACCACATTCCTTTCTTCATTCGTCACTAGACATGGGCTGCTTCTACCATTTGATGAGAGAGAATAAAGCTGCTGTGAACATGGGTGTAGAAATTGCAATTCACCGCTGGCCATGATGGCACATGCCTTTAATCCCAGCACTCAGGAGGCAGAGGTAGGAGGATCACTGTGAGTTTGAGGCCACCCTGAGACTACATAGTGAACTCCAGGCCACCCTGGGCTAGAGCAAGACCCTACCTGGAAAAATAAAAAAGAAATTGCAATTTACTTCTAACAAATAAAATATAGCCACAGTGGCAGGGTGTCAGGTCAAGGACTAGGTTAGGAAGGCTCTCAAGCTTCTGTCTCCAAGTCTGCCCTTAGCTCTCTTACTCTCTCTCATGTTGTTAAGCTGTTCCCTGCAGAGCCAGGTGGCAGGGAGCTAGCTGAGCGGGAGCTCTGACCAGAAGTCAGAGAGGAGCTGAGAGGCCTCCAGCGGCCACCTGAGGGAGCCTGGAAATGGAATTCACAGCTCACTTCTCAATGGTAGCCTTGAAGGAAACCCTAAGCCAGAGCTGAGCCATTCCTAGATTTCTGCTTTGCTTTTCTAAAGCCTCTCAGTATTTGGGTCATTTGTTTTGTGGCCTTAAGATAACTGAAACCCTGAGTACCTCTCCAGGAGACCCCAGTTGTAGCTGTTCTAATCAGCAGGAGTGCTCAGTGACCAGGCAGGACTTTGGAAGGAAATTGTGCCCAGTGAAGTTCAGTGTCAGCGTCCTATCTCCATATGATCTTTGTATTTTCTGCTCTGTTCTAACAAAGTCCCTCTTTGTTAGGAAGAGAATGTCTTCCACCCCCATTTTCTGGATGAAGGCCTAAAGAATACAGAGGTCGTTTCTTGGCCAAATCCACACAGCAAGCTTTTGGACTGGACCTTGGGTTGTTTGATGTGGAGGCACATGCTCTTCCTCACCTATGACCCTGCTATCTGCTGTCACTAACCTTACTCGGGAACTCCAAGAGACAGGTCAACCCCTGTTGCTGTGAGCTCTCGAGGGGCGGGTGAGCCGTGAAGACTAGCATGTGTTCATATGTCTGACTCCATGCAGCTGAGCTCTGACGTGCCCAACTTCCCACTTCCCCAGAGTGCTGGCAAGCTGGGCTCTGCTAAGGAAGCCACCTGTTGCAGTCAAGTTCGCATTGCTGGCAGAAATCAACCCGACCAAGAGCAGCTTTTGGGAAAAAGGGGTTTATTATGGCTTACAGACTTGAGGGGAGGCTCCATCATGGCAGGGGAAAATGATGGCATGACCAGAGGGTGGACATCACCCCCTGGCCAACATCAGGTGGACAGCAAGAACAGGTGAGTGTGCCAAACACTGGCAAGGGGACACTGGCTATAACACCCATAAGCCCGCCCCCAACAGTACACCGCCTCCTGGAAGCATTAATTCCCAAACCTCCATCAGCTGGGAAAGTAGCATTCAGAACACCTAAGCTCATGGGGGACACCTGAATCAAACCCCCACACCACCCATACAGAGAGTTAATGGAGGCGCTTGGCAAGTGGACCAGAGCATCTTTATTCTGCTTGTTGTGTCCTGGTGATAAGGCTTCGGGATGACTTTGAAGGCTGTGTGAGATTTGGCACCTCGCCTAAAGCTAACAGTGACAACTTTGCCCTGTTTCTTCCGCAGAAGTGTGGGGTGGGGGAGAGGGGAGAAAGAAGAGAGATGGAACCTAGCGTGTGTATGCAGCCTCCAATTGGGCATTACTCTAGGTGGGTAACAGGGAGCCTGCCAGGTTCTGGGATGTGTGCTGCATGCTGGAATCTTGACCCCTTATTGAATTCTGTTTTTCCTCCTCAAATTTCACACGTTGAATCCTAGCCCTGCCCCAGTTCCTCAGAATGCAGTCTCATTTAGAAACAGGGTCATCGCAGGTGTAATTAGTTAAGATGAGGTCCTGCTGGAGTTCAGTGGCACTCTAATGTAACCAGTGCCCATACAGAAAGGAAATTATGGCCGTTGGCAAACACACGGGAAGGATGCCGTGCAACATGAAGCCAAAAAGGGAAGGATGCTTGCACCAAAGAGGGCCAAGAAACCAAGAAGGAGAAGCCAGAAGAGGGGCAGAGCAGATTCTCCCTGTTGTAGTTGCCATCTCGTTGCTGGAATGCCACACCTGACCAGAGAGGCTGATGGAAAGAGTGGGTTGATTTCAGGCTTACGGTTTCCAGGTGAAGTTTCATCATGGTGGAGATAGCATGGCAGAACAGGTAACCAGCTCGTGTCTTCATACATGAGCAGCAGGGTGGGAGCAGCAGGAGTGATGAGCTAGCTAGCTAGCACCAAGTAAGTAGGCGTGGCCTCATAAACCTTAAGATTTGCCTATAGTGGCTTCTCCAGCAAGGCTCCATCTCCCAAAGGCCCCACCAGCTGGGCACTTAGTATAGGTCTTTAAAATATGTATATTTGCAATTAGAGAGAAATAGAATGAGAATGGGCACGCCAGAGCCTAGTGCCACTGCAAATGAACTCCAGACACATGTCATTTTGAGTACCTGGCTTTATGTGAGTATTGGGGAACTGAACCCAGGCCATCAGGCCTTGTAAGCAAGTGCCTTTAACTTCAGAGCCATCTTCCCAGCCCCAAGTATGAGTCTTAATCACAAACACATGGGGCTATATGGAACACTTTACATTCATAACTACCACACTCCCTCACAGCCTTCAGAGGAAACATCTCCACCATCATCTCGATCTTGGACTTTAAGCCTTACAAGTTATGAAACAATAACTTTCTATTAAGTCCCTCAGACAATGATACTTTGTTACTGGAGTCCTACTGAATTATCACAGCCCCCAACAAGTGACAGTAAGTGATGCATAGCAACAGCCTTAGCGCAACATGAGAAATAGGGACAGAGAGTGGCCAGAGTGCCAGAGCCACATGGAAGGAGGACTCAAGGAGGACAAGGAAGGGCTGGGTGCTGTTGGAAATTGTGCATGTGGAGAAGAATCCTCTGGGGAGAGGTGCTAATCTGCCTACTGTATGTGAGTGGTGAGCATGCTGGGGTCATGGGACAGCCTATATTTCAGGAGGTTCATTTTCTACACTGTACCCTCCTTAGCTCCTTACATCTATCTCAACAATGTCCTTGAAACTGGAATCAGTGAAAGCAAAACCTCTGTGTACAAGTCAGCGCCTCTGTGGGACTTGTGTCTTCCACAGGTCTACTGCCTCAGCCATCCAGTATAAGCCAGTGGCTGCCCTGATGGATTGCTGATGCCTGGACTTGCAGGAAATACATGAATAGCTAGTTGATGGCACCAAGGAGAAGGATCCCGGTGTCAGCTTGGACAGTCAGAAATTCAGGCCACCATTGCTAACTCTATGCCCTTTCTCCAGTGTGACTTGGGGCATGTGGTATCTGGTCCCTTGGTGGTACTGAAGTGTGTTGATACTTGGAGTTTGATGTCTCCTCCATGTGCTCCTCCTGCGGTAGATGACTGGGTCTTCCCTCAGCTCTTTGCTCTTCCCCCTTTGCCATATGATCTGCCAGAGGGAATGTTTCTGCCCCGTGGAGTGTGGGCTCACTTTTACCAGTGGAATGTTAGCAGACATGACGATATCTGGGCTTGAAATGTGCTTGCACATGTGGACCTGACCTCCTGTGTTTCAATGATCTCCTTATAAGAACTTACCTCAAGGTCCCACTGATCCCAAGAGAGTCTAATGGTACATGAGACAGATTGGAATCCACCCCACAGTCCAAAGTCAGCTCTAACAGAGGCCAACAGAGGTCTGGCAACTCGTATACCCATAAGAACACAATATTTTGCTGGAGTTTTAGGCTGTGTTTGCTATGTAGCAAAAGCTAACTGATTTTGGATTATCGGGAAATCTGTGAAGGCTACCTGTGTTCAATACATTGTTACTGATTGCTGCTAATAAGCTAGGCACTGTTCCCAGAACACATGCAGACATACCAAATATTGTTACATCTCAAGATACCATTAAGGATGTTATAAATAGATTTGTTATGAGCTGACTTCTCTGTGATTTTGTCATTCAAATAGCTATGGTTTGAATAAATTTTGTATGGTGAGAGATCAATAAAATGATTTTTAAGAGGTGAAAGAAAAACAAATATTGAGCATAAGCTCCATTTATACTTTATGTTTTGTTGAAAAAGAAATAATTCTGTCCATTTAATTGCAACATACTAATGAATCTAAGAGGCACCCCCCACTTCAGAAGGTTAAAATGTGGGGAACATGTTTTCTTAGACTTGAAGGGCCACAGTAGGAAACAAGGTAGTGTGGTCTCTGCTCTGATGGAACTCCATAGGAGAGATGGTCATTATGGGGGTCGCTGAGTGTAGGAAATGTGTCACAAAGCTCATGCAGAGTGCTCTGGAGGTGAGTGGCAGGGCCACCTGAGGTGCTGAGCTCTTCTGGGGGAATTGAAGCCAACTGGGCATCCCTGAGGATGGAAAGAAGTTAACTGGAGTAGAGGGTACATTGTCAGGAAGCAGGTCCTTCAGGCAGAAGGATGGTGGGTGAGCACATCCAGAAGTGAGAAAGGGAAGGATGCATTTGGGAAGCAAAGATCCATATGGCTGCCTGCCCTGTGCAGGTGTCAAAGAAAAGCCAGCACTGGGTGGTGGTTAAGGCCGTCAAAACAGATCTCACTCAGAGAAGCTACTGGGGGGCTGGAGAGATGGCTTAGTGGTTTAAGGTGCTTGCCTGCAGAGCCCAAGGACCCATGTTCTACTCTCCAGATTCCCCATAAGCCAGACACACAAAGGCGAGGCAAATGCAAGGCTGCATGTACCCACTAGGGTGGCACAAGCGTCTGGAGTTCAGTTTCAGTGGCTGAGACCCTGGTGCACCAATTCCCTCCCCCGCCCCTTTCTCTCTGTCTCAAAAAAAAAAACCGGCTGGAAAAGTTATTGCAGTAGAAGAAGAGACCTCTTTGCAGTTGACCTTCTGTGTATATGGGATTTGGATACCAAATCTGTGAATGATCATGTCCCCTATATAAAATGGTGTCATTTTGCCTATAATGTTTATACATCCTCCTGGTTATTTAAAAACATCTCTAAGCAACTTAATACATAACATAATGAAAATGCAATGTAAAGATGGTTGTATTGTTTAGATAATGACAAGAAAACAAATGTCTGCATGTTCAGTACAGACACAATTAGGGGGATGTACCAATATTTTTAACCCATGATTAGTGCAATCCACAGATTCAGGGCTGTGGTGAACTGGGTGCAATCTCAGATACAGCAAAGAAAAGTAGGAATTTGTAGCCACGTGCATGGTTGGAGAGTAGATGGTAAGTCGCTAACATCTGGGGCTAGGGACGTCTGCCTCAGTGGACCTAACAGAATTCTTACTGAAGCCAGGCCAGGCTGATCACTGTCACCTGAAGGATGGAAGTGGAACCTGGTTAGACATTGAGCAATTGTGGGTGGAGGCTCCTGCTAAACTGACTTAGCAGGATTCTTGTAGAATCACGCAGTGCTGAGACCATAGAAGCCCAACTGTGTGTGCCGAGTGGAGAGAGAGTTCAGAAATGCCTGGGCAGTTTGTCCAAGGAAAGAGTCTTAAGCACGGATGGGCAGACTAATCTAGGAGGAAGCTGGAGTGGTCTGAAGTAGGCTGTCTGTGGATTGGAGGCCTGGGCATCCAGTGAAGGGCTTTGAACTTTCTCCTGTGGGCAGCTGAAGGTCACAGACAAGATACACTCTATTAGTCAGACTTTTGTCTCTGTGACAAATTCCTATAAGAAATGATTTAAAGGAGGAAGAATTAATTTGGGTTCATGGTTTCAGAGACTTCAGTCCAGACATGGCTGGCCGATTATTTTGGGTCTAAGGTGAGGCAGAACATGATAGGGGTGGAAACATGAGTACAAAATGCTCACCTCAGGGCCGTCAGGAAGCAGACAGGAGGAGCAGGAAGGGCCAGAACCATGCTAAACCTTTCACAGGCATGCCCCTGCCAATGCATTGTCTCCAGTTAGTCCCTACTTCCCACAGTTCCACTGTTCAAATTTAGAGTCATCAGTGAACTAGATCATTGACTGGAGTCAAAGCCTTTATGATAGAAATGGACTTTGGAAATGTCCTCATCCCCACACCCAGATGTGTGCTTTATGACTTCTCTAGGTATCTATTAATCTGGTCAAGTTGATAATCAAGATTAACCATCTCACACATACGACAGCATTGACATGGGAAGTGGCTGAGGCTAGAATCCGCAAGACTTAAAACCAAACTGGAAGAGGTCAGCAAGGATGGACGCAGCAGTGTAGAGCATCACAGGGATACTGTGTGGACCTGGAGGACCTGCTGAGCTCTTTTCCATTTGTGCTTCCTGCCTGGCTGCCCCCCTCCCCCGCCTCCCTAGTCTCCATAATTGGGATTAAAAAGAGCTTATGCTTTTGGAAGAGACTTTTTCTTTCTTTTGCCAAACAGATCCAAGTGACTGGGCTGCTAAGATCATTTCTAGAGAAATTGTGATGGGAGAAGTACTCATACCAAGTATGGACACCAAAAAACGTCACATGGACAAAAAAAAAGTCTGGGACTGACGACCCGGTCCATTTGGTAGCTTGCGCCCACTCAGAAAGTAGAGACAGGTGGATCCCCTGGGCTAGCCAACTGTGTGGACTAGCTGAACCCGTGTGCTCTGACTCAGGGAGAGACTGTCTCAATAAACCAGGGGGGAAGCAGTGAAGAAGGCTCCTGACGTCAACCCTGGCCTCCACACACGTGCACACACGTGTGTGCACACAGTTAAAACATGTACACACAGGTATGAAACATCACACACAAACACACGCAAGTAAAGTCTGGATTCATAGGGTCTGACCAAAAATACCACAACCCAGATATTTGATGGATAGTTAAATCCTAAGACTTAGGACCACCCAGATGTCAACAGCTTTCTTGGAGGAGTCCTAAGAAAAAGTGATCACCCTTAAAGAATTCATTTAGGTTCACTTAGAATAAAACTGCTGGAGGTCCAGGAGGGGAGAGGAAACCTCTCACCCCCACCCCCCACCTCCCCACCCCCGCTTTCAATTTCAGGATTTGAAATCCCAGCTGGGCAGGGAAAAACAAAAAATGCTGACTTCATCGGAAGAAGAAGGAGGCTGGAACAGGTTGAGTGTGCCTTTCTGTACCTGTGGGGTTCTCTTCCTGGTAATTGAGTGTTTGCATCCTGGAGCTTCCTTTCCTGTGAGCCCTGCAGCAGGAGCTGGAGCATCTGTGAAGCATCCTCATTTAGAGACACATCAGGGTGACTGCACACGCGGCAGTAATTGCTTCCTGGTCTCTTAGCCCACCGAGACAATCTGCAGAGTGGCTTCTTCAGTCGCCCCAATCCTGCCTCACACAGATCTCCTTTCTCTTCCTCTTCTGGTCCCTGGAAAGTGGGACAGAGTCTTGTAGACACTTGCAGAGTTGGCCTTGACTGAGGCCAGTGGACCAAGTTTCAGGGCAGTGGGTCAGATGTGGAGATGGCTTTCCCATTAAATCTACTTTGTGGCTTGTCACAGCCCAGGACTGCTGAGTCCTATACTTGACAATGCTTGGGACATTTCTCCATCCAGGGGATTGGATGTAGCCCTTGTCTTCCTGCCCCCATCAACGCTCTTTCCTCTCTGGCCTTTCCTAATAGTCATTCCTGCAGACACCCTTGCCCAGCCTCTCCTAGGTGCTGGAAGAAATACAAGGCCAGATCAGATCAAAGCTGCTCCCAGTTTGCAAGGGAAAAGCATAATACCTCCTGATAATTACCCTGAAGTGTAATCAAATGCTGTGATAAAGGTATGAGCAGCCTGCTGTGGCAGCATGGGACAGATGAGGAATGGCAGGTTTGAGTAGGGGGATGTGGCAAGGCTTCAGAGAAATAAAAGGTCTGTCCGGTTAATACAAATAACAAAAGAGGACGTGGGTTATGGGAATGTAGCTCAGTCAGTAAAGTACCTGCCTTGCAAGAATGAGAACCTGAGTTCCACCCCCCGAACCCACATAAAAATTTGGGCAACAGGTTCTAGGAGAGATTGTAGAGGAAGTGGTGCCATGAATACTGCTCTTACTACTAGTCTGACAACCAGCTCCATGCTGATGGTGACAGACACAGTGGTCAATCAAACCTATCAAAGCAAAAGTCCAAAGGCTACAAAGAATTCAGCACTAAATCAGATTACCCATAGGCATTGTAGAAGAGGGGAAGGAAAGATTGTAAGAGCCACAGACTGGGTGGCAATACCCTGAGGCATGGGGACTGACTGAGGCCTTCATGACTCCACAGTGAATACCATAACCCCACTGAGGAGCCCCAGGGTAACAGGACCTAGGATGAGGGCATATAAGAGTGTATCATGTTATATATACAATAACTTAAAAAAATCTGGGCATGGTGGTATGTACCTTTAATCCAACACTGGGGAGATGAGACAAGAGGGTCCCTGCAACTCACTGGCTAGCCAGGCTAATAAGAGACCCTGCCTCCAAGGAGACATGTGGTGGTCTTGAGGCTGACACCCAGGGTTGGCCTCTGACCTCTGCATGCATGCTCATGTACACGCACACAAACCCACACTTAACCACTCATAAACATGCACACACAAAAATACAGTTTTAAAAAAGTGAACCCAGATACAAGTGTGGGGCCGGTCACCTAGCAGGAGGAAAGCATGTGTTCAGACTGGGCCTCCCTAGGGCCAGAGGAAAGTGTTAATGTGGGTGGAGAGCTGCAGGTAGCTCAGCTGTGGGGATGCAGCCTTATATCCCCTCCCCTCCCTTCCTTTTGTGCTCTGGTGAAACCAGTCCTGGAGAGGGATTCTGAGCATGCCCGGAGGCTGTTGTGTGGATTGAGACTTCTGGTTACCAGGATCTTACAGAGCGTGTGATCCCACTAGAGGATGGGCCTGGGGAATAAAGACTCCACGAAGACCCCTGCTTGAGAGGTCAGAGCCTATAGGTGACTAATGCCCTTTTCCTACCTCCAAAGAACAGCATGGAAAATTGTCTTTAGTTATACCACTTAATAAATTCTCCTTCCTTTTCTTGGCTCCAGTGTGATTGCCTGGCAGTTTTGTGGCCTATGACAAGTGGACATGTGTTTCGTGGTGCACATATGACTGTTCTTGCCACATCCCAGAATGCTGCAAGCACTTCCTTCTTATTCTGTCACTTTTCTCTAGAAACCCAAGAGGCTAGGTTAATCTTTGGTTCATCTTGCAGTATGGCATGAAGTGACAGTTACCCACAGTCTTCTCCCTGCCTTGGGGTCTTGCAACCTTTGCTATAGGGCAGCCCTTGAGGAAGGTCTCCTTTGTGTAGACCATGTTGCAGGGAGCTGAGAAGTCAAGAGAAGCCCTTGGACCTACCTGCTCCTTTCCCTAGTAGTGTTTTTCCTGCTGAAGAAGAATTGTAACCTTTACTAAGAAACTCCAATAAAGCATGTGCTTCAAAGTGTACATGAATTTTCCCGTACATCTTGTGTGCCAAGCTACATGAAATATGTTATACCAGTTGCTCTGCCCTCAGCAACTTCTAGACAGTGATTTTGACTCACTGCCTTTGGAGAGGTAGACCCTCAAGCACTGCTGGCCAGGGGAGACACCTACCTACGCCAAGGTTAGTCATAAGCTGGCCAGCAGCAAGTCAGAATGTGTCTATCAAATAGATACCCAGGCTGAGTCAGTCTTAGAGTACTAAGTGAACCATTACATATGGGTAGGACTCAGCCATGTATGTGGAAGCCACAGCTGGGAAAAGCAGCATTCATAATATGGTGCTGCACTGAGTGGATTCATTGTTTAAAAGGCCAGAGGTGGCAGCCACTCCTCGCTCCCTGAGATAGAGATGGCATTTACTCTTGTCTCTAGGCCCTAGCCCTCAGTTCCATGAGGCTCAGTATCTGTGTTTTCAGTGAGGCCTCTGTGATCCAGAGGAAAAAAAATGTCCTTCCACTTCAGCTGACTTAAGTTAGTTGAGAGCTAATTGGTCAGGTTTTTTTTAAGTATTTTATTTATTTATTTAAGAGAGAGGGGGAATGAGAGAGATGGGGGGAGAAGAGGCAGATGGAGAGAGAATGGCACGCCAGGTCTTTAGCCACTGCACACAAACTCCAGATGCATGCACCATCTTGTGCATCTGGCTTATGTGGGTACTGAGGAACTTGAGTCCTTAGGCTTCACAGACAAGTGCCTTAACTGCTAAGCCATCTATCCAGCCCCTGATTGGTCAGTTTTGATTATTCCTACAGTCATAGAAGACCTATATTACATTCTCCAGAAAAACAGGAGAGAGTGAGAAGACAGAGAAAAGGTCTAGGAAAGACAGACCTGTTCACATTCCTTGGGGGACCCATAAGTTCTGGTTTCTAGGCCTTCTTCTATGATCTTAACATAAGGTCTTGGGTTGGCAGTGGTCCAGGGAGCCTGTGTTAGTTAGGGTAGAAGCTGAGTTACCATAACAAGTGGACCCATCACACACTATCTAAAATACGATGGAGGCTCTCTATAGCTTTAGCAAGTGCCTTAAATAAGGTGGTCTCCCACATGGGATGGGCCAGAGATGAGCAGTCAGGGCAGTGGGAGCTCTGCCTCTCTCTCAACAGGGCTCACAGGGGTCTCCAACAGGTCCTATTTCCCAGACCTCAGATGGGAAGGAACAAAGGGGAAAAACCCAAGTGGCCACATCGTTGCTAAGGAGATCATATGGAAGTTGCATACAGCACTCTTATTCATTCTCTAGTGCTGTGAACTTAGTAATGACCAAACCCAGCTGTGTAGGACACCGAGAAATCCTTCCTTTCTTATAATGCCCAGCCCAAACTCAGGAGTTTATATTAGGAAAAGGCAAAAAGGGAGAAGGGATGAAGCCTGGGGATTTATTAGCCCCAGTCTCTGCCTCAGACCTTTTGACTTCAACTAAAAGTTCAGAGGTTAATGTGTGGCCTCAGCATGTCCACACAGTTGAGAAGAGCTGTCACTGCTCTGACTGGCATTAGTCCTCAACCTGGAGAGGCAGCATGCATGTGCTTTGCCTCTGGGGGCTCTTGTAAACCACACAGAGCAGAGTTGGGATGTCCTCTAGAGCCAACTGCACATTTGTCGGGATATGTCTGTTGCTGGCTGCCCCTCCCCATCTTCCCAAATGTCAGGTTGGAGAGGTGCTTCGCATATTTGTTTCTTCCTTCCTCCTGGGCTCATTTGTGATGAAGCTGCCATGACCCCTGGAGAGCTTAGCTTTTATCTTGATTGTGGAGTGTGACCAAGGTCATAGTCATCCCTGAGAAGACAGAAACTTGACTCAGACTTGGGGCTCTTTTTTTTTGCACAGAGGTCAGTTGCCCTGCAATTTAGGTCAATTTGCAGCTGAAGGAAATCTCCAAGGACAGATACTTTGTCCTCATTAGCTGATCGTGGGCAACCTTTCCTGGGTAGCTCAGAACCTTGTATAAATTTCCCTTCACGCGGACTTTGGTCTGCCAGTGCCTGCCTGCTTCCCTTCTGGAACATGCTGTGTGCCCGCAGAAAAATGGCAGCAGTACCTCCTTGTGGTGATCTGAATGTAAAATGCCCTCCTTAGGCTCATAAATTGGAACACTGAACCCCCAGCTAGCGGTGTTGTTCTGGAAGGTTGTAGAACCTTCAGGAGGTGGAGTCTTGCTGGAGGAGGGTGTCACTGGGGGGTGGGAGAAGGGTGGAGCAAGTCTTGAAGTTATAGCTCCGCCCATTGCCTGTTCCCTCTCCTCTGCTAACTCTCTGCCAGTGTGAAGGTGTGCTCTAGGCTTTCTGACCCTGTGGTGTTTTCCAAAGCAGGATGGACTCACCCGCTAGAACTAGAAGTCTGGCTTTTTAACCCTTTACTTCCATAACTGCTTATGGTCAGGTACTTAGTCCCAGCAATGAGAAAGTAACTGATACAACACAAGCCCTCTGCTCTATCTGCTGTTACTTCTTTCTTCCAACATCAGTGTGGTGGTCTTAAAGTACGTCCCCAGATTCCTGGCCTGCACACGGTGGACCCTGCTACGTTGCATCTCAGTCACACAAAGCTCTTCTGGTCACATTCCCCAACGAAGGCCAGTCCCTCCACCCCTCTAGTGGAGGCCATGTACAGTGTTTCTGACAAGTTCAGCCCCAGTCTTTGACCTGAGACTGAATGTTGGGAGAGCTTCATTCTCCAAGGTAGCTCTGTGCTAGGCACTGAAGATACAGAGAAGAAGGTTAGATGTGAGAAAGATTTTTTAAAAGAAAAAGAAAAGAAATCCTTCAGGCTTTGGGGATGCATTGCAAGAGCTGACTTTGTAGGCCTCCTCCTTGCTTTAGCAACTCCATTAGCATATTCATGAGCCGAAACAGTATGAGCCCCAGCTTTGGATGGAGTCAGATGGCAGCCCTATCAGTTAGTTAGCAACTTAGTGACTTTAGACAAGCTACTTAGGCACCCTGAGCCTCTTCAAACACTACAACAACCAGGCCTTGCCTACCAGGATTGCTGGGAGGAAAAGCGAGAGGAAACTGTAGAACATTTAGCAGGAAGTGTGGGTGCCACTCCCATGAGCCACCTGTATAACAAACCACCATTCAGCTCCAGTCTGAGCTTTTATATCTTTGGAGAAATACCAAATGCAAAACAGCCCAGTGCAGCCTCCAAGCAAGAAGCAAGGGCCAGGGTTGATTCCACCTGCCATGTTGCCTTCTGACCTTGTAAAAGTGGAAATAGCAGTTGGGCAAGGTGGCGCACACCGTTAATCCTAGCACTCGGGAGGCAGAGGTAGGAGGATAGCTGAGGGTTCAAGGCCACCCTGAGACTATATAGTAAATTCCAGGTCAGCCTGGGCTAGAGCGAGACCCTACCTTGAAAAACCAAGAAAACAAAAGTGGAAATAGCAGTGGAATTTTCCAGAGTTTGAACGTCAGGAAGGGCTTCTGCTATCTAAAATGCTGGCCATTATAATGCCCCCAGATGTATTCGCCAAGACACTGGGTTGCTGAGGATAATAGACACTTGCCGCAGTAGCCTTCATCCATTTGGCAGGGCAGGAATTAGGGAGGTTAGGCACTTGGACACCCTGTGGAGTAGGAAGCCTTTCTGCCTGTGTGAAGGCTCTCACTGCCTGAAAGCCACATGTAAATTGGAGGAAATTACTTTCTTCATTAGGAAGAATAAAGGCTTTTCTTCTGATAGAAACTAATATTTTAGAGAGGACAGACACTGCCAGGCAGGATGTGGAAGGACAGGGAGGACAAAAGCAAAAGTCCTTGGAATCAGAATCCATTGCAGACAACCACACTTTGAGACATGTGAAAATAACAAGTCACCTCAGACTAATTTATGGTGCGAGTTCTATTAGAATTGCAAAATCCTCACAGTTGGGAGGTGTTAAAATATGACTTCACATCATGTTAAATACATACTATATTTAAAATGAGGGTATGAAGTGAAACACGAAGCACACAGACTGATTTGCTCAATTCGACAAACTCATCTTGGCTCTGCTACTGTTAAGCTTTCCTTCCTCACCGTGCTCAGTACTGGACTGCACCGAAGTATTCAGAACCTGAACTATACCATGACTTTCCAGAACGTGGAGCCGTCCTCTCCCAGCAGAGCTGGACTTGAACCAGCAGCTGTCTGAGTCCTCTTGTGTAGTGGCCAAGGTGCCCTCATGACTGAGCCTGTGCCCATGCTGGTCTGGAGCTTGCTATTTAGCCAGGGCTGGTGTGCACCACCATGCCTGGTGCTGTGTTCGCTTTTGAGAAACATCTGCTCATGTCCTTTGCTGGTTTTAAACTGGGTTTTTTGTCCTATTGTTGGTTGACTTGTATGGGTTCTTCATACATTCTTCATGCAAGTCCTTCACCAGATACGTTATTTGTCACCATTTCCTCTTGTTCTGAATTGTCTTTTCCCTTTCTTGACAGTCATCACTTGCAGTAGAAAGATTTTAATTTTTGACAAAGCCCATCTGTCTGCATTTCCTTCATAGCTTCGGTGTCAGATCTAATAATCTCTGGACCAATCCAAGGTGTCAAGGATTTACATCCATGTCTTCTTTTAAAAGTTGTATCATTTTACGGAGACAAAATTCACGTTTTCTCTCTAAAGCAGAATCTATAGTTTGAAGAAAATATAATGCATGAGCATGGAAGAGGGGGACAAAAGAGATTAATAGGAAGGCAAATATGATCAAAGTACATGGCACACGTGTACAAAAATGTCACGGGGCTGGAGCGATGGCTTAGTGGTTAAGGCACTTGGCTGAAAAGTCTAAGGACCCAGGTTCAACTCTTCAGATCCCACATAAGCCAGATGAACAAGGTGACACAAACACACAAAGTCACCATGTGCGTGAGGTGGCACACACCTGGAGTTTGATTACAGTAGCTCGAGGCCCTGGCATAACAATTCTTCCTCTGTCTCCCTCTCACTGTCACTCTTGCTCTTGCTCTCCCTCTTGCACAAAAAAAAAGGCCAGTCTGTTGGGCTTGTCTCAAAAAATATATATATCACAATGAAACCCTTATTGTGTTCAATGAATATAGACTAATAATAAAAGAAAAAAAGAGTTGTCATTTTAGCGCTTACCTCTGGTGTGTGGCCCATCTCGGGTTCACTGTTGCAAACGCATGAGTCTTCTGACTCATCAGTTTGTGGTGTGTGGAGGTGCAGTGGTCTCAGCCCTGTTTTGAAGGCTCCGTCTCCCTCACTAAACTGCTTGGCCTTTTTTTGTTTTTGGTTTTTCGAGGTAGGGTCTCACTGTAGCCCAGGCTGACCTGGAATTCACTGTATAGTCTCAGGCTGGCCTCGAACCCACAGATCCTCGTACCTCAGCCTTCCAAGTGCTGGGACTAAAGGCATGTGCTACCCCGCCTGGCTGTGTCCCGGCTTTCTTGTCTTCTGTGTCTCTGATGATATACTCACAGACTCCTTTGGCTGCATGTATGTCTAGTCTGGAGACACATGCACAAGTCCTTTGTGGCAGTCCCTCCCTCTTGGGGTTTACATTCAGTTAGGACCAGTGGAGAGCAGCCAGGCCACCAGGGCTGTGAAGTGCTCAAGGGAGCATTCTTGTCTCCAGGTCAGAGCCTTTCTGACCCAGTGACCTCATTGCGCACAGTCCCATTCCCTCACCACAGGTAATGTTGGGTGGGGTAGTAGTGGAGCTAATTGGAAACTGTCATGTGAGGGTTTGCATGTGCAAACATTTTCCTGAGCAGCATTCACTGAAACCTCCCAGAACCTCATGGGCCAGAAGCTATCACCCACTTTTGGCCCATAAAGAAAAGAAGCCCTAATAGACATCCTGGGTCCCTCTGCTAATAGGTGGAGGGGAAGATCTTAACCCAGCAGCCCAACTCCAAAGGCCAGTCTTCACTTTCAGCAGTCAGGCTAAGATCGCTGCTGTGGTTGTGTCCCGCACCCCCGCCACACACACACACACAAATTTAGAGGTTGAAGCCTAGCTTCCAAAGATTATGTTAGGAGGGAGCTCTTGGGAAGTGAATATATCAGAGGGTACAGTCCTCACAAATGAATGATTGGTGCCCTATAAAAGAAGCCCAAAGTCCCTTTTACCACATGAGCCACTGGTGAACCACAAGGCTTTGAGTCTGTCAGAGCCTTGACCTTGGACCTCCCAGCCTCTGGAAGCATGAGAATAAATCTTGGCTGTTATAAACCACCCAGTTTACGGTATTTCTTTGTAGTGTCCTGATCTAGGAGACAGTTTCTCTAGCTCACTACGCTGTCCCTAGCTGACCCCACACATAGCAGGCACTCAGTAACTCTCCACCGATCCGCCATTGCGTGAGATGAACAAACAACCCGAGGAACAATCCAGACAGAACAGCAGTGGCCAAGGGAAAGGAGGATTGATTCATGGGAGAAAATTAGGGGAATGAAATCCATAGACAGAGTTTGCCTAAGTGAGAGTGATGACCACAGCCAGAAGGAGCCCAGGGGAGAGGAATTGTGTAACTTGGGACCAGAGCTGGAGCGGGAGGGGGGGAGGGCAGCACTGAGGCTGGAATGTAAATGAGGAATCTGGATCGGAAGCTTCCGTTACAGTGTGGGAGCGTTCTGTGCACGCAGAGAATGAAATGCCACCATGTAAGCGTGCACACCACAGCATCTACCCCAGCATCGAAATGGACCTGCCGCAGGAACCTTGGGGCTGTGGGACTGGGGTAGTCAGACTCCCATCGCTGTGACAAATACTTAAGAGAAACAATTTAAAGGAAAAAAGATGTATTTTGACTCACAGTTTCAGGGGTTTCAGCCTGGGCCAGCTGGCTCCATTGCTTTTAGAGCCATGGTGAGGCAGAAGCATGGGGAAGGGCATGGCAGAGGCAAGCTGGTCCTCTTGTGACAGCCAGGAAAGAAGAGAGAGGGGAACTGGCGACAGATGTACTTTTCTGGGGCATGCCTGCAGTGATCTGCTTCCTCCAATTAGGTCACATCTCCTACTTTCTACCACCTTCCAAAAGATGCCTGTTGGGGACATTTCATATATAAACCATAACATGGGTATAGGAAGGGCCTGCAAGGGCTCATCTTGGAACTGGTCACGCAGTGGTAGCTTCTGAGAGTTGGTGTGGCGTGTTCAGAAAAAGAAAAAAAAAAAAAAGACACAAAAGTGCCAGCAGTGGAATCCAGAAGTGAGGTCTCAGAAGAGAATGGCTGCAGGCATTGGGGCGAGCAGCGACTACTGCAAGCAGAGGTGGCTGTGTGGCCTCGAAGATGACTTACACTACAAGTGTGCAGCCTCTGGGTCTCAGAGAATATGCATCTGCCTCCAGCTGGGAACTGAGCCAGGCAAGACATCAGGTGAAACTGTGAGGTCATCTCCCACCCAAATCCACCACCTGCCACCCAGGAGCAGATAGAGAGGTGATACTGTTAATGCCACTGAGCCCTCCCTGTGTGCCAGGTACATTAGCATTTCACATATGCATTGCCATGCTCTGAGGAAGTCAGTCTTGTTGCTATAACCCCCTCGTTACAGGGAGAGGAAGATGAGCCTTAGGGAAGGACATGATAGGGCTTGTGTGAAGTCATTCAGCAAATGGCAGAGCCAAGATTTGAACCTCACTCCATGACCTCAGAGCTGAGCTCCTTAAGTACTTCTGTGTAAGGTATGAGACCTGCACACCAGTGTCTCACAGCTTGGTTTGGGTGCCAAGCACACAGACAGAAAAGGACATATAAGACTGCGCTGTGTGCTCAAGAGAGGAAGCAGGGGCTAGGGTTAAAAAGTTTGTGGACACTAACCAGAGCAGAGCACTGTGGGCAAGGCGATGGAGGCTCACTGGGAGGGAGGGCATTCAAAGGCCTTATGCTATCCCTGTGAGGTCATGAACCCACAGAGAAGCCACCATACCTGGTTCCTCATCTAAAACTGGGAGCTAGCCCTGTCCTGTCTGTCATTCATCATGACTCTCCATTAAAATAACTGGACAAGGGGCTGGAGAGATGCCTTAGCAGTTAAGGCGCTTGCCTGGGAAGCCTACGGACCCAGATTCAACTCCCCAGAACCCATATATGCTAGACCCACAAAGTGACACATGCATACAAGGTGGCACACACATCTGGAGTTCAACTGTAGTGGCTAGAGGCCCTGCAATGCCAGTTCTCCCTCTCCCTCCCTCCCTCACTCCCCTCCCCCTCAGTCTTGTTTGCTCTCTCGTAAAAAATAACTAGACAAATCACTTAGTCCAGGGCCTGACCATAGGAAACTGTTCTGTAAAACACAGTTGCAATCATTCATTGCTATTATTAGTTGTTATGTAGCAGGAAGCATCCTAGATGGGAAGCGATCCAGCCTAATGCCCCAAACACCCCAGGTCTAGTGGATATGACAAACCTGTGAACAGTTGATTCCTGTCCCTCTATGTGATGGTTTATATTGTCAAGTGGCAGGACCTAGAATCACCTATGAGGGATTATGTATATTAGAAATTGAATTGGAAAGACCCATCTTAACTGTAGGTGGCCCCATTCCATGGGCCAGGGTCCTAGACTACATAAAAAGGAGAGAGCTAACTGGGCAGCCATATTCTTCATTCTGCTTCCTCACGGTGGCCCGAATGTGGCCAGCTATCTTGAGCTCCTACCTTCCCTAGCACGATGGTCTGAAACCTTGAGCTGTATAAGCTGATATAAACCCTTCCTCCCTTAAACTGATTTTTGTCAGGTATTATGCCCTGGTAACAAGATGGTCACTAATACCAGCTGCTTGCCTGCTTTCCTTTTTTTTTGTTTTGTTTTTTTTTTTAATGTATAATTTTTTTTATTGACAATTGCTATACTTACAGACAATAAGCCATGATAATTCCCGCCCCTCCTACACTTTCCCCTTCACAACTCCACTCCCCATCATACCCCCTCCCTCTCTCCATTAGTCTCTTATTTTGATGTCATCATCTTTTCCTCCTATTATGAGGGTCTTATGAAGGTATTGCTAGATACTGTGAGGTTGTGGATATCAAGGTCAATTTCTATCTGGGCAGTTGCATTGTAAGGACTCCCTACCCTCCCTTTGGCTCTTACATTCTTGCTGTCACCTCTTCTGCAGTGGACCCTGAACCTTGGAAGGTGTGATAGAGGTGTTTCAGTGCTGAGCACTCCTCCGTCCCTTCTTCTCAGCACTATGGTGCCTTTTGGGACAGTCCAGTGGTCACCACCAACTGCTTGCCTGCTTTGCTGTGTACTCCCCACTGCCCAGTGCAGGCAGGGCTGAGAAAGTGGCTGTGCTGGTAAAGTGCCTGTCATGGAGTCAGAAGGACCTCAGTGTGGATCCCCAGCACCCATGCAAAAGCCAGGGATGGCAGACATGGAGAGCCGGCTGGCCAGCCAGGCTAGCCACATCAGGGAGCTTCGTGTTCAGTGGGAGATCCTGTCTCAAAAAATAAGGTGGAAAATGATGGAAGAAGACACTGTACATCAACCTCTGCTCTCCACTCTCCACTCACGTACACACGCGCACACACACACGCAAATACATATGCACATACAAAAGATGGAGGGTAGGCAGTCAGCTTTCTTATACTCATGGGTCTTGGGTCTGTCCAGCATTTTCTGCCACCTATAGGGTGAAGGTGTACTCTGAGGCATTGTCCTCCCCATGGAGACTGCTGGTACATTCATGACTCCACAGTGAAGACCAAATAGCCCCACTGAGGAGGAGAAGGGGACATAAGAGTATGGCCAGATGGGAATATGGCCAATATGCCTATGTTTATACAATAAAGTATCAAGTAGAATGTTCTCAGAACATACTGCATGGAGAATACCAGTCAGTGGATGTTCTCTCTTTTTTCTTTCTTTGCTGGGGATGGAGCCCAGGGCCATGCACATGTTAGGCAACTGCTGTACCCCTGACCTGTCACCCTGCACCCCCTAACCCTGGTGGATGTTTTTAAAGGTAGTGTGCTGAGCCACTTGAACCCAGTCTGCAGCTGGAATCCTCTTGGGGAATCAGCTCTACTGGTAAGCTGGTAAGCTGGGTTCAGCTTTGCTCCACTTGTTTCTTCCTTCGGGAGCAATGGGCATGACCCAGCAGCCCAAAAATATTTTAAGTTCCTGCCCATGTCATATTCTATTAACTCTTAGACATATGGCCCAATCTGAGACATATGGCCAAACCCTAGCTCAGTGGGCTATGGAAATACGGTCTACCTCTAGTGAAAACCTGCAAGGTGGTGTGGCCAAAGGCATTGGCATAGGACAGAGCAGAGCTCCAGTACTCAATAACATCAGAGGGAGAGGAGGCCACAGCCAGAAATGCCAGTCCATTGCCTGACGGCTGTCTGATGATCCAGAAGACCACCCTGGCTGACGCTCAGTGCCACCCCACTGACACCAGCCAAGCAAAAGACTGTGCCCACCACCCGGCCTCCCAAGGCTGGAGAGCCCAGAGCCCAGCCCTCTGATTCAAGCCCTCTCTGCCTTTTATTGAGGGCCTCTGACAAATTATTTACATAGACTGTAAAATAAAGCTTAACTTGATATTACCACAAGCCAGAGCATTGTGTGAGGCCAGCTGGACCTTCACAGCTGAAAGCAGACTAAATACAAGAGGGAGGGAGGAGGAGGAAGAACCTCAAATGAAACGTCAGGGAATGCTTAATGATAGATGGCTATGCAGTAGCCTGAATAATTGTGCGAAGTGGCTGGTGGCAACAGCTGGTGGGGAAGCTAGTCTTTGGTTCTATTTATGTGTTTATCTGGTGCCTGTCACTGTAATGGCCACAAGCAGTATTGATCACACATTAATTCTGTCTCCTCCTGTTTCCCTGCTGTACCCTTACCAATCTCATCTTCCCACTCAAGCAGTGAATGCATGGCAACAACTTGGGAGTTTACGCAGTAGAGTCTGTCTCCCAAGGAACATAGAAGCAAGTACTTCCTGTGAGGCGGGTACTAGCCCAGGAGCACCCTAAGGTCATAACTGACTTTTCTAATATGATCTTACAAAGTCTTAGTGTTAGTACTATTTTCCAGTGAGGCCCAGATAAAAGTTAAGTAACTTGGCAAAAGCTACCCAGCTTGGGACAGCTGTGACCATTCTGTTGGGCTCTGCAAGGTGGCATTTTGAGTCGTTTTACTGCTCACGTCATAAATCCAGACCGTGTGTGTGTGTATGTGTGTGTGTGTTGTATATGTACGCGTGCTTACATGTGTGTGGACCTACAGCGGCCAGAGGCTGACATGGAGTGTCTGCCTTCGTTGCTGTCCACCTTACTGGTTAAGACAGGAGCAGTCATGTGACCCTAGAGCTCACCAGTGGGTTAGTCTCGCCAGCCAGCTGTCTCTATCTTTTGAGTCCTAAGCTTACAGGTAAATGTCTTCATGCCCATCCAGCATTTATATGGGTGTTTGGGGTTCCATATTCAGGTCTTTATGCTTGTGTGGCAAGCCCTTTACCAACAAAGCCATCTCCCCAGCCCCAATGTGGACTTTTTACTAAGGACTACACAACCTTCTCTTAAGCCTTCACTCCTAGTAGTCTTCAGCCACATCTCCTAGACTTCTCCATGTTGTCCTTGCCAAGCTCTTTCCTTAGGGCCTCATCAGGTTCTGTTCTACATAGAACTCTTCCCCTGCAAGGCTCAGTGCTCCCCCCCCCCCAACACACTCCCAGTGGGCTGTTCTTCCTCTCCTTAACCGGTCTGTATTACCACAGGTATGCTAATTAGCAGCCATGACTGTATACCTCCTTGTTTGACCCATGTGTCCCCTACCCTCGGACAAAGGTGGCAGAAACCTTAGCGCATGGGCTGTGAGAGTGACTGCCAACGCTGGGATCACAGCTCTCTCCTTTCTGTGGACTATTGGGCTGTAGGCAGGTGACTTCCTCTTTCTGTCCTCCCCTCTCCATCTGTAAAATAGAGATAAGGACAAGGTTGCTATGGAGTGAATTAACTAATACATGAAAGTACTCTGCGCAGCGTCTGACACACAGAGAGCCCTGAGCAGATGGTAATTGCTATTACTGTCATCATTAATAAGATTATTATTGTTAGCACATATTGGACAGTCACTGCTTGTGGAATAGACAGACGAATCAACTTTTCATAGCAGAAAGGGAAACAGAGTCTTCTAGCAGCTGATGGGGAGTCTGAGTTGTGTGCCTGGGTCCTACTCCAAGTGACCTGCTCTCTCCAGGTGACATAGCGATCACAGGAATGTCCTTGCCATGTTTCTTCCCAGCACTGGTGGCAGGCCACCCTCGGGTTCTGGGAGCCCTGGGTGGGAGGAAGCTAGACAGGCCTGTGTTTAAGGTGGAGACAGTGTTTTCTTGCTGTGGAAGGTGATCTCAAGCTTTATAGTTTTTGTGGCTGGTGCTCAAAGATCCTGGTACACCACCCCCCCCCCATGTTTCCCAGTGGGTTCTGTTATAGAAGGCCACTCCCATTACCACCCTTTGCCAGACAGATGGAGGAGCTACGGCTTATGCTGGGGCCCAGCCTGAGGCAAACAAGACCCCTGTGGAGCACGATGGAACCCAGTCAGTGTGCTCGCGTGGAGCCTGGTCCTCTGCTGTCTGGAACCTTGTGGCTCCCCAGGAAGCCCTTGCCCTCCACCACGCCCTCGCCTGTCGTTTTCCATCCCCTTGGTTCCTGCCCTTCTGGTTCTGTCCCCCAACCTCTGTATTACTTCATGGATGTCCTTGCAGGGCACTGCTGGCCTTGTCCACCCTGTTTCCTGTTCCTAACTCAAGGCTCTTACCCCCTATCATCACAGGACACAGATCTCTCATGGAAGACAGCAAGCCACCTAAGAGGTCCCGGGCAGCCAGCCTCTTGTGACCCCTCCCAGCGTAGTAAGGTTCAGAGAAGCTGGCTGTAGGCCGCGTCTCCTGAAGGAGCAAGGTCTAATACTGGCTCATTCAGCAGAATTTTAAGCCTCGCCTGAGTTTTTCAGTGGAAGCTCATCAACAGATCAATGACAGGATATTAGAAGATGAAGACTCAGTTGTCATTTAGGTTTTAGTCTCAGCAACTCCAGTGTTCCTGGTTTTCTGTGCCTGTTTGTGACTTTTTTAAAAAAGAGAGTAAACTTTATTTTTTATTTATTTGGAGGGGGCAAATAGAGAATGGGTGCGCCAGGGCCTCCAGCCACTGCAAACAAAATCCAGGTGCATATACCACCTTGTACATCTGGTGTTACGTGGGTACTGGGAAATCAAATTCATGTCCTTAGGCTTTGCAGGTAAGAGCCTTAACCGCTGAGCCATCTCTCCAGTCCAGTCTGTGACTTTTATTTCCTTTTTAATTTCTATGGGATTATAGTCCACAAAGAACCCACACTGAGAGGCCAGAAGGGTCTAGGATGGTGAATAATTTGAATATGTTTAACCATCCTGTGCAAGGGAAGCTGTCCTGTAAGCCCCACTCTGCCAACAGAATTGTACAGGGCCAGCCTGGAGGAAGAGCCAGCAGGGTGTGGGGAGTGGTCATCTTCAGTGGTGACCACTGGAGAATCTTGTCAGATTCTGTGCATTTTCCATTTTTTAAATATACTGAGCATAGTACTTTTATGTTTTGAAAGAAATATAGGCATTAAAAAATAAAGGCCAAAGGCTAGGGATGTGGCCCAATTGGTAGTATGTTTGCCTAACATGCATGAAGCCCTGAGTTCAGTCACTAGTAGAGCGCACACAAGACATGGTGACTGGAGACGGAGGAAACAGGATCAGGAGCTAAAGGTCATCCTCAACTACATGGTGAGTTTGAACTCAGCCTGGGATACGTGAGACCTTGTTGAAAATGACATGAAATGGGAGAAAAGCAGAGCCACACTCATGAACACTTGATATTATGATTGGAACAAAGAAGACACAATGCCCACTAGGAACTAAATATATAGGTCTTGAGAACTATCTTTATTTTATGATTTATTTGTATTCATTAAACATTAATAAAACTGCAAGCTCGCGTATCGAGTTGGGGTGGTTGAGCAGAGGTTTGAAAGACTGTCAGTTGTGAATAATTTATTATGAAAGTCACAGAAAATAAAATAGTACTAGAGAGGAGGGAGTTTTGCACTGTTCTTTGAGTGCATACAGTACGTGTTATTTGATCCTGAAAATGTTCCTTCATCTCTCTGTGTCTTCTTTTCCCTGGTTATTTTTATTTATTTATTTATTTATTTACTCGGTTTTTCAAGGCAGAAGTTCAAGAACAAGACTGGAACACAGCAGTTACATAGTCAATATCATTTAGGCTTTCATCTCACTCTGCCTCCCCATCAGCAGGGGCACCAGGAGCAGCATTACAGTTGTGGGTACTGTGAACATGGGTGGAGCTCTTGCCACCTCTGAGACACCATGCTCAGTTCTTTATTAGCTTTCGTCCCCTTCGTTCCAGCCACTCATTGCTGTCACTTTACAGATTAGGATTCAGAGAAGTCACATAACCTGCCCAAGACTACACAGCTCCTAAGACCTCCTTGACCCTGACTCCAAAGCCCATGCTTAGAATCACTGTTATGTTAACCTGGTCTTCTGTTTTATATTTTCCAGTGGGTTCCAGATACACAGTTGCCTTGATTTCCCTGCGTCAAAGTACTATTAGATGCCTTTCTATTATTTATTGAATTTTTTTATAAAAAGGTTATACTCTTAGACACCCTCACTCCAATTCTGCTAAGGGTCTTCTTCAGGGGGATTATCGGGATTCATTGTGAGGACCAAGAGACCTCAATCAGTCTTTGGAGGGGGAGTGGGATAGAGTGCCTCAGGCTCTTCTCACCCACCCTGAAGCTCTTAGAATCTTTCCACTCCCTCTTCCTCCACAAGGTTCCCTGAGCCTTGGTGGACAAGCTAGGGCTCTTAATGCTCTACAAGAAGGGCATGTTAGGATGTGTCCAGCTGTTTGTCCAAAGCAGAAACCATCCGCCTCCTTGTGAATGCACCAGCAGAGGCTCTTACTGCTTACATACTGATAGCAAAGGTTTGGTGGTTTTTTTTTAATTTTATTATCTATTGTATGAAAGAAAGAGAAGGAGGGAGGGAAAGAATTGGCCAGGTGTGCCAGGGCCTCCAGCCACTGAAATTGAACTACAGGCATGTGTGGGCCATCTTGTGGGCATGCACGACCTTGTGCTCATGTGTCACCGTGTGCATCTGGCGACATGGGTTCTGGGGAGGCCAGCCTGGGTCCTTAGGCTTCGCAGGCAAGCACCTTAAACACTAAGCCATCTCTCCAGCCCTTGGTGGTGGTGATGTTTTCTTTAAAGAAAGATGTAGAAGAGTTAAACTCAGAAAAGGAATTTTAAAATGGAGACTTAATTTCCATTTGTGGGCCCATGTCTAGGCGAACACTTCATCAGTGTCTGCATCAGTACTCACCCTGGTTGGAGAATGCTGGCCCATCTCCCGCAATTAACAGAAATTCAAAGTTCAGCTCTGTGCCAAGTATTTGACAAATGAAGACTGAACCTCTGCACTTGGACGCCCCCTAGGGTCTGCGGATAGCAACTCCAGCCAGCTTATAATGAGGGGCCAGAGGAGATTGTGGCCCACAGAACTGACTGGATCCCAGGGGTGGCCCCATCCCAAAATGAACAGGAGGGATCAGATTTGCACACAGCTCTGGCTGGCGCATAGAAGAGTTGGGTGGAGGCTAAGGTTGACCTTTGTAACCACACGAAGGGGTTGGAGTCTGTCCTGTAAGACAGGGTGAAGGTGTCCCAAAGGTAAAAGTAACAAGACCTAATCCATTATATGATTGGGGTACAGAGAAGGAATGATGATAAGGGAGCACTCCCCATCTCTAGCTAGCCATTTTAGATGGCCTCCCCTGATACAAATGCCCTGGTCACCGTGTTGGAAGATTAAGTTCAAAAAATTCTCTCCAGTTCTGAGAAGAAAATAGAATACTCGCCCTTTTCCCTTCCACCACACAAAAAAAGTCTGGTTTGCAAAGGTCATGGTCGAGGCTGCTGCCAGCTGGAGCTGGTGTTTCACTGGTTCTGTCCTGGACAGAATGTGAGGTCTGGGGTTCTCCGTGAGACCCATCTCAGTCCTCACTTCCAGCCATCTGCAGTCCCCTGTAAGGCCAGACTGAACGTGAACAAGGAGCCAGGAACCATCCTGCGGTTTCTGTGCAGCAGAAGTGGGCCAGCGTCCAGTCAGGCTTGGAATGGCCCCACAGGGAATTCTGGGTTCATACCCTGTAGATATCTCTCTGCCCCTTCCAGGGCTTCAAATTCTGCCAGCCCTTGTGGGATAGGTGTAAGTTGAGGTTGAGGCACAAAGGCCTAGCACATTGCCATCACTGTGAGGAAGAAAACATAAAGGAGGCTTGGTGGCGGAAACTTTTACCCCAAGCCTCCTGGTGCATCCTTACGTCTCCCAGCCCCCAGTCCAACTGCCTCATTTGGCTCTTTCTCAGTAAAACTCCCCTGACCACCTAAGTCAAGTGTCTTCTCCCTGCCCAGATCTGTGTTTGTTGACTGGATAACTACTGCACAGCTAGCTACCTTCTGCCAGCAGATATCCTAAGTTCACTCTGCACAATGTGGATACAGTGATAGATGGTCACAAGCACGGAAAAGTATAGGCCACAATAAGTACAGGCCTGAGGGATGAGAAGAGGGAAGGGTTTTTGTTTGTTGTTTGTTTGTTTGTTTGTTTTGTTTTGTTTTGGCCAGGCAGAGGGAATAGCTTGAGTGTGGGTATATAAGGTGACAGAATCTACGGGAAGAGGAGGAGTAAGGAGACCCCTTTCTGTGGTATCTGGGCCAAGTAGAATTGGGTCTTAGAGACAGTATTAAAATCCCAGCCTTCATCTCAAAAATGCTAGGAGGTCAGGAGTGCTCCTGAGGGATGTTTGGAAGGTGGAAGTGGGAGCAGATACTATACTGCCTTGTGTAGGAGAAGCTGGGGGAACTCATGGGGAAGACTCCCTCCCCAGGGGCTGGTGCCAGTTTCCTACACAAGCCAGCAAAATGCTTTGGCAAGCCTGAAGGAGCTGAGGATTCCTCAGGAGTCCCCCTGCCAACGTTGCTCCCCAATCTGAGTGCCAGTGTTGTGCCAGGTACTGAGGATGTTGGGTCTTTCTCACAAATCATTCATCCCCCCCCCCCACACACACACACCTGAAAAGCAGCTGTCAGCATTATTGTCTCCACTTTGTGGTAGGGAAGCAACATCACCCCCACTTCACTTCTGGAAGCTACCAATTCTGGAATCGAAGGCAGCCATTGGGCTCTCTGAGTCCAAGTCAACACATTCTATCAGTTTCTCTTCCAGTCTTGGGATTCCAGTGTCTTCATCTAGCCCTGAGCCTGGCCAAAGTTTCCACCTATGCCCTTGTTGGTCCTGATCTCTCTCAAAAAGTCCTTCCTCAACTTCCCCAGACTACAAGTGGGCCACTTGGAGGGCTGACAGAATCAGTAATCATGCTTAGATGTGGGCCTCTTGCCTTTCACACAGATAGTGAGATCTGAGGCAACAGCAGCTGCACCCAAGAGCTAATTTGAGGCACAGGGCCTTTCTCTCTATGATAGCCTGTTTCTCGTTCTCTTAGAGAGGTTGGGGTTGGAATTTCCGTAAGACCAGGTTTCCATCGCAAATGGTAGTGAGCAACTCCCTGGTCATGTCCTGGGACCAGCCAGCAGTCAAATCAGCACTATTTTTGTTGCTTTGAGGGTGGGAAACATTATACCAAAGCAAGAGATTGCACATGTGTACATTTTGGTGCTTAGTTTTTAGGATTGAAAAGATTACTCCTGTTATTGGGTATGATGCATGCATGTGACGTGTGTACATGTATGTTTCTATGTTTGTGGACACACATGTGTGTGCATATGGAGACCAGGGGTTGATCGCTTTCCATCTTCTGGGGAAGGGGAGACAGTGTCTCTCATTGGACGAATTCAGCTAGACTAGCCAGGAAACCTCAGAGGTCCCCTTTCTCCATTTCCCCAGTGCTCTCACGATGACCAGAAGTTCAAGCTCAGCCTTCATGCTTGGGAGACAAGCATTTTACCGAGTGAGCCATCTCCACAGTCTGATTTGCCCTTTAATAAAAAGCAGTGTATAAGGTGCCCCTCACATCCAGTCCACCATCTCCACAGATGTGGAAGTTCAGTGGCCTCGATTCATGTTGTTGATTATTTGCATTTTGAATCCAGAAAAGAATGCCTGGGTGTGTGATATCCAGAGCGGGAGAAGCAAGCAGATACTACGGCTGTCGTGACAACTCTTTGTGTCTATAATTTGGCTGGTTTATTTGAGTTTGTATAGAGTATGTCATGCATCTTGCCTCAGCAATCCACTTGGGCCTAGGGTAGGATGGGTGAAGGGCAGAGGATGTTGGCTGTCTTCCTTTGGAGCATTTCTAGTGCCATCTAGTGTCTGTGGAGCCTGGTTCCAGCCGTGCCAAAGCTGTTGGATTTCCCTGTCTTGGGACAGTGGCTTGAAAAGCGCACCAGGGAGATATTTGTCTCTTTAGATCACTTTTTTTTTTCTCCCCAGCTCTGATCCCAGGGAAATTTGCAACTGAAATTTGTTTCATTAACAGTCAGAACAGTTTGTCCCTTTGAAGCTCAGACAGGGTGAGATTAATATGAACCCAGCATTAAGCTATTAAGCATCAATTTGGCAAACGTGTTTGTAAAGGAGAGCCGAGGACAGAAAATAAAGAAGGCTGCATTAAGAGGCGACTTTCCAAACCACTCTGTCTTTGCAAGATGTGGCTCAGGAACCAGTCTTTGAGAGGAGAAAAAGGAATGTGTCTGTGTGTAAGCATGAATACAGCCTTTGATGATAGGGTGCCTATTCCAGTACAGTCCATCACCACATAATGATATTTCAGTCAACGACGGGCTACAAGTGTAACAGTGGTCTTAAAAGATTATAAAGGAGCTGAGAATTTCCTGCCACCCAGTGAGGATGTAACCACCCCAATGTCTTAGCACAATGCATTGTTCGCAGTGAATCCTGATACCAGCCTGACCAGCAGTGCTGCCAGTAATAGAGAAACATAACGACACGCTCGAGTGCTCTGTGTGTAACACTGATAACGACCACAAACAACTGCTGCTTACTGTCTATGTGTTTACTGACCTCTTTAGGGTGTATTTCCTGCGCTTAAGAAGTGTATGATGAAATAGTATGCCATTGGGCCAATGGCAGCCCCAGACATCTTGTGTCTATCTTGTTTCCATAGCATTATTTGCTCATGTGCTTCATTTAATCTCCAGGTGTTTCGTTCCTCTCACATCTTGGAGTGAGAGGCTATGCCACATGTAAAGCCACACGGTGTAATGTGTAGGGACTCCGCCATCTGGGTTTGTGTAAGGGCTTTCCACCAGGTTTACATAATGACAAAGTCACCTAGCAGTGCCGTTCTCGTGGTGAACCCCTATCATTAAACCATGTCATCATAGAAGAGAAACCATTCATTGTAGCTAACCAGTTATACACTGCTGTGTTCCCAGCCCTTTAGGTGCTTAGTGTTTTGCATGTAACCCATACCACAGCCTGTGGGAGGTGTGGGTGTTTTCCTTTCCCTAAGTGAAATATCCAAGGACTTAAAACACCTAGTTTTTGAGTAGGTGTCTAGACAATGCTGTGGTTGTCCAAGCTGCTTCTTATCCCTCAGGGCTTCCTGGGGGCTCTTCACAGCCATATGTCGCATATAGCCCTCAGCCCCACTGCCCCATGCACAGAGAGGGCCTCTTGTGTGTCTGTTAAGTGAATGGTGCAGTGTAAGCCCCTTAGAGTTGTTGGCTTCTCTGCTTTAAGGGACTCCCAAGAACCAGAAAATGACAGTGGGGAAAAGAGTGGCCACTCAGCTGTGATGTCTGCTCTGGGGCTTACCTGCCCTGTGGCCTGGGCAAGCTACTTCGTCCCCTAGCCTCCGATCCTCTGTTTCAGAGATAATAAAAGCTATTGGCATAGTACTTTTAATTCATGTTCTTTGCTTTTTTGAGAGGATGAACAGAGTAATGATTAGGACAGCACTCTGTCCAAGGTCTGGCACATAGCATGTATGTGTTCATTCAGTGTACCCACTACTTACTTTGTATGTGGAAAATTTAACCTTTTCATAGGTAATCAACCGAAGTTTCAGGCATCCTGAGCTGTGCCCTGGGCCTGAGAGGGCTGAGCCCATGTTCTGTGCTGGAGAGTCACAGCAGTTACCTTCTCATCACTACCACAAAGCACTTGACCAGAAGCCGCTTGGGAGGAAAGGCTCACTGTGGCTTACACTTCCAAGGAGCTGTTCACCATGGCAGGAAAAGCATGGCAGGAGCAGAGAGCTGGGCATCTCACTGCCACAGAATCGAGGAGGGAGGACAGTGAGCTGAGGCCCCAAACAGGGCGGGGCCGTAACGCCCCGAGCTCTGCCCCAAGTGACACGCCTCCTCCGGCAAGGCTCCACTTCCCCAGATCTGCCCCAGCTGGTGACCAAGTATGAGGCTGAGTCACGAACACACGAGGCTGTGGTGGACATTCTGCATTCAAACCATCACAAGGGTAGAGTGGGCCAGCTGAGGGGGACATGATTCTACTTGGAAGAACTAAACTCTGAGGGACTTTGGCTTTGTCATCCCCTCCTCCGCAGATCCCATGCATGCATATAACATGGGTGTGCGCGCACACATGCACGCATGTGTGTCAACTTAGATACTTTTTAATCAAGTGGAAAGGAAACTGTGGCGATGGCAGGACACCAGACACATGAGTGGCCACTGCTGAGGGAAACACGGTTAGTGTGAATGTTTTACTTCTGACAAGCAACATGACAGAATCGGCATCTGTGGAGACAGTGAGGACGGAGACCCTGAGGAACTCCCAGTGAGCAGAGGTAATAAATTATCACACGTCATCTGTTCCTAGTTGTTGCATTTTAAGATGTGTAAGGTGTCACTGATAGTCTCCTTGATTTGCAGCATGTGTTGTCGTTAAGTGAACCATGAGATTAACAAGCACATTCATCAGTTCCTGTAAAGATGGAGTACTCCAAATCATGCCTTTTCTCCCATGTCTCTGGCTGCTCAATCATAGATTCGCACTCCAGGGTGTCCACAGTATTTGCATGTCTGAGGGAAGTGATTTCTTAATCAGCAGGTACGATGCTCTGGAGAGAGATTTGCATAATAGCTCCCCAGTGTTGTAGGAAATGAGTGTTGGGGACCTTCCGCTGGGCCCCTGCCCATGTGACAGATGTGGCAGCCAGGCGTTTGCAAGCAGGAGCCCAGCTTTTCCTTCAGCAGAAGGGTAGCTTCTGCTGATGACTTGAATCGAATCGTGGACTCACCTGTTCTGTCATGGACTCACTCATTACAGTCATGCTGAGCCTGCTCCTAGGAACCCCCTGTCTTGTGAAAAATCTGCCGTTGGACCTGGAGCGGGAAGAATTGCTGGGACATGGCAGCGTGGTGGTGGTAGCATGGGTTTTCCGGGCCCCTCAAAGGCCTCACCTGCCCCACAGCGGAAGGGTAGCAAATGTTGAAAAGCCATGCTCACCTCTCCAAGTTGTCTCTACCTCTGGGCTCCTGGTCTTTCTTCTTGTCTACTAGCTTTCATGTCCCTAGCTCTTCATTCACTCTTGGGATCCTTTTCTTCCCAGCTTGCCCTCTTTGTGTGTCCCTATTGTAAATGCAGAAAGATAGTGAGGCAATGTTTGCTGGACTGGTAGGCTGTCTGAGCAACCACATTCTTAGGACTCCTCAGCCCAGAGAGGCAGCCTGTCCGCTTTTCTGGGTAAATCATTTAAACACTAGGTTTAACGAGCACCAAGTTTTGCTGCAGTTTTTCCCTATAACTAGCTCTTTGGGGTCAAAGCCAGAAGTGGGGAGAGCTGTCTGAGAAAATTTAAGGCTGCATGTTGCCGTTCCTGGCCATCTGACTCCTGAGAGTCATCACTGGCGTTTTGGCCCATTCCCTATGGGTGGTATTTGGAGAAATCATGGAGAGTTGCCACCCCTAAGCCTGCAGGAAGGCAACACTTCTGACCTTCCAGTCCTTCTTCCTTCCTTCTGTTCCCATATCCTGAGTATTTTTCAGTTTAAAATAACTCCCACACCTCCCTCAAAACAGTTCTGTGACGTAAGAAGTGTGGGAAACACTGGTTTACTTTACTTTTTGCTTTAGCAAAGAGAAATGTGCTGTGCTGTGGACTGCTGCGTCTTGTGCGTATTAGGAATCCCCAGAGAGGGAAATTGAGTCTGGCATTTCCTAGCAGCCTTTGTGTTGTGGTGAGCAAGCTGACCTTTCTCGGAGGATAAACCCTGAGTGTCAGCTATGCACCAAGGTTTTCATAGGTGCTATCTTATGTAGACTTTATGATGACCCTACAGGGTAGATTTCACCTTCCCTGTTCCACAGATGGGCCATGGGTGTACAGAGGAGTGACATCAGCTACCCAGCACATGTTAGAGCTAGAATCCAGCATTAAGTATTAGGGTTTTTTTGTTTATTTTTATTTTATTTTTTTTATTTTTTTATTTTTTGGTTTTTCGAGGTAGGGTCTCACTCTAGCCCAGGCTGACCTGGAATTCACTATGTAGTCTCAGGGTGGCCTCAAACTCACGGCGATCCTCCTACCTCTGCCTCCGAGTGCTGGGATTAAAGGCGTGTGCCACCACGCCCGGCTCAGCATAAGTATTAGGCAGCTCCGTTTATCACTGGCCATAACTTGAACTTAACTGAGCAGCAGAAACTTGTGATGAGACCATTCTCTTACTATTGGTGAGTGCGGATAAGGGAGGGACGGGAACATACACACACCTCACCCCTGCTGCTGCAGTGGGGACTCTTGTCCTTTGGCTACCTGGGAGCTTTTTAAAATTCAGGGCTCCATTCAGATACCTACAAGTTGCTTTTGTCCACCTAGCTGCTAATGATATAAATAAGCATATGAATTCATTTTATTCTAACTTCTCTGCTAGAATTAGAAGGTCCTGGACAATTTGGGAAAGATTTGGAGGGAAAGAATCAGAAACCGAAGCCTCAGGCCCAGCAGCTCCAGTGGACAAAGCAGAGGAGCAGCCCCCCCCCCCGCCCCCGCCCCGGCCGTCAGCCTGGATTGCTCAGCTTGATCTCCAAGAAGGCCTAACATTCATGAGAACAGTTCAGCAGAGCTAAGCTGGTATTAATAAGTGCCTAGTACCCACGGACAGCCCTGTAGATCAATACAATATATGCTCCGACTTCACATGATAAATGAGTACCATTATGACCTAATTAGCAAGCCTCATATTCTGAATGGATAAATAATAATTCCACCCCAGAATCCTCAACCGCTTCTTGAAAAATGCCCTCACGCTGCTCTTCCCTGCTGTAGAGCCGATGGCAGCCTGAGCCAGCAAAGGCAACCATCTGCATGTTTATTTGCTCCCATGATGGGTGACTGTTTTGTCTGTATTCAGACTTGTCTAGCTGGGCTGAGCTCATTATTTTTTAAGGTTAAAAAACATAGAGGATTTTGTCGTGGTGGTTGTTAAACCACTTCTAGAATGTGGAAATACAGGACTACACATAACTCAGAGGACTGCATCCTCCTTCCTCCTTTTATTGAGGAGGAATTAGTATAAGTGGTATGCATACATGTGTGTATGTATGTCCATATGTGTGGGCTCTTGTGCATGTACGTACATGGCAAGGCCAGAAGTCAAAATGCAGTGCCTTCCTTAAGTCATTCTCTATATTATTTTTTACGACAAAGTGTCCCCCTGAGCCCAGAGCTCACCAATGTAACTAGGCTGTCTAGCTACCAAAGCCCAGGGATCTTCCTGTCTCCACCTCCCGGCACTGGGATGGTATGTGCATGCCCCCTTGCCCATGTTGATGGTTCTGGATCCGAAATCTGGTCCCCACGCTTGCACAGCAGTTACTTTATCCACTGACTTATGGTTCCAGCCCTCCCCGCCCCCTTTAACCTGTTGAATTTGCACAGCGTCAGCTGAGCATTTTCAGCTCAATTCAGCAGTTGGATACAAGGCTGACAGCGACACCAGCTGGCTGCCCATTGCAAAAGACCTTCCGTCTATCACAATGTGACATGGACCTTGGAATCCAAAAGCCCCAGGGTCAAATCCTAACTTTGTGAACCTGGCCTTTCTGAGCATGGCAATGACAGTAATACCTGCTTCCTTGGGAATTGGAAGGATGAAATGAGATAGTGTGTGGAGGGCTTGGCATAGTGAGTGCCTGGTGAGGTAGGCAGGACTAGACCAGTGTTAGTTTCTTTGCTGGCCTCCAGTCTTTTGACAAATGGTGTGCTGGGAACAACCTGGAGAGAGAGTCCCAAACAGGGGTCCTTGGCTTCTTTGGGTTTCACAAGCCTGTCCGTGGGGGTGTGCTGCAGACTGCTCTTACTTTTCACTCAAAACTCCTGCTATCTTTCCTTTGTCTTGGTCTCATTCCAGCTTCATAGCAGCACCCTTATCATGTGCTGATCAGAGGCTTGGCTTCACAGTGGCATTAGCTGATGATTAATGAAAATGGGAATCAGATTAATCAGGCCTTATTAATTGCATCTGGGTGCCAGATGTTGTAGGCAGACTGCCCTGACATACCTCACTTGGAAAATGCCCATGGGTTAGAAGGTGGCAACTGTCAGAGCATGTGACCCTTCAACTGTCAGAGCATGTGATCCTTCGGGGAGTTGGGAGCTGACTGCACAGACAAGAAAGGGTTTTGCTGATAGAAGGCTCCCAGTGTGCATGGAATTTTCTAGAAAGACTTCTCTGGTTCTGAGTGCAGCCTGTCTGGAAAACACAGTAGGGAAAGAGGCCAGACAACCATCACGTACCCACATGTGCTCACATTTCATAGTTCACAGTTGGTAGGGACCACCTGTACATACCCGTTCACATACCCTGCCCACCCTTTCCCACCCACTCCTTCCCTCAGCTTGTGATCTTGGCATAAGCTAGATGAATGTCCAGCAGCATCCCTGGCCCTGATTTGTGACAGCCAAAACGGTCTCTTAAACATTGCTTAGTGCCCCGTGTGGGGACAGACTCAGCTTCACATCCCCCTCTCGTGAAGATTCAGCTCTGGCCCACAGAACTCTCCAGTGCCTTAGAGACTATGTTGACTTTGGTGTGAATGTGTATTTAGTTTATCTTCCTGCCAGCTTGTTGTCAGGGAACCCGAACCACATCTCAGCATCCTAACAAGGGCAGCAAGGCTTGCTGTCACTAACTGTGAACTGAGTGCCCTATGTTCCAGTCACAACATCCCTTTTCATACCAGGAAAGGCATCTAAGGCTCAGAGAGGTGAAGTTACTTACCCTTCAGTCACACAGCTGCACAGTGCAAGCCTATGCCCCCTGAACCATTCAGTCCAGGGGCAGCAGCAACAAGATAGCTGATGTTTCTGTCTGCCTAGGACTTTGATGCTGTGGCCAGTATATAAACTGTCTCTGGGAGGGAAGGGTGAAGGAGAGCCAGAAGTGCCCTTTGAGGCTGCCCACTGGGAAGAGCTGGTATGGACAGCACAGGAGGGCATCTGTTCCCCCAGGACCCTTAGTTGCAGGAAGCCAGTGGAGTGGCTGTTCCATGAGTGCAGAATGGGTGCTGGCTGGGGACTGGGCTGAAGACCCAGGGAGGGGGGCGCACTGGCACCCTTGGGCGTGCTCTGGAAAATGACATATCCCTGAAGACAGTCAGCGGAGGTGAGCAGAGAGAAGGTAACGGTTGTGTCTTGGAAAGCTGTGTAGTCACCTCCCAATGTACCTTGGTTGTCCTTAACAAACACTGACTTGGGCAATTGACAGCGTAGGGCATGCAGGGAACCAGGAGCCCGGGTAGAAGTGTTCTTCCCTCCCATGGGCAGATAGCAGATCAAGGTGGCAAGCACTCCTCTCATGCCAGAGAAGACCTTACCATGTGCCGAGGAGGACTGGACTCAGGATATAAGTTTTTGAAAATGTGTGTAGGATGTATATGGTATGGTATGTATATGGCATGTGCATACACATTGAGTGCATGCATTTGCATGTGCAATGCACGCACTACATGCACATGCATGTGGAGACTAGAGAAGAACGTCAAGCATCCTCCTCTGTTTCTCTTCTTGTTTTCTTGACACAGAGTCTCTCACGAATCCTGAAACTGACTTTTTTTTTTTTAATCAGACTGGCTAAGTGAGCCCCAGTGATTCTCTGGTTTCTGCCTCCACTCACAGCTCTGAGGTTAAGGCAATGCATCACTACTACATCCTGCTTTTCTTTTTTTTTTCCAGGTAGGGTTTTGCTGTGACCTGCAATCACTATGTAGTCTCAGGGTGGCCTCAAACTCATGGTGCTCATCCTACCTCTGCCTCCCGAGTGCTGGGATCAAAGGTGTGCGCCACCACAACGCCCGGCTGCATCCTGCTTTTTACATGGTGTTGTGGATCAAACTCGGACCCTTCCAGGTCCTCATGCTTGTGGGGCAAGAGCTCTTACCCACTGGGTCATCTCCCCAGCCCAACTCAAGTTGTCCTTGTCGTCTCTGTTAGTAGTGATGACCAAACTCCAACGATGACCCTGTCAGTTGGGATTAGAGGTATTGTTGCAGTTACCTTCTCATGGCTGGGACCAATACCTGACCAGACACAGCTGATGGGAGGAAAAGTTTTATTTTGGTTTACAGTCTTGAGGGGAAGCTTCATGGAAGCAGGGGACAGCATGGCATAAGCAGAGGGTGCACATCACCTCCTTGCCACAGCAAGTGGCAAACAGCAGCAGGAGAGTGAGCTGAACTCTAGCAAAGGAAAGCCGATTATAACACCCCCTAAGATGCCCCCAACAACACACCTCCCCCAAACCTCCCAAACTGCCATCAGCTTGGAATGAAGCACTCAAAATACATGAGTTTAGCTGGGTGTGGTGGCGTATGCCCTTAATCCCAGCAGAGGTAGGAGGATCATCGTGAGTTCGAGGCCAGCCTGAGACTACATAGTGAATTCCAGGTCAGCCTGAGCTAGAGTGAGACCCTACCTCGAAAAACCAAAAAAAAAAAAAAAAAAAAGTTTATGGAGGACACCTAATTCAAACAACCACAGATCCTCAGCCAACATATATGGTCTATGAAAGAACAATATTGATCATTTGATAATAAGTTGACTTATCTGCACTTCAAAAACATGCAAGTCAATATTAAATTATATAGAATATACATGTAAACATGAAAGTATCAAAAATGTGCTTCAGGCTGGGGAGGTGGCTCAGTGAGGAAGTACACGTGCTGTGCAGGCACGAGGGCCTGAGTTCAATCCCCAGTACCACATAAAAAGATGGGCATGGCTGTGTATACCGTCATCCCAGTTAGAAGAAGGAGAAGTTCTGGAGCTCACTGGTCACCCTGAAAAAATGGCAGTTTTAAGTTAAGAGAGACTGTGTCTTGAGGACATAGAGGATGCACGATGGTATTCTCCAGCCTCTGCACCGGTGTACACAGTAGGCACCTATACATGCATGCACCACACACACCAAAAAAAGAATTAATAAATAAGCTAATATATTTTTAAAAAATTGTTTCAAAAATGGATTTCAAATTAGGAAAAAACTGAGGAGGGGGCTAGGGAAATGACCCTGTGGTTAAAAGCACTTACTTGCAAAGCCTTCCAGCCCACATTCAATTCCTAACACCTACATAAGAAGCCAGCTTGATACAAAAAATGGTGTATGCATGCATGTATGCAAACATGTTCAAATAAATATTTTTTTAAAAAAACTGAAGAAAAGGGCTGGGGAGAATGACTCGGTGGTTAAAGGCACTTGCTTGCAAAGTCTGCTAGCCTGGGTTCAATTCTCCAGCACCCACGTAAAGCCAGATGCCACAAAGTGGTTCATGCATCTGGAGTTCATTTGCAACAGCAGAAGGCCCTGGCATGCCTGTCTTACTCACTTTCTCTCTCCTTGCAAATAAATAATAAATAAAAATTTTAAAAACTGAAGAAAAATTATTACTTCTCAGGTAAGTGAATTTGAGGGCTATAGCAGACAAGGCAATTGAGATGCATAAGGAGATTTACTCGTCAAATATGAGAAGTATTAGTATAAAAATTAGCTTAGGGCTGGAGAGATGGCTTAGTGGTTAAGGTTCTTCCCTGCAAAGCCTAAGGACCCATGTTCAACTCTCCAGATCCCACATAAGGCAGACACACAAAGGTGAGGCAAGTGCAAGGTCACACATGTCCACTAGGTGGTGCAAGTATCTGGAGTTTGATTGCAGTGGCTAAGGCCTTGGTGTGCCAATTCTCTCTGTCTCCTTCTCTCACTTGCTCACTTTCTCTGAAAATACAATTTAAAAATTAGCTGGGAATATAGCTCAATGGTAGAGTGCTTGTATAACATATGCAAGGCCCTAGGTTCAATCCCCCAAACTGCAATAAAGCAAAACAAAACACCTTTAGCCAAGAGTGGTGTCTCATACCTGTAACCCCAACACTTGGAAGGCAGAGGCTGGAGGATTGCAACAAGTTGAAGAGCAACCAGGGTTACATAGTTATACCATCACTTAAAAAAAAAATAATGGAAACATGACAAAAATCCTAGCTGGTTTGCTTCTGGGTCCTGTTAAACACATAAAAGCTAAGTATATGTGTATGTGTGTATATGCCTATATGCATATCACTTGTCAGTATTTTCTGACTTCTTTCTTAAATTGCTCTCTCCTCAAGGGATGTGATTCTAGCCCAGCAGCCTGCATAGCTGTCAACAGATCTGATGGCTGTCCACTAAGAAGCAGTGGAAAAGCAAGATAGCATTTATTTTAAGAATAATCACCTGCTAGGCTTTTCTTTGGTCCTTGCCTAAGTAGCATTTGGAGGCCAGGGAGAGTTTGCAATGATTTAAACTCCTCATACCTTGAAGTTCATGTACATTTGTTTTGTAAAAACTCCCCAGAGCACACAGCAGAGATAAAAGTAAAGAGAAGGCAGGGAGTGAATTTTTATGTGTGCTTTGGAAGTCTGGGAGGATGTGGGAGCAAATGCTCCCTCTAGGAAAATGGAGACAGCTGTCAGAGTAAGATCCAAAGTCCTATTCCTGTCCTGAGGTCCAGGGTTTGATCTCATGTTTTGTGGAACAGATCTGATGAACTTTAGTACATGCTTGCTGGGCCATGATATACACTGTGCTCGAACAGGAGAATTTGCAGGGAAGATGGGGGCAGGGGGTGGGCAGTCACTAAAGGGAGACAGATGGGGGAGGCAGGAATGTCCATTAAACAATATAAACGAAGGGTGTGATCAAATAGTGGTTTCCGTGGCAATGTGTGCCCTGAGCCAGGTGTGAGGTGGATGAAGCAGGCACATTTGGACAATACTATTTACCTGAGGAGGTAATTTTACCTGCTTGGCTGACAGTGGGCACATTGGGACACGGGCATGTAGTGAAATCACCGGGTAGAGATCAGGCTGAAACTTCTCAGCCTCATTTGCATTTCTGAAGGCAATAAATTCTCGTTTAAGCTGCAGTATTGATCTAGTCTGTGAAAGTGCAGCATCAGTGATATTTTTGAGGAGTACAACTGAGACCTTCCTTGGAGTCTCAGATATGATGTGTAGGGGCTAATTTGTTCCATTTTCTGAGGAAAAAAAAAAAAAAGCTGTTGCTTTCTCCCAATTTTCACACTCTTCTTCACTTGGTGGTGGTGGTGGGGGGGGGGGTGTTCTCCAACCAAGACAGAGGAAAGGGTCCTGGATATAAAGTGCTTGCACCTAGCAGCCCCCTGCCCGTAGGCTTATGTCTGGGATGCTGTGAGCATAATAACACCCTGGGATTCACTCCTCCTGTGTGTCCATGCTCTGGAAGTTTTACTTTGATAAAAACATGGACTTCTGGACTGAAGAGATGGCTTAGCAGTTAAGGCACTTGCCTGCAAAGCCTAAGTACCCATGTTCAACTTTCCAGATCCCACAAAAGCCACACGCACAAAGGTGAGGCAGGCACAAGGTCGCACATGCCCACTAGGTGGCACAAGCATCTAGAGTTCTATCTCAGTGGCTGAGGCCCTGGCCTACCAATTCTTTTCTCTCTCTCTATCTCTATCTCTCAAATAAAAAATTAAACATAAAAAATAAAATGTTTACTGTATCTTCTATGTAATTTAACAAAAAAGTGGACTTCTGTCTACACCTGTTTCAGACATACCCACTGGACTTATTCAGTGAGCTGAAGAGGTAGACTTAAGAATCCCATCTCTTTGTGCCTGCTCCGTGGTTCCATTCTGCTTCATTTGTGATGGTGAAGTAAGGTGCAACCCTTAATAGCACAACCTGTATACCTGCCCACCATAAACATGACTCATAACAACTGTTTACGAGGGAGCTCCAGAGGAGCATCTCAGCCTGCTCTTTAAAGCTGTATGGGCTACACACATGCTGAGCTCACTGTCGGGGGCCTGCAGCCTTCTTACTACACTGGAGCCAAATGTCTAAAAGCCAGGCACGTGGTATGGATGTCCTCTCAGCTGTAGCCCCTGCACATGAGAAGGCACGTGCCCCATGCAGAGGAAACCCTCCACTCAGCTGCTGAACCTTCTGTACTTCCGCCAAGTCGTTCTGTTTATCAAACAGAATCAGAGGTTAGAATTTCTGTGTGAAGGCTTTTGACTTGAAAATGCTAAAGGGGAAATTCCAAATCTTTTGTTGGGTTGGGTTGGGTTGGGTTGGGTTGGTTGGTTGGTTGGTTGGCATAGCTTGGCGTTTTTGAGTGGATCTTTCTATGTAGGCCCAGGCTGGCCTCAAACTTGCCACCCTCCCATGTTAGCTCCTTAATCGCAGGGATTACAGACATGTGTCATCACACATGATCTCAGAATCCCAAAACCTTGTGTGATCACGCAAGACTGATTTTTCCCAGTTGATGTAACCAATGGGAAAAAGGTACAAAGTGCCCCGGTGGGACCTACGCATGGTTGAAAAGGAGCCAGATTGGTGCAATCTTTCCTTAGCAGGCTCAGGGAACATCAGCTGAGCGTCTGTGGGAGTGTGGGCACTAAGGGCCAGGCATCCAGTTGCTTACCATGGTGAGGAGGTTGTGTCAGCTTCACCTGATGTGTGAGGTGACCCAGTGTCAGCACAGGAAAGTGGAAAGCAGCCGGCATTGGGTCACGAGGAGAAAATGAAGCAAGTGTCTGAACCCTGTCCTCTCTCAGAACATGTGAGGGGCCACCCCCTGCTTCTTGCAGCCTACTCCCCAGTCTAAAAATCACAAAGAGTCCCCTGGCTGAAAGAAAGCCAAGCCTGGTGCCAAGAAGCCAGCAGGGGCTGCGGCCTTGCAGGTTCGGTTGTCACTGCTGTCCCTGCCCAGGGCTGTGCAGAGCTCCTTCAGAAGACAGAGCTGCCACAGCCTTGGCTGCTGGGAACCTCCTTGTGCAGGACAAAGCTGCAAATGGGAATTGTATGTTTTTCTGCTTCCTGTTTGAGCTCAGAAAGGTGCCCCCAGGTAAAGGAGAAGCAGGCAGAAAGACCCCAGGTGGCAGTCAGCCCTTGCTAGTGCTTCAGTCAGCCCAGATAGCTGTTACAAAATGTTACGTACTGGACATACAGGCTAGACGTTCAAGATCCCAGTGTAACTGGGACAGGTGTCTCCTGAGGCCCCTCCTACCTGGGTTCCTGTATGGGAAGACCTTTCTTTGCAGCCTTAGTAGGACCATTCCTGTAGGGATGGCTTGAGGGCATCCTACAAAAGGCACTCAGCTTAATACTTAATCCCATCTTCAAGTCCTCGCCTCTCAGTGTGGTATATTAAGCAGTGTTGGGGTTAGGGTGTGAGTCCAGAGACAGACACAGTTCAGCGCCCATGGATGGGGGCTGGCAGGATGTTCTTAGAAAAGCAAGTTCTTATTCAAACCCAGCCACCAGCTCAGCCTCTCGATACCATTTCCACTCAAGCTGCTAACCTGTGAAATCAGAGGAATGTGCTTCCTGCTCTCGCCTCTCCAGATTTTTTTCAAGAGGATGGAAGTCTGGTAGAATCAAAAACTGCAACGTGGCAGGTGACTCGTAGCTAATCCACCACGGGTAAATGTCAAGTGGTGTGTGTTCCTAATGACTCTGTTAATGGAGGTAATGCCACCGCGTTCACCCTTACTGAAACTATCATGTAAACAGTCACATAGCTGCTTCTGCTCACAATGTATTGGCTCCCCAAGGTGGCCTTAACTGGCCACAGACTTGTAGGTTCAATGCAACATAAATTGACCCTGTTGCACCACTGGACGACGGGAGTCCACAATGAAAGTGGCTGCAGGACGGGCTCTTCAGCACCTGTAAGGGACAATTCCTTCTTCCTCTCTCCTGGCTTCTGTTGGCTTCCAGAAGCCTTTGGCTTTTATTTGGGGGGGGGGGTTGTAGATCCTACCAACCTCCATCACTCCAAACATTCTTCTGGCCTTCTCCCCTGTGCTTTTCTGTGTCCCAAACCTCCCTATCCTTACAAGGGATTGGGCCCCACCCCCAGCTGGAGACAATCCCATCCACTGCTCTTTAAGTTCCCTCTACAAAGACCCTATTTCCAGTTAGAGCATAGCCGCTAGTCCCAGGGGTAAGGATTTGGAATGTAACCAGAGGTCACAATTCAGCCCTCTACACCCAGTGTCATGCACTTTCTGAAGTCATTAAAAGTTCCTGAAACATTAAGTGTTTCAAATTAGCCCACCACACGGCTGTGTGCCATTTATGAAGAACTGTGGCTCACTGCACGCCTGTGATTCTGACCTTCCCCATCACTAGAAGCAGGACTTGGCTTTCTATGTGCCCTGTGGGGTTGCAGCAGTAACTACTAGCTTGAGTCTCCAGGGCCTGGTCCTTTCTTTCTTTTTTTCTCCAATTAAAATTGTGTCTCAGGCTGGAGAGATGGCTCAGCAGTTAAGGCATTTGCCTGCAAAGCCAAAGGATCCCAGGTCAACTCTCCAGGACCCACATAAGCCAGGTGCACAAGGGGGAGCATGCATCTGGAGTTCGTTTGCAGTGGCTGGAGGTCCTGGTGTCCCCATAGTGTCTCTCTCTCTCTTTCTCTTTCTCTCTCCCTGTGCCTCTTTCTCTCAAGTAAATAGATAGATAGATAGATAGATAGATAGATAGATAGATAGATTAAAAATATTGTGTCTGGCTACTCAATGGACTACCTGAATACGCTTTGGTGGTGCTGTCTCTTAGTGGACATGGGCTGATCGTGGGGGCATCTTAGGTTATTTTATGCAGATACAGCATTTCTGCTAACTGGGACCAACTACCAGTTGCCTTTATTGTTTCACTTTCTCTGGTTGCTTCTGAGGAAATTTTCTGTGGGGGGGGGGAGCAGTGTGTGTGTGTGTGTGTGTGTGTCTGAGTGTTCATGTGTTTAGGTGTGGATGCACATGTGCCACAGCATGCACATGGAGGCCAGAGGACATCTTTCTGGAGTCAGTCCTCACCTTCCACCTTGTTTGAGGCAGGGTCTCATTGTTTACCACTGCGTTCGTCAGGCCATCTGTCTCATGAGGTTCTGGGAACTTCTCCAGTCTCTACCTCCTTGCTCGCTGTAAGCATGTTGAGATTACAGGTCCCCACTGTAGCACCTGGCTTCACCTGAGCGCTGGGGATCTGAACTCGTGCACTCGCACTCACATGGCAAGCACTTGCTCCACTGAGCCATCTCCCCATCCAGCTTCTGGAAAGTTCATCTGGCATCATGGGTACCAGCAAGACTGAAAGGGAGAGCTGCAGAATCTCATAGCATTTTGGGGAGGAATGTTTAGGCCACAGGGTTGGGGGAGTGGTTTGAGCAGGGGACCAGAAGAGGAAAGGACGAAGACACTTTGGAGTTATAAGAGCAAATGCTAATTGTCAGCCTGACAGGATCTAGAATCATCTGGGAGACTTAACTTCTGTGTGTATCTGTGAGGGAGTTTCTGGCTTGGGTTTTTGAGGTAGAAGACCCATCCTAAGTACGGGTGGTGCCACCCCTGAACTAAATAGAAAAGGAGAAAGTAGGCTGAGCACAGCATTCGTCTTTCTGCTCCCTGACTGCAGATGCAACGTGACCTGTCGCCTCAAGCTCCCACCACCACGCCTCACCCACCTTGACGGATGTACCCTCACACCATGAGCCCACGTAAACCCTTCCTTCCTTCTTTAAGTTGCTTTTGTGAGGTGTCCTGTCACAGTAATGGAAAAGTAATTAATTTAGGGGTTTTATGGCTCTTAGGCTCTGCGAGCTCAGATAACCCTCCGACACATGTGGCAGCTTAGAAACTAAACTAGCACAGCCCCGTTCCAGCAAGACCCCAAGCTATAGTGCCAAGTTAGAAGGCACATATTCAGATGCTGTCTGCTTCCTACAGATTGTCAGATTCCCAAGGAAGACGTTCCTGGGCTGGGGTAAGCAGAAAATATTGGTAAGAAGTTGAAATAACATTTCACCTTAAAGCTTTTTGTGATCGATGTGGTGGTCTCTGATCTGAAGTTTGTGAAGTGTTCTGTCCATCCTTGTTGGTATCTACTATGAGCCAGGCCTGATGGTGCATGCTGGGATTACACAAGGAAATGAAGTCAGGGCCATGTACTCCTGAAATTCAGTGTCTACAGAAAGAAGCAGACACAGCATCTGCTAATAAGTTATTGTCAAGTTCAACTACATTTACACAGACCTGGAGATGGGAAAGAACTCAAAATGAGATGAAACCTTTCTAGTTAAATCCAAAATCATGTGGGTTGCAAAAGAGAAGCCTGGGTAAAATCAAGTTAGTAGGAGAAAAAGAAAGTATTAGCATAGAGCCCATAAGAAGGATAGAGCACAATGGCCCACGGTGGAAGGCAGTAGAAAGACAAATGAGGGGGCTGGATAAATGGCTTAGCAGTTAAGGCATTTGCCTGTGAAGCCAAAGGACCCAGGTTCTATTCCCCAGGACCCACATAACCCAGATGCATAAGGTGGCACATGGATCTGGAATTCATTGACAGCAGCAGAAGGCCCTGGCCTGCCCATTCTCTATCCCTGTCTTTCTTTCTCAAAAAAAAAGAGTGAGAGAAAGAAAGAAGGAAGGAAAGAAAGAAAGAAAGACAAACGATTGAAGAGACACCGGCTGTGGCTGAGATGCTGAACGTTCAGAGCCACGTCTGCTACTGGTGAGAGATGAGCATGGGGAGAGCTTGAGTCTGACCCCTGCTCTGCTTTACTTCTTGTTAAAAGTGCACATGCCACTTGTCTGCCTGGTGCTGGTGGTGGCTAGCCTGCTGTTCACACTCTACCCAGTCCTGCCTCATTCATCTCAAAGATAATTGGGAAGAGCTCAGTGAGTGGAGGCGAGGGAGCACAGCACAGTATGGGAACACTGCACAGTGCAAGGCCTTGACTGAGGCTCTGTTCCTGTTTCCCTTGACCCCTGCAGTGCCAGTGAGAAATCAATCCTGTTTCTTCCTTACAGCACCACTCTTCTGTCCATGAGGCCAGAGAAGAGTGGGTTTGGGGGTAGGGAAGTGCAACAGGATGAGGGAATGCAATGTGTAGGAGTGAGGGGTATGAGGGGTCCTTGTTCATTCCCTGAGAAAGCTCTCCTGGATCGTCTCCCTGAGTGCAGGTGGGTGTCACTACATGGGAATTTATGGTGTCTGTGATGGTTTGAATAAAATAGATGTCCCCCAATATATTCAGTTATTTATTTGTTTGTAGTTTGCATCTGCAGCCACCTGGCTGGAGGCAGTGTCACTGGGTGGATCTTAAGGTGTGATGGTGGGTTTCAGATTTCAATCTAAAGCTATACAAAGTGTGCCTAGCTGGAGTTCCTAAAGTGTGCTATGCTGTGTGGCTTTTGGCTTTTGGCTTTTTGGCTTGTTCTCTCTCTCTCTCTCTCTCTCTCTCTCTCTCTCTCTCTCTCTGCTTGGTCTTGTGAAAGCAGGCCAGTTTCTTCTGCCATGATGGAACTTCCCCTGTATCTGTAAGCTTCAATAAATACCCCTTCCTCCATAACTGTGTCTGGTCTGGAAGCTCATCTCAGCGAACCTGAAGCTGTCCGCTACAGAACTTGGTACCAGGAGTGGGGTGAGATGAACCTGACTATGTGGATGTTGATCTTTTGGAACCTTTGTTTTGGAGGAATAGGCATGGACTTGGTGCTTACAACTGAAGATGTCTTCTGGAGTGGTAAGCCAAGTTTTATGGACTATTCTGATGAGAGTCTGAGAATGCTAAGTGCAGACAGCATTAAATTTCAAGGCTTGGCTTATGAGGTTTCTAAGAGGAAGAAAAGACTGCAGAGGACTTTGTTGGAACTGCGATACTGGCATAAGGGCTGGCTCCGTCCTGCTGCTCAGGTCCAGAGAGTTTGATCAAGGTTAAATTTGTAATGGACTGATGTGCTTGGCTAGAGATATTGGACTGAGAGATTTAAGATTTTAAGATGGAAAACCTCAAGCAAATTAAAATTACAGGCACTGAGACTGGTTTTAGGTTACGCAATCTGCTGTTGTCAAACACATTAGCAATCTTAAAGGAAGATGGTCCAATTATAAAAAGGATGCCTGAGGGAAGACTATCATAAAAATACAAACACTTTTGGAAAGAGTTGACTGGAGAAGCAACCTGATTTTCAAGGTTAGGATTTATTTTGTCCCTGAATTAATAATATGCCTGTGTCCTGTACACCTGGTATTGGATTCAGAAACATGGAAGATGTGAGGAGTGATCATAAATAGCACACGGTTCCAGGAGCTGCTGCTGAGATGAGGCATGAGGCAGGGCATGATGCCCTGATAGGCTGAAAGAGCCTTTGAAAGATGGACCATAGTTTGCATGAAGACCTCAAGATGTTTTGGATATACCAGGACTATGCAAGCGCTACCATAGAGCACACTGTTGGCCTAAGATGGAAGTGTTCCCTGGCTACTCTGACCAGCTGGAGGGGCAGAATTGGAAAATCTGGAGACTGTCAGTCTTTGGTTGTATTGGACTTGAACTGCAGAAGTTTAATGTTTGTTTGATGGTGGTTGAGTTTGCATTGTTTTAGTCTCTCCTTGCTATGCCTTATACCAGTTAAAAATGTTTACTCTGTTCCTTTATATGTTAGAAATGCTTAACTTGTTTGATTTTACAGGTCTTAATATCTTAAATTGGTCAAGACTGTGGGAACCTTTTAAAATTGAACTTAGTACAATTTACAATGTGTGATGGTTATAAATCTATTGGGGACCAGGGGCGGAATGTGATGGTTTGAATAAAATAGATGTCCCCCAATATATTCAGTTGTTTATTTGTTTGTAGTTTGCATCTTTAGCCACCTGGCTGGAGGCAGTGTCACTGGGTGGATCTTAAGGTGTGATGGTAGGTTTCAGATTTCAATCTAAAGATATACAAAGTGTGCCTAGCTGGAGTTCCTAAAGTATGCTATGCTGTGTGGCTTTTGGCTTTTGGCTTTTTGGCTTGTTCTCTCTCTCTCTGCTTGGTCTTGTGAAAGCAAGCCAGTTTCTTCTGCCATGATGAAACTTCCCCTGTATCTGTAAGCTTCAATAAATATCCCTTCCTCCATAACTGTGTCTGGTCTGGAAGTTCATCTCAGCGAACCTGAGGCTGTCTGCTACAGTGTCCCATCGCTAGGAAGGACTGCATTCCTCCTGTTGGGAGTGTCCATCTTGGACACAAAATAGTCCTTAACCTGCATGGTTACTTGTTAAGCGGCATTAGTGATTGCACTTGAAGCTCCCCTGTGAAGCTGAAAGCCTGTGCTTTAGTCACTGCCTTCATTAACCTCTGCCTTCACAGTAGCTTCCTCATGAGGCTCCCTGCCTATCTCACGCCCAGCCTCCAGTCCTAGTCAGATCACAACCTGCTCAAAAAACAAAATTTCTCCTCCCTTTCAGCAGCGTAAAGCTGAGGTTCTAACTGGGTATCAGAGGCTCTCCAATCTGTTTGTTCACTGTTAATGGTACATACTCCGTGGTCTCCCATCTCCCCATCACTCTCTTCGTGCTTTCTGCAGACTCAGCCAGGCAAAGTTGTCCAGTTCCAATGCTAAGTCAGATTTTTATCATGAATTTTCATGGCATCTGGGAGTGATTCTGAGTCCCTGTAAGCGCTAAGGATCCTTGCCACATAGCCACACCACTGACCATAGTACCTCTGACAGAGTATAATCTCAGGATCCTTAGCACGTGGTTATACCACCAACCTTAGTAGCTCTGCTGACTGGATTCCAAGGATCTTTACCACACAGCCACAAAGCCACACTGCTGGCCAGAGTGGCAGTTACCAAGCTTTGAGCATGTGTCCACACCTCCGGCCAGGAGTTTGCCTTTCAGGGTGCCGCTCACATCAAAGGCTGGAGAGAAAAACTACAAGTCAGGATGCCAAACCTTTTATATAGATGACCTCAGTCCCAAAAGGTACTGTTGCCTCTGTTTCACAGATGAGAGACTGAAACTACAGAGGTGAAATTTCCTCCAAAAGACCACTTAGCCAGTATGTGATAGGATCGGGCAGTAGTGAACTCAGGTCTGCTCCCATGATTCATTGCTACTTCTGTGGAGGTGAGGGCCCCACACCTGATTGGGTTCATTTTCAGTCTTCCTCCCTCTCTGCTGAGCACAGTGAACACTCACTGGTCAGAACTTAAATGTTCACTGGCCGGAACTTGCTAGCCCTGCTTGTTACTACTGTCTGTGGTAGATGCAGTAGAGTGAGGTGGGTTTCTCAGCCAGCAAGGTGAGCTCAAGGAAACACAGTCTTCCATGTCACTAAGCACTGCTGATTCTTGGTACTGCTACAGAGAAAGGCTAGATGGCATATAAGGGCTTCTTAGACTTGACTCTGTCACCCACAGCTGGGTGACCCCGAGATATTAACCCCAGTTATTTGCAGAGATATCTGTAACCACCTCCTCTCTTGCCAAACAAGCCCACCAGAGGCCCCTATTTTCTCAGTATACAAGGCAGATTCTGAGAGAACCAAATCATGTTGAATTTCCAGAAGCCTCTATAGGGAGCTCAACCCACAAATTGCCCACCCCTCTCCTATGGCTTTGGCACCCACAGGCATGTCTCACTTTCTGATTCATGTGTTCCTCAAAGCCAAATGGAACTTTTGAGTTGTATTCTGTATGCACAGGGAATCTCCCTGTTTAAAGAAAGTTTCTTGTAAGTTACAAAATCAGACATTGTCAGGGAGAAAGAACCTTAGAGGCTCTCCAGCTCAGCCACCTTGTTTCATTAAACAGATGAGAAAATCAGCCATCCCAGATGTGTGGATCAAGTGTACCTGCGGGCTCTAGAGGTAGAGGACTTTTGACAGCATGTTACCCTGTGGACTTCTAGCCATGTACCTTTTCTCATTGCTAATTTCTCTTGATCTTCTCTTGCTGTCATTAGTTGTACTCATACATACAACTGTATGCTGAGTCTTGTAGTCATCACATCTGGGGTGGCTAGGGACACCTAACTATATGGGAAAAGGAGCTTTCATTAAGAGCACAATCCCCATCCCACAGTCTTTATTGAGAGAGGGACAATTGAGGCTTAGGGATGAAGACACTGGGGTCCCACTCACTCAGGTTGCAGTCCTGACTATATCACTTGTCCTGTGTTTGAGGCAAGTTCTTTCCCTGTTTGAACTTTAGGAGCCTGGCAAAAGGGAAGCAGTGCTTTTGCCTTCCAGTTCTTGGGGGAGTTAGGGAACTGCTGCGCAGCCATGGAGCTTTCCTCTAGTATGCTCCATGAGTGGGGAGCTCTGTGTTGTCAGTACGCTGCACTGCCGCACAGGGCCTGCTGGCGTGGAGTTGGCCCACGGTCAATATTAGTTGAATTTATGTTCCTAGACTGAGTAAATGCCACCCAACATTGCTCTGGGTTGCAGCAGGGAAACACTTGGCCCTGAAGAGATAGAGACTCTTGTAGAACAAAGTGAGTAAATTCCATGCAAGTTTCCATCTGGACCTGTGTCTGGTTGCTGTGGGAGAGGACCTAATGCTGTGAGTGTCTTCCTTTCATCACCCAGACCTCTGCCAGGTCTGCTGGCTTATCTCTGGAGATTTAAGAGCATTCTCCAATCCCACTGCACACCAAAGGCTTCTCTGATTACCTTGGGTTATCTCTGGATTCATCTGTAAAGAAGCCAAGTGCAAGATCTAGCAAGACACATTTGGAATGGCTTGAGACATCCCTCTTTACAAACCTGGGTATTTATTTCCCAAACATTTCCTTAGTCATTTCCCCCTCCACTTCCTGAACAAAACAGAAGGGACACTAGCAGCTACCTGTGTATTTATTTGCTCCAGTGATGGGCAACCATTTTCTTTCCTGCAGTGGAGTGGGAGTGGTCTCTCTTCTGGCTCTGCTTGTTAATGTTCCCTTTGCAGGATAAATAATGTGGAAGTGTCATTGCAAACCAACAAGAGTCCAACCATCCATGGGCAGGTGGGATTTACAGCCTCTCTCACAGCCTCAGGACAGTGTTCCTCCTGAATTTTTAAACACTTGTTGGAGCTATGTCTTGGGAGGAATGTGGAGGTTGCGGAGAGCTTGCACTGCAGATCCCAAGCCTCAAGTGCTAGTTATAACTCAGTCATGGAGCTGTCCCTGAGACTTTGGCTTAAGCCACTCAGCATCCTCAGCCTCTGTTCTTCTTTTGTAAAGTGATGAGTTGACCCAAAATGTTCTCTCACATCATGAGCATTCTTTCAGCAGTAGTCAGCACAGAGCCTCCCTGACCTCTGAGAATATCATACACACTGAAAGTCATCACACCTTTAGGTATTAAATGCTAAGAATGTGCCCATTCTCTCCACTTCATCATGTGTACCCAAGCTGAGGGTGAGGCTAGAAAGACAGATGGTACCCACTTTTGGTGTCCAACAAGTGACCAGGCCCTGTGTGACACAGGAAGAGGGCTTTAGGATCCTACTGATTCTCTTGCACCCAAGTATCTTCCCCAGAATGCCTTCCTTCTTATGCAGACCCATCCCACTTCAGTAAGTAACTTAACTAGTAACTTCCAGGTAATTAAATTGGGATGCTGCTACAAATCACTGTTCAGTCCCTCTTGGTTCATTTTCTCAAAGCCATATCAAGCAATACCCATGTCCATCCTAATGGTGACCCCATTTGGAACAACCAGTGTGCTGCCCAAGCACTTGCCCCTGACCTGCCACCACAAGTCCTACTTCAAGAGGCCATCTTATCTTCAGGCTCAACCCATCTGCCTATCAGCTTCTTTTCCTCTTCCTGCAGTCCTTTGATTCATCTAGTACCTTGCTGTAATTAAATACTGGCTGGGTGTACTATTTTTAAAAAGAAGTTTATTTATCTCATATTTTGGAGGTTCAGGGGCATGGTGCCAGCATCGGCTTGGATTCCTGGTGTGAGCACATTGGAGAGGGAGAGATCATGGCAAGACAGAAAGCCAGGGAGAGGTGAGGCCCCTAGACAACTACCTTGATCCCTCCTGAGGACATGCCTGTGAAGATGTCAGAAGCCTGTCCTTTCACCTCCACACTCCCCGCAACCCCCGCCCTGGCCCTGCTCTAACTCCCTGGAGAAACTGTCATCTGCTGTGAAAATTGAGGCTTCAAAAAGGAGTAGTTTTACCCCTTCTTGTAAGTAAACTCAGGGTAGGTCTGGAATCCTAGAATCAGTGCAGTCCATTATGGTTATTCCTAGGCCCTTGGGTACCTAGCTGGGAGGAAACAGCTCCTCCATTAGAACTACCTGTAGACCCACAACATGAGATCAGAAGCCCACCTTCCAAAGATTTGGGACCATATGACTCCAGCAAAATTCCCCCGCTGCCCCCGGGAAGCCAGAAATCCCATACCACACAGTGTAAAAACTGCGCCTCCCTACTCCTCCATGAGAAGACACCATTTCTTTTTCTTACTAGACATTTCAGAGCTTCATCCCCTGTCTTTGCTCTAAACAAAACTTTGGGCCCAAACGAAATTGTCTTAGTGGTTTTCTAAATTCCAAACTTAACAATGCCCATGACCTAATTAACGACCTCTCATAGGTCCCACCTCTTAAAAGTCCACCACCTCTTAACATCCCTACAGAGAAGACTAAGCCTTTTACACCTGCTCCTTCTCTTCCCCATTTCCTGTTCACCCTCCCTGTCTTCCCCCTTGGTTTGAACTGTGCTGGGAAGGGGTTGTCCTTTAATCTGATCTCAGACTTAAAACCCTTCCAGTTCAACCGGGTTTTTTTGCTGTTATTTGGTTTCTCATTGATCGGAAATTAATCAGTGGCAAATGCCCCAGAGTAGATCACAGCTGTCTAGGAAATCTGCTGATTTCAGAAGATTCTCAGGCATTGTTAACACCCCGAGAGCGTGCTGTCAGCCGGCTCTTGGCACTTCGAGCCTGTGACTCACCCACTCTGCTGTGTCCTTCCAGTGACTTTCATTACTTACTTGGGCCTTTGAAGCTGTGCCCCAAAATGTCATCAAGAATTCTAGATTATTTGGTTTTCTTCCTCTTTGTTTAAAGAATTGTCACTTAAAACTATTTTGAGACCGTCTGCTCAGGCAGCAGCTGTTCTGACCTCCGCCTCTGCGCTGCGGTTGAGCTTTGCCACTTTCTCCTCTGTCTGGCTCCAGTGCTGGGACAAGTGAGATGTGTGTGCTTCCTTGTGTGACCTTGAGCGCAGTGCTTCATGACTCCGAGCCTTAGTTTCTCCATCTTCAAAAGAGACGTATTAACACTTAGCTGTCAGGTTGATGGTAACAATTAAAATAGAATGGGAGAATGCACAGTACCTAGCATGGCCCAGGAGCAGAGTCCCTGTCATCTTAGATGGAAAGTGTGTCTCACTCTGATCCCTGGGATACCTGGCCATAGCACTTGTTTAGCAATTTCTTATTTATTTATTCATTCATTCATTCATTCATTCATTTGACAGAGAAAGAGGGAGAGAGAGAGAAAGAATGAATGGGCATGCCAGGGCCTCCAGCCACTGCAAATGAACTCCAAATGCATGTGCCCCCCTGTGCATCTGGCTAACCTGGGTCCTGGGGAATCCAACCTAGGTCCTTTGGCTTTGCAGGAAAACGCCTTAACCGCTAAGCCAGCCCTCCAGCCCTAACAGCAATTTCTTTTTAAATTTTCATTTTACTTATTTAGAGAGAGAAAGTGTGTGTGTGTGTGTGTGTGTGTGTGTGTGAGAGAGAGAGAGAGAGAGAGAGAGAGAGAGATGGGGGACTTGACTGCCGTGGGGCACATGTGGAGGACAAGAGGACAATCTTGAGTATCCCTGGATCTGCAGTAGACCAGAGGGTAAGACTTAGCCTTTATTAGGTTAAGAGAAGTGCATAGAGCTCCTGCCATGTGGGAGGCAAGAGAAGGTAGGGAGCACACATGGGAGTAGGGGACCCCCTGCCATCTCGACACAGAGGGGCTGAGATGGGGGGTCTTACCAGAGCAGGGACCTGGAGGTTCAAGTGTCAGAGAGATGAGCAGCCAAGAAGAGGCCTTGCCTACCTGGTAGGCTCTAATAAGCTCTAATAAGACTCTAATCTTATTGTAGTGAGCTTCACCTGCAGATTCAGGTGAGTCTGGCAGAGAGCTGATTAGTCTGGACTCGGGGCGCTGGCTCAGAAGAGGCCAGCCATGATGCCAAGTGTTGGAGATGAGCTTAACCAACCCCAATGCCAGGACCAGATGTAAACCTTAACTCTAGGAAGGGGGAACTCCTTCCCAGGGAGGGACTCAGGTTGCTTATAGAAAAACAGATCTAAGGAACTCCTTTAGGCAAGACATAAGGGGAGTAGAGGACCCTTCTCTGATCTCTACTAAAGTAGAGATTGCAAGGGCAGACTCAGGGGCATTTCTTCTCCTTGCTTTCGGGGTCCAGTCACCCTAAACTGCCCCACTTCCACCTTTATTTGAGACAGAATCTCTTCCCACTGCTATTTGTGAGCTTCTGCATTCTCCTGGCTCCACCCTTCTCCTCCTTGGCTTAGACACATTAGGATTACAACACTGCAGCATCCAGCTTTATGTGGGCTCTGAAGAGGATCATACTGTCCTCAACGGGCTTGCAAGAAAGCTCTTTAACTACTGTTCAGCACATTTATGCAAGGAAGTAAGACTTGTGGATGTATTCTAGGTCCTCAAAAGTCCTTGGGCCTACCTTGCTCCTGGCTTGAAGGTACTGTCCTGCCTTAGTCATCAGAGAGTCACCTGAAGAGGCAGTAGAATAAGCAGTTTTGAGCTGGGCAAATGCTCTCCCGCATGAGTCATTTCCTTCCTGCCTGTCCATTCATTCCTTTAGCAGTTCTCCAAGCTGACTGTATACTGTAGTATCATGCCAGGGCCATGTCCAGAGATTATCACCCCTGGTTTGGGGTGGGGCCTTGTGCCTCTAAAGTACAGCCAGGGCTCAAAATCCTTTGCTTTAATAGAGAGCTGCCTGGGTGGAAATTATAACCTCATTGGCTGCTAAGCACTCAAGTGAACCCCACTGGTTTCCAGTCTTTTCTGGGGCTTCAAGGTTGTATCAAGCCATATTTCCAGTTTAACAGCAGTTCACACAAACACATTGCCACTACAAACTCAAAGCCTGTGTCTGTTCTAAGTAGAGCCAGGTAGTCTGGCAGAGCGAGGGTCAGGAGCCATTGGTAGCAGTTGGCTTGGGCTGGAAGAAGTTGAGTCTCCCAGGACACAGCCTTACCACAGTTAGCAGCAGTTTGGGATGACCCAGCCCTTTCAGTGTGCTACGACTGTTTTGTTTGCTCCCACAGTTCCTCCTGGAGAACTGGTAGGGAGAAGAATGCATCCCAAGCTCATACTTGGATGCAGCATCATTTGGAAACAATGACTTGCTCATCACAACTGGTGACAAGAGAGGAAGCATTCATCATCTTTGGTACTGTAAAGTTTCAGAGATTTTTTTAGCATTTGTTGTGTAACATAAATCATGTTGATTTTGCTAGGTTTTTTTTTTTTTTTTTTTTTTTTTTGTAGTTGTTGACTTTAGAACAAGAGAAAGGGGGAGTGAGTCCGAAGCCACTGGGGAGAATGCATCAGTCACAGCCTCCATGGAATCAGTTGAATACTATAGCTTTTTTCTTCCAGCCAAAGTGCATTCAGGTTCCACTGGTGGTGTCATTGTTAGTACGGATCTCCTCAGGGACTCCAGTCACTCTGGGGAGGATGGAAGCAGCAAGACCTGTGATTTTCAGCTTTGAATGGAAGCAGCAATTTTAGGCAATTTAAACAATTCTAATAAGATAAGTCTATTAGTCTTCTTTTAGATAAACAGGACCCCATTCATAATGGTTCTGGTGACCTGTGAGGACTGGTGGGGTCTCCAAGTTTTGCATGGACTTCTCCACCCCAAAGCCATCATGCAGGACCCCTCTATCCCATTCCCTCCCTCCAGGCACTTTAAATGAAAAGCATCAATAACTTCCTGCTTAAAGCCATGTGTAATTACAAAACTAGAAATGAGTTGAGCAGATAAAGCAAGCTCCTGGATGCTACTAGACAAACTGTCTTGTCAGGAAAAATAAATAAATAAGGGAACCCACTAAAGAGTTTCCCACATTACCACCTGGTGTTGTCAGCTCCACTTTGCTGGGATGAATGTCCAACCAGACGCAGTTTATGGGAGGAAGGGATTTATTTCAAGCTTACTGATCCAGGGGAAGTTCCATCAGTGTTGGAAGAAGCTGATTTCTTTCATGAATCCAAGCAGAGAGAAGCCACAAAATAGCCAGAACACCAAAACAGCAAGCAAGCACAGCCAGAGCTCAAAACTGCTCTCCACACACATTTGAGCTAGATGAAGACCTGCCCCCAAACACTTTAGGGCTGGACTCAGGTATGCCCCCAGGAATCCTCCTGTGACATACTACCTCAAAAAACCAAATAAATAAAAAAAAAAAAATAAGTGACTGCTGAGTCTATGGGACTATAGTAGTTTGATTCAAGTGTCCCTTATAAACTTAGGGGTTCTGAATGCTAGGTCCCCAGCTGATGGAGATTTGGGGATTAATGCCTCCTGGAGGCAGTGTATTATTGGGGGCATGTTTATGGGTGTTATAGCCAGTTTCCCCTTGCCAGTGTTGGGCACACTCTCCTGTTGCTATTGTTCCCCTGATGTTGGCCAGGAGGTGATGTCCACCCTCTGCTCATGCCACCATTTTCACCTGCCATCGTGGAGCTTCCCCTCAAGTCTATAAGCTAAAATAAACCTTTTTTCCCACAAGCTGCTTTTGGTCAACTGATTTCTGCCAGCAATGCGAACCTGACTGCAACAGGGACCAAACATTCAAAGTACCACACCACCTATGTGCAGTTCTGGCATGTTTGTGTTGATTTTCTTGATGTTTCTTTTGATTTAGTCATTGGTCTTTAAAGTCCCAGATGAGCCATAGGCTCTTGGCCAGGAGAGCAGATGGCCCTCAGTTAGCCCAGGAAACTCTCAGCACTGCCCAAGAACTAAGCTAGGTTAGGGTCAGGAAGAGACCTACCTGCCTCATGCATCCGTTCACCCCCACTTTTCAGTTCCAAAGGTGGGACCCTGGTGACCATGGCAGTAATGACAGTGTGCCCCATGGGCAGGAAACGGGCCTATCCTTTGGAATGTCTCCAGGTCATTACTCCCAACCCAAGAAGTGTTGTGAGTGAGTGAGGCGGCACCTTCCACTCTTTGAGCAGCCTGGGGGATGAGAAATCTAGATACTTCCCATGCTCCCAGGTGGTGACATACAAGGCTTTGCCACATGGACACAAGCAAGGAGCCCAGAAGAAGGTTGCCTAAAGGCCAGTGGTTTTCAAGCTCTTTAGGCCCCTGCCCACAACAACAGGTTTTTGCATCAGAACCTATTAGAATGGATCCTCCACCTCTGCAGGCACTCAGTTGAAAATATTCAAGGAAAAACCTGTGTCTTTCTGAACATGTACAGATGAGTTTTCTTGTCTTAATTCTCTAAACAGTATCTGCCAAGCATTTATGCTGTATTGTGGTGAGATTCCAGTGGGCAGGGAGTTTTTTTTCCCGACCTGTAAATCCCAACTTTCAGATCCTTGTCTATTCCAATAAAGAACTGGGGAAACAGGTTCCAAAAAGGTTAGATTATAAGGTTTATTTGGGGAAAATTGGTATCTGAGGAAAGGCTGGAACAGTGAAGGGGATTTCCAGGGAAATTGAAAAAGGGCCAGAGCTTAAAGAAACCCCCCCCCCACACACACACACACACGGGAAGTGCACCAGTAGAATATAGAATTTAAGAGATCAGTTAGTAAAGGTCCCATAGCTTAGAAGAGAGTAACAAAGCAAGAGGAAAACAGAATCCCCCCTCCCCAGTCCCAGCAGCCAGGCTGGGATGAGGCAAGGGCTTACCGGAACAGGGACCCAAGGTTCAGGTGAGGAGAAATGAGCAGCCTAGAACCCTTGCCCAGCTGCCAGGCTTCTTGTAGCTTATTGGGGTGAGCTTTACTGTCAGGCTTATGTGAGTATGGGGGAGAGCTGATTGGGTTTTTTTTTTTTTTTTTTGGTTTGGGGAGGGGGTTGTTGGACTCAAGGGGCGGGCCCAAGGGGGGCCTAGGTTGCCTAAGTATGTCACATTGGGGAAGCAGTAGTGGGCGCTGTCACTGAGGGATGAGAGTATATCAGACACTGAATTTCAGTTGTGCCAGAGCAGGCAGGGTGACATCTCTTTGGGCCTTTGTCCCTGACTGCCTATTACAAAAAGAATTACCTTGTTCCTGTTTCTCCCTCGCTATGCATCGTCATGTGGAGGTGATATGAGCTGTGTTACCCAGGAAGGGGTGCGTAGGTTGTGTATTAGCTACCACCTCTCCATCAACTCTGCACCTTGGCATATAACCATTCATCCTAGAATCCATCCCAGAGGACCAGGGACAAATGTATGGAGCAAGGAATATTCTCTGCAGGCATGCACTAATATCTTATTTTGTATCTTTTTTCCATTTTTGTTGGCTTTAACTATGGTGATTTCTCCGCTTATTATTCTAAACATTGAGTCCTAATGTTTAAAAACATTGTGTTTGGGTATTCTACTAGGAAGGTATCTACAAGAATGTCATTATCCCAGGTTAACTCTCCTTCAGTTCCACTGGGTTTTACAAAGCTGATCCCCTGGCTATTCCTTAAACACGACAGGGACTCTCCCACCCCAGGACCTTTGCACTTGCTGTTTCTGTCACTTAGAACATCCATCTTCCAAATGGTCAGTGGTCTGTGTTCAGTTCTTTATCTGGTGTGACCTTGTCAGTGACAACCTCCCACCTTTCTGCCTCTTCCTCATCCTGTCCCCCACTCACTCACTCTTCTACTTACCATATTCTGTGTGTTTTTTTTTTAATTGGGGTTTGTTTTGACACTACCTACTCACAAATAACACAGTCTATAACTAGCTCGTAATGCATATTGTCATGTGTCCTCCAGCCTGCGTGTAAGTTCTATGAGGGCAAGGAGCTTGGTCCTGCATGCTGATGTGCCCAGTCATTCAGAGTGCCTGCTGCTCCGTGGAAGCTCCCTATTACAGCCCCTTCTTGTGAAGAAAGTAAGGAAGGGTTGGCTGAGGACTCGCTTGAATTAGAATAAATAGGAGGAGGAAGAAAGAGAGATGATAGCACACAGTGGCAGTCCCAGGACAAAGGTGACCTATGCCTACAAGCACCAGACCCACCAGTGGAGGGCAGGATCTCATCCCATCCTGTCCCTCTGCCTGAAACCTCTCAGCGTGCCCAGGCTGGCCATGCAGTGTCTCAGCAGTGAGCCCCCGCCCTCTTGGAAACCTCCATCCCAGGCCTGCGCGTCTCCCAGGACTGATAAGACCAAGAAGGAGAAAGTCTAAATCCTTGCAGGCTGTGAGAGAGGCTGATAAGCAGAGCTCTGACAGCTGTGGAAGCATGCCCCCTCCCCTCCCTTGCCTGAGACAGAAGAAACCTGGGTGGGGGTGGGGAAGAAACTCTGGGGGAGTGGATATGTTAGAATTCCAACAGGCTACTCTGTGGAAATACTGCAAGCCACCCTAGCTTTTTTCTCAGACCCTCTGCGCTTCCCAAGGGCCAACTTCCAGGGCCTTTGTCACTGCAGACAGTGAAGAGCTGTGCTCCCAAAAAGCCACGTGAGCTTCCAGCCAGAACAGGTAAAGCAGATTCCCAGAAGAATCAGACTTCTGGTTAGCTATGCCAGTGGGATCAAATCCTCCTAGAAATATTGAAATTACACCATAAATGAGTGTATCTCCTAGAAGCTCTTTGTGTTCTTTCTTTGCTCAGCCTCGAAACAAAAAGAAAAAGTGCCAGGGCGTGGTGGCGCACGCCTTTAATCCCAGCACTCGGGAGGCAGAGGTAGGAGGATCGCCTTGAGTTCGAGGCCACCCTGAGACTCCATAGTGAATTCCAGGTCAGCCTGGGCTAGAGTGAGACCCCACCTCGAAAAAACAAAAAAAAAAAAAAAGAAAGAAAGAAAGAAAAGAAAAGAAAGAAATCAATTATTTTTATTAGTTTCTTTTTCTTTTCATTAGTTTCTCAGAGGTCAGGTTTTTTTTTTTTTTTTTCATTTAAAATGTTCTTATTAGCTCCTTGTTCAAGCTAGGAACTCCTATCACATAGAAAGAATCTCTGAATAAAATTATGCCTATTCCTTTTGCAGTCATAGTTTCCCCTTCAGTATGGGTTGTCATTTAAAAATAGAAATAGAACAAATGGAGGCTGAAAACGCATTAGTGACCTACCAGAGTCTCGGGATGACACAGTGGAGACCTAAGATGGAAGCTAGTCCTGAACTCCAGCATGCCTGTCTCTCTCTGCAGCTGGAGCGTGTCCCTCTCATTGCACCTTCTACCAGGATAGTGGGGGGAAATAGTTGGCATTTGGGGGGTTGGGGTGTGATACACTGGGTTCCTGTCAGGAATCCTGGGAACAGAGGATGGATGGATGGAGTCGTAACAGTCTCAGGGCCAACTCCATTTCCATTCCAGGAATAACCAGTTCCTGGTGTTGAAGAGCTAAAGCAGATACCTTGGTGGATGTATCCAACCTGAGCTTCAAACCAGGGCACTTTTATTTTGCCAGTAAATTTAGTCACTAGCAACACATCTCCTAAGATGACTGAGGACAAGTCTAAGTCCTTTAAAGACACAAGCCTGTGCCTTAACCAGCTTTGTGTGTCCTGTTACACATAAATTTCTGGGTGCTCATTAAACGTTTAGATGAATGAAATGTGTCAGTTAGCATGAGGCTTTCTGAGAAAATATTAACATCTATCAAGACTTATGCCACCTGCAGACTTTGGGATATCCAAAAATGATCACCCCTGGAGAGATCTCTGTAAATCAGCAAAGAAAGAACCAAAGAGAACAATAAATCATTCCATTACAGTGCCACGCGTTTACAAGTGAGTGGTTTGGAAGCATGACTGGTGCATACGCTGTATTTAGCCTTGGTGTGCTAAGCAAATTTGAACCAAATATAAATCCTAGTGTGGTATTTTTAATCCCCATCGGTGGGTGGGGATGCAGGGTACTGCAGAAGGGGAGTTGGAGGAGCATCAGAGTTATTTTGCAAAGTTTAATCTACACTTGTAGGAAGATGCATTTTGAAGAATTGGACTATCAATCACTTCCCACTGGCAGAATTTGTCAGCAAGGGAGAAATGAGAGCAGGTCCCATTTTCCTCGAGTCTCTTCAGATTGCATTATTAAGATGGGTTTTGTCACTGTGAGCCATGTGTGAGCTTCCCTGGCGTGCCTCCCTGTCCTCTTCCTCCTTATTTACAGCTTGCAGTAGACTTGTTGAGTGTGAAGCAAGAACCCAGACAGAATGTTAACACAGAGAAATGGCACGAGAGCCGGTGACATCTGGGGTCTTGGGTGCACTTGACTTAAGGGAGACCCAGTCAGCTGTGGCCTGGCTCCTGCATTAGCGTTGATTTGGTACTCATTGTGTGAAGTCTGAAGCAGAACCTCAGCTGTGAGTGTCTCAGACAGGAGCTGATGATGGCCTTTAAATGTACAGCTTCCCACCCGAGACCAACTTAATTAGCCAGGGCTATGAGCCTAGCTAATGGTGAGGCCTGTGAATGCTTGATTTGCAATGGAAATTCACCACTTGGCATGGAGTCTCTGATTTTAAAATGCATTGGCTAACTTTGCAGCAGTTCCCCCAGCCTTTTCTAACGACAAGTCTTTCTTTCTGGAATATTTCAAATGCAAGAGATGAGACAGGCTTGTCCTTAGACCTGGATCCTGGCCACAGGCCTAAGCAGTGGTGATATTCGGCAGGACAGATACAGATCCAAAAGGCCAAACAGCTTGCTCCTCCCCAGGCAGTTGAAATGAAGGCCTGCTGCTCACAGCCCTGCCTGTGTGTCTGCAGGGGGGTGTGGAGTCAGTGTAAAACTCCAGGAGATAAATCCAGGAGCAAAAAAGGCAAGACAAATGCATTAGGCAGGGAGCCAGTGCGGATCAGGAAAAGGTCTGGAATTATGGGTGGTTGAAGATAAGCAGTTTGGGTTGGTTGCCAACATGGGCAGTTGCCTGCTTTAATGTCTGGATAAGAACTCACTTGTAATTGGTAGATGGATTGTGTGGATGTAAATGGAGCCTGAAAAGAATCTATTCCCTTCCAGCAATTAAACATTCCTCTCTTCTCTCTCCTCCTAATCCTCAGCACAAAGGCACTTCATGGCTCTGCCTGGTTCATGGGGCCCACAGTAAAGAAACTAGTCCTTACTTCCCTACCCCTGTGTGATGAGATATAGTACAGGACTTGGTATGGCTAAATGGATTTGGAAGCATGCCGGTGTAAGATGCCTAGTTATTGCAGGTGGGGCCCTTATAAATATCACCACCACCTTATTTCCTTTCCCATGTGCATATTGCCACACCTACTTGACAACTTTCTTGAGTATTGAAAATGCTTTTCCAAAGAGTGATATATGTAAGGTTACTAAGGTTCAAGTGGATATTTTTCTTTTGCTTTATTTATATTTTGTATATGGGTTGGCAGGGAATCTTGTATGTAATATAAATCAATATGCGTATTTTAAAATATTACCCAAAAACTACATGGATAAAATTGGTTGACAAGTCAATGGGTTTAGCACACTGGTTAAGGCCCATGGACTCCACAGCCCTTCTCTGCAGTGTCAGTAGTGATGCAAGATTTGGCTGTTCAGAAGGGTTCCCCCCAAAGCCTATGAGCCCCAGCTTTTGGGTCTTTATCCTATTTTAACTAAGAATTGATAAAAAAAAAAAAAAACTGAGAAAGATAAACTATGGATAACTGAGTTGATTTAGGGAGAAATCGTGCATTGTGAGATTTATTTAGGAGAAATTAGAACCTAGGAAAAGGCTGGAGCGGTTACACATGTGCATGGAAAATAGTCCCTAGAAGCGCATGCCAAAAGAAGAGACACAAACGCATCAGCCCTGCACCTCCACATGGAAGAACGTCAGAAGATTAAGTATGATGGACTCAACTTAAGGAAGGAGAACAGAGGGAACGTGCCCAAGCAGAGACCAGGAAATTCAAATGAGTCATGAGTACTAAAGAAAGTCAAGAGAGTTATTACACACATGGTAGACCACAGAGTTTAGAGGAAATGTGGAAGACCCAGTGCTTAGAGGAAAATCATAACAAAGTGGAAAAAAATCTGAAAACAGAATCCATGGATGAAACAACAGAAGAGTAGTATGCAGGCAGGTAATGGGGGCCCTCTCCTAGCAGGCTGAGAGAGAAGAGACCCTTACTCACTATTTAGATAAAAGAAGCACAGGTCAGTCAGGCCACCCTGGTGGAAGAGGGGGATAGAGGCCGTATTTAATCTTTTCCTTCAAATGAAAGAACAATGAGGATTAAGAAGTAGTGAGGGACTCAGAGATCAAAGAAAAATCGTACATGTACTCAAAGTGAGAAGCCACCCCAAAGTCAGGTGCAGGTGGAAGACAAGCAGGGAGCCGCCCAGGCCTAGAGGAGCGCTCTCTGCAGCCTTGCTGGGAAGGAGAGAGGCTGACTTACATGACTATTCAGGGAGGCAGGATCATGGGGAGAGAGGAGAAGTCAGCCAGACAAGCCTTTGTAGTTAATTAGGATGGATTTCTGTCATCAAATTCAGGTATGCCGGGGAAAGACCTGGTTGGCTGGTGGATTCAAAGACTAGCCCACCTAGGTAGTGTGCCAGACTGGGGAAGCAGCAGGGGACACTACAGCCATTTTGGATGAGATGCTGAATTCCAGTTCTGTCCAAGCCAGTGGGGTGACATGTTCTGGTTCTCTTTTTGCCTCCTGTCCCGGATTAACTGCCTGAAAGAAGCTAGCTTTCTCCTGTCTCCTTCAGTGGTGCACATTGTCTGCTCTCCATTCATGTCCTGCTTCACTGAATTACAAAAATACACGCCTAGAGCTTTGGGGAGAGGATGGGCAGCTGGTGACATGACTGAATTAAGACATTGCTCTTGCCTCCTGCCACTGCTTCTCGTGATCCCGTAGGTTACACAGGAGCTGACATTGTCACTGAGCCTGTGGATGTTAGCCACATTCCATCCCCAGACTTCAAGGTGATTAACGTTGTGAAGATGCCTTATGTGGAGTGCCTGGGCCTTAGGGTGGGCTGCCCATCACAAGTGGGCTACTGCTGCACCTCAAGTGTCGCTTTATTTAATCTTGACTGAGTCAGCTACTCGGAAAATATATCAGCAAGCACATCACTCAAGTGAAATCTCTCCCCCGCCCCTGCACCGCGCATGTGGCCTTAAATTGCCCTGTATTTCTAGAAACAGATGGCCTGCTTCAAAAAATTTTGGTTGAATTGAGGATGGGAGAGAAATAGCAGGTGATGCCTGTCTTCAGGTATCCAGACTTGCCAAGGAAGGAAGCCGTATGGGTGGGGATGGTCACTGGCAAGGAACAGGATCCAATACAACCGTGACTACCCAGCTGTCACCTGTTCTTTGACTCATGCAGTAGATCCCACTCTGAGAACAGAATTGACTGCAGCCTTTCAACTGATCCCAGAGGCTTAACACTGACAATGGCTTAACACTGACAGTCCTGACTCCTTCCATGTCCTAAACATAGCATGTGAGACAGATGCAAGAATGCCAGGCTCTCCTAGATCCCAGGAAAATGGAAGGAGGCAGCCAGCCAGGCGCCCCTAGATCCCAGGTAGATGGAAGGAGGTGGCCAGCCAGTCTCCCCTAATCCCACATCTGGATGTTACATTAGAAAATGTAATATTTAGGGCTGGAGAGATGGCTTAGCAGTTGAGGCGCTTGCCTGCAAAGCCTAAGGACCCAGGTTCATTTCTCCAGGTCCCACATTAGTCAGATGCACATCATGGTGCATGCATCTAGAGTTCGTTTGCAGTGGCTACAGGCCCTGGCACTCCCATTCTCCCTCTCTCTCTCTCTCTCTCTCTCTCTCTCTCTCCCTCTACCCCCTCCCTCCCTCTCTCCTCCCTCCCTGTGTATCTAATAAATAAATACAATGAATTTTAAAATGTAATATTTATTTACCAATGTGCTTCCCCTTGAATTAGCCAGTGTTCCTTTGTTATTGCTTATAAAAGGGAACATCTTTTTAAAACTCATGCAACTGACTTGCCTTTCAGAAACACAATAAAGTCTTGTTTCCGTTATAAAAGTACACATTCTAATTACAGGATGTTTGGAAAATATAGAAGAGAGAACATAAACCACATTTCCTGCTTCCATAAATAATCATTACTAGCAACTGGCGTGTTTACTTTCAGATTCTTTTCTGCACATAGGTAATGGAGTCTTGGTTTTACAATTAGGATATTTATTGCTTCACATCTTGCTTTTTCCCACTTACATTAATTATTTCTCCATTTTGTAAACTGTCCCTAAGCAGTCATAATGGTTATGCAGTGTTCTTTCAAATAGATACACCTTATTGTAGTTGGCCACATAACTACTAATCAACACTTAGGTTTTGCCAATGAGTTATTAGTAATTTTTAAAATTTTATTTATTTATTTGAGAGAGAAGAAGCAGAGAGAGAGACAGAGAGAATGAATAGGTTCAGCAGGGCCTCCAGCTACTGCAAACAAACTCCAGACACATGTGCCACCTTGTGCATGTAGCTTAGGTAGGTCCTGGGGAATAGAACCTGGGTCCTTAGGTTTTGCAAGCAAGTGCCTAAACAGCTAAGCCATTTCTCCAGCCCAGCAATGAGTCCTTATTGACAGAGCCATATTGATCTTTGGAGCCTTTTTCCTGTCACATTTTGTATTACTTCCTCAAGTCGGGTTTCCATAGATTTTATACCAGCTATGAACACTTTTAGGGCTCGTTGCATTTTATTTCTAAAGTGTTTTCCAAGCGGATTGTATCTGCTTATACCCTTGCAAGTAAACAATTGAATGGACTCCATTTTCACCTTATCTTTGCCAAAATAGAGCGCATCATTAAAAAAAAAAAAAATCCCCCCTACCTTTCTAGGTAAGACTGGCATCTAATTGTGCTGAATTCTGCAGCTTCCTTTTTTTATTTTTTTTTTATTTTTATTTATTTATTTGAGAGCGACAGAGAAAGAGGCAGAGAGAGAGAATGGGCATGCCAGGGCCTCCAGCCACTGCAAAGGAACTCCAGGCATGTGCGCCCCCTTGTGCATCTGGCTAACGTGGGTCCTGGGGCATTGAGCCTCTAATCGGGGTCCTTAGGCTTCACAGGAAAGCGCTTAACTGCTAAGCCATCTCTCCAGCCCTGCAGCTTCCTTTTACATATTGATTGAAGTTTTATTTAGGAACATTGGTGTGTTTTGCATACTTCATGAAAATTCTAAGAAAGTGCTCTTGAAAAGGAAGGGATTTGTTTTTACTGTATTTCACATTTTTGTTATGATTTCTCATCTTGTAATTTCTCCTCTTGTAACCTCTACTTCTCAGTCATCTCACATGAAGAAATATATAGCCAAGTATAATTGTTGCTTTTCTCCACTCTGACCAAACACCTGAGAAAAGCAGCTTGAGGGAGGAAGGACTTCTCTCGGCTCACATTTGAGAGTGCAGCCCATCGTGGCCGTTGTCACACAGCATCTGTACTCAGTGATCACAGAGGGGCCAGATGCTTGCTGTCTCCTTTTTATTCAGTCTCAAACCCCAGCCCATAGGATGGTGCTATACATATTTAGCTAAACCTTTCTGAAAATACCCTGGGTGTGTCTCCACGGTGATTCTAAATCCATTCAAGTAGACAATGAAGATTAGCCATCACACCAAACTAGGAACCAGGGAATTCAGGTCCTTAAGATTCTGGCTATTGAGATGGCTGCCCGGCTTTCAGACAGTAATTAACTTTATCAGTATTTTGGCTTTCCTGACATAACTTTAGTCAGTAACCCTTGAATTATCTGCTGTTTACAATCTTCAAGGTTTTATTTCTCTCCCCATTCCCTTCCTTTGTTCTCTTTCCTTTCCTCCCTCATTCTTCTCTATCTCTGCTTCCCCTCCCTCTTCTCTCCATCCTGTGACAGCTCAGGTGAAGCTCTGACAGCTGGAAATTAACTGGCTAATCCACATGCCAAGGACCCTGGTTCCTGCCTCTCTTCCTGCTAAACATGATTTATGGTTGTTTGGCCGAAGGTCAAAATCTGATTCCATGGAACGGGGGTGGAAGGGGAAATATTTGATTTCTTTGACATAGCTCATTAAAAATGCATACATATGGATCTAAAAATGAAACATTTCTTCATGTCAACATGAGTTACAGTGGGAGCCTAGAGCAAGAGCTGGGTATTGGAGTGCTAAACTGTCGCCAAGTAATCACATCAGCACAGCAGTGCCTTTTGATGAGAGGAGAAGGCGAAAAGTGATCTGGACTCTGGAAAGTGGAAATGAAATTTTTCTCTTTTGCCTGGGGGTTTCCTTGGACGGAAAGGCCAGTTTATTAGAAAACTCCATTTTATTCAAATGTCTATTTATTTGACAAATGCATATCTGGTCTTAACTGTTAATACGATGCATATGAACTAACTAGCAAAAGATGGCTTGTTTCAAAGTCCCTGCTATTTCTGCTTTCTTTCTTAATTCTGCTTCCTCCACCTGTTACTTTCGAGTGGTCTGATTTTTACGTGTCTAGACTCTAAGCCTTGCATGGTAAGCCCCACACATGCATGGGAACAAGATCACATACCCCATACTTTGCAAACTGTAACACACACAAGCCACTCGGGATCTGTTAAAGTGAAAAGTGTGATCTAGGTCCAGGGCAGGGCCCAGAGTCTGCATCGCTGCCAGATTCACCGAAGGGTCCCTGCTGGGGTCCAAGTGCCACTCTAAAAGCAAGGCTTACTAGAACCACTGTGTCTGTGCTGGCTTGAAGAGTGCCAGGTGGACTTATTTGTAAATAAGGCCTTTGTAAATATAGTGCAGTTGAGTGCATCATCATTTATCCAGGGAACCAACAGGGTAGTGGGTTGACTGGCCGGCTGATTGAGACACTGGTTTATTTTAGGGAATCAGCTCATGTAAGTCCGAAATCTGCAGGGCAGGCCCACAGGTAGAATGGATGCTGCAGACATGAGTCAGAGGCATGCTGGACACAGAATTCCATCTTCTGTCATAGACTTCAGGGTTTTTTTGGTTTTTTTTCCTCTTTATGCCTTCAACTGATTGAGGGCCCACCCACATTACTTACTTAAAGTCTACTGATGTAGAGTTGATCACATTTAAAGATATACTTGCATGGCAACATTTAGACAGGCAGTTTAGCCAAAAGCGGAGCACCACAGACTAGCCAATTCAACATGGAAAATTCACCATCCCAGTAAGGTTATGCAATGTTCATGCCTTAAACCCAAAATGGCTGATGCCCCTGTGATAAGAAAGAAACTTGAGTGCAAAGACATAGAGACTCCGACCACATGAAGACAAAGGCAGGCTGAAGTGGTACATGTAGAATCTACAGATTGCCAGCAACCACAAAGTGGGCAGAGTCAAGGAAAGTCTCTTCCCTAGAGCTACGGGGGGAGCCTGGCCCTGCGACACTCTTGCATGTGGGTTTGTGGCTTCCACAACCATGAAAAGCGCCTTTCTGTGCTCTGTACTGCATCCGTTGGTGGTGGTGCTTCTCGCATAAGCACTAGAAACTAACTGCCAGTGAGAAGCGCTTTGAATGCCACAGTGCCTGCCATTCCTGGGTATCCTGCCACCTCGGCGGAAGATGGACCCACAGGAAGGGTATGTGAGGCACACAGCTCAATTGCTGCAGCGTAGAGAGTCGGCTCAGAGCCACTGTGGCTGGAAATGCATTGGCTGCTCTCCCACCTCTCTTAGACTCTGCTGGCCTGGGAAGACTTGTCTCTTCCCTCTGCTGTCACTTTCACACTGCCTTCACGTTGCAGGGCAGCTGGAGCGTGTCCCTCTCATTGCACCTTCTACCAGGATAGTGGGGGGAAATAGTTGGCATTTGGGGGGTTGGGGTGTGATACACTGGGTTCCTGTCAGGAATCCTGGGAACAGAGGATGGATGGATGGAGTCGTAACAGTCTCAGGGCCAACTCCATTTCCATTCCAGGAATAACCAGTTCCTGGTGTTGAAGAGCTAAAGCAGATACCTTGGTGGATGTATCCAACCTGAGCTTCAAACCAGGGCACTTTTATTTTGCCAGTAAATTTAGTCACTAGCAACACATCTCCTAAGATGACTGAGGACAAGTCTAAGTCCTTTAAAGACACAAGCCTGTGCCTTAACCAGCTTTGTGTGTCCTGTTACACATAAATTTCTGGGTGCTCATTAAACGTTTAGATGAATGAAATGTGTCAGTTAGCATGAGGCTTTCTGAGAAAATATTAACATCTATCAAGACTTATGCCACCTGCAGACTTTGGGATATCCAAAAATGATCACCCCTGGAGAGATCTCTGTAAATCAGCAAAGAAAGAACCAAAGAGAACAATAAATCATTCCATTACAGTGCCATGCGTTTACAAGTGAGTGGTTTGGAAGCATGACTGGTGCATACGCTGTATTTAGCCTTGGTGTGCTAAGCAAATTTGAACCAAATATAAATCCTAGTGTGGTATTTTTAATCCCCATCGGTGGGTGGGGATGCAGGGTGCTGCAGAAGGGGAGTTGGAGGAGCGTCAGAGTTATTTTGCAAAGTTTAATCTACACTTGTAGGAAGATGCATTTTGAAGAATTGGACTATCAATCACTTCCCACTGGCAGAATTTGTCATCAAGGGAGAAATGAGAGCAGGTCCCATTTTCCTCGAGTCTCTTCAGATTGCATTATTAAGATGGGTTTTGTCACTGTGAGCCATGTGTGAGCTTCCCTGGCATGCCTCCCTGTCCTCTTCCTCCTTATTTACAGCTTGCAGTAGACTTGTTGAGTGTGAAGCAAGAACCCAGACAGAATGTTAACACAGAGAAATGGCACGAGAGCCGGTGACATCTGGGGTCTTGGGTGCACTTGACTTAAGGGAGACCCAGTCAGCTGTGGCCTGGCTCCTGCATTAGCTTTGATTTGGTACTCATTGTGTGAAGTCTGAAGCAGAACCTCAGCTGTGAGTGTCTCAGACAGGAGCTGATGATGGCCTTTAAATGTACAGCTTCCCACCCGAGACCAACTTAATTAGCCAGGGCTATGAGCCTAGCTAATGGTGAGGCCTGTGAATGCTTGATTTGCAATGGAAATTCACCACTTGGCATGGAGTCTCTGATTTTAAAATGCATTGGCTAACTTTGCAGCAGTTCCCCCAGCCTTTTCTCATGACAAGTCTTTCTTTCTGGAATATTTCAAATGCAAGAGATGAGACAGGCTTGTCCTTAGACCTGGATCCTGGCCACAGGCCTAAGCAGTGGTGATATTCGGCAGGACAGATACAGATCCAAAAGGCCAAACAGCTTGCTCCTCCCCAGGCAGTTGAAATGAAGGCCTGCTGCTCACAGCCCTGCCTGTGTGTCTGCAGGGGGGTGTGGTGTCAGTGTAAAACTCCAGGAGATAAATCCAGGAGCAAAAAAGGCAAGACAAATGCATTAGGCAGGGAGCCAGTGCGGATCAGGAAAAGGTCTGGAATTATGGGTGGTTGAAGATAAGCAGTTTGGGTTGGTTGCCAACATGGGCAGTTGCCTGCTTTAATGTCTGGATAAGAACTCACTTGTAATTGGTAGATGGATTGTGTGGATGTAAATGGAGCCTGAAAAGAATCTATTCCCTTCCAGCAATTAAACATTCCTCTCTTCTCTCTCCTCCTAATCCTCAGCACAAAGGCACTTCATGGCTCTGCCTGGTTCATGGGGCCCACAGTAAAGAAACTAGTCCTTACTTCCCTACCCCTGTGTGATGAGATATAGTACAGGACTTGGTATGGCTAAATGGATTTGGAAGCATGCCGGTGTAAGATGCCTAGTTATTGCAGGTGGGGCCCTTATAAATATCACCACCACCTTATTTCCTTTCCCATGTGCATATTGCCACACCTACTTGACAACTTTCTTGAGTATTGAAAATGCTTTTCCAAAGAGTGATATATGTAAGGTTACTAAGGTTCAAGTGGATATTTTTCTTTTGCTTTATTTATATTTTGTATATGGGTTGGCAGGGAATCTTGTATGTAATATAAATCAATATGCGTATTTTAAAATATTATCCCAAAAACTACATGGATAAAATTGGTTGACAAGTCAATGGGTTTAGCACACTGGTTAAGGCCCATGGACTCCACAGCCCTTCTCTGCAGTGTCAGTAGTGATGCAAGATTTGGCTGTTCAGAAGGGTTCCCCCCAAAGCCTATGAGCCCCAGCTTTTGGGTCTTTATCCTATTTTAACTAAGAATTGATAAAAAAAAAAAAAAACTGAGAAAGATAAACTATGGATAACTGAGTTGATTTAGGGAGAAATCGTGCATTGTGAGATTTATTTAGGAGAAATTAGAACCTAGGAAAAGGCTGGAGCGGTTACACATGTGCATGGAAGATAGTCCCTAGAAGCGCATGCCAAAAGAAGAGACACAAACGCATCAGCCCTGCACCTCCACATGGAAGAACGTCAGAAGATTAAGTATGATGGACTCAACTTAAGGAAGGAGAACAGAGGGAACGTGCCCAAGCAGAGACCAGGAAATTCAAATGAGTCATGAGTACTAAAGAAAGTCAAGAGAGTTATTACACACATGGTAGACCACAGAGTTTAGAGGAAATGTGGAAGACCCAGTGCTTAGAGGAAAATCATAACAAAGTGGAAAAAAATCTGAAAACAGAATCCATGGATGAAACAACAGAAGAGTAGTATGCAGGCAGGTAATGGGGGCCCTCTCCTAGCAGGCTGAGAGAGAAGAGACCCTTACTCACTATTTAGATAAAAGAAGCACAGGTCAGTCAGGCCACCCTGGTGGAAGAGGGGGATAGAGGCCGTATTTAATCTTTTCCTTCAAATGAAAGAACAATGAGGATTAAGAAGTAGTGAGGGACTCAGAGATCAAAGAAAAATCGTACATGTACTCAAAGTGAGAAGCCACCCCAAAGTCAGGTGCAGGTGGAAGACAAGCAGGGAGCCGCCCAGGCCTAGAGGAGCGCTCTCTGCAGCCTTGCTGGGAAGGAGAGAGGCTGACTTACATGACTATTCAGGGAGGCAGGATCATGGGGAGAGAGGAGAAGTCAGCCAGACAAGCCTTTGTAGTTAATTAGGATGGATTTCTGTCATCAAATTCAGGTATGCCGGGGAAAGACCTGGTTGGCTGGTGGATTCAAAGACTAGCCCACCTAGGTAGTGTGCCAGACTGGGGAAGCAGCAGGGGACACTACAGCCATTTTGGATGAGATGCTGAATTCCAGTTCTGTCCAAGCCAGTGGGGTGACATGTTCTGGTTCTCTTTTTGCCTCCTGTCCCGGATTAACTGCCTGAAAGAAGCTAGCTTTCTCCTGTCTCCTTCAGTGGTGCACATTGTCTGCTCTCCATTCATGTCCTGCTTCACTGAATTACAAAAATACACGCCTAGAGCTTTGGGGAGAGGATGGGCAGCTGGTGACATGACTGAATTAAGACATTGCTCTTGCCTCCTGCCACTGCTTCTCGTGATCCCGTAGGTTACACAGGAGCTGACATTGTCACTGAGCCTGTGGATGTTAGCCACATTCCATCCCCAGACTTCAAGGTGATTAACGTTGTGAAGATGCCTTATGTGGAGTGCCTGGGCCTTAGGGTGGGCGGCCCATCACAAGTGGGCTACTGCTGCACCTCAAGTGTCGCTTTATTTAATCTTGACTGAGTCAGCTACTCAGAAAATATATCAGCAAGCACATCACTCAAGTGAAATCTCTCCCCCGCCCCTGCACCGCGCATGTGGCCTTAAATTGCCCTGTATTTCTAGAAACAGATGGCCTGCTTCAAAAAATTTTGGTTGAATTGAGGATGGGAGAGAAATAGCAGGTGATGCCTGTCTTCAGGTATCCAGACTTGCCAAGGAAGGAAGCCGTATGGGTGGGGATGGTCACTGGCAAGGAACAGGATCCAATACAACCGTGACTACCCAGCTGTCACCTGTTCTTTGACTCATGCAGTAGATCCCACTCTGAGAACAGAATTGACTGCAGCCTTTCAACTGATCCCAGAGGCTTAACACTGACAATGGCTTAACACTGACAGTCCTGACTCCTTCCATGTCCTAAACATAGCATGTGAGACAGATGCAAGAATGCCAGGCTCTCCTAGATCCCAGGAAAATGGAAGGAGGCAGCCAGCCAGGCGCCCCTAGATCCCAGGTAGATGGAAGGAGGTGGCCAGCCAGTCTCCCCTAATCCCACATCTGGATGTTACATTAGAAAATGTAATATTTAGGGCTGGAGAGATGGCTTAGCAGTTGAGGCGCTTGCCTGCGAAGCCTAAGGACCCAGGTTCATTTCTCCAGGTCCCACATTAGTCAGATGCACATCATGGTGCATGCATCTAGAGTTCGTTTGCAGTGGCTACAGGCCCTGGCACTCCCATTCTCCCTCTCTCTCTCTCTCTCTCTCTCTCTCTCCCTCTACCCCCTCCGTCCCTCTCTCCTCCCTCCCTGTGTATCTAATAAATAAATACAATGAATTTTAAAATGTAATATTTATTTACCAATGTGCTTCCCCTTGAATTAGCCAGTGTTCCTTTGTTATTGCTTATAAAAGGGAACATCTTTTTAAAACTCATGCAACTGACTTGCCTTTCAGAAACACAATAAAGTCTTGTTTCCGTTATAAAAGTACACATTCTAATTACAGGATGTTTGGAAAATATAGAAGAGAGAACATAAACCACATTTCCTGCTTCCATAAATAATCATTACTAGCAACTGGCGTGTTTACTTTCAGATTCTTTTCTGCACATAGGTAATGGAGTCTTGGTTTTACAATTAGGATATTTATTGCTTCACATCTTGCTTTTTCCCACTTACATTAATTATTTCTCCATTTTGTAAACTGTCCCTAAGCAGTCATAATGGTTATGCAGTGTTCTTTCAAATAGATACACCTTATTGTAGTTGGCCACATAACTACTAATCAACACTTAGGTTTTGCCAATGAGTTATTAGTAATTTTTAAAATTTTATTTATTTATTTGAGAGAGAAGAAGCAGAGAGAGAGACAGAGAGAATGAATAGGTGCAGCAGGGCCTCCAGCTACTGCAAACAAACTCCAGACACATGTGCCACCTTGTGCATGTAGCTTAGGTAGGTCCTGGGGAATAGAACCTGGGTCCTTAGGTTTTGCAAGCAAGTGCCTAAACAGCTAAGCCATTTCTCCAGCCCAGCAATGAGTCCTTATTGACAGAGCCATATTGATCTTTGGAGCCTTTTTCCTGTCACATTTTGTATTACTTCCTCAAGTCGGGTTTCCATAGATTTTATACCAGCTATGAACACTTTTAGGGCTCGTTGCATTTTATTTCTAAAGTGTTTTCCAAGCGGATTGTATCTGCTTATACCCTTGCAAGTAAACAATTGAATGGACTCCATTTTCACCTTATCTTTGCCAAAATAGAGCGCATCATTAAAAAAAAAAAAATCCCCCCTGCCTTTCTAGGTAAGACTGGCATCTAATTGTGCTGAATTCTGCAGCTTCCTTTTTTTATTTTTTTTTTATTTTTATTTATTTATTTGAGAGCGACAGAGAAAGAGGCAGAGAGAGAGAATGGGCATGCCAGGGCCTCCAGCCACTGCAAAGGAACTCCAGGCATGTGCGCCCCCTTGTGCATCTGGCTAACGTGGGTCCTGGGGCATTGAGCCTCTAATCGGGGGTCCTTAGGCTTCACAGGAAAGCGCTTAACTGCTAAGCCATCTCTCCAGCCCTGCAGCTTCCTTTTACATATTGATTGAAGTTTTATTTAGGAACATTGGTGTGTTTTGCATACTTCATGAAAATTCTAAGAAAGTGCTCTTGAAAAGGAAGGGATTTGTTTTTACTGTATTTCACATTTTTGTTATGATTTCTCATCTTGTAATTTCTCCTCTTGTAACCTCTACTTCTCAGTCATCTCACATGAAGAAATATATAGCCAAGTATAATTGTTGCTTTTCTCCACTCTGACCAAACACCTGAGAAAAGCAGCTTGAGGGAGGAAGGACTTCTCTCGGCTCACATTTGAGAGTGCAGCCCATCGTGGCCGTTGTCACACAGCATCTGTACTCAGTGATCACAGAGGGGCCAGATGCTTGCTGTCTCCTTTTTATTCAGTCTCAAACCCCAACCCATAGGATGGTGCTATACATATTTAGCTAAACCTTTCTGAAAATACCCTGGGTATGTCTCCACGGTGATTCTAAATCCATTCAAGTAGACAATGAAGATTAGCCATCACACCAAACTAGGAACCAGGGAATTCAGGTCCTTAAGATTCTGGCTATTGAGATGGCTGCCCGGCTTTCAGACAGTAATTAACTTTATCAGTATTTTGGCTTTCCTGACATAACTTTAGTCAGTAACCCTTGAATTATCTGCTGTTTACAATCTTCAAGGTTTTATTTCTCTCCCCATTCCCTTCCTTTGTTCTCTTTCCTTTCCTCCCTCATTCTTCTCTATCTCTGCTTCCCCTCCCTCTTCTCTCCATCCTGTGACAGCTCAGGTGAAGCTCTGACAGCTGGAAATTAACTGGCTAATCCACATGCCAAGGACCCTGGTTCCTGCCTCTCTTCCTGCTAAACATGATTTATGGTTGTTTGGCCGAAGGTCAAAATCTGATTCCATGGAACGGGGGTGGAAGGGGAAATATTTGATTTCTTTGACATAGCTCATTAAAAATGCATACATATGGATCTAAAAATGAAACATTTCTTCATGTCAACATGAGTTACAGTGGGAGCCTAGAGCAAGAGCTGGGTATTGGAGTGCTAAACTGTCGCCAAGTAATCACATCAGCACAGCAGTGCCTTTTGATGAGAGGAGAAGGCGAAAAGTGATCTGGACTCTGGAAAGTGGAAATGAAATTTTTCTCTTTTGCCTGGGGGTTTCCTTGGACGGAAAGGCCAGTTTATTAGAAAACTCCATTTTATTCAAATGTCTCTTTATTTGACAAATGCATATCTGGTCTTAACTGTTAATACGATGCATATGAACTAACTAGCAAAAGATGGCTTGTTTCAAAGTCCCTGCTATTTCTGCTTTCTTTCTTAATTCTGCTTCCTCCACCTGTTACTTTCGAGTGGTCTGATTTTTACGTGTCTAGACTCTAAGCCTTGCATGGTAAACCCCACACATGCATGGGAACAAGATCACATACCCCATACTTTGCAAACTGTAACACACACAAGCCACTCGGGATCTGTTAAAGTGAAAAGTATGATCTAGGTCCAGGGCAGGGCCCAGAGTCTGCATCGCTGCCAGATTCACTGAAGGGTCCCTGCTGGGGTCCAAGTGCCACTCTAAAAGCAAGGCTTACTAGAACCACTGTGTCTGTGCTGGCTTGAAGAGTGCCAGGTGGACTTATTTGTAAATAAGGCCTTTGTAAATATAGTGCAGTTGAGTGCATCATCATTTATCCAGGGAACCAACAGGGTAGTGGGTTGACTGGCCGGCTGATTGAGACACTGGCTTTATTTTAGGGAATCAGCTCATGTAAGTCCGAAATCTGCAGGGCAGGCCCACAGGTAGAATGGATGCTGCAGACATGAGTCAGAGGCATGCTGGACACAGAATTCCATCTTCTGTCATAGACTTCAGGGTTTTTTTTTTTTTTTTTTCCTCTTTATGCCTTCAACTGATTGAGGGCCCACCCACATTACTTACTTAAAGTCTACTGATGTAGAGTTGATCACATTTAAAGATATACTTGCATGGCAACATTTAGACAGGCAGTTTAGCCAAAAGCGGAGCACCACAGACTAGCCAATTCAACATGGAAAATTCACCATCCCAGTAAGGTTATGCAATGTTCATGCCTTAAACCCAAAATGGCTGATGCCCCTGTGATAAGAAAGAAACTTGAGTGCAAAGACATAGAGACTCCGACCACATGAAGACAAAGGCAGGCTGAAGTGGTACATGTAGAATCTACAGATTGCCAGCAACCACAAAGTGGGCAGAGTCAAGGAAAGTCTCTTCCCTAGAGCTACGGGGGGAGCCTGGCCCTGCTGACACCTTGCATGTGGGTTTGTGGCTTCCACAACCATGAAAAGCGCCTTTCTGTGCTCTGTACTGCATCCCGTTGTGGTGGTGCTTTCTCGCAGAAGCACTAGGAAACTAACTGCCAGTGAGAAGCGCTTTGAAGCCACAGTGCCTGCCATTCCTGGTAGCCTGCTACCGCGGAAGATGGACCCACAGGAAGGGTATGTGAGGCACACAGCTCAATTGCTGCAGCGTAGAAGAGTCGCTCAGAGCCACTGTGGCTGGAAATGCATTGGCTGCTCTCCCACCTCTCTAGACTCTCTGGCCTGGGAAGACTTGTCTCTTCCCTCTGCTGTCACTTCTCACCCTGCCTTCACGTTGCAGGGCAGCCTGGTGACAGATGAAGAGTTAAATTTACTTTTCTTTGAACAAACTATACCAATTAAAATGTGCCCCACCGGGGTTGTCATTTGCCATAAGTTGTGATATTAACAAAGCAATGTGGTTGTAGAGGAATGGATAGGTGATTTTAATCTGGTCTCCTCCTTCCCCTCTGCCTTGGGCACATTTGTTGGCATTTTCAGAAGGAGATAGAATCAGGAGGTATTTTTCTGCTAGGGAATGTTTAAGTAAATGTCACTATGATCAATAGGGTCGCCTTCACCAGGAAAGCTGTAAATGTCACTCATTTCGCCTTTCAGCAACAGTGTGTGTGTGTGTGTGTGTGTGTGTGTGTGTGTGTGTGTGTGTGTGTAGCCAGTGGCTTCATCTTTAGCCACAAATACCAGCAAGAATTGGTGGATGAAGAAATAAGATTACCTATGAAAAATTGAGCTCTTCTTACCAGAGGTGGTGTAGAGAAATCATATTTCCCACCAGCATGATCTCTCAACTGTAGAATTCACCAAATTAAGATGCCTCTGAGGAGGACCGCCTAGAGGTGGACTTCAGACAGAGCATAAGCCACATTGTTCGGGTGCTTGAAAATGATGTGTGGAAAGAAGTTTGACATCTCGGTTGAAGTGTGTATGGAACCATGGGTAGATCAGCAAGGTCATAGTCTTCTGTTACCATTTGGGTCTGAAACATCCCCCAAAATGTCTATTGTGTGTTGATGACATGATATCCAGTGAAGAAGTGCTCCAGAGGGCCTTTGGGAAGTGATTGGATCGTGAAGGCTCTAACCTCATCAGTGGACTCACTCTGAGGGCTCCATAGCTTCATAGAGCCTGGGGAGGTGATGGAAACTGTGGGAGGTGGGGCCTAACCAGAGGAAGTAGATCACTGGAAGCGCGTCCCACTGAGGTCCAGAAACAGCAGAGCCCAGTGACCACAGGCTGGAGCCTCTGCAAGCATGAGCCAAAATAATTCTCCCTTTAAGGTGAATTTTCTCAGATCTTTTGTTACAGCAATGGAAAACTAGCTAACACTCCATGGCAATATAGCGCATGTAACACTCACATTTCTCAGAAGGCGTCCCCATCTAGGTTCTGTGAGAGACCCTGCCTTAAAGTGGAGAACAATTGAGGAAAGCACCCAATATTGACTTCTGGCCTCCACATACATTTGCACGTACCTTCGTGCACACACATGTCCACACACATATGAACATGCACACGCACATGGCATACATAAAAATGACCAGCTCATTGCTTAGATGAGAATAGACATTATGACAGTCGGTTTCCTTCCCAAAGAGCCATATCCAGATGGGTCTTCCTTTCTTGGGCTCACTATCACTTTCCTCATCTGCAGTATGATTCAAAGATCGGTGCCATCCTTAGCCATCATTTCCTCCTCAGCTGGGGTTCTTCTGCTTGTGCCCCTTGGACCAGGTGGCAGAGGGCAGTGTTACAGTGCAGGTTGCCTTAGAATCTCTGTTTGCTGGTGCTGTTTACTCAGCAGCTGCCTGTTAAGTATGTGCTGCATGGGAGACTGCTTTGGACCCACACACAGAGCAGTGAATAAGATGGACAGGAACCCCTGTCTTCAATGAACTTATAACCTAGGATGATTATTCTTGGAGAAACAGGTAGAAGGAGGTGCAAGGTCTCCTGTAGGCTAAAGCCAAGTGAGTGGGAGCTACAGACTGAGAGGAGGTGAGAGCCAAATGCTAAAGACTGCTGCTCTGGGTGAGGTGGAACCAAATGAGCTGTAATGTGATCTGATTTCTTCCGTGGTTGTGGGTGCTCCTGACTGCTGTGCTGGGGAGGGACTGTAGGGGGCAGTAGAAAAAGCAATTAGCAGGCTTTTGAGGTACCTGGGCATGAAAGAGTGGTGGCCAGCTCAGGGTGGAAAGAGGAGGTGTCAAAAAGTGGTCGATACAGGCTATGCCTTGAAAGTTGGCTCAGGTGGAATTGCTTGTGCATTTGATGAGAATGTGAAAGAAAAGTCAAGGATGATGCCAAGGTTTCTGGCTTAGGAAAAAAAATGGCAAAATAGAGTCAATAACAAATAGGAGGGAACATCACCAAAGAAACAGATTAGGAAATCAGCCAGGTGTATCATCTTTTGAAATTCAATGTATCCTTGGGTAGCTGATCCCTGGGACAGAGTGAAATCGCTTATCCCCATTTGTAGTTCATTACTAACTTTTTAGCATATTCAGAAGCCCTGCCTCCAACCTGTACCTCACAATAAAATGTTAATTTCTGGTAGCTTTTAAAAACTATGGTTAGTTTTTAAAATAACCAGTTTACTTTAACTATAAAAGTACTGTATACTAGTGATTTTTTTTTTTTAATTCTAAGAATTAAAGGACTAAAGTGAAAAATAAGAACTTGTCCTTGCTCTCTTGCTACCCTGGGGTAATTACTGTTAAAATTGCTTCTTGGTTTTTGCAGTTAACCATTTTTTCCATATGTTGCTGTGTGCTGGGCTTGGAGCTAGTAAGTGCTAGATGAGCATCGCTTCACAGTAATCCTCTTATGAACTTTTGAAATGTAGGTAGCTTATTTCTCCAGTTTGCAGATAAGTAAACACAATCAAGGGAAGTACCTCCCTTGGGTGCCAGGCTGGTGGGGGCACAGGTCTTTTACACTTTACAGTCAGTCCCACTGTCTCGGGAGCCAGCACCCAGGGCTTCGTGAGGAAGCCTGGAATATCCTGGTATCTTCTGCTGGGGTTGAATATGAGCTGTTTTATGAAGATGCTACCTAAATTAAATGAAAATGGGCTAATTAAACGTGGCCTCTTTGAATAGACTGCCATATTTCTAATTACAGCTTTTCTTTTCTCCTGAGAAGCCAGCCAAACATTGTTTTGAAAAGTCCCTCAATTATTAATGGTTGGATGACACTCTGAAAATGTAGAGTGTCATTAAATTGTTAATAAGAAGGCCCTGCGGGGGGATGGGAGCCAGTTGTCAGCTCTCTCTCTCCTCTCTCTTTCTTACTCCTTTTCTCTCTCTCATGCACTCACATGCAAACATGGCCTTAGTTTAAAACATCAGAAATTAAATGTCAGCCTGACTGATCTGAACTGCTAGGAGACACCATACCATGCTTCCCTCCCGCCATCCTTCCATGAGTGTGACCTTGACACTGAACCAGCCTGCCTCTGACAGAAAGGAGGAGTTTCTCTAGACTGGAGAAGGAGAAATAGCTGGTCACAAATCATTGCAGTAAGGAGAAATAGATCTACCCAGGAGGTGGCCCTACATCCTTCATGCTTGGAAGGACCTGAGGTGTGAGGTTGTCACTGTGACCTGGCCCTTTGCAGATGAAAGTCATGAGGTAAGAAAGTAGATAATGTTGGCCATCCAGAGGTAGAAAGGTTTGTGGGTTCAGAGCTGGGACACATGCACATGTACACACCTCTGAAGGTAACATACAGGAATGTAGGTACATGTCCAATAGCTTTGAGTGATTTTCTGGACCTGGTCCTCCAGGCTCAAAATTTTGACATCAAAATTGTCTCCCCTCCTCACTTTCACCCCAGTCCATTCTTGTTCAAGAAGTAGGTTTCCACTTGGGCAATGGTGCCTAGTTATCAGTACATTGGTAGTCCTGAGAGCTTAGGTCCATTTAGCTTAAGAAGTTGCACAAAGCCCCTTGTCCACTCCTCCTGGATGGGGACTGTGACCACAGTTAGCTGCCTTCAGCTTCCTGCAAAAGCTCACCCAGACCCTGACCATGCTTGATGGCAAGTCACAGAGGCTTTCTCCCTCACCTGTCATCTTCAGCCCCTTCAGGAAAGCATTCCTGGAATGGCTAGGAGTCGTGCATCAAGGTGTAGCAGCAATGACAGCTTTGAGGGTTTTAAAAAATATTTTATTTGAAGCCGGGCGTGGTGGCGCACACCTTTAATCCCAGCACTCGGGAGGCAGAGGTAGGAGGATTGCCGTGAGTTCGAGGCCACCCTGAGACTCCACAGTGAATTCCAGGTCAGCCTGAGCTGGAGCGAGACCCTACCTCGAAAAAAAAATATATTTGCAAGGGAGGAGAGAGATAGAGAATGAGAATGGGTGTGCCAGGGCCTCCAGCCACTGCAAACAAACTCCATACACATGTGCCACTTTGTGCATCTGCCTTACATGGGTCCTGGGGATTTGAAATGGTGTTAGGCTTTGCAGGCAAGCGCCTTAACCACTAAGCCATCTCTACAGCCCAGCTTTGAGTTTTTACCATGATCCTGGTATTAAACAAAGGAGTCAGACTAAGATAGGTGTGCATCTTTGAAGAAGGAACTGGAATACGGAAGGATATGGAAACAAGAGGGTTTTAAGGTTGGGATGTGGTTCAAGAAGTAGAGACATCATTCATTATTAATGGTTTTCAACATTTAGGTGCTCTAGTCACTGTGCTGAGAATTTGAGGCATGTCATTAGGAATGCCCAAGGTGGAGCACAGTGACATACAGTGATGACAGACTTCTGAGAGACACTCTTCACGGGCTAGCATGAAAGAAACATGGAGCATGCGCTCTCGTGCTTTTATAAACACTCGACTTAAGGACAGGTTGTGAACTTATATGCACTCAAAGGAAAGATAAGGGTGATTGCTTATCTAACAAATGATTATTTGCTTTAGGAAAATATTCAAAACACATTTATATTTTTTTCTTTCGAAATCTTCATTGGATTAAAGTAAACCATGTTGACCATAATGCACAGAATTTTAGCCTGCTACTCTGGGCAGAAAGGGTCCAGTCAATAAGAGATGAAAAAGTAAGTCTAGTTTGGACTAAAGAAAAATTTGACTTCTGAGGTTTGCTACCATCTCACCATTTTAGGATTTATCAATATATGAATGACCTTGTACCTGTCAAAGATAACAATATACATTCCTGAGACTTACCTAGTCACAAAGAATGAAAATACAGAAGAGTAGCACTCTGGATGTCCTATTTTAATACACACCAAATGGGATTCTGTTGTTCACTATCATTTGACCTTCCGTTACACTACTTCAACCTTTGCCTGTTAGCCCCATGTTCCTGGTCTCCATCTTTTTGTGTCTCTCCCTGCTACTTTCTAAATGATTCCTTCTGAGCTTTCAGTTCATTTATTCACTTTTCATCTGTGTCTAATCTACTATTAAACTGGCCCATTGGGTTTTTTTTTTTTTTTCATTTTAGCTAACATGTTATCTCATTTCTATCCATTCTGTTTGGTTCTTTTTCAAGACTATTTCCTAGTTTTTAAAAGAAAAATAGCCTGGGCTAGAGTGAAACCCTACCTCAAAAAACAAACAAACAAACAAAGCTTGCAGATGGATATATTCAACTTTTATGTCCTTAGAACATATTCATGGAGGCTCATTGGTTAAAGGTGCTTGTTTGCAAAACCTGCTGAACTGGGTTCAATTCCCCAGCCCATCAAGTAAAGCCAGACAACCCCTCCCCCATCCCCAAAAAAGTCTGGTGTTCAGTTTGCAGTAAGTGGCAAGAGCACTCATACCCACAAAGTACATGCACACCTCGAAAAACAAACAAACAAAAAAAGAATATTTTACCTCAATTTTATTTTTCCCAGTAAATGAGTTGTTTGCAGGTCACCATCATAGAAGCAGTACTGGACATCTCTAGCCTGCAGTGTGAAAACAGTTCCTCTATCCACAGCAGCCCCTGGGATTAGAAGGCTACAGCCGAGCCTCTGGCCTGCTGCTGCACAGAACACTCACTGGCGTCTGCCCAAGTCCTGCACCTCTGTTCTCCCTAGAGTGGCTTCATGAGCCTCAAATAAGATGGCCTTAGTCTCAAAGCAACAGTTAGTTTAATGCAAGGTTTTAAAAGGCCAAGCAGTGCTTTTAAAAGGAGCTAAAGGGGGATGACATAAAGGTTGAGAAGCGTTCAATGCCGGGAGTCCAGGGAGTAGACCTACCACTGATCAAGTCCCAGGGACGACCTTCCCTCCTGCAAACCCCTCTAGCACCTCTGGATGGTAAGCACAGTTTGATTAACGCAGTGGCTCAGGGTGGCCTGTGTGCATCACAGAATGTAGTGGTGTAAGTTGGAAGGGGCATGCTCCAATTTCCTTCATTGAAAAGTGTGTAGACAGCCTGTGCTGGGCACCATCACTCTTGTTTTCATTATTCCTTCAAATGGATTAATTGGCCTCTTAGGGAAGACTGCCACCGGTCTTAAAGGAGCCTCTTTCTGCCACATTAGTTCATGCCCTTCACTCTGCTCCTGAAAGTCACTCTGGAAAACATACATCCTTCTCCACTTGTGACGCCCTATTTATCAGCAGACTTCCCACTGAAGAAACAAGATAAAAATTAACCTTGGGCTATAAAGCACTGCTATGCATTAAGCTCTGTTGGTTTTGTGTCTAGACAGAACTAAGAGACCCTTTTGAGGCCCTGGCAGTACCTATAGAGGGCTGTATATTTTTTACCTCTTTAGAAGAAGGGTGGATGACATTTTCATGGATTAGACAAAGGCCACAGAGTCAAGCAGAGAAAGCGATAATGAGAAGAAAGCACAGCTCTGGCATGCCTATCCCTTAATCCCTAGTGCACCTGTCCTTAACAGAAGAAGACGTGAGTAGACCCAAGTCCAGTCTTCCCACTGTCACTTCTTAATTTTATCATCTTAGGCAAGTTCCCCACACCTATGTGCCTGAGTTCCCCACCGGCAAAGTGGAGACAGCAGTAGCATGTACCTCAGGGAGGTGGTGTAAAAGTAGCTCATACAAGTGCTTGGAGTATAGTCAGCACTTGTGTGTAATTATTATGCTAGCCCAGTGTGGTGGTGTGATTCAGGTGTTCCCCATAAATTTATGTGTTCTAAATGCTAGCTCCTCAGCTGATGGCAATTTGGGAATTAAAAGTCTCCTTCAGGCAATGTACTGTTGGGGGCAGGCACATGGGTTTTATGGCCAGCTTCCTCTTGCCAGTGTTTGGCACACACTCCTGTTGTCTTACCTGATGTTGGCCAGGAGGTGATGTCCACCTTCTGCTCATGCCATCATTTTCCCCTGCCATCATAGAGCTTTCTCTCTAGTCTGTAAGCCAAAATAAATCCTTTTTTCCCATAAGCTGCTCTTGGTGGGATGTTTTCTGACTGCAACACCCAGATACTGTATGCAGGAACTGACAATGTCTAGCAAATGCTCCCCTGTCCCAGTGAGTCATGGGAGCTAAGATCCCCATGGAAACTGACTTGCTTTAGAGTTGGTCTATTTCCAAGGATCTTTTCAGCCCTGTGTCTGTCCTTGCCAGACTGGTTGAATGTATGTCTGGATCATCTTGTTCATTGCCAAGACACACATGAGCCAGTGAGCCAAGAGACACCCAAATTAGGAGTACAGAGAATCAAGAAGTCCCTGTGAAATGCAGGGAGAAGACTGGATACCACTAGGTAGGTCCTGATTGGGGATTAATGAGATGGACTGGTCATGAAGTCCACACCAAGCACCCACCGATGTGCTTGACAATGGCTGAGTGAGCTCGTCTCCTACACATCTGCACATCTGCATACAGCTACAGGATTAATTTAAAGAGGAATTCCTCTTGTAGATTACCTGAGTATGTGCATTTTTTTCAGAAGTCATTGAGCTGTACACTCAAAATGTGTCCATCTCTCTGTGTGGCAGTTACATGATTTAAAACGTCCTAGTACTCTAGGCCTTCCTATGTGAAAGCAGAACTTGCATACAAGTATAGGTGGTTGTCATGGCCCAAAGGCAGTTACTAAGTTGGAAGGAATTATATCTGCTTACCATTTCTAGCCCAAGTGCCTGACCTGCCTCCAGCTTCAGCAAATTGATCAGAGCCCCTTCTTCACATCTTGTTCACCATCTGTTTTCCGCTGGCTTCTTATGACTGTTAGTTGAAAGAAGGGTGGACACCTTCCCAGATTTCATTTTCTTTTTCACTCTTTCAATGAATGTTCAATCTTTTTTAAGATCAGAAATAATATATACATTTTAGAAAAATCAGACACCAGAACCTGTATGTAGTACAGGTATCCAACCTTTAGACATTGCAATATGACATTGTCATCTACACATGTGTCGGACTGTATTCCTAACTGTCCCGGAACACATGTGGCCTCTGGGCCTGAGGTTGGGTAGAAAGCTGGTAGAAAGTAAAAAGCAAAAGTCCCTTCCCACTCCACCCCTATCACCTGTGGCCCCTGTGCTATGGTTAGACTGGTACCTGGCCTTTTTCTACGTATGGGTGTCCATGTATGTGACACAAATTTATAGATATATAAATACCTACATGTGCATAGGGATTTGGGTCTTATTATAGGAATGGGGTCATAACGTGGTTCTGCCTTGTTTTTTTAATATATTTTTTTAAATTTTTTTGTTCATTCTTATTTATTTATTTGAGAATGACAGAGAGAGAAAAAGAGCCAGACAGAGAGAGAGAGAATGGACGCGCCAGGGCTTCCAGCCACTGCAAACAAACTCCAGACATGTGCGCCCCCTTGTGCATCTGGCTAACGTGGGTCCTGGGGAACCAAGCCTCGAACTGGCAAGTGCTTAACCTCTAAGCCATCTCTCCAGCCCTCTGCCTTGTTTTTATCACTTACTATGTAGTGGATGCCTTTCCCCACTCTTGTTGGTGGTTGTAAGAAATCCATTGTTTAGGTATACTTAGCCACTCTTGGCTATGTCGCTAACCTCTTCAAGATGGACATACAGGTCAGCTAGGAAACAGACCAGTGTGGAATAGGCTTACACAAGCAGAGTTTCCCTCTCACGCATCCCTTCTCTCTCATACCCTGAGTGTGCTTCCGTCACATGACATGGAACCTGGCTGGCTTTGGCAGCTACTGTCAGTGGAGTAAGAAATACTATCCCCTGTCATATATCTGTTTGACTAGAGGACATTCTTTTGAATGCCACCAAGTGATTTATACGATTCTTGGAGACAGGCCAAGATAACTTTAGATTGAATTTCATGAGATGAAAGTGGGGCTGTAATGAAGAGCAAAGCCTTGTGTTTCATAGTACTTTATGCCTTTAGAAGCACTTTCTTTTGCAGACATTACCCTGTTTGATCCTGCTAACCCTGAAAGTACAGAGGGCTGCTGGTTATGATCCCAGATTACCATGAATAGGAGTCAGAGCTGGAGTTAACCCCGCTTTTCGCATTCATGGCCCCTGTTCTTTTCATGGTGGAAAGTAAGCCACACCCATAAAAACCGGTAGCCAGAGTCCAGGAGTGTCACTGGCTGAGAAGCCAGGTGCCTCGTACAATTGAGGGAAGTGACAGGACTGTCTACCTTTACAACATAGAAATGGCAAATTGAACACACACATTTCCCTCAGTTTCCTCTTAAACATTCTCTAAAATATGTGTCTAAGACATAAATCTGCAAGGACAAAGAAGAAGAAAAAAACAGAAGTTAAAAAAGTAGAAGCTAGAGAACAAAAAGAGGAATCATCACTGGCTTCATGAGCTCAGAAAATGGAACCTTCAGCTGGAGAGATGGCTTATCAGTCAAAGCGCTTGCCTGTGAAGCCTAAGGACCCAGGTTCAATTCCCCAGTTTCCAAGTAAGCCAGATGCACAAGGTAGTACATGCATCTGGAGTTTGTTTGCAGTGACTATAGGTCCTGGGTGCACTCATATTCATTTATTCATTCTCTCTCTCTCTCTCTCTCTCTCACACACACACACACACAAATAATTAAAAAAAAAAAAAAAGCAAGAAAGGAAATTGGGCTGGAGAGATGGCTTAGCAGTTAAGGCACTTGTCTGCAAAGCCAAAGGACCTAGTTTTGATTCCCCGGGACCCATGTAATTCAGATGCACAAGGGGGCACATGTGTCTGGAGTTTGTTTGCAACAGCTGGAGGCCATGGAGCGGCATTCTCTCTCTTTCTTCTCTCTCAAATAAATAAATAAAAACAAAAAATAAAGAAAATGGAATCCTTACTTGACACTTAGGAGAACCAAGAAGCCACAGACTTACTTTGAGAAAGCCTGGGAATTGCAGCATGGGAGATCTCTAGAAACAGAGGTGATGGGGTGGGGACTAAAAACAGAAAGAATGGTTGACATTTCATGAAGGAGTCCTTCACACTTTCAAATCCCCTCCCCACCCCACACCCAAGTTGAGAGCTTGAGTTTATCCTCCCTGGGAGGGAGAAGCAGGTATGTGGAATTCCAGGAGTAAAAGCACAGCGGAAGGAGGGGGTTGTTTTCTGGAACCTGGTTGGGTAGGAGGAACCCTAGAAGATAACTGAAGATATTACATTATTGAACTAAAATAAAAATAGAATGGTCTCCTCCTTTTGTAGCAGAAAGAAGGAAGGAAGGTACTCACAGAAATTTGGCATGTTAAAAAGTTGGGGTATAAAGTTGAGAGTATATCCCAGAAAGTGAGAACACAGAAGAATAGGAGATAAGAAAAAAGGTTAGAAGATCATGGACCTGATTAGGACATTGACGTCCAAACAGTAGGAATCATTCTTTCTTGGGGCTGGAGAGATGGCTTAGTGGCTAAGGCACTTGCCTGTGAAGCCTAAGGACCCATGTTCTAATCTCCAGAACCCACATAGCCAAACACACAAATGTGAGGCATGTGCAAGGTTGCACATGCCCACTAGGTGGTACAGGCATCTGGAATTCAGTTGCAGTGGTTGAGGTCCTGGTGCACCAATTCTCGGTCTCTCCTCCCTCTCTCTAAAATAAATTTTTAAAAAAAGGAATCATGGTTTCTAAATAGAATGGCTCACATAATGCCCCATCAGTGAATGACAGTAAGCCACTCCAAGTACATCATCATGAGATTTCAGAGCACTGAGGGGGAAAAAATGTGGCAAAAATTGGCAGAGCATGGCACCACATGCCTTTAATCCCTGCACTTGGGAGGCAGAGGTAGAAGGATCTCCATGAGTTTGAGGCCACTCTGAGAGTACATAGTGAATTCTAGGTCAGCCTGGACTAGAGCGAGATCTTACCCTAAAAAATAAAAATAATTCTAAAAATATAAACACATAATTAAAAACAAGTCTTACAGAAAGGTTCAAAAATCAAAATTACAGCACACGCTTTAACAACATTGGACAGTCCTGAAGCAAATAAGTTCAATTCAAACTCCATACCATAAAGATGATGATCATGTTAACTTCCATATATCCCTTTCAGAAAGCCAGTAAATATAGTCTGCCAAAACCAAGGGCACAAAGCAAGAAAGAGAAAGATACCAGACATGGGAAATTGGGAGCCCAACCTAAATGGGAGTGAAAGGAGATGAGGGTGGTGAGGCAGGGCCAGCCCTGGGAGGCCACTGATCAGGCCTGGACCTGTGGAACTCCAGGTCCAGGCTAGAGGGATCCTGTGACTTAGAAGTTCCTATGTAAAGCAGTTATGGAATTCTTAATGGATTTAGGTGCATGGAGAGGTCACCAAGCTGGGAAAAGTTTGGTTTGGATCCATGATAAATGTATGACATAGTAAACAAATAGAAAGGGCTGTGTTAACTTCAGGAAAAAAGCAAAAGGCTTTTACAGGAAGGAAAATATTAAACCACACTATATCAACCATGTAATCCATCTGTTAGTAACGTTTCCTTGGTCAAGATAACAAAAACATTGACTATCTAAAATTATTATGTAAGTAGCAGGCCAAAAAGGGATAATTCCACCCAGAACTCAGTAGTCAGTACTACAAGCTTGTTATTCAGAGATATGGAAATAAGCTGTTGAAAGATCTCCATGAAGTAGTAGGAAATGATTGCTTCTGAGAGAGGAGAGTCAAAGAATGCTATTGCTTTTATTAAGCTTCAAAACAACTATTAGACTTTAAATTGTGTGACTTGGTTAAAAAAAAAGGGGGGGGAGGGCTGGAGGAATGGCTTAGCAGTTAAGGCATTTGTCTGCAAAGCCAATGGACCCAGGTTTGATTCCCCAGGACCCACATTAGCCAGATGCACAAGGGGGTGTATGCGTCTGGAGTTCATTTGCAGTGGCTGGAGGCCCTGGCACGCCCATATTCATTCCCCCTCTCCCTCTCTCTCTCTCTCTCTCTCCCTCTCTCTCTCTCTCTCTCTCTCTCTCTCTCCCCCCCCTCCCTCCCTCCCTCTTTCTCTGTCAAATAAATAAATAATAATAATTTTTTTTTAAAAAAAAGGGAGATGGAATTTCAAGAATGTGCTCTTGGGAGCCATGCATTTCAGAAGTGTACTATCAGAAGTCTCTTTCAGCTATTTTAGGCCCTACAACAGATGGCCTGAGCACACAGGACACCTCTGTACCTGTCTCTTAGTCTTGGATCTAGCATAATAATGGAAGCACAGATGTGGGGTGACATTTCCAAAGCCTGTGACCCGACTTTCTTCTCTGCAGGATAACAGTAGGATGAGCCATTTATTGGAAATCCAATTCTGAGCATTTTTGGTCAGCCACAAAGCTGAAAAGGTGACAGAGGTTCTGGCTAAATGGATTTGGGTCACAAGCAAGCATCATAAGGCCCCCTTTGTGGGCTGTTACAATGTTGCCTGGGTCTTCAAAGCAAAGCCACATGGTGTCTATCTGAGGAATGAGACAGGATGAATTCTCTTCATTTCCCCCACTCTAGCAGGCAGCCTGGATTCGAGGGGAAGGATGTGGATAGTGGCACTGTCCTTTACAAGCTCCAAGTTGCTAGGTGGCAGAAAGGCAGTGGCTCCATTTTGAGGTGAGGTCCCGAGCACCTGGCCAGCTAACCAGGACATCAGAGCCGTGGACACCTTCTCATCAGTGCCACCTCAGAGCACAGGCTGTGTAACCGAAACGAGCTTCAGTTCAGATCGGGACTTTGCTGTTTAGCAGCTGGGTGTGACTCTGAGCAAGCCTCCGTTCCTTCTTCTGTAAGCTGGGAATGATGCTGCATCTCTGGAGTCTGAGAGCTGGTGTACGCAGATGGCTTGGCTCAGTGTGTGCACCCAGTGAGTGCTCCGCTCATCCTTTCCTGCCTTGCTGTTTCCAGAGCTAGCCTGTGTCGTCGCTCACACCACTTCCCTCCTGCCCAGCCATCCAGACTGCTCATCTCCCTGCTGCAGAGCATTGTGCATTCAGCTGCCAAAGGTTTTTCACAAACACTGCTTTTATCATGGCCCATGCCTACCGAGGGCTGCTCTGTGGTTACAAGACGAAACTCTCCAGGCCTATTATTTAAAGTACCGCACTGCTGCGTCCTGCTTTCCCCCTACTCTCTCTAAACACCTCTTTTCTCATCCCCCTCTGTGGCTGCTGTGGTCTGCTGCTCATTGTCACAGGCTCCCTCTCTGATTCCTCTCAGAAGAGTATCACTTATTGAAGAATTGAGTTGAAATGAAACCTGCTTTCTTCCAAAAGTCTCCTGTGACACATTCACCCTATCCTGTTAGGCCTTGTTTTGGTGGCACTGCTGGCTATAGCCAGCTCAGATCTCATACAGTTTTGAGTCAGTTTCCCTGGCCAGCCACTGAGTATAGTGGGAAAGGGCTGAGGACTTGGAGAGCTGACAGACTTAGATTTTGATCTTAGCTTTGTTACCTCCTAGCTGAGAGATCTTGTGAATGCTCATTTATTGCTCAGTGTTGTCACTTACCTATTGAAAGGGATTTTTAAATTTTTAAACTGGGAATGGTGTCATTGAGAGAAAATACTACTGGTGGTTTACTTATATGTTCAGTACCACATCTGGCATTTGGTTGCTTAAATGTTCTCTTCCCTCTCTTGCTTTCATGCTTGTGTGATTTGTTACCTTGTTCGATTATGAGCCTCTTAGGTGTGGGGTTTACCCCTCTGTATCAGTCAGTATATGCCAAGTTCTGCTATAGTAACAAATAAGCCCAAGTCACAGCAGTTTAAAACATCAAAGGTTTATTTCTTACCTTGTAAGTCTATTATAAATTATGGGGCAATATCTCCTTGTCCCAGTTAGCCTGGGAGCTATGCCACTCATATTTGTCTGCCCAGACAAGTCCAATAGCCAAGCCTAACTTGCAGTAGCATAGGGAAATCTATTCCTATTAGGTACCTGCAAAGAGACAGAATTGGCAACATTTTTGTCAACTGCTCTAAACTACCATATCCTCCAGGTGGCTTTTGCCTGGAGATGCCCATTTACAACCTGCTATCACTTCTAAGTCACTTCTCTTTCTCCCCCAGGCCCTTGGATTCTTGCTGATTAGATATGATCTGTTCTCCAGGGATCTATGGTTCCTTACCTGTCACCCACAGTCATAGAAAACTAGTGTATTATCTGGGTGTGGTGGCGCATACCTTTTACCCCAGCACTTGGGAGGCAAATATAGGAGGATCTCCAATAGCCATGAGTTCAAGGCCACCCTGAGACCATATAGTGAATTCCAGGTCAGCCCAGGCAAGAGCAAGAACCTACCTCAAACAACCAAGAACAATATATAAAAACTATAAAAGAAAGCTAGTGTATTAGTAACTTTCACATTGCTGTGAACAAGTATCTGGCCAGTGGCAACCTAAGAAAGGAAAGGGTTTCATCTGAATTCAGCTCCAGGGGTGTGCATGCCATGATGGTGGGGAAGGCATGGCAGCGGGAGCCTGAAGCAACTGGTCACATTCCTGCAATGTCAGGAAGAAGAGGACCAGCAGGACATAGAGCTGGGCTACAAAACGTCAGGGCCCACCCCCAGTGCCCCACTTCCTCCAGCAAGGCTCCACCTCTGAAAGGATCTATAACCTTCTTATAAACATTTTTATTTATTTATTATATTAGAGAGAGAGAGAGAGAATGGGCACACCAGGGCCTCCAGCCACTGCAAATGAACTCTAGACACATGTGGGTAATCTAATCGCAGTCCTTAGTCTTTACAGGAAAGACTAACCACTTAACCTTAACCACTAAGCCATATCTCTAGTCCTATAACGTTCTTAAACAGCACCACCAGCTCAGGTGGTTGTTCAAACCCAGAAATCTATAGAGGGCATTTTAAATTCAAACTACAACAACTCACGTGACTTTAATTGTATAAAGACTCAGCCAAACCTATAATAAGCAGTAAGAACATAGAAGAGAGCTTTAACCTGTCTGAAATTATGAGCCATGTTCATATTCTCAGCAATTCATTGATTCATTCACTCTGCAGATAATATATTTCTCAAGATTGGTATGTGGTAAGCACAATTTTATTTACAGTAAGTGATAAGCAAGACAGATGTGGGTCCTGCATGCCCAGATATGATCATCAAGCAAGGCAGGCAGTAGATTAAAATGATTAAGTCACTGGGCTCTCCACCAAAACTAGATGATCAGTCCTTGGTTGTTAAAGACACCACGTGCTTTAGTCATAGGACGTAGAGAAAGCAAGCTAGAATTAAGCTGGGAGCTTCTTCTATGCTGCCTACCTTTCATAATGCCAGAAGGTGCTCTGCAAGCTGCTGGGGAAGAAAAGACGTCATAAAAGAGAGACTGAGCCCAGTGTGGCGGCACACGCACACGCCTTTAATCCCAGCACTCGGGAGGCAGAGGTAGGAGGATTGCCACGAGTTCGAGGCCACCCTGAGACTACACAGTGAATTCCAGGTCATCCTGAGCTAGAGTAAGACCCTACCTCAAAAAATGAAAAAAAGAGAGAGAGAGAGACTGATTGAGAGGGGGAGGGGATATGATGGTGTGTGGAGTTTCAAAGGGGAAAGTGGGGGGAGGGAGGGCATTACCATGGGATATTATTTACAATCATGGGAGTTGTTAATTATAAAAAATAGATAATAAAAAAAGTCCTACCCAGCTATGAACCTTGTGGGCTCCCCAAGCAAACTGCCAGGTGAGATGTGCCTACTGGTGCCATACTGTTATGAAAGTAACTAATCACTCTATTGGATTTGAGGAAAGAATTTGTGCTTGGTAATATGTGAACCTGGTCAGAAGCCCGTGGTAGGGAGGAAAGCTACTATTGTTTCTATGTTAAACGGACAGGTTATCAAACTGCCTTTTTTTTTTTTTTTTAAAGAGAGAGAGAGAGAATTGGCATGCCATAGCCTCAGCCACTGCAACCGAACTCCAGATGGTTGTGCCACCTAGTGGGCATGTGTGACCTTGCGCTTGCCTCACCTTTGTGCATCTGGCTTACATGGGATCTGGAGAGTTGAACATGGGTACTTAGGTTTTGCAGGCAAGTGCCTTAAGTGCAAAGCCATCTGTCCAGCTCCAAACTGCCTTTTAGATTTTTATGTTTGTACCCATAGATCAGCTCTGCTTTCAGCCTTGGATCATAGATGTTTCTTCCTGTAGTAGGCAGAGGTTAATACAAAGATGCATACCTAGCCAAATGGCTGAGAATAAGTGACTATTACATAAATGGGTCATCTAAACAGCCCCCTCAAAGCCTGAGGGAACCTCAGGGAAGACGGGGTAGAGAAAATGAGAGGGATGGGGAGGACTGCTGTTATGTTATATTATCTACTACATACAACATGGTCATTACACTCACAGACTCACAGTAGCTGTGGTGTTCTGCACAAGAATGCTGGCACCAGACATTTCACCGTGGGTGGGGGAGGGGCTCACAAGACCCATTCTTCCCAGTGTAGCTATTGGTAGTTAATAGTTGCTGGGAGAGGGAGTCATGTTCTTCAGTGACTGCTGGTAAGTTGTCCATTCACCAGTAAATGATCCCCACCCATGCTCATGCAGGCAACCCCAATTTAACTCAGTGGGTCACAAAAAATAGTATAGGAAGGGGACTAGTTAGGAAGAAGAAGGGTTTCAGAAGGAGTTGGAGGGAGGGAGGAGAGGATAATAGGAGTGAATGTGACCAAAAGGCATTATGTACATATATGAAGTTGTAAAAAATAAAATATACATTAAAAAGAAACTGGGCTCTGGAGTAGATAGAGCACATAGCTGGGCTTGCATTATTTCCTGGCAATCTTGGGCAAGTTCCACAAAGTCCCTTGGCTCCTCAGTCTTACCATTCATAAGGTAAGAGTGATGAGATCTTGTTCTTGGACAAGGTTAATATAAAGAGGAAGTTAGATGGGTAATCCAGAGAAAACATTCCGGAATGATGCTACCATACAGAAATCCCTCAGTAAATGCTAGTCATGGCCGTCCTCGTCACCACATCACACTCACTATTAAAAACAGCAGTAGCATTTAGGACGAATGATGTTAGGCACGGCAAGATGTTAGATCAACAGGGATGGTTTGTGCTGCACTATAATCCATGAAGCTATTTCTGGGAACTCGGGCACACCAGGAAGGCCACCAATTACAGCCACAGCTCACCACTGTTTACCACCTTGCACGGTCTGATTAATCCCTTGCTATTGACCATTTGTGTTGTTCCAACTGGTCCTCTATTGTTGTCCCCTGAAGTCTCACCATCTAATCCCTTTTGAACATTCAAGGAGCTCTTCATGATGAAGGTTCGGCGTCTAGGAAGGATAACTGCAAAGAAGAAAGTAAGCTCTGTAAATCAGGGCTGTGATGGCTAATGACACTGCACGGCAGACTAAAGGACCACAAAGAAGCTTCCTCATGGGTTACACCATGCCTGGATGCTTATGCTAATGGCCGCTCTTGGGTCACTGTTCTTAAAGGAAAATCTATTCCATGTTCCTCTGCAGTTCCCTGCTTCAGTCATCCAGATGTTTGGGCAGGCAGTATGTGAGACAGAGTTTGGCATGGGATCAGGAAGGACAGGAGAGCCAAGGACATACCTCTGTTAACTCCCCATTTGTATGTAAACGTCACACCTGTCGGTCTATGTCTGATTGGTCATAAAGAAAAGGAAGTTACCCCCGCAACTACTTACCAGTCAAATGATGTCCCATGCCACTGCCAGCCCATCCCACCCCTACCCCAAAAGGGAACAAAAGTATATCCACCCAAAAAGCTGCCCTCATTATATCCTAACAGATTGCTGCACTGTTTCACAGCTGCCTAGTACTCGCCTGCCTCTGAGTTCTGGCAGGAATAGATACATCTGGCTTCACTGAGGTATTTAATATCCTTGGCATGAGCCATGAATGGTGGAAATGGTAGAAAATGTATTCTTTTCTTATTCTGAGGTGAAAGAGAATTGGGAAAAAGTACATTCTTTTTCCTTTCTCATTTTACAGTGCTCAGAAGGAAAGAGAGAAAGTTCATCCCAGCCAATGTGTCTTTTGCTTTTGCATTTCATCTTTGTAGGGCAGACTAGCTAGGTATGGGGCATCTGTAGGCTTTGAAATGGGCTAACAGTTTAACCACATCAAATGCTTAATGAAGTGAGGCCTTGTCTCATCGGTATTCTGCCTGGCACTGACATCACATACACTAATCCTGAAACAATGCGCTATGAGGAGTGGCTGCTTGCTTCCTGGGTTGGAAATGAATGGAGCTGCCTGAATTATCCCAGTTTTATCTCCTGCCTTAACTTGGAATCATGCCAGCATGGTGAGTTTTACCCTGGGGGATTCATATCATGTGAAAAACTTAAATCAGCTCTGTCTGCCAGTCCACACAGTCCTAATCCGTTAAATATTTCTAGCTAACAAGGCACACAGGGCCCTTTAGCTCTATAGACAGTCATGTTCTGCTAGGACCACACAAATATAACCACTGCTCCCTGCTTTGTCCAAGGGAGAGATTGTTAATTCCCCATACCTACCTGGTTTTACCTAAATCCCTCACACAGCATGCAAGGTGTTTGCCATGTCTTGACTTGGTGATAGTAGTCCTCCACCTCCCCCCCACGCTCCCCCAGCCCTGCTCTCTTCCTGTGAAATCAGGACATCATCACATGAAGGATTGTCATTTTCTTTGATTAGCTGCTTAAGGGAAACCAGAACTCTTGGCTTTATCCTTACATAGGAACTTGAGTTCAGACAGAGTCAAAAGCATTGAATAAACCTTGCCACTATTGCCTTTTGGAAAAATTAAAATATTAGGACTTGAGTGAACCTAGTATGAGGCAACTTTTTTTTTTTTTTTTGGTAGACTAAAGCACTACTGTTTGCATAAGAACATTTCTTTCCCAAAAATTCTAGGTTTTTTTTTCCAGAGCTACATATTTCAGTCTCCCAATTCATTCCTCAGGGAGCAGTTTTTTTTTTTTTACTTCATCCAAAAATGAAAGATTTTTTTATTTCATCCAAAAGTAGAAATAATTTTTTCAACAAGAGAAATGTGTGTGCAGTATTTTACTTAACAAATATTTTTCGGGCATCCCTGTGTGCTAAGTGCTGGATAAATAGGCAATGTAGTACCCCATTTAAAGCATGAACTTGGGAGCACTGTCCCTGGGCACAAATCTTGACTTCCACACAAAGTAACAGTATGAATAGTGCTGAGGACACAGCCTTCCCATGTGAGGGTTACCCCTTCGCTAACATGGGGATGGCTACCATACTTACTTATTCTGAAGTCCTTGGGATCAGGCACTCAACAAATGCTACATGTCAGCTGCCACCATTGCTATTGGTGATGTCATTACCGTTTTTATCATCATTCCTATTATGGAACAATGGTTGTCCCCTCCCCAAACAAAACTAAATGCATTACCCTGCAGGAGGCAGGCACCAGCTAAAAGATTTTAGTGAGACTACCATATGCTATGATGAAAAAGAAAAACTAGTTCTAGGTTTGGAGAGATGGTTTAGCAGTTAAGGCACTTGCCTGCAAAGCCTAAGGACCCAGGTTTGATTCCCCAGGACCCATGTAAGCCAGAATGCACAAGGTGGCACACATGTCTGGAGTTCATTTGCAGCTGCTGAAGGTCCTGGGGCACCCCTTCTCATTCTCTCTCTCTCCCTCTTCTAATAAATTAATTAAAATTCAAAAAGAAAAACTAGTTCTAGCTAGGTATGGTGATGGACACCTTTAATCCCAGCACTCGGCAGGCAGAGGTAGGAGGATCGCTGTGAGCTCGAGGCCACCCAGAGACTATATAGTAAATTCCAGGTCAGCCTGGGCTAGAGCTAGACCCTACCTTGAAAAGAAAAAAAAAAAATGAAGAAGGAGGGGGTGAGGAAGGAGGAAAGAAGGGAAAAGAAAGAAAAACTAGTTCTCGTCACCACAGGTAGGGGGAGTGTCCCCTTGGAGTGAGCCTTGACCAAAGGAAAGACAGGCGCCAACTCACTGGAAAGAACAAAGAACGCATGTGTGCCATGCATAAAAGCCCAGTAGCTTAGCCATCCCATGACAACCACTCTTATTATTTTTAAACGTTTTCCGTGTTTATGAGAGAGAGAGAGAATTGGCACACCAGGGCCTAAGATGTAGCCTTCCAAATTTTTTTATGAATAGAAATGTATATGAACACATGTACATATTTTCTCGTCAACAAAATGGCATCTTGTTTCATAAATACATACTTTTCACTATATATACTCTTTCACCGAGTGGCACACTGTATCAGAAGTCAGGACCAACTTCCTGAGTGCTAATACCAGTGGGACCCTTCCAGCTCCATCGCCTGTCCCATGCGACTCTGTGTCCATCAGTTTCCTGCAGGAGAGTTCTGACACTCAGCCCTTGGCTGGACTACCTTCTACCTGCAAGGCTGTTTCTCAGCATGCGGGCTCTCCTCTAGCATGTTCTCCTCATGGGAAAATGGTCTCCCAAAGCATTATGGCTGAGTAAACACCAAATTTGGGGTTGTGACTCACACTGATAAGCTTACCTGGGATGGGAACCTGTATTTACACATTTGAAGAAAAACTGATATACGAGCATAGCACCTTTCTTAAAATATCTGTCATGTTCCTGGCACCAGAACTTTGAAGGAGCTTTGTTAAGGGATTTGCCCCGAGTATCATAAAGACCCTGGAATCTTAGGAGTCTCTTGGAGGATAATTTATTTATCCTGAAATTGCTGAAGGCTTAGATCACTAAAGTCACCTTTAAAAGAGATATTTTTTATGGAGTGAAAAAAAAATCAATGGCTTTGTGTTGTGAGAATTGGTTTCCACCTTTTTGTCCTCCTCAGCTAGTCAATAACTAGTGGATTTATCCTTTTGTTCTGTAGTCTGATTGAAGACACGTCTACTCTCTCTGTGAGGGTCCCTGTTAGCATGTTGTTAGGACTGGAAGGAAGCTTGGATCCACATTCGGGATGCCTCTAACTGGTTGGCAGCAATTTCTTTGCGTGCACTAAGCCCTAGCCTTTTACCCCTGGACTTCCAGCTTCCTTTGCGTCAGGGAATGTCTTCCCCACCTTGACTTGCTTTCCACCATTTTCCTTTTTACTCCCTCAGTTTGACCATGAATCGGTCCAAGATGTATAAGAGGAATAACCACGACTAGTCAGCTGAACTGTGGAATGCCACCTAGTCAGGTTGTACAGCCTTACCAAATACCATGTACTGACCATGGTGTCTCACAGATCTGGAAGCCCAAGATCAAGGTACCTGCTAAGTTAGGTCTGGTAAGGACCTTCCTGGCTTGTGGACAGCCATCTTCTCACCTTGTCCTCACCTGGCAGAGAGGGAGAACAAGATCTCTTGAGAACCGTTATCCCACCTTGACGGTCTCCCGCTCATGTCCTCATCTGTCCCTCAACACCGTCACAAGGCCCATTTCACATGGTTCCACAATGGGGTTAGGGCTTCAGCATATGAATCTGGGGAAGATACACACATTCAGTGTATGCAGCATTCAGGACCAAGGGTAAGAAAAGCCTGCCACCAGGAGACCATGGCTGGCAGACGATAGCATATGACCTGTGAAGATGTGGGGGTGACAGAAGGACAGTGGAGAGAACTTCTGGCACCATGTGCCAGCTTTGCCATGTACTGTCAAATATGAAAAGCATTGTTTTCCCTTTTATTAACAATTTTCACACATGTCCATAATGTATTTTGATCAAAATCTCCTCCCATTACTTTCTTTTGTCCCCCATTTCCTTTTACTGAACACCTTCGTATTTTCCACTAGTACCTCGTCTATTTTTGTGTCATTTTTTTGCCCTTTTTCATCCTCCATGATGGCATGTTGCAGGTCACAACAGCTGCTATGAGGTCATGAGTGCAACTACCACTGTGTGTCTATAAGACAGCTTTGGAAACAGCACTCCTCCCCATCCTCTGGCTCTTACATTCTTTCCATCACCTCTTCCACAGGGTTCCCTGAGCCTCTGAGGGTGTCATATATGGAGATGTCTCATTTAGTACGGAGTACTCAACTGTTACTTGTCTGTACTCTGACAAGTTTTTAGTTTCTCAGTGGTCACTGCCATCGGCAAAAAGAAGTTTCTGTAACAAAAATGACAGCAGCACTACTCTATGGGCATGAATGTAAATATTTAGAGGGACACTTGATGGGCACAGCATACCCACTTAGCCAAACAACAGTAGTAGCTTCTCCCATATGGCCTGTGCCCTCCCCAGCCAGACACTTTTGACTAGCTCTCTTCTTTTTAATTTCTTTCTTTCTTTTCTCTTCTTTTCCTTTTTGTTTGAGGTAGGGTCTCGCTGTAGCCCAGGCTGACCTGGAATTCACTATGTAGTCTGAGGCTGGCCTTGAACTCACAGCAATCCTCCTACCTCTGCCTCCAAAGTGCTGGGATTAAAGGTGTGTGCCACCACCACACCTGGCTTGAGTAGCTTTTCTTGACCTCTCTGAACTTGCCTTTCCATCTGTGTCGAAAAGGAGTGGTGATACTCACACAAGAAGCATGCAGTCAGTGATCTTTGGCCATCGAATCAGTGAAGAAACAGCTGTAGACGACACTGGCTGTCCATCATGTGACAGATGCTGGGTTAGGTACATTGCATCCCTATGCTTGAAACTGGGTATAGGACAAGGCCACATCCAGGCATGATGCATTCCATGCTGAAAGACACCAGCAAGCCGAGTGTGGTGGCGCATGCCTTTAATCCCAGCACTTAGGGAGGCAGGGATAGAAGGATCTCCATGAGTTCAAGGCCAGCATAAGACTACAGAGTGAGTTCCAGGTTAACCTTGGCTAGAGTACGACACTACCTCGAAAAAAAATAGACATCAGCAAATGTAAAGGAGGGTGGCATTGGTGACTATCTACCTTTTGTAGAGGGGCTGTTAGGACTTACTGCGGACTAAAAGTTTGTATCCTCTCCAATTCATGTGGTGTCGTCCAAACCCCCACCACCCTATGCTGTGGTGTTTGATATGGAGCCTTTGGGAAGTAATTGAATAAGGTCATGAAAACAGGGCTCTCAGGGCAGAACTAGTGTTCTCCTAAGAGGCCCTCGATAGATGGACCTTTCCTGGCCCCACAAAGATTAATGGGATTAAGTCAAATAAAAGAACTCTGGGAGCAGGTGTCAGCAGCAGCATGGGAAGAAAGAACAATGTTCAGTGGTTTTGCTAAGTGTATAGGTTAAGTAACTTGTCAGTTTGCAGTTAGATATCAAAATGAGTAGTAGAGATGTTGGAGGATAGAAGCAGGGTGTGGTGATGGTGGAAAACCGCTTCCTGGTTTTCTTTGGAGCCGGAAATGGGCTTCCCTAATCATCACATCACAAGGCCACAACCAGAAGACAGAGTAACCATCAGCAGACCTCCCTACACCACAAGTATTCATTGTTACATGATAAAGAAAAAAAAAACAGTAGAGATTTGACTTTTGAGGGTAAAAGGAGTTGACGTTTATATTATAGCTGAGCATGCACATTCAGGTTAGAAGTTGTCATATAACATTTTTTCAGTCTAAGAACCCAGATTTGCTACAATGGCTGGTGGTGAGTTGTATTTTTTGTCTTTTTTATTTGTTTTTTGTTTTTGTTTTTGTTTTTTCGAGGTAGGGTCTCACTTTAGCCTAGGCTGACCTGGAATTCACTATGGAGTCTCAGGGTGGCCTCGAATTCACAGTGATCCTCCTACCTCTGCCTCCCAGTGCTGGGATTAAAGGCGTGCGCCACCATGCCCGGCTTTTTTGTCTTTTTTAATAGGTTTTTAAATATTTTATTTATTTATTTATTTGAAAGAAAAAGAGAGAGAGAATGGGTGTGCCAGGACCTCCAGCCACTGCAAATGAACTCCAGATGCATGTGCCACCTTGTGCATCTGTCTTATGTGGGTCCTGGGGAATCAAACCTGAGTCCTTTGGCTTTGCTGACAAGTGCCTTAATAACCACTAAGTCCTTTTTTTGTCTTTTTAAATATCTTTTAAACTAATTTTCAATTAGATTTTGAAAGGACAGAGTACAAAATTAACTAACTTGCAATTAATTTCAACAGTAATTATGCAAAAATTCTAGGCATATGAAAGATGGGGGACATGGAATAATTAGTTGTGTGTTTTTTTCACTACAGTAATTACAGTGATGAATATGCATGAGGCCATTTGGGAAAGGAACTCACAGCAAGCAATTGTGTGTAATTAAACTTCTAGCTGGCTATGTTGGGTTGTAACCTCCTCAAACTGTTAGCAAAGATTCCCCAAACAAATGCCCACCCACCCCCAGTATAAAGTCAAGTCACTGTGCCATTTTTCTGAACTCTTCTTTTTTAAAAAAATATTTTTTATTTATTTATTTGACAGAGAGAGAATGGGTGTGCCAGGGCCTCCAGCCACTGCAAATGAACTCCAGATGCATGTGCCACCTTGTGCATCTGGCTTGTATGGGTCCTGGGAAATTGAACCGAGGTCCTTTGGCTTGTTTAATATTTGTAAATTTCTAGTGTAGCAGTTAGCTTCTCAATACTGGGACAAAGCACCCAACCAGAGGCAACTTACAGGAGAAAAGGGTTTATTTCAGGCTCACAGTTTTGAGAAGTTTCATCGTGGTGGAGTGAGTATGGCTGAGCAGGCAGCTGGGGCGTCACTTTTCCAAGGAAGCAGGAAGGAGGAAATCACCTGAGTGAGCCCCTCTCAGCAAACAGTGGGCTGATCTAATCAACCTCAAAGTCCTCCCCCATGGCACAGCCCGGCCTTTGCCGCTTGGTTTCTGTTCAGCCTAATGTGAAAGAACCGTCCGTGGGTAGGCATTTTTTAAGTGTGTGTGTGTGTGTGTGTGTGTGTGTGTGTGTGTGTCAGAGACAGAGAGAGAGAGAGATCCCCCCTCCCTACACAGTACATGTATAGGGGTCAGAGAACAACCTTCAGTGTTCTCTCACACTGATTTTGCTTCAGGGAAGGCCAGACTGGATGGCTATGTGTGCTGCAGGATTCCCGAGTGAACCTCGCATTGCCATAGACACACCAGGATTACGGGCATGTGCGTTACTCTTGCATCCAGCTTTGTGTAGGTACTGGGATCCAAACTGTAGTTGGCAGGCTTGCAAAGCAAGCTCCATTAACTCCAGAGCTGCCTCCCCAGCCTGAGGTGGGCAGTTGTAAGCATCATTATTGGTGGTGAAAGATACAGGAACTGGGTGACGGCAACGGCATAGAACCCCAGCACCTCCCGTGGCTGAGCAGTTTCTGCTCTGCAGGCCAGGTCACCACTGCAGACCACCACTGCATGTGCTGTTCCCCACCACCCTCCCAGCCACTGGGGCTTGAGATCTGAGAAACCTGCTCAGAGTCGCTCACTCAGTAAGGGGCAGGTGGACATTGGGACACAGGTCATTTTGACCTTACGAGTTGTGATATTTGCCACTTGTTCACTATCATTTTTGTCCAAGTTGGGAAGAAGGAACTCAGCGTTCCCTTTAGATGGCCGATAGAATTTACAAGCCCCTTGCTTTCCACTGCAGGTAGGCATCTCAAGGGCACCCAGCCAGCAAAGCCAGGCCCTGACCAGGAGCCATGACGACTATCAAGGAAGGTGGTGATGGTGGTGCTGGCAGTGGTGGTCACCGAGGCTTATATAACCCCTTGTTTGCCATGCTTAATTTCACAGACACCCTGGAGGCTGGATGCTAGGCTGCTCTCCCCCATTCCGCAAATGAGGAAAATGGAGGCTCGGGCATTTAAGTAACTTGCAGCGCTAGTGAGTGGAGGAGCCAGAGTCTATACATGGGTCCCTCGGCCTCCATATGCTGGCCATCAGTACATCATCTAAAGTCCCTTTGCAGAGTTCACTGGCCATACGCACTGGGTAGGAAAATGGCCCGACCGAGGCTGTCTTCGGTCTTGCTCCCTAGTGGTAAGAACTCAAAAGCCCGCATGCTAGAAATATCAGAAAATTTCCTCGAGCTGCAAATGAGGTGATATTTGGATGCCGACCAAGAACTCCTAGAATCCCCATAGGAGGGTTTGAGGAAATGGATCAGTGGATAAAGTGCTTATCAAGCAAACGTGAGCCACAGAGTTCAGATCGGTAGACCCCACATACAAGCCAAGGGCTGTGGTGGGCTTCTGTAATCCCAATATGCTTAAGGAAAGATGGGGGGTGGAGACAGCAGAATTTCTCAGAAGCTTGCAAACCAGCTAGCCTGGCAAACGGGAGGTGAACAAGAGACCCTGCCTCAAATGAGGAAGGCAAGAACCAGTAACTGAAAGTTGCCCTCTGACCTGTCTGTGGCATGCCACATCCACACTCACACATGTGCGCACACACACACACACCAAAAAGTAAATAAATAAATAATTTAAAAATAGAATCCCTGTAGGAAGGAATGAGAACAATGCAGATTGTGTCTCACTGTAATTACTCTGAGGGAGTATTTTTATTTAGTACAGATCACTTTGCCTGAGGTTCCCATTTCTGAGGACGTAGCCCCACGGAGGCTGCTGGACTTTGGCCACCTCTCTTTGAGGTTAGGGGTCACCTTCTGGAACAGTGTGTAGTTCTGAAGGCAATCATAGCTCACCAGAGGGGCCAGGCTGAGGCGCTGTGAGTGCTGGCTCCATAGCACTTTTCCAATTATCATTAAGCTCAATGGTTTTCAGTTACAAAAAAAATTAAAAATCTCATCACAGACGTGCATACCAGACTGCCATTAGCAGAGCCGAGAACCTTTCGCCAAGCGAAGCAATTTCCTCATTCTGTAATTAAAGCAATTTGGGGGCTGAATGTATTTATGAGCAAACTTACTGAAGTGCAACAGGAGCGTTTTACACCATGTATATATGTTAGAGGGAGATCAGAGACTCTGGGCAGAACGTCCTGTCACTCTCTCCATCGCCATCCATCAACTCCATCTTCGTCCACCTCGTGTGGGCCAGCACCGAGCTGTCTCTTGATGCCGTCTCAGGACAGCAAACAGGGAGGAGGGAACTGAGGCACAGAGGAAGCCAGCCTGCGGCCAGGCTGACCTCCTCGTGCTCACCTGAGCCCAAACAAGTCCTGCAAGATCGTGTGTATGTGTGTGTGTGTGTGTTCGTTCCTGAGTGTGCGGTTGCACATGTATGTGACAATGTCCATCCACACACACATTTTGGGTGTCATTCCTCAGGAACGTTGTTCACCTTTTTGAAATAAATATTTTTATTTTTATTTATTTTTTGAAGAGAGAGAGAGAGAAATGTGCACACCAGGGCCTCTAGCCACTGCAAACGAACTCCAGAGGCCTGCACCACCTTGTGCATCTGGCTTACATGGGTCTTGGGGAATTGAACTTGTGTCCTTTGGCTTTGCAGGATAGGGCCTTAACTGTTAAGCCATCTCTCCAGCCTTTGTTCACGGTTTGGGGTTTTTTGTTTGTTTGTTTGTTTGTTTGTTTTAGGTAGGGTTTCCCTCTAGCCAGGGCTGACCTGGAATTGAATTCACAGCAATCCTCCTATCTCTGCCTCCCAAGTGCTGGGATTAAAGGCGTGTGCCACCATGCCCCCATGCCCAGCTCAGCGCTTTTGAAACAGTGTCTTTGTTTGGCCCAGAACTAGCCAGGTAGGCAAGACTGGCTGATTCACAAGCCCGAAGATGCTCTGGTCCCTGTCTCCTCAGCACTGGGATAGAAGCACTCCCAGCCACAGTGCTGAGTCTGAGCTTAGGTCCTCACGCTTCATTCCCTCCCAGCCTTTGTGTTCTTTCCTCTTGTCATTGCCAGTTATTGTTGTTTTGTTTTTGTTTTTGTTTTTGTTTTTGTTTTTGTTTTCTGTGGTCATCATGTCAGCACTTGCTCTGCACAGGTCTCTTGAGGTTGAGCTGCCCCTCATGTACCCCCGGCCCTCATGCATAGGCTGCAGCTTCCTTCCCAGCTCCTGCGCTCTTTCTCCTTCTCCGTTTTCCTCATAAGTGGACACAATGTTCTAGAACTAAAATTTGTGGATTTTGAGCTCCGCTAAATATATTATTTTCATTTTGGAATTTCTTTATTCTTGATTCTAACAAAACCTGTGGATCTAAGATAAGTTAAGGCAACATTGACCTGATCCGTTCTGTAGCCTCTCGGAGCCTGGGAATTCCTGCCTTCAGCATGAATCCCCCAGGGTAGCCATGACTGCCCTCTTTCCAACCCCAGCAATCTGTTCCATCAAGTCCTGCCTTTCTCCCTCTATTTTGTCTTATTCTTTGAGGCAGGGTCTCTCAACAAGAGCTCACTGGTTTGGCTAGACCAGCTAGCTAGTGAGTTACTGGGATTCCCTGTCTCTGTCTCCCCATGACTGGAATTACAGGTGTACACCCCCACACCTGGCCTTTACGTAGATTCTAGTGAGCAGAATTCAGGCCCTTCAAGCTTGCACAGCGAGTGCTTTTTACCCACTGAGCCATCTCCCCAGCCCCCCCTCCCATGTCCTATTCATTTGTTCTACTTTATTTTTTTTGATATTTTATTTATATTTATTTATTTATTAGAGAGAGAGAAAGAGGCAGATAGAGAGAATGGGCACGCCAGGGCCTCCAGCCACTGCAAATGAACTCCAGATGCGTGTGCCACCTTGTGCATCTGGCTTACATGGGTCCTGGGGAATTGAACCTGGATCTTTTGGCTTTGTGGGCAAACGCCTTAACCACTAAGCCTTCTCTCCAGCCCTCTACTTTATTTTTTGAGACAGGTCTATCACTGAACCTGGCACTCACCAGCTTGGGTAAATTATCCAGCGAGCTCCAGGAGTCTTCCTGTGCCTGCCTCCCCAGCGATGGGTAGTAGGTGCCCACCGCTTTATATAGGTGCCCAGGACCCAAGCTGAAGGCCTCCCGCTTGCACAGCTAGTGCTTTGCTCACTGAGCCAGCTCCCAGCAGGAAGCAGGACTCAAGGAGTGGACATCACAGGCATCACAAGGATAGCCCTTTAATTCTGGCCTCCAGTGATATCTGTGTCGAAGGGCTATGTGTACACCTTTTATTTAGACATAGAAAAGATGTGCTGGAAATGCCACGAGTGACAGTACCTTTCCCTTGAGGCTGTGAATGGAAGGTTCTTCTGAACACAAAGAAGCTGGAATATAGGCTCTTACTCTGCTGAAACCTTTTTTTTTTCTGTCACTTTTTATTTTACTTATACATATTATAACAGGTTATACTCTTTTATCCCCTCTCCCCTGCTCCTGTTATCCTGGGGGCCCACCTCAGTGGGGTTATGGTATTCACTGTGGGGCCATGGAAGCTTCAGTCAGTCCCTGTGGGGTAGCAAGGGCACTGTGCCTTAGGGTACCCCTACCCACTCTGTGGCTTTTACAAGTTTTCTGCCCCCTCTGTAAGGAGAGCTTTGTGGGGAAGAACAGGGTGGCTTACAAACTCCAGACACGTGAGGAATATCAGTGGCCCGAGCTCTGTTTATACTGCTGCCTGTGTGTTCCTGTGCCCTGGCTTTTTCGTGTAGAGCCTGTGTTGGTGTGAGTACCATCGCTTCCATGGAAGCATAACCAGAGGAGCCCTTGGTGTATTGAAAAAAACAAAAACAAAATAGAATTCAGCTAGAGACCCTTGGTTTTTGGTCAGGAGTGATTTCTTACTTCCTTATTTCCTGTGGCTTGAATATTCTTAAATTGGAAAGCGAGCTCATGGGGAGTCCAGAAAATTAAATCCTTATTAGAGAGGGGCATTCATTCATGAAACCATGAGTTGTGCTAATAACACTTATAATAGCTAATATTATGTGCAGTAAGTACTAGGACTACTGGTATATCCTAAACCCATAATTTTAGGATTATGGTGGATTTAGATATTCTTAGATATATTTTTATGGCCTTTATATATTATAGTATACCTAATATGTATGTAGAAAGCTGAGCTTAGTGTTTAGAAGTGGGAGGGACCAGTTATATCCATGACCAAGATGAGAACCCAGCTCTTGGGTCTTCCTGATGGAAAGCTAGCTACATCAGTAACTCCACCACTACAGCAGAATGAGGTATACCATGGCTTCAATCAAATGAATGTGTGGAGGATGGAGCAGAGAATGGTTGTTTCTAGATAGAAAGCTCAGAGGGAAATGTCAGAGAGAAAGTGGCTCAGGGGTTATTTGAGTCCTGGAGTCTGGCCAACATGTGGGCAGGAGGCCATGCTAGAAAGGACATACCAGGCCACAAGAACAAGCTTAGGAAGGAAGATGTGGCAGTGTGAATGTGAAACGTCTTCCACATGTTCCTGTGTTTGAACACTTGGTCTTCAGTTTGGAGCACTGTTTGGGAAGGTTGTAAAACCTTTCAGAGGTGGAGCATTGCTGGAGTAAGTGGACCACTGGAGGTGGGCCTTGGAGTTATATAACCTGGCCTCACTTCCTGTTTTCCCTCTGTTTCCTGGCTGTGGATGAGGTGTGACCAGCCAGTCTCTATCTCCTGCTCCCATGCCCTCTCCACCATAATGGAATATATGCCCCAACCCCAAACTGTTAATCAGAACAAACCCTTTCCTTCCTTAAGTTGCTTTTAGCCAGGTGTTTTATCATGATAATGAGAAAGTAACAAATACAGAAGGACTTCTCGAAATATTTACCTGGAGAGTCTGGAACTAGTGGGACCAGCCTCTCACTCGAAACAGAACCAGGTCATGATTTGACTTTACCCTTTGCATACAATCCCTCTGGCTCAGGGTGCTGAGACTGTGATCCAGCCACTGGCAAGAACTGCAGCCTCATCTAAAAGACCCTGCTGGACAGGGAATCTACGGCCACACTCACCACTCATGTAACTCTTGGCAGAATGCAGGCCCAGTGGGTTGCTGGGATGAAGCCTCAGCTCCTTGCTAACTGGCTGTTGGCTACAGGCCTCACTCACATCCTGCTTTGTCCCTCTGAGCAGGTGAGCAGAAGGGCACCTGACAGGCAGCAAGGCTACAGTCTCTTACAAATGCATATCAGTGTGACTTATCATGCCATATTCTGTTTGTTAAAAGTGAGACAATAAGTCCAAATGGAACTCCCAGGAAAGGGACCCCACAGCACCAGAAGACCCGGAGGGGAGAGTCAGAGCAGTCCAGCTTGAAGATGGCCCAGCACACTAAAAGCAAAGGACTATCAGGATACTGTGGCCCTTTGCTCTTGGACTTCCAGCTTCTAGAACTTCAAGAAAAGATATTTCTGTTTTGTAGACATACCCACTGTTGGGCGTTTTATTACTGCTTCATGAGATAGGCTAAGACATCATTATTTCTTCTGTTGCTCAAGTTGTTCTAACTTTGGCCACATATGCAGGTTGGCTCACCTAACCTTGTGCTATGCCTGTTGTTTTATAAATGCACTGATTCTAGAAGATGTTTCAGGTTCAACTTCTGCACTCAGCACCTGACTTAGAACCAGTGCTAAGTCTTCAGGCTAGCTGCACAGTGAGTGATCTGCTGGCTGAACTATGCCAGCATTTCTTTAACAGAGCCTCATCCTATGGCCGCTAAGGACCTCCTTCCAATCTTTTCCTATTCTCAGCTACAGTGAAAACCCATGTAGATCGGTCCTTTCACGCTTATGTGACTGTTAATGTGCTTACAAAGGCATGCCATCTTGCTGGCCTAAGCTCTCATTCTCTGTCTGTTGCTCTCAAATAAATAAATAAAATTTTAAAAAAAAAAGAAGAAGAAGGAAGGAAGGAGGAGGGAAGATGGAGGGGAGGGGAGGGAGGGGAGGGGAGGGAGGGGAGGGAGTGGAGGGGAGGGGAGGGGAGGGGAGGGGAGGGGAGGGGAGGGGAGGGGAGGGGAGAAATTGAGCTAGAGGAATATCTTACCCACGAGTTGCCTGCAGGGTAAGATGGGAGCTAGATGGCAGTTGTGAGAAGCAGGTTGCCTATCCCTGAATGTCCTTTCTTCCCTTTTAGATCTTGAAACTTGCACACACTGCCTATTCAGAAGATAAATTCTCAGTAACTGACCAGGGGAGTGTGAGGTTCTTGGAGTCCACTGTCAGTTCTTTAATGACTCCTTCCACCATATCAGCTGCTGAGCATCTTCTGACTCACTGGCCACATTCAGTAAATGTTTAATGAGTGAGCGAGCAACTGGGCTCTCTGTTGGCCCTCCACCAGATTCGTCTTTGTGTCATATTGATGCACACTTTACTCCTCTTCCTTCTGAGGCCAACTTGGGCCCCCAGTGTTTTATGTAGCCCCATGAATGTTTAAAATCCTTTGCCTTAGCTTGCCAGACGGTCTTAGGTGTCTGGAGAGCTTTCTTTCCACAGGGATGCATAGATTCTAAAGGGGCCCCAGGGAGACTTGATTATTATTTCTTCCTTAAAGAACAGAGCAAGGTAACTTTGAATTTTTGGCAGCCCCAGACCCTGTGGTTATTCATCTAATATAGAGCCTGCTATTGGAAGGGAGCTACCAGTCCCTTGTCTTAGAGAGCATTAGAATTCTCTTACCACTCCAGTAACCCTTCATCTCCAGAAGCTTAAATGTGGGACATCTGAGGAGGAGACGGGATTGCTCAGACAGGCAGTAGTGCTCAGTTGTCCAGGGTGGTCATAGTGTCAGAGAGCAGACATTTATTAATCATTCAAGGACTTCGTAGCTTAAATTGAGACCAAGTTTGCTAGTTCTTCCTTGCAGGAACATTACCGTAGCTTGCTTCTGCACACAGCAAAAAGCAACAGCTAGCCTAACATGGTCGTACACATTTGTAAGTAACCTCAATGCTCAGAAGGCAACAGCAGGAGGATCAGGAGTTGCCAGCCTAGGCTACGTAAGTAAACCCTGTTTCAAAGGGTCTGGAAAGCAAGAGCCTGTAGAGGGAGAGAGAGTTGATTTCTTGATGTTTCCATGTCTTTCCACCTGCAATTAAAGTCATGATTGCCATATTCTGCATATGGAGTAATTTTTTCAACATTAGCTCATATTTTGAGCTTTGTGGGTCTTAGAGTCAATGTCACAGCTATGCACCATTATAGCATAAAATCAGAGGCCACACTTACAAATGAGTGGGCATGGTGGTGTTGATAAAACTTTATAAAAACAAGCAGTAGACTAGACTTTAGCCACCCCTAGGCTGTAGCATAGAGTGCCAGAGTGCAAATGGACCAAAATTACAGTTGCAAAAGACTCTAGGACAGGACTGTAGAGACCTCTGTTGGCCACTGTTAGGAGCTAAGAGTTTTCAATGCAATGAGCAGCCTTCATAGGACATAAAGCAGGAAATATTCCATGATCTCATTTACTCTGAAAAAGAGTTTTCTGAGCCAGGCGTGGTGGTGCATGCCTTTAATCTCAGCACTTGGGAGCCAGAGGTAGGAGGATTGCCACGAGTTCGAGGCCACCCTGAGACTACATAGTGAATTCCAGGTCAGCCTGAGCTAGAGTGAGAAAAACCTACCTCCTCAAAAAACCAAAAAAAAAAAAAAGCTTTCTGGATACTTATGGAAAATGAAGAGAGAACCACAGAGAGAAACATGATAGGAAATGAAGAGATTGGCTAAGGGGTTTGTGCTATAATTTGTGCAGCAGGGTGTAACTTGCCCCTGTTTCAGAGGAGAATGGGGAGGACCCACTCTTGACTTGCACACAATGGAAGAGGAAAGGAAGGGCCACGTTCTGTGGCCGTGAGCTGCAGCGGCTGGCTAGGGCGCCACTGGAGGATTGCCACTGGCATTGGATGGGGATGCGTGCTCTCTCAGCTCCCACCAAGGAGATCTTGTTTGCATTGACAGTGGCAAGCCTGGCATTGATATTTTCTCTCCTCGGTTTGTAGGGTGAGCTCTTCCTGAAGTGCTGCTTGTGGGCAGTGACACCACACTCACCAGCTGATCAAAGCATCCCACCCCCAGTCCTGAACCCCACTTGGGTTAGCATATTCCACCTTGGCTGCCGACACAGGTGGCTCAATAAACCCCACTGTATTGAACTGTCCAAGCCTTGTTACTGGACCAGAGCAGCTGACCACTGGGCTTAAAGAATGTCTGCTAAGCATTTAATTTTATAGCTCCCACCACACGGTCTAGGTAAACAGATACAGTAAGCAATAGAAATAGTAATTCTGTGACAGTCTTCCTTATTCAGCAAATTCTAGGAGACACGCACACACACACACACACACACACACACACACAACACACACATATTAGGGACATTGCTCAGAGGAGCAGCTCAGAATGTCACATGAGTGGGAGCTGGGTTTGCTAGAGCCCCACCTTACACAGGGAAAGGGCACCTTCCTCTGAGGTCTCCCTTTTGATGAATAGAACCCTGACCCCAGTCCAGGGCTCATTTCGAAGTCTCACCCTCACTGGTAGAGGTGGCAGAGAGCTGTGCTCCATGCCCCCCTCCACACACACTCTTCTGTTGACATTTTTAAAGCAGTTACATAAGTGAGCAAAGTCCAGAAAAGGTCAGCCAAGCCCTAGCTCCCAATTACCCTCATCACTGAGTTTTGCAAGCAGTCTGAATTCCCATTAAAAAAAAAAAAAAACAGTCCTTTTCTACGTTAAATAACCAATTAAGTGTCTTAACCCAGTACCATAACTGCCCTGGGCCGAATTCTTAGCTGAGAGGCCATTAGCCGGCTATCTCCCTGGACCCTTCCTCCTCTGAGCTGATAGGCTCTGGTGTGCAGCACCTCGTAGTAGGCTTCAAAAAGCTCTGTTGGGGACTGGAGAGATGGCTTAGCGGTTAAAGCACCTGCCTGTGAAGCCTAAGAACCTCGGTTTGATTCCCCAGGACCCACGTAAGCCAGATGCACAAGGTAGGTGCATGCGTCTGGAGTTCATTTGCAGTGGCTGGCACACCCATTCTCTCCCTCTCTATCCAGTGAAATTTAAAAATAATTTTTTTAAAAAGCTCTGCTGGCACCTAAGCTCCTTCTTAACTCTTAGCAACTAGCCTCAGTGAACAGCTCAGAACTTAAGGGGAAAAAGGTGCCATGTTTGGCAGTTTCAGTGAAAGTTGTTCGAAGTGTACAGTTCTCAGTTTGCAGGGAGACCTCACGCCCTCATTTTCCCAGCAGCAGAGAGGAGAGAAGACCAGAAACCCCTTGGTCTCTCATCATTAGAACAGCTGAGGGCTGGAGAAATGGCTCAGTGGTTAAGTGCACTTCCTCTGCAAGCCTAAGAGCCTGATAAGGCCTGGTACTACCAAAGTTCAAATCTCCAGACCCCATATTAAACAGCTGGGAGTGGCCACACATACCTGTAACCCCCGTCCCATAGGGAAGTAGAGACCCAGGAATTCCTGGAGCTCACAAAAAGAAAGAAAGAGAGAGAGAGAGAAGAAAAGGCAGGCTCTGACTCAGGCTCAAAAGAAGCGCTGGTGGAAGAGCAGTCCAGAGAGACGTCCAGCTTCCCGCTCTGGCCGCCGCACGCAAGCGCAGGCCACCAAACGCAAACGCAAGGGCACAGACCTTGGCATACACCATACACAGAAGGTTTTTTGAAGACGTCTGCCTCATTTTATTTTCAGTCTTTCTTCTCCCCCTCCACCTCTCTCTTCCTCATCCCCTCTGCCTGACCCTCATTCTCATTTTGAACCTAATCTCAGTGAACATGCCTCCTAGCGCTCAGTCGCTCAGCAGTCCTACAGCCTTCCTGGAAGGTGGCTGTCCTCACCAGTCGCTCCCTCTGGCTGCAGGCCTAGGTGGCTCCTGCTGGGGTCTGCGTGCTGCTCAGCAGTTCCAGTTTTCCCATCACCCCCCACCCTTGCAGTTAATTTTAGCAACTTGAGTTGCCATGGTAATGGTTCAGTGGGGGTTTTGTGCTCTCTCTTAATTCAGTCATTGGCTGGTCTGCCCTTTAGATTAAGCTTTTTCAATCCACATCTAAATTGGGACAGGAGATGTGCCTGGAATAGGAATTCACAGAAGCGCACCGGCCCCGTGGGATGTTTGTTTTAATCAAGTGGCTGCCAGGACACTCTGGGCTTACTGTGGCCAGAGCAGACCCTTGAAGCTGATGGCTATGAGAAAATGTGACCATGGGCCTGTGACGGCCTGGTAAGAGTGTTGGAGATGGGCCCAGGGCCATTCCCAAGTTCAAGCACCCCTAGGTGAGTCCATTGCCTGGGTTTTGTTTGTAAATACCAGCACTGAGCACAGGGCCCAATTCAAGACCTGGGCTTCCTGTGTACGTGGACATGCATGGCCCCGGCACGACTTTGGAGCCTCCTCCATGCTCACAACACATGGAGCGTCCAGCTGCCAGTTTGTTCGGCCCCTCTCTTGAAATGTCATCCCTAGACTGCCATTCTACATCCAGCAGGCCTTTACTGGTCCTGTGTGAAGGGATCAGAGTCCTGCACAAAGGGGAAAAGGTTCACTGGGCTCAAAGTTCAGACAAATGGCCCAGTGGATGAATTGCTGTGGTGCAAGCGTGAGGACCAGAGTTCAAATCCCCAGCACCCATGTAAATGCCAAGTGGGTGTAGTGGCCTACCTGTAGTCTGAGTGCTGGAGAAGTGGAGACAGGGAAGCTCTGGGAAGAGCTAGCTAGATTCGTCCAACTGGTGATCACTGGGTTCAAATAAGAGACCCTACCTGGGTAAATAGAGAGCAATCAAGGGAGACACGCAGCGTCAACCTCTGTCCTCTGCATACACATGTACATACGTACACCCATGCACGTGCGAACACACATGCGCACTACACACACAGGCCAGATAGACAGGCAGACTCAGTGTTAAATGTTCATATCAGCTGTGGTGACTGCAGGCTTTGAATCCCAGTTTTACAAATGAGTTTACAGAAAAGCAGAGTCCGCAGTCCTGTGTCACTCTAATTGTCACTGACAAAACCAAGAGGACTCTCACCCTGCCTGTCAGCGTTCCAGACCTGATCGCCCACCGCGCGCCACGCTCCCTTTTAACTAGATACACCCGACCTCACCGTAGACTTACGGCTCACTCTCACCTGTGGCGGGCGGGACAGGGGGCAATTGATGTTCCCGTGGGCTCAGCCATCCATGACGGTGACTTCACATTTATCACCTCCAATTCCCATGGTGACTCCGTAAAGTGGGCATTCATTAACCTGCTTTACACGTGGGCAGACTGAGCATTAGATCTGCCCAGCACGTTCCAGGGGACTCCGAAGCAGAAGTGGAATTGGCACCATTCTGTGGTGTGGATTGGATAGTCAGCAATAAACTAAACAGACTGAGTGAAGACAGGACTGTGACCCACGGCCAGCCCAGGAAGCCAGCCTGCTCTGGACACATGTGTAGACAGATTGGTAACTTCCACGGCAGTCCAGGAAACCAAACCCTAATCACTCTAACAGCGGGCCCAAATTAGCAAGGACATGATTAGTAACTGACAGCTTCCCTAGTTAAAGACCAAAGACCAACCACAGAAAGGCAGGCATGCTCCCCCAACCCATTGCACAGGGCGCCCAGCTTCAGTGAGCCCAGCCCCAGCCTCCTCACAGCAGCAGACAGCATTCACCATTCAGCACCCACCTGAAACTCTGCTGTCCTGTCCCCTGAATACAGTGGACACTGGCTGGCTCCTTTGCTATGACGAGCTCTGGGTGCATAGCTTTGGCTCTTCCCATGTGTCATCTGTATCCATGGAGGAGTGAACACAGCCCTGAGGAAGGGGCTTCCCTCAGTGGGACCCTGCTCATGGCCATGCCATGGTGATCAGCACTGGAAAAGAGGGATCGTGGGCTGCACCCATCCCACCCAAAACCTCTGGCCTTCTGCATGTTGGCAGATGCTGATACCATCAGGGGAAAGATGGTATGTGAAGAAAATGTAGAAAGGAGCCGTTTAATTCCAACAGAAAGGACAATGAAAAACTTCACCACAATGATGATGCTTGAGCTAAGACCAGGATGTGCCAGGCCAAGTAGAGATGCAGGGGAGAGGTCCCACAGAGGTCTGGCAGCCCTGTGCAGGATACTCAGAGAGTCTCCTCCTTGCCTGGGCTCTGACTTCCCCGGGCCACAGCATTGGCTTCCAGGTTGGTTAGGCCAGTGGCAAACACCAGCAGGAGGCTGGAGGATGCAAAGAGCCAAAGTCAGAATAGTTGATATATGGTGGTCGTTGTCTTTCCCGCCACAGGCTCAGCCTGATTGGTCAGGTTTCTCAGGCCCTGGGAGAGTCCAGAAACTACATCTTCGTCCCCTCCTGGCTGGGCTGCTAACAGCGTTCCACTGTTCCTTTGTTAAACTACTTTTTGAAACCAGGAAGCTGTGGGACCCCATGTGTGCAGGCCCAGCACTAGGCAGGCAGCTGGTGAGTATATTGGAAGGACTTTGAGTGCTGTGTCTAGGCTGGCATGGCCAGCGTGTGGGGGACTGTGAGAGGAGGGTGCATTAAGAGAGAGTAGAGGATGGGGTTGTCCCTGTGAGGAGCTTGAGGAGATGGGTTTCTGCCCTCAAGAGATAGAAAGTTCTGTGAGGTCTGGGGAGAGAGCCGACCCAGGTCCAGACTGCACATCCCCACAGGGTTGGTCTGTGGTGACCAGGGCAGACCAGCATCTCAGCTACACAGGAAAAGAAGGCCGTGTGCACTGCCTCCTCACTCACAGCCTCTAGATGGTTCCACAAGAGGTTGTCATTGCTCCCATCCAATGTGTGAAAAGAATATTCTAGACAGATGGGGCTGTGTTCTGATACCGAAGCATGTGTCTCCTCTATCACCCAAGCTGAATGTGGAGCACTTCCCATTAAAAAGTCCACATCGCATGTGAAGGCTGCACATGGAGAGACCTTATAGGGCCACGGAGTTCAGGAGTCCCGACCTGTCAGTGTTTGGGGACATTAGAGGGGGAGCAGGCAGAATGCATCTCTGCCCTTAGGTGGTGTGTTTCAGTAGGAAATACAAGGACATCATGCAGTGGCAAGTGAATATGTGTAAAGGCAGGTAAGGCAGTGGACGCCGCGTGATGATGGAGTCCAGGAAGCTGTCCAGCTGACCCTGGTCTGGGAGCAGGAGCGAGCAGTGCGGAGGCTGGAGGTGAGCGCTGCCCAAGAGGACACAACAGGGCAGCAGCACCGAGCAGGCTCACTACGTCCGCAGCTGCAGGAGGAAAGCAGGGGTAGCAGAGATGGTCAGGGCAAAATAATGTGGAACCTGGAGGCCATGTGAGGCCTTTGGTTTTGCTCTGACTACCTGGGACACCACTGGCTAGTAACTAAGCAGAGGAGTGGCATCAGCAAGTGAATTTGTGTCTTGGAAGGAGTACCCTGCAGCTATGTGGAAAGGGAACTAGAAAGACATGGTGGGGCAGGCAGAGGTGACGGTGGCTGGGGAGGGAAGGTCCGAGGCATGGGCTTTGGCACTGAGATCACGGGTCCTGGAGAACAGAGTGCTGACTGATTCTTCCTGCCAGCCCTGGGGCCAGCTCTACCCTCCCGGAGACTACAACCCTGGGTCACCATGTTTATGTCTGAAATCTCAAGAAGCAGTGGGCTTGTTTATAACCAGAAAAGCTCTCCCCTTGGGTGCCCTGCGTATCATGCTTCTGTTACCATCCTCTTCCCAGATCATTCGGAAAGTTTTCTGCGCTCAGAGCTCCGAGCGTGCACACTCAGCAAATTCCCCGGGTAATAAGGTTTTGTGAGCACGCTGGCATTTATGAACTGATAACTCAGGGGCTGCAAAGAGCTGGCACATCCGGAAAATGTACCAGGGCAACCTTTGGGTCCTTGGAAGGCTCATGTGGTCTAGTCTTGTCAAATGTAGGAGGTGGAGGATGGTACACAGCCCCGCCCGTGACGTCCATCGCTTCTCAGCTGCAGAGTCAGGCTCTCTCTGCGCTTGCCCAGCTCCTGCCAGTGATGTGACATTGAACGTGAGCTGCTTTGGCCACAGAGCTGGCTTTTGCTACAGTGCAGCAGGAGAGGAAGAGGCCAATATAATCATTTCTCAGCTTCTGTCCCTCAGGTTGGCAGCTACAGTCACAGTTCTAACTCTGCATACGCCCCAAGGCCAGGGCTGTGTGCTCATTTGGTGTGTGTTCTGTTCTTCTTCGCTTACCAGTGAGGTTCGTGAAATTTCCTGAGTGTTGTGAGCCTAGCAAGGATCCTGAAAAGCCCTCCAATAAGAGCTATCGATAGTAACTGAAGTTTGTTGAGTGCTTACCTTGCCGATGCCACTCCAAACATGCTTATCCTTAGTGGCAGAGCTGAGGAGCTGAGACTAAGATGCCTTCTAGCTGACATCCGACAGAAAGTTTGCTAACTCTGGTCTGTACCGGGCCATGAATGGTGTTTTTTACAATCTAATATATGTATATAATGTATTTTGATCATATCATATTCACCCCACCACCCTCTCTTCTGTCCGTCCCACTAAACCCCTTCTTCCCAACTAGTCATCTTCCTGAGTTCAGCTCCCTTTCTGACTCGTTCTCATTCTCTCTGTGCCTACCTATCTCTCCTTCTTTTCTCCTCTCCTCTCTTTTCTTTCTCTTTCTCTCCCTCTCTCTTCTCTGCCCTTCCCCTCCTCCCTCTCCTGAGTTTAATTACCTACATGAGCATGGGTGGGGAGATGTCTGCTGGAGCGTAGCAGTTTACCAGTGACTGCGCAGCAGAGCATGACTCCTCCCCTAGAGGCCATGAGGGGTGGAGGCCCCATTCGCGATGGTGCTGCACTCAGTTTTGTACAGGAAACTAACTGTTGTGAGCCATGTCATGTCCAGAAGGTATTATTCCACAGTATTCCTCCAGCTTTTACATTTTTCTGCCCGTCTTCAGTGATGTTCCCTGAGCCTTTATGGGGAGGGGTTCTTATCTAGTGGAATACTTGTAGCTTTGGATAAAGAGAGGAAAGGCAGTTTATCTGCACCCATCATTTCTATAGAAATTTAGTTTTAATAATACTGTGGCTTAATGAGAACTAAAGTTCAATTTGGAAGGGGAAAGTGGCTTGCCAGACTAGTATTGGCTGTTTTTGAGACCCAAGTATAAAGCTGTACTTACAAACACACTTTTTGGCATCAAGGTAAGTACACAGCTCAGTCAGTCACCATCGACTTCAAGAATGGACCCAGACTTGGGTGGTCAGTTTATCTGCAACAAAGATGCCAAGATAATTCAGTAGGAAAGGACAGGCTTTTCAGCAGATGGGGTTGGAGAAATTGACCACGTAAATGGACAGATGAAGAGAACCTTGACCTTTTCCTTGTGCTATAAACAGGCATTAACTTGCAAGGGATCATAGATGTAAATGGAGGAAATAAAACTATAAAACTCCTTCTAGGTAAAGATTTAGGGGAAGAGTCTTTGGATAGAATATAAAAAGCTTAATGAACTTCATTAAATTAAGGTAAAAAAATGCTTCTTGAAAAGGCCACTGCAAAGAAAATGAGAAGCCAGGCTGCAGCCTGGGAAAGCGCTTACAGCCACACTTGACATGAAAGGCCTGTGTTAGAAGAAATCAGAGGCCCTTACTACTTGATAGTAGTAAGCCAAAAATAATCCACTGCTGCTCTTGATTTGCATGTGTGTGAATGTGTGGTGCACATGTGTATGCATGTTTGTGGGCACACATGTATGCACAGGTGCTTATGCGTGTGTGCTCTTGTGGAGGCCAGACATCAACATTGGATGTCAGGCAGTCACTCTCCACTTTATTCTTTGAGATATGCTCTCTCACTGACCCAGAGCTCACCAAGGAGACCAGGAACTCCGTGTCTCTGCCTCCCCAGTGCTGTCATTATAGACACACCACCACACCCAGCATTGGATGTGTGTCCTGGAGACCCAAACAAGTCCTCGTGCTTGCATGCGTGGCAGACACTTCACCTACCAAGCCATTTCCCCAGGCCTCCAGTTTTAGAAATGGACAGAAGACTGAGTGAACGCTTCATCCAAGGAGATAGGCAGTGACAAGTAGACAGGAAACGATGCTGAACATCTCCGTAGGGAATGCAAGTTCAAATCCCAGCACTCAGGAGGCTGAGGTCTGAGGATCAGGATCACTGTGAGTTCAAGACCAGCCTGGGGCTATAGAATGAGTTCCAGGACAGCCTGTATTAGAGTGAGCCCCCGTTGAAAAACAAAAAATCTCAGAGAAACATCACCGCAGCCATGTATGAGCTGGCTGAAGTTAAAAGACGGATAGTGCTAAGTGCTGATGAGGAGTCAGGCAACTGTGGTCTCATATATCGCTGCTAGGATGTTGCAGAATGCCGCAGTGACTCTGGGAACACGGAGATACATTCCCATAATGTCCCACATATGCTTCCCATACACCCCAGAAGTCCAGGAATTATGAAAATATCTGTGAGCAAAAAATACCTATGTTACAGACAGTGGGAACAACCCAGTCCCTGCCTCTGCTGGTTAATTGATAAATTGTGATACATCCAGGCAACTGACTGCTACTCAGCTATGGAAAGGAACAAAATCTTAACACTCGCAGAGTATGGATGAATCTCGGGGAAGTAATCTGAGTGAAAGAAGCCATATATAAATGTCTGGGTGCTCCATGACTACACTTGTGTGGCATTCTGGCCAAGGCGAATCTAGCAGGATAGAAAGCTAGTCAGTATTTCCCATGGCTGGAAAGGGGGAGAGGGAATGACTGCGAAAGTACACAAAGGGATTGGGGGAGGGGCTAGGGCACAGAAGACTCCAAGTTTTTTGTTTGTTTTGTTTTGTTTTTTTGGTTTTTCGAGGTAGGGTCTCACTCTAGCCCAGGCTGACCTGGAATTCACTATGTAGTATCAGGGTGGCCTTGAGCTCACGGCGACATACCTACCTCTGCCTCCCGAGTGCTAGGATTAAAGGCGTGCACCACCATGCCTGGCTGACTCCAAGTTTTGATTTAAGAGATGGTTATGTTCATTTTTCCAGACTCATACATATATTTGTATATTTTAAAGAGCAAATCTTACTATGAATAAATTCTACCTCAGTAAATGACTTTTTGAAGCATTTAGTCATGAAAAGTAAAAGGCACACACAAACTGATTTTTCGAAAGAATGAAAAGTCCGCTAAATACCCAGAACATTTTGGACTCAAGAGATCAGGCTGGAGGCTTAGAAGCCATCCTTGGATAGTCTGTTCTCGGTGTGGATGTCCATGAGAGTGTGGATGGGGAGGCATAAGCCCCAAGGGGCCCTCACATTTGGAGGGAGAGAAAGAAAGGAAACAGTGATGAGCCAGAAACATACTACCTACCAGGCAAAGCCAAGAAAAGGGGAATTATTTAACATTTCAAATGGCTGTGACAGCATGAATGCCACAATGCAGACGGAGTGAACAGTGAGAAGGCAGTTTGCCTCCCACTTCTGTCCGCCCACACAGCTCCCCTCCCTAGAGGCTTCCAGGGCCACCACTCCTGTGGCCTTCTAAAAATGTGTAGTACATTCTTGGATTATCCATTTTGTAACATTATAATGAAATATTTGAGGCTAGTAATTTTATGAAGAAACACTGGTTTATTCAGCTCACAGTTCTAGAGATTCAAAGGCTCATATTTGGTGAGGACCTTCTTACTGGCAGTGTCCAGAGGGATACACAACACCACACAGAGTGAGGCAGGGTGTGTGTGTGTGTGTGTGTGTTTGTTTGTTTTCTGGTCTCCCTCCCTTTTCTTATAAAACTCCCAAAATTCAATCATGTGGTTTCCACCCTGATACCAGTCATCTCCCAATGACTGGACCCACCTCTAGACATATTGGGATTAACTTTCTACCTCTTTTATTTTCGTTTTTGTTTTTGTTTTTGTTTTTCAGGGTAGCATTTTGCTCTAGCCCAGACTGACCTGAAATTCACTATGTGCTGTCAGAGTAGCCTCTAACTCAAGGCAATCCTCCTACGTCTACCTCCCATGTCCTAGGATTAAAGGTGTGTGTAGCCAAGCCCAACTCTTTTTGGTTTTTTGAGGTAGGGTCTCACTCTAGCCCAGGCTGACTTGGAATTCACTTATGTAGTCTCAGGGTATCTTCGAATTCACAGAGATCCTCCTACCTCTGCCTCCCGAGTGCTAGGATTAAAGGTGTGCGCCACCACGCCCGGCTCAAACCTAACTCTTTATATCCTCTTGTCACTGCAAAATGGAGATGAAATTTCAACCCAGGAAAACTTGAGGAACACACTTTTAAGCGCTACCCAAGCCATGGAAATTCTCAAATGAACTTTGTTTTTTTCTCTAGCTGATCTGCATGGTTCTCAAATAGTTCCACAGTGATATGTAGTGCTACCCTACCATTTCAAATAAAAGTGATGAATACACCTTAACTTATTAAGTCAGGGTGTGATGATAGACATTGAGGTTGCGTCTGTTATATTTACTATTACAAATAATGTTTACATCAATACTTGTGAAACATGACTTCTAGGCTGGGGATACAACACCGTGGTGAAATGCTTACCTCACATGTATGATGCCACATGCCCTGGGTTCAATCCCCAGCAATTCAAACTATAAGTTTTTTCTCTTGTTTAGTATATCTGTTAGGTTCTTAAGAGAGAAATTGCATGAGAGCTGGGCTTGGTGATACACACCTTTAATCCCAGCACATGGGAGGCAGAGGTAGGAGGGTCACTGTGAGTTCACGATCATCCTGAGTTCACGATCATCCTGACACTACCAGGTCAACCTAGGCTAAGGCAAGGCCCTACCAAGGAAAAAAATTAAAATAAAAAGAGGGAAATTGCTATTCCAAAAATATTTTTATGTTAATATACAACCATTGGCTGGTGTCCATGATGGATAGTTCCATGATTCCAAAATCCACATATCTCAAGCCCCTTTGTATAACATGCCATAATGTTTGCACAACCTATACACATCATCCTGTGTGCCTCAAAATATCTCTAGATTACTTGTCTCTGATCCATAATGAATGCTGTGCAGTGATTTGTTATACGGTATTGTTTTAGGAATAATTATCCCTCCAGAGATCCTTTATGTATTCATACAGATAAACTTTTTCTGCTGATTATATCCCACTCATGGTTCTTCAAATGTGCGCCCTGTGGCTACAGAGGGCAGACTGTACTCTCTTAGCCCCTCTCCCCCCCCCCACACACACACATAACCTGGGTTTGTAGCAGCCTATCCTCCTAACAAGCCGTGCCTGGATGCACACCATTCAAGACCTGGCCAGCAAAGCATGAGATCCAGTCAGCCTTTGCTCAGCCCAATAACCAAATTACCAGTATCTTGTAGGAAATTTAATTTGCATTAGCTAATTTTTTTTATTGTGGCGTGTGGTGTATGCACAGATGCTCATCTGTAGAGGGGTTGCTAGCCTACAGTGGCCACGACGGAGCATTGGACACCCCACCCGACTTCTGCCTAGTCTTGTCTTGCACAAGATGTCTCTCCTTTAATCATTCTGGAGCTGTGCTGCTCGGAAGATTATCAGGTCTCTGCTCCCCTGCAGGACTTGGGTTGCAGGTGCGCATGACCTCACCCAGCTGTTTTACATGGGATCTGGAGATTTGAACTTGGGTAGTATCAGGCACTCGTGCTTGTGCAAGAAGTACATTGGACTGCTGAGCCACTTCTCCAGCCCAAAAGAAGGAATTTTATAGAAGGAAAGGAGTATCAGGTCACAAATGTCAACTGCTGTTGTTCCCTTTGCCAGTCTGGACAGCACCTTCCAGCTAGTAAGAGGTGATCCCCCTAACACGTGTGGCTTCTGTGCTAAACAACTTTGTTCTGACAGCACACACTGTCAGCTGAGGGGAGAAACATCCACGCATGGTGCAGAACACAGCCTGTCCCTGCGCCAGCTGCCACAGGGCACCAGCATTTTGAGAGTCCAGTGCTGTCAGGATAACAGCACATGGTCTGGAATCAACACAGTGCAAGTGTGGATACAGGACAGGAATTTGAGGTGCTTGACCATGGAGCACAGGGGTATTAGCTTGAGGGACAGCCAGAATAAATGGAAACTTCATTACCTGTGGATCACACATTTGAAACTTAGGTCCCAGGCAGCTCTGATGTTAGTAATTTGGCCAGCAGGCTCATTAAGCTCTCAAGAAAAGTGGACCTAGTTAATGAATTCACACAAGATGACATTTTACACACAGTAAAAATGTGCCCAGGCACCGCTGACTTACACAGCGTCATAACCCTTGTGAGTGTGATCTCTGCTTCTCGCCTGCCAAAGTGGGCAGGTCTGGAGGGAACCTACTTTCAAAGACTTAAGATCTGAAAGCATTTACTTTCCACTCATTTTAAAGGACTCCACTTGTGTTATAATGCCACAAATAGTTACATAGAAGTCAGTGAATCAAAAATCTCTGGACCCACGTGTCTTCCATGTGAAAACTTACTCCATTCCACGCCTCAAAAGGGGACTCCCCAGTACTGGTCCAAAGAACTAGGAGAGTCTCCTAAACTTTAATCCCAGTTTGAATGTGCTTAGAAAGAAAACTTGACACATAGCGATGGAAGTTCAAAGAGGAAGGTCTTCATCTGATGCAGATTGGGACAGTCTTGGGAATCAACAAACGTGTGAATCAGGAAAGCAAGGAAGAGTAGTGTGTTCCGTAGCATGAGGACTTACAGGGGGGATTCCTGGGTTCCCAGCTCCTCTGTTCCTGATGTGACCTTGGGCAGAGTAATCCGCCTGTCTGAATTAACTTGCTCATCTGAAAAATAGGAATGATAATAGAACCTACTTTACCATGGTATGTGGAAAAACAATTTTTTTTTCTTGAGTCACATTTATTGAATGCCTCCTATCTGCCAGACTTCACCTCATACCCTTTAAAACACACATACATGCACACGCGCGCGTGCACACACACACACACACACACACACACACACACACACTTCCTGTGGAAGGATGGTATCAGTAGCTTAGTGTTGTCCCTGCTGCTACTTCAGGTCAACGTGTTGGCCCCTGGGGACCCTCAGAAGTTCCTTTCTGCTTCACAGGTTACTAAATCCTCTAAATATTGTTTCACAAATATTTGCTCAGTGGAGACAGATACAGCTAGATTATTCCACCCTCAGGGCACAGAAGTGGGTTGCTGTGTTTCTTTGGGCACAGACGAGGGGTCCCAGCTTTCTGTAAGGAGGCACTGCCGTGGTTTCCTGTGCCTGGTTGGCCGTCCTGAGATTGCCACTGTGCCCTGCTGGCCGAGAACACTGTCACCTGGGCATTTGAAGTGTGCCTTGTTGTCGCATGTGCAGAGAGAAGGATGTTGACAACCAGCAGGGGTGGAGCAGATTCGTTGTAGACTCTCACCCTGGGACCTCTGAGGAAGAGTCTGCAGATTGCCTAGAAGAGTGCAAGGCACAAGGCTCAATCATGCACGCGCCTTCCCTCCAACCTGTGTAGCATTGGTCAGGGACCCAACCTTGCCAGGCTTCATTATGCTTGTGTTAATGGGATAGAGAGATGGCTCAGTGGTTAAGGCGCTTGCCTGCAAAGCCTAATGACTTGGGTTCGATTCCCCAGTACCCACGTAAAGCTGCATGCACAAAGTGGTGCATGAATCTGGAGTTTGTTTGCATTGGCTGGAGGCCCTGGCGTGCCCATTCCTATTCACTCATTCATTCTACCCACCCCATTCTCTCTCTCCTTGCAAATAAAATAAAAAAAAATTTTAAAGAAAAGAATGATGCCTCAGTTGATAGGCTACTTGCCCAGCCTGCATACTGGGTATGGCGATGCATGCCTGTAATCCCAGCACTGAGGAGGGGGAGCAGGAGGACCAGAAGTTCAGGTCATCCTCATGTGCATACTGAGTTCAAGGGTTCAAGAGACCCTTGTTCACACAGATACAAACAAAACAGTGCTTCTGTTGGAGTTGTATGACAAAGCATGTACCACATGTATTCAACTCACATGAGCATGCAGCACAGTGTCAGCCACTGCTCTAGATGCTTGATTGATATAGTTGATTCTCATACTCTAGAAGCCCAGAGAACTTCTACCCCCACCTTGCAGCCCCGCACTTTCCAAAAGGTACACATCCAGTTAATTAAGAGCAGGAGTTGCAGCCGGTCTGGCTCCAGAGTCCACATCTGCTTCTGCTGTGCTAGCCCTCTCTATCTGGAAAGACTGACACTAGGCCTAGCGTAAAATAGGTGCCCTAGAGCTGGAGAGATGGCTTAGTGGTTAAGACGCTTGCCTGCAAAGCCAGAGGACCTTGGTTCGATTCCCCAGGACCCACCTAAGCCAGATGCACAAGGTGGTGCATGCGTCTAGAATTTGTTTGCAGTGACTGGAAAGCCCTGGCATGCCCATTCTCATTCTCTCTCTCTCTCTCTCCCCCCTTTCCCTCTCTCAAATAAATAAATACAAATTAAAAAATAGGTGCTCTAAAGATATAAGGGGCCTAAATACACCTCCCTACCTACCTCCTGTGAGTTATGTACCTGCCTACATCATGTGCAAGTTAATCTTGCCTGGACACTTCATATGAGCAGAATCATAAGTCTGCAATCTTGGAGATCTGGCTGATGTCACTGTGTGTTTTTGAAACTCCCTCTCATCGTAGCATGTGTTGGTATTTGCTGTGGACTAAATAATACTTCACTCTGTGGATATACTACACTCGGACGACCCGTTCACCAGTCGGTGGGCATTTGCAGGGGTCGCCTTCTCTTGTTGCTGTAAAAAGCCAGTTGCAGGTAAATTCTAGGGATGAATTTGCGAGGCTAAGAAAAACCCATCTTTAACCCTCTTTTTTCATCTCTCCTCTCTGGGCTTTCTCAGAACCAGGCAGCGGGCAGGTGTTTGTGACCTCGGAGAACCAGCTTGTCTACTACCCCAGTATCACCTACGCCATCATTGGCAGCTCTGTCATCTTCGTGCTGGTGGTGGCCTTGCTGGCACTGGTCCTGCACCATCAGCGGAAGCGGAACAACCTCATGACGCTGCCCGTGCACCGGCTGCAGCACCCCGTGCTGCTCTCCCGCCTGGTGGTCCTGGACCATCCCCACCACTGCAGCGTCACCTACAACGTCAACAATGGGGTCCAGTACGTGGCCAGCCAGGCTGAACAGAATGCCTCGGAAGTGGGATCCCCACCCTCCTATTCAGAGGCCCTGCTGGACCAAAGGTGTGTGCTAGCAGGGAGAGGTTGGGGGTGGGACACGCAACAGGATGGAGACGTGTGTGCACCTACCCGGCTGCTGAGGTCTTGCCAACAGCCCCAGCTCAGTGGCTGCGTGGCTGTAAGCAGTAGCAATGGCTGACATTTAACCTTGTAGAATGTTTGGCGTCATTGAATCCTCTGCACACCTCTCTGGAGGTACCTGAGGCCCCGGCAGTGTTAAGATACTTGACAGAGAGGTCGGCTCCTGCTAAGCTAGAGCCCTACTTCTCTGTGGTTAGGCCACAGTGGCACATGTTCTGGCCACTGACCAACTCTGAGCCTCGTCTGCTTCTGCACAACAGCTCGCAGAGTCTCGGGGAGGTTCGGTTAATGCTTGTTGACCGAAGGAAAGAACAAACACGTCCTTTACTTCACATGGCTTCATCTGTGAGATAAAGGAATGATCAAAACACTCAACCAGAAGCGGCTTACAGAAGGAAAAGGTTTATTTCAGCTGACAATTGCCAGGGGAAGTTCCATCATGGTGGGGAAAGTAGAGAGAGCAAATAGAGCTGGACTGGAACATCTTAAGTGACACACTTCCTCCAGCAAGTACCTCCTAAGGTTCCACAGCCTTCCAGAACAGCACTGCTGGCTGAGGCTAAGTGTCGAAGCACAAGAGTCTGTAAGAGGATACTGTGTGCCCCAACGGCCACTGGGCACTTCCTGTACATACACGAAGACCTCCGTTTTTTGTGTCTTGTTTTTTTCTTTTCCAGGTAGGGTCTCACTGTAGCCCAGCCCTGCCCCCATGTAAAAATCGGTGTGTGGACATATGTCTATAACACCAGTACCGAGGGGGCAATACAGAAAGATTTCTGGGGCTCCGTAATCAGCAAGTCTAGCCAGAAAATGGCACAAGTTCCCGGTTCAGTGAGATAGATACCATTTCAAGGAAATGAAGTGGGAGATCAACAGAAGAGGTGACCATGTGCATGCACACGCATACCACAACCCCTCCCACACACACATACCAAAAAAAAAAAAATGTGTTTTAAGTGGTGTAGAGCATGGCAAGCTTTACAGTAGAGCCCTTGGTACAAACAGTACTGTACAAGAAAGCCCAATACCTAAGGCTGAAAACTAACGTTCTTTAGTTGCTGTGAGTAGAAACCTAAAGGTGCCTGCTCAGCCTCCGCTCCCTTTCTTTCATGACCTTAGTTAGTGATATCCCTTACAGCCCAGGGTGGGGGGGGGGGTGTGAGAGCCTCACGTATGCTAAGCACATGCTCTACCACTGTGCTATATCCAACACACACACACACACACATTTTGGAAGTCTCTGGACTACATTCAGCTGTTCAAGTTCCCTTTAATTCTAATACCCCGATGCACTGCCCTTAGGGTCTGGCTCTGCATTCTCTCTGCCCCCGCCCCAGAGCCCAGGACTCTCTGTGTGTCCCATTAGTCATTTTGCCAACATGTCTCCAGGGTGTCGAGGCTTCTCTTTGGACCCTCCTCTGTGGCAGTCCGTTCTTTAATCATCATTTTCCCTCCTCGTCAAAGACAAACAGCACTTGGGTTGAGGAGGGGGTGGGGCATAAGGACCTCTGTGAAGGAGAATGCAGGACCTCATTCACCTACTGAACTGCCCACTCAGAACCTCTGCCTTGGACCATGCAGTTTAGAGTAAAGCTGCTGATAGAACTGCTGGAGCTGAAGGCCGATTGGTCAGGTGTTCAAGTCCCTGCATGGCTCTTTACCATGGGCAAGCTCTTTACCATCCCCGTGTCTCAGTGTCCTCACTTTCAAAACCTTGGGCATTAAGGTAGTCGCTGCCTCGGGTGCCTTTGAGAGCATTAAAGGTGGTGAGCATGAGATGCACAGCCAGCGCCTGACGCTACACACGGCTGGGAACAAGGGCTGAAAACAAAAGGGTTGTTTTGTTTTTCTTTTTTTTTTCCCCCCTGTGACATGATTTTGTTTCAAGCAAGTTACAGATAAGGAAATGGAACTTTGAGAGGGTGTCCTCGCACCCAAGCCCAAAGGAAGAATTGGGTTTAGTAAGAACCCCACAGTCACTGTGACAAGCTCCATCAAGGTGCCAACCCCACTGTGGTGGTTTCAGTCAGGTGTCCCCCATAAACTCAGGTGTTCTGGATGCTAGATTCCCCAGCTGATGGCAGTTTGGAAATTAAAGCCTCCTAGAGGGAGTGTATTGCTGGGGGCGGGCTTATGGGTGTTATAACCAGCTTCCCCATGCCAGTGTTGGGCACACTCTCCTGTTCCTGTTGTCCTCCTGATGTTGGCCAGGGGGTGATGTCCACCCTCTCCTCATGCCTTCATTTTCCTTGCCTTCATGGAGCTTCCCCTCAAGTCTGTAAGCCACAATAAACCTCTTTTTCCCACAAGCTGCTCTAGGTTGGGTGATTTCTACCAGCAATGCGAACCTGACTTCAGCACCCACCTTTTGGCCATGGGGCTGGTGGGTGAGAGAGCAAAATGACTTAGCCAGACCACCCAAGGGGATGAGAGGGTGTTGCTTGGCAACCTCATTCTGGTCCACCCAGAGGATGTGGTACTGGCACTGTCCAGTGGGACGGAACCAGCCAGAGCACACTGAGCTGTCCTCTGTCATGTTTCAAACCTCCTCTTTTCACTGTCCTAGGATTGCTTTTTTACGTGGAAGAAAAACCTGGTTCTTCCCATGAACATCAACTCAGCAAACGGGCTTTTGTTGAAGGTGGTTCTGTGTCACCTATCTCATCTTGACTATAATGTGTTCTCTTTCCTCTTTTTCTTCCTTATTGTCTCTGCTGCCCACCTGCCTACTCCGTTGCAGACCTGCGTGGTACGACCTGCCTCCACCGCCCTACACTTCCGACAGCGAGTCTCTGAACCAAGCCGAACTGCCCCCTTACCGCTCCCGGTCAGGGAGTGTGGCCAGCGCCAGCTCCCAGGCCGCCAGCAGCCTCCTGAGTGTGGAAGAGGCCAGCCACAGCCCAGGGCAAGCTGACCCTTCAGAAGGCACTGCTGGGCCCAGGGACTCTGCCCCCAGCCAGGGCACAGAAGAAGTGTATGCCCCCAGCCAGGGCACAGAAGAAGTGTAAAATCCAGCAATTCCAAAGTCCATATGGGTTTAATCTGCTCCTACTTACTGCGTTCTAACAACTGTGCTCGTGTGAGGCTCTGGGAGAGCTCCTTCACGGCTATCTCAAGTTGAAGTTTAGGGTATCACCTGCCTCTCCCTTCCCCTCCCCACCTCCTCCAGATGTTGGGGGTGGTCTTTGGAAGGCAGTCTGCCGTTTTTCAGGCCTCTTAGTTGGCAGTGATGCAGCGTCATCTCTTCTGGGAGGTCAGTTCCACCAGCACCCACGATCACAAGCCTATGTTTCATGTCACTGCGCTACTGTAAGCACTCAGCAAGTAGTCTCCCAGAAAGCAGTTTCGGGGTGTGCTGCATGGCCAGGAAGTCGGAAGAAACTTCAGCGGAGACTGCTGGGCTGTTAACTCGTGGGGGATTTGGGCTGGAGTTCCTACGAAGAGGACATCATTGGATGGCCACTCTGGAAAGCATCCAGGTGGACATCAGAACCTGTCCTGCGTGCTCCTGTGTGTTCTTACTTCAGTAGAGGCCAAAGCAAACTTCCAACATGAGCAGGCCCCCTTGGCTGTCAGCATTGTCATGGTGGTTTTGTGAAGGACTCAGGGTTTGGGCTGGTTTTAGAAATGTGCCTGCGAATCCTTGTTTTGAGAGCTTCTCTGAAGTGTAGCTCCTCAGCTTAGTCCTAGAGCAGGCACGGAAGCTCTGCCAGGAGCTCCTTCCTCCTAGCATGCCGATGGCCAGAGCCTGTGTCCGCCATAGCCCCACAGTCCCTTCCCTGGCTTCTGGATTGTCACCCACCCAGGCGACCTCGTGTAGCCAAGGAATGAGGATCCAGTTTAAGTCGATCAATGTTCTCATCTGGCCTTGGTCCCAGTAAGCCATGCCCAACCTGTCTTGCTCCTCTCTGCAACTTCGGTTCTAGGCTCCAGAGTTTCCTGAATGCTTAGGACATTTTACCTTGTGCATTTGGACTTGAGGACACTGGTGTCTAACCTGTGTGAGCACCACATTCAGTACCTCCTCCCAGAGCTTCCAGGCCCTATACTCACATGCTCTCCTTCCCACGACCCCGGGACCCGAGCACTAAGTTGGTGGTAGGGTTATAGTTAGGGTCAGGCCTCTCTGAACATCCTGGTAGGGTTTCTCCTCTGAGAGACGTGGACAATTGGTAATTTGGAGTCAAGATTTTTCCATTTGGATTTTTCAAAAGCTCTTAGAAATGCATTTGAAACAGTGTGTTTGTTTGTTTTCCCTTCTAGTTAAGGGACTATTTATATGTGTATAGGAAAGCTATCGCTTTTATTTTTCTTTTAGTAAAATCCAAAGACAGATACAAAAGGAAATCGCGCCTTTGCCCAGCCCAGCACCTTAATGTCGCTCCAGACTAAGCCGTGTGCCTGGCATGTGTGCATGTCCACACTTCGGAGGTTATTTATCGTGTTCTTGAAGGGTGCAGGGAGAGGAACGCACCCTTCACCCACATCTCCATGTTTATGCTACTTTTCCTCTTTCTCAGTGCCCAGCCTGCCACAGGGAACATGCCCCCGGGGCAATAATGGGTGAAATTTTGGTGTTATTTGGCAAAGAACCACTCGGACCAGGGACAAAACTGGAACCAGGTGGAGCCACTCCAGGCAGCTGCCACCCATTCCCAGCTTCTGCCCACAGCTGAAGAACTGTTCACCCTTTGGGTGCTAATTAAAGCAGAGCTCGTGGGAAGGGGATGAAGAGGCCTTCCATGACCCTGTTCTGTACACTTTCCTTTTTTAACCAAACCCAAAGGATACCACAGGGAAGTTAGCCTCTTGGGGTCTTTTTGGTTTGTTTTTGTTTTGAATAGAGGAGCCTAGTTGCTTGTGTCTTTCATTTTTGAAGCAGCCCTTGAGTTATTTTTGAGTAATCCAGAGAGGAAAGAACTTGGCCGGCAGACGGCGTGCGTCTGGCCGCACGTCTCCCTGTGAGTCAGCGTGGCTTTTTCCTCCCTTTGACGGGCTCCTGCTTCTGTCTGGTGCTCCAAAAGCTGTTTGGAGGGAAAGATTCTAATTTTAATTAATTGTGCAGTGAGGTAATTCTCAGCTCTTTTCTGCTTCCAGGCATCTTGGGGAAAAAAACAAATGGTTTTAGTAGATAAGGGGAGCCTATTAATGTTGTTTTTGTCAGACAAACACAGGGACATTTTTACTATAGATTTGATTTTTAATGGATTTTTTTAAAGTAGTAAATAGGGGAGCACAGCTGCAGGACTCGGGGTTTTCCCCTCACTCAAGTTATCAAACGAGTGGCCAGCAATATTTTTTAACTCATTCTAGCCAGGATTTTTTTAAAGTGTATTGCCTAAATCTACACCAACCAGAAGATGTCCCAAATGAGATTGGTGTTTTATTTTAGCATTATGATACTTTCACTGTGGTTAGTAGCTTATTGCCCAACTCAGTTCTCCCTACTTTGTGATTGACATTTTTTTTTTAAGTGCAACTAAGTGGTTAATAATGTGTGCTATTCAAAGTTAATGTAAACTGGAAAGGTTTTGTGTGCTTGCTTTTGTTATTTGTGTTTTTTTTTTTGATTAGGCTTTTTTTAATTTTTATACTTTCCAATAAACTTGCATTTTCATTCTTCCTGTTGTGATTGGTTCTTAGCCTACTTTTGTGCTCTACAGCAGTAGAAAGAAAGGAAAGTCATTTCGGTCTTAGCATCTGCAATACATTTATGCCATAAGAAAATGAGAAGAAAGGAAAAGTATGTTGAGACCTCAAAATATGAGTGAGGCTTGGGATTCCACAGGTGGCCTGATTGAGGCAAAGTGTGTGTCCCGTTTCATGTCATGGGCCCTGGGAAGTCTGTGAGCAAGCTTTGCTAGAGGGTTCATTGTTCCAGAGAAAGGACAAGTGACCGTGAACACAGCCAAGAATTCTACCATATATTCTTGAAATATATTTTTATTTATTTAGTTATTTGAGAGAAAGAATGGGTATACCAGGGAGGGCCTCCAGCTGCTGCAAACGAACTTCAAACACATGCACCACCTTGTACATCTGGCTTACATGGGTCCTGGGGAATCTAACCTGGGTCCTTTGGCTCTGCAGACCAAAGGCAGTCTATAGTTCTTCCTCTGGTGTAGTGGTAAGTAGTTTCAGACCATAAATGGCTAACACTGACTCCCCCAACACCAGTGAGAACATTTGTGTGTGGTGGAGTGTATGAATGCCACAGCTCGTGTGCAGAGGTCAGAAAGCAACCTCAAGAGTATTGACCCCACTAAATCCTTTCCAATAAATAAGGTTAAGATTAATATGTAGGGCTGGAGAGATGGCTTAGCGGTTAAGCACTTGCCTATGAAGCCTAATGACCCTGGTTCAAGGCTCAATCCCAGGACCCACATTAGCCAGATGCACAAGGGGGTGCATGCATCTGGAGTTTGTTTGCAGTGGCTGGAGGCCCTGGCGTGCCCATTCTCTCTCTATCTGCCTCTTTCTCTCTCTGTCGCTCTCAACTAAATAAAAATGAACAAAAAAGTTTTAAAAAAAGATTAATATGTATTTTTCTAATAAGGTCCTAAAACAGTGAGGTTGAACAGAAAGATCCTAGTCAAAAACTACTGTCACTGAATTCTTTAAGACACAGTCTCTCTTGTTATTTTTGACACTATGAGGACCAGTCTAGCTGGCTCATGAGCTTCAGGATTCTTCGCTCAGTCTCCCATTGCCATAGGTGCATTGGGATTATAGACACATGCACTGCTTTGTGTCCAACTTTACACAGTTGCTGGGGATCGAACTCAGGCTGGCAGGCTTACAGAGCAAGTGCTTTTAATCATTGAGCCATCTCCCCAGTCCTGATGGGAGCATTGTCATGTTCCTGTAAGTCTAGTGTTGACACACATGTTGACTGACACAGCAGGCGGAGTACATATGAAGTCAGGATGCCTAGAAGGACACCACCATCCATGGGCAGGAGAAGTAGCTCTATCTTTGGCCCAAATTCAAAGCATGTGGAAATCTAGATGCAGACCTTCAGAACCAAGGTTAGTTCATGTGTTGCCCTCTAGCTCCCTAAGGAGGATGGAGCTATCAGACAGGAGCATCCCAAGAATGTGCTATGTCGTGTTCTGCCCCAGGTGACCTGCAGTAGACCTCTTAAAGCAGCACAGCCCAAAATTGTTGGCATCCTCATTCTTCCACTTCTCAAGGTACTTTATGAATAGCATTTTTATTGACCATAAGATAACAATTATAATGCTTTAATCTAGAGTAAACATTGGCAACCTTTCTGTAAAAGGCCAAATAGTATTTTTGGCTTTGTGGCCCCATAATCTCTGAAGCCACTACAAAGAACTCACAGACAACGCATAAATGAATGGGTGCAGCTGTGTAACCAATGATTCTGTACGGAACTGGGAAAGGACCATTGTCACATTGGGTTCATGAATCTAAAGGCATTGAAAAATATAAACAGTGGTGTTGATGGCTTGAAGTTTTAGGACTCATGAAGATCACACAAAGCAAACAATACAAAGCCATTTGAAATAAGCTGGAATTAACCCCTCTGGCTCTTTCCAATGAGTAGGAAAATATAAGCTTAATATATGCTTCCTAATGAAGTCCTAAAACAGTTGGGTTAAACAGAAAGATCCTAGTCAAAATACTGCTGTCATTGAGAGTTCTTGAAGACTGTACTCTCAGACACTAGTCTGTATGAGTGAGAGACAGTTCATGGGGGTGAATAACCTGGGAGATATTGTCCACCTTCTCCATTTAGCTTGCAACCCACAGACGAAGTAAGTATATTCAGTCAACTGACTGAAAATAAAATACAGATTGCTACAATGAAGGCACAGTGAGGATACGTAAGGAAAAAAAATATGCCCCCTGTGAGACCATCAAGAGAAAGGTCAGTGAGAAAACGTACTGATTCACTTAACATCCTGTAGTTAAGCAAGTTCACAAGACATTAATGAGAACTCCCACTTGTATGTAATAGATATCAAACTCACATTAATTTCAGAAGGGTGTTCTCTCTACTGCAACCAAGTCCAAGAAGACGGAGCTTTCAGTAGCATTGGCTCCAGCTGAACAGCTGTCATTAAGGATTTACTTTACCCTCACCAATTTCTCAGCCCTGCTCTGCTCAGTGTTGGCATCCTAGAAAAGAATGTGCCGGAAGATGCAAGTTTACAATATTAGAAGAGCCTTTTCTAGAACCTACAGAAACTCCTTTAAGCTAATTCATGACTGCCCATCCTTGGTCATGAAACCATTGCTGTGGGTTGCACTTAGATCCCTTCATTGACAGCCCCACCTTAATTATATGGCATAGGAAAGGGACACTCCCCATATGAAAGCGCCTAAAGCAGACAAAAACCCCATATGGGGGCTGGAGAGATGGCTTAGCAGTTAAGGCACTTGCCTATAAAGCCTAAGGACCCAGGTTCCATTCCCCAGTACCCATGTAAAGACAGATGCACATGGTGGCACATGTGTCTGGAGTTGGTTTGTAGTGGCTAGAGACACTGGTGTACCCATTCTCTCTCTCCCCATCTTTCTCTCAAATAAATAATATATGTTAAGAAAAAGAGAAGAAACCCATATGGATAGTCATAGAGCCTCACTAAGGAAAGGGAATCACAGCTGGCTGGCACAGTGATTAATGTACCTAAGGACACAGTGTACACCAATAAGCTTTAGGCAAGACAGCCACAACAGAAAACATTTCAGGAAATTCAACAGCCTTTATGTAAACCTGTGGTCAAGAATAATGCCAACTGAGGCTTGAGTCATGGGCACTTCCACAGGTAGCCATTTGGTGTTGCCCACATAGACATAGGTAAAGCCACATAGGAGGAAATCTACCCTGAAGATACCTGGAGTAACTCAGACTCCAGACCTGTCCTCAAGCCACTGAAAGTGCTGAAATGGGGTAATTATCCCATGAAGGGTTTCCCTGTCCCCAACCTAAACAGTAGTTTTTTTTTAATTTTTTGTTTATTTTTATTTATTTATTTGAGAGTGACAGAGAGAGGAAGAGGGAGAAAGAGAGAGAGAGAATGGACAGTGCCAGGGCTTCGAGCCACTACAAACGAACTCCAGATGTGTGCGCCCCCTTGTGCATCTGGCTAGCGTGGGTCCCTAGGGGATCGAGCCTAGAACCGGGGTCCTTAGGCTTCAGCAGGCAAGCGTTTAACCACTAAGCCATCTTTCCAGCCCAGTAGTTTTTTTTAATTATTTTTGTTTATTTTTATTTAATTGCGAGTGACAGACAGACAGACAAAAAGGCAGAGAGAGAGACAGAGAGAATGGGTGCACCAGGGCCTCCAGCCACTGCAAACGAACTCCAGACGCATGCGCCCCCTTGTGCATCTGGCTTACGTGGGTCCTAGAGAATCAAGCCTCGAACCAGGGTCCTTAAGCTTCACAGGCAAGCGCTTAACTGCTAAGCCATCTCTCCAGCCCCTGAACAGTAGTGTTAAGCCAATGCATCAAAACCATGCTCCATTTATCACTCTTGCCAAGACCCAGCTTCACATAGGCATGCTAGTTCCCAGGCTTCTCATAGTTAGCCCTTTCTCCACACCCGAGGGCCAGGGGCACATCAATATCTGGAGAACCATTCCTTGCAAACTCTGAGACAGTTGACATCACAGAAGCTGGGGGCTGAATTCATCAGATTTGGAGCTTGAAGGCATGACTGTGGGGGACAAAGATAATGCTGTTGGTGGAAGCATGCTTGTTTAAATATAACTGATGCCTCTGCTGGGCTGGGTTTGTGGTCTGATAATTCACTTTGAAGTTCCGATACCACACGGTATTTGATTTTTTCTTGCCTCCCACATCTATTCTGCTGAGTCCTGCTGATGGGCCAGCAGAGAAAAACACTGAGGAGCTTATGAAACTGGACGTGTTTAAGGACTGGACCTGGAAACAGCACACACTCACATTCCTTTGCCCAGAGCCTGCTCAAGGGCCAAAGTCACACCTGCCTGCCGCAGAGAAAGCACACTAGCTGTGTAACCAGGAAGAACCAAAAGAGAATTTAGGCACTAGTCACCACATTTACTCCTGTAAGAAGACACCCAACCTTCCTATCGAACAGAAGTCAAAGTCTAGGATTGCAGTAAAAAGTTCTGTCAGGTACAAATGTGGCTCCCATGGGAAGACAATTTCCTTTTTTAATATTTTATGTATTTATTTATTTGACAGAGAAAGAGGGAGGAGAGAGAGTGAGAGAGTGGGCGTGCCAGGGCCTCCAGCCCCTGCAAATGAACTCCAGATGTGTGTACCCCCTGTGCATCTGGCTAATGTGGGGTCCTGGGAAATCGAACCTGGGTCCTTTGGCTTTGCAGGCAAATGCCTTAACTGCTAAGCCATCCCTCCAGCCTTGGGAAGACGATTTCTGATCCCATACAACTCTTATCGTTTCTGGATTGCCTTCCTTCAGCTCTTCAAAATCTTCAACTAATGTTCAACTCACTCAGGATAAGACCAGGGGTTGAGGAGATGGCTCAGCTAGTCAAGTACTAGCCACACAAACACACAGTCTTGGATTGAAATGCCCAGCCATAAAAGCCGGGTGTGGTGGTGTATACTTGTAATCCTGGTGCTGGGGAAGCAGAGACAGGAGGACCCCAGGGACTTGCTAGTCAGCTAGTCCAGCCGAATCGGTGAGCTGTGAGTTCAGGGAGAGAGGCTGACTCTGACTCAAAAAAGAAATAAGATAGAGAGCAACTAAGGAAGACTCCTGATGTTGACCTCTGGCCTCCACACACACATGCACATTTGTGCAAACACATCCATGAACACATATACAAACATGCACATACACCACATACACATGCAAAAAATTCAAAATGGTGATCCACAGGAGCCTAAGCCACCTGGTTCCCCCATGACCTACCTACCCTCGTCATCTAGTCCTCTCTGCTCTCCCTTACTCTGCTCCAGCTGTCTTGGCCTCCTGGCTTTGCTCTTGAACCCACCAGGCATACTCCCAGCCAAGGAACTTTGTTCTTGCCATTCCCTCTGCTGGAGCAACCTTCTCTAGATATCTAGAACATTCTTCCCCATCAAGAGCCATGTCCCCTTGGAATCTTGATTTTTATGTTTTTGGGACTTTACAGTCACATTGAGATAGGTACTGGAGTCCTCACTTAACCAGGATATAATTTCTACTTGTTATAGACAGCTTCACGTGACTAGGATGAGCACAAGTACGGTTTATGGGAAGAAGGAGTTTGTTTCAAGCTTACAGATCCAGGGGAGAGTTCCATCAGTGATGGAAGAAGTTGCTTCCATACATCCAAACAGAGAGAAACAAACACCAAAAGCAACAAGCACAAACCCGGCAGCAAGCAGCAGGGACTCAGCCAGAGCTCTCTGCATGCCTTTGGGCTGGAAATCAGGTCCTCCCCCACAAACACACCTTAAGGCTGGACCCCAGGATCCATCCCCAGTGACTCCCCCTCCAGCCAAGTGGATAGAGATCCAAATTACAAGCTTTACTAAAACACCTGAGTCTATGGGGGACACATATTCAAACCACAACACAACTCAAATGATTTTGAGTGATTCCTAGGTTACAGCACTTCATGGGAACTTGGGAAGGAATACTGGAGTTGCGTTCCCAAAACGTGGTATAGAAATCTTATTTGGATCAATGTTAATATGACTGATGGATCAGGCGAATCAATTTAAAGAAATAACTTGCTTAAGAAATAATATTGCTGGGGGGCTGGAGAAATGGCTTAGTGGTTAAGGCGCTTGCCTGCAAAGCCAAAGGACCCAGGTTTCGACTCCCCAGTACTCACGTGAGCCAGATGCACAAAGGGGCACACACATCTGAAGTTCATTAGCAGTGGCTAGAGGCCCTGGCACACTCATTCTCTCTCTCTCTCCCTCCCCCTGCCTATTTCTCACTCTCTCAAATAAATAAAGAAAAATAAAATATTTTATAAAAGAAATAATATTGCTGGAATGTGTGGAACAGGATCCAAGGATTGAAGTAGAACACATACCCTTCTGGGGTCCTGCATGAAGTGTGACACTTTCTCAAGAGGACTTGAGACAGACCATCATCTTCTGTCCCTGGTATTCTCATCTCTGAATTAACTAACAGCAGACGAACGTGCCTTGCAACCTGCTATATGTAGAACCATAATTCTTCTTAAATACGGTACTATCTCCAGTCTCAGGACAAGACAAGGACTGACAGGAATTATGAAAATCGATTTATGATGGCCTCCTTGTAAGTGAAAACTAACTGCTGGGACACTCATCCCTCTAGTTAGAATCAAGTGCCAGGAAGCAGCTGCATGTAAGTGTCTTGACCCCACTTGTGGGCTTGGCTTAGATCTAATAAGTGGCTCTTTCATGAAAATGATGTTTGTGCTTGCCTGGTGTATTCTCTGAGATCAGTCAGAGCCAGTACAAGCATTACAGGAATAAGGGATTTACTATGCAAATTAGGGCTTACAGGGATGTAGGAAGAGCAGGTGGAGTGATAGCTATAAAGTTACAGCCAGAGGATCTAGACTTAGTCCCCAAGGACACTGTCATAGTCAGCTTCATGTTCCTGAGATGAACTTCTAAACAGACAAAGTTGATGAGAAAAAAAATGGAATTTGTTCTAGACTTATAAAATCGAGGGGAGGTCTCATCAGTGGTGGAAGAAGTCAGGCTCCCATTCATAAATCCAAACAGAGAGAAAGACACCACCAGCCAGCAAGCACGCAGGACCTGCAGCAGCAAGACTCCCAGAGCTCACTCTGCACACCTGAGGGCTAGACCCCAGGGTCTGCCCATGATTCTTCTAGCCAGGTGGCTGGAAATCCAAGTTACCAGCTTTTTAAATAAAAGCATCTGAACCTATTGGGGGACATTCATGCTACCATAGACACCAATTTAAAGCCTGAAACAGGTGAAGATACAGGGAAGGAAGATGAAGAAGCCACTCTGGGACTAGACAGATGGCTTAGCGGTTAAGGCATTTGCCTGCAAAGCCTAAGGACTCAGGTCCAATTTCCCAGGACCCACGTAAGCCAGATGCATAAGGTGGCACATACATTTGGAGTTCATTTTCAGTGGCTGGAGGCCCTGATGCACCCATTTTCTCTTGCTCGCTCTTTCTCTTTCTCTCTCTCTCTCTCTCTCTCTCTCTCTGCCTCTATACCCCCTCAAACGAATTAATTAATTTTTTTTTAAAAAATAAAGAAGCCAGCCCATGAAGTCACCAAAGTAGTACTGCAACAAGGGAGCTCACAGGGAGTCACATGTCTGACCATCCCACCTGAAACACACTCTTTGGGACTAATGACTTCTGTGGCACTCCCGCTCTCCAAACCTCACATGACTTCCTTTCACTGGTCCTCTTGTCCCTGGGCCCATTGGAAAAGGTGTGTAAGGTTCAAATTCAAGACAAGAAAACCCAGAGATGAGCTGTTTCATGGGCCTAAAATTTTATTGATAATTTTTTAAAATTTTTTTTTAATTTATTTGAGAGCGACAGACAGAGAGAGAAAGAGGCAGATAGAGAGAGGGAGAGAGAATGGGCGCACCAGGGCCTCCAGCCACTGCAAACGAATTCCAGACACGTGCGCCCCCCCTGTGCATCTGGCTAACGTGGGTCCTGGGGAGTCGAGCCTCGAACCGGGGTCCTTAGGCTTCACAGGCAAGCGCTTAACCGCTAAGCCATCTCTCCATCCCTTTATTGATAATATTGATACATGTATATAATGTATTTTGATCATAATTCCCTCTCATTTCCTTCTTTTGTCCCCTCTTCTCCACCCCATTTCCCCTGAATCCCTCCTTTCAATGAGCTCCTCTTCTGTTTTGATGCTTTTTTTTGTTGTTCTTTGCCCTCCTCCATCATCCATCATGAAATTTTGATGGGCCCAGTATTGTACAGGCCTCGTTTGGGTAATCACGGTGGCTGTGAGGTCATAAATGCACTGGCCACTTCATATTGGAAAGAGAGCATTTCAAAGCACTCTGGCTCTTTTGTTTCCCACCCTACCCTCCTTCCACAACATTCCCTGTAGAGCGCATGATTGAGATATCTCACTGAGTGCTAAGCACCCAGGTCTTTCCTGGGCCTAAGATTTTTTTTATTATTTATTTGGGATTAAGCAAGGGAGAACTTACACTGTGAGAGGGTCCTTGCAGGAGACCCATGGGATGTGACATGAGGGAAAGTGGAACCCCCATGACACAAGCCTACCTAATTGGGTGAGCTTTGAATACCTCTACCCAGGGGCACAGGTGGTACCTGGGAGAAGGTCAAATTCCTCCTTGGAGCCCTGGGGTACTAGGGCTTGGTCAGTTTTTATAACAGTAGGGATTGCAAAGCTCATAGATCTCAGCATTTTGTAGGTACAATATGTTATAGCCGTGGAGAGGGAGAGGTGGTAGGAACAGCTCTCTTGAAATCTAATAAAGTGGAAGCTTGGCCCAAGACTAGAGACAGCAATCATCCTGGCCCTTGTTTTTGGACCATGCAGTGGCTTCCAGAATAGACATTTCATCCTCCATATACAAGGATTCTTAATTTGTAGGAAATTGGAATCAAGGAAGGAAGTGCTCGACTTTTAATTTTTATATATTTAATGAGAAAATGAAATTTTATTTCTGAGCTTTACTTTGTTGAGTTGTATCCTATGACTAGAGTTCATTGTTTTCAAAACTGGAAAGATTCCATTTGAAAATATGGTATCATCTCTTGTAAATTATTTGGACAATTTGAGTGGGCACAATCTGTTTTAGAAAATAGACATGGCTTTAGAGATACATTTATTGGTGATCAGTTTTGAATCTGACCAGAACTTTCTAGAGCTTCACCAAAGGGCAGTTGTAGTAACTGAAAAATCTCATCAAGATGAGTAGCTTTCTCCTCCTCTAACAGAAATGACCAGTAAATTGGTGTGGTGATTTGATTCAGGTGTTCTGAATGCTAGGTTCCCAGCTGATGGAGTTTTGGGAATTAACGCCTCCTGGAGGTGATGTATTGGGAGGGGAGTATGCATATTATAGCCAGTTTCCCCTTGACAGTGTGTGGCACACTCTCCTATGACTATTGTCCAGCTGATGTTAGCCAGGAGGTGATGACCTTCTGCTCATGGCATCATTTTCCCCTGCCATCACAGGGCTTCCCCTCAAGCCTGTAAGCCAAAATAAACCCTTTTTTTCTCACAAGCTGCTCTTGTTGGGTGATTTCTGCCAACAATTCATACCTGACTGCAACAGTAAAGTTGGTACCAGGAGTGGGGTTGCTGTTAGACACCTGACTGTGTGTCTTCGGCCTTTCGGAGCTGATTTTCAAGAGAAATTTGTAAGGCATTCGAAATCTTGGCCTAAGAGACACCTTGCAGTGCTATAAGTACAGTTGATGGACTATTCTGGTCAGAGTTGAAAGACCTGAATTAAGTAAGAACTATGGACTGTGAGGTTTGGCTTATGAGGGTGAGAAAGAGCTTTGCTTGGACTGAGCTAGAAGCAGTTTGTGTGAGAGGCTTACTATTATGCCCCTGTCCTGAGGATTTTTACAGAGGTTGCTTTGCATAGAAATGGACTGGTGTGAGTAGAGGGATATGGCACAGAAAAGAAATCTTTGAGCTGAAACTTCTGCCTCTTCAGCTGCAATTATATGAGAGATTACAACCATTGAGATTGGGCCAGCTGACCTGCATTAGGGACAATACAAAGAATGCAGTTTTTTGAAGGGGTCTGAATGCCATTCTTCATAGTCTGCTTTATTCCCCACTGGATTAACAAATTGGCACCCTACCTGGTATTATGGAGTAAAAGAAATGCAGGAAAGAGAGGATCATTGAATTTGCAACATGGTCTTGTGTTTTGGAAATGGACATGGGCAGGATTGCCTGCATGGAGACCCGAAGGAGCTGTGAAGATGGACTGTGGGTTGCAGTGGAGACCCAGTAGAGATTCTGGGACCATCAAATGGCTGCTAAAGAGAGCTTCCAGCATAGCTGAAGGAATGTAATTAGAACTCCAGAGACTTGTTGCTGGCTAGAGTTGTTGGTCTTGGAGCTACAGAGTTTGATGTTTGACCTGTTTAAATCTTGTATTGGTTGAATATTTCTTTGCTATGCCCAATGCCATCTTTTGCAGTGTGAATGTTTATTGTGTGCCATTATGGATCTTTTTGTTTGTTTGTTTTTTGGTATTATGGCTCAGGTAAAAGACCTTGGATTATGGGGATGTTTGAACATCCTTGGGATTGATAAAAATTATGGGGACTTTTAAAGTTGGATGGATGCATTATATTTTATATTATGCATGATTATCAGTTTATGGGGGCCAAGGGCAGGATGTGGTGGTTTGATTCAGGTGTACCTCATAAACTTAGGTGTTTGGAATGCTAGGTTCCCAGCTGATTGAAATTTGGGGATTAATGCCTCATGGAGGCAGTGTATTGTTGGGGGTGGGATTATGGGTATTATAGCCAGTTTCCCATTACCGGTAGGTGGCACACTCTCCTGTGGCTGTTGCCCACCTGATGTAGGCCAGGAGGTGATATCTACCTTCTGCTCATGCCATCGTTTTCCCCTGTCATCATGGAGCTTCCCCTCGAGTCTATAAGCCAAAATAAACCCTTTTTTTTCCCCACAAGCTGCTCTTGGTTGGGTGATTTCTGCTAGCAATGTGAACCTGACTGCAAAAGCAGGCCATAGGTTTGACTATCAAATCAAATGAATTAGAAAAGAGAACATAGAAGATATTGAAAAGTGGAAGGCTGCTAGGACCATTTCCATGGCTTCTCCTTCCTGCTTCCTGATGCTTCATGGTAGCAAATTAACTAGGTAAGAGCCATTCAAGCACAAAGTATTCCTTAGGCTATGTCAAGCTAGAACAGGTTGCTCACACTAAACTCCACAGTTTCTGAGCTTCTAGTAGAATGAGTCAATCTTTAAATGGTGAGTCTCCCTCCACCTCCTTCTTTTCATTTCATCTCTTCCGTGTCTTTTTTCCTTCCCTCTCCCTGTCTTTAAACCCTCTACTTCTGCATACACCCCTATTCTTTGTTCACTGAGGAGTTGGGAGTTTTGGAGTATGCTGTGGTGGACTGTAGTCCTTTGCTTTTCATGCTGTTTTGTTGTATCTTGGCATTAGTGAGGAATGGATTTTTTTTTTTTCAGTCTTGAAAGACTATCCTGGTGGATGAACATTTTAGATACAATAGCTTAGCACTTAATGCATAATACACTTGCTGGTATGTATGACCACCTCAAATGAGCAGAGGAGTGGGATAAAAATATATATTCAAGATCTCAATAAGATAGTCTCCAAAGCAAATGAAACAGTGAGTAAATTGGAAGAAAAAGTCATAAATATGGATCAAAACCTTAGCAAAAAAAAATTGAAATGTTGAAAAAGAATCAAACAGAATTGATGGAAATGAAAGCAATGGTCAATCAAATAAAAACAATATTAAGCTGGGTGTAGTGGTGCATGCCTTTAATCCCAGCACTCAGGAGGCAAATTTAGGAGGATCACCATGAGTTTGAGGCCAGGCTGAGACTAGATACTGAATTCCAGGTCAGCCTGGGCTAGAGTAAGACCATACCTCAAAAAGAAAAAGGAAAACACACCAGAAAATAATAATACATATAGAACTAACATCAGAAATGGAGGACAAAATTAAGAAAATATTACACACAGACTCATATAAAGAAAACATGACCTGGAAAAATGGCTCAGTGGTTAAGTGCTTGTTTTCAGAGCCTCACAACCCAAGTTCAATTCCCCAGTACTGATGTAAAGCTAGATGCACAAATGGGGCATGCATGTTGAGTCTTTTTACAGTGGCTGGAGGCCCTGGCATGCCCATTCTCCCTATCTGTCTCTCTTCTATCTCTCTCTGCTTACAAATAAATAAATAAAATTTTAAGAAGAAAAAAATTAAAGAACATTAACAGTCTTTCCAAAACTCTGGGACAAATTCAAGAGACTAAACCTCAGAATACAAGGGGTAGAAGGAGATGAGATAAATTTAAAAAAGAGATTGATAAAATGAAAGAGAAAAATCTAGACAAGATGTTGACATCCAAACACAAGAGGCATTAGAACTCTGAACAGACTTGACCTGAGGAGGGCCTTTGCACAACACATCATAGTAACAATGTCAAAAATTCATAACGAGGGAATGGAGAGATGGCTCATCAGTTAAGGCACTTGTCTGCAAAGCTTAATGGCCCAAATTTTGTTCCCCAACACCTAGTAAAGCCAGATTCACAAGGTAGCACATGCATCTGGAGTTCATTTGCAGTGGCGAGAGGCCCTAGTGTGCCCATTCTCTCTCTCTCTCTCTCTCTCTCTCTCTCCTTGCAAATGAATAAATAAAAATATTTTTTGAATTTTTTAAAGAAACAGTACTAAATCCTGTAAAGGAAAAATCAATGGACATACAAAGGCAGGAACATAAGAACAACCTCGGACATTTCACCAGAAATCCTAAAAGCCAGAGAAGATTGGAGTAACCTATTCCAAACTCTGAAAATAAACCACTGTCAACCACGAATGCTAACCCAGTAAGCAACTTTCAAAACAGATGGAGAAATGAGGATGTTCCAAGACAAACCCAAACTAAAGCAATTTATGTCAACCAAGGCATCTCTACAAAATATTCTGAAAGAAATAATTTACAGAGAAGAAGAAAGATAGCCCCATCTGTGAGGTTCAAGAAAGGATACACTACATGAAAGAAGCAGATGAAAAAAGAAAAAATGCAAGAGAATCCACTGTCATACTCCCAGTTGAAAAGGAAAGAAATGCCAATGATCCAGCCTACCAGAACATCACCCAACAGAATATTAAGGAACAACAAGCCTCTCTCTAGATTAACCCTGAATGTAAATGGCCTCAACTCACCAATAAAAAGACACACACTAGCCTGGCATGGTGTCGCACGCCTTTAATCCTAGCACTTGGGGGGCAGAGGTAGGAGGATCACCATGAGTTTGAGGCCACCCTGAGACTAAATAGTGAACTCCAGGTCAGCCTGGGCTAGAATGAGACCCTACCTCGAAAAACAAACGAACAAACAAACTAAAGACACACTAAATAACTGGATTAACAAACAAAATCCTAAGTATTTGTTGCCTCCAAGAAAGTCATCTAACGAACAAAGAGCCTATCCTTATATCAAACAAGGTATGCTTCAAATCAAAAGGAATCAGAAAAGATTTAAAAAGAGATGCCTCATTTTAATAAAGGGAACACTTTATCAGGAAGATATTGCAGTAAACATTTATGCACCCAATATTTAGACTCCTAACTTCATAAAACAAATACATAAAGGAATGAGATCCAGACACAGTAATAGTGGGAGACTTAAATACCCCACTCTCACACATAGATAGCTTATTCCAACTAAAAATCAACAAAGAAACTTTTAGAGCTAAATCACACCATTGAGATCTATAGAGAATTCCAGCCAACAGATAGATAGAAAATACACATTCTTCTCAGCAGCTCATGAGCCCTTCTTCAAAACTGATGACACAATTGGCCATAAAACAAATCTCAACAAATAGAAAAAAAATTGAGGTAAAACCTTGTATCCTATCAGATCACAGGAGAATAAAAAGAGAGAATACAGAAACTATACAGAATCATGGAGACTGGAAAACACACTTTTGAATGAACAGTGAATTATTGAAGAAACTGAAAGGGAAATTTAAAACTTTCTTAGAAACAATTGAAAATGGTAGGAGAGCCTCCAATGCTCTTGGAAGACAGCCAGGGCAGTCCTAAGAGGAAAGTTGATAGCTATAAGCACACAAATCAGGCAATTAGGAGGACTCGGCCAGTGGCCCAGGGGATAATGCATCTGAATATGGATCAAAAGAAATTAGAGCAATCTCAAATAAACAACCAGTAATTCACCTCAAGGCTCTATAAAAACAACAAGCCAATCCTAAGCCCAGTAGATGACAAAAGAAAATAATAAAAATCAGGGCAGAAATTAATGAAGTAGACCCTAAAAGAATAATAAGCAGAATTAATCTAATGAACAGTTGGTTGTTTTTTTTTTTTTTTTTTTGAGAAAACAAATAAGACTGATAAACCCCTTGGCCAAACTAATAAGGAGAGAGAAGACCCAATTAACAAAATAACAGATACAAGGGAGCTGCTGTTACGACATACGCCACTGAACTCCATAACTTCATTAGAAAATACTTCAGAAAATTATATTCAAAAAAACTTGAACAACCTAGAAAAAATAGACAAATTTCTAAATACATAAAACTTCTCAAAGTTAAAAGGGGAGGACATCCGAAGGACTCAGGTTAGATTTCCAAGAACCCACTTAAGTGAGATGCATAAGGTGGCACATGTGTCTGGAGTTTGTTTGCAGTGGTTGAAGGCCCTGGCATGCCCATTATCTCTTTCTCTATCTGCTTCTCTCTCTCTCTCAAATAAATAAAATAAATAAATTACACACACACACAAAAAGAATTCTGCGGTGGATCCATCTGGTACAGGGTTTTTTTTCTTTGTGGGAGGCTTTTAATTACAGCTTCAATTTCATTGCTTGCAGTGGGTTTAAGTGATTGATGTCTTCTACATTTTTAACTTAAAAAATTATTTATTTATTTATTTATGAGAGCGATAGATAGAGAGGGGGGGAGAAAGTGGCAGAGAGATACCGAACTGGTGCACCAGAACCTTCTGACACTGCAAATGAACTCCAAGCACATGCATCACTTTGTGCACCTAGCTTTACATGGGTGCTGGGGAACCAAACCTGGGCAGTCAGATCTTGCAAGAAAGTGCCTTTAACCACTGAGCAATTTCTCCAAAACAGCTTGAAGATTTCCATCTTATCCTGGTCAGAATGACTCACCAGGAAAACAGACAACAGATGCTGGCCAGGAAAGAGAAAACTTCATTCACTGTTGGTGGGAGTTCAAACTTATACAGCCATTACAGAAATCAGTATAGAGTCTATCTCAAAAAGTTAAAAAGAGACAGAAGTGGCTCAGAGGTTAAAGGTACTTGCTTACAAAGTCTGTTGGCCCCAGGGTTCAATTTCCTAGTAACCACATCAAGCCAAATGCGTAAAGTGGTCCATGTGTCTAGAGTGCATTTGCTGCAGCAGGAGACCTTGAAGTGCCCATTCTCTGCCTGTCTGTCTTTCTCTCTCAAATAAATAAATAAATACACTTTTCATAAATGAATAGACCTCCCATATATCCCAGCTATAGCACTCCTGGGAACCCCACACTGTACTACAGAGCTACTTACACACCCACGTTTATTGCACCCTATTTATAATAGCAAAGATTAGAATCAGCCAAGACACCCATTGGCAGATGAATGGATAATGAAAACATGTTACATTTAGCAGTATAGAAAACTTATGAAATTTGCAGGAAAATGGGTGGATTTGGAATTGTATTGAAAGACCAAAAAAATTTCATGTTCTCTCTGATTTATGTGTCTTAGCTTTCACTATGTGTAAATATGGATAATAGGGGAGCAAATGTGCATTAAACCTATAAAGATAACCAAAAGTGAATGCAAAGAGATGAGCTGGAAGAAGGGGGAGTGCTGCGCTCAGGTTCTCATAGCTGGCAGAAATCACCCAACCAAGAGCAGCTTGTGGGGAAAAAGGATTTATTTTGCTTATAGACTCAAGGGGAAGCTCCATGGTGGCAGGGGAAATGATGGCACGAGCAGAGGGTGGACATCACCCCTGGCCAACATCAAGTAGACAACAGCAACAGGAGAGTGTGCCAAACACTGGCAAGGAGAAACTGGCTATAACACCCTTAAACCCGCCCCCAACAATACCCTGCCTCCAGGAGGCATTAATTCCCAAATCTCCATCAGCTGGGAACCTAGAATTCAGTACACCTATAGGGGACACCTGAATCAAACCAGCACAGGGAGGGAAGGACAAAAAGATACATGTGATACAGGAAGGGGGAGACTTGGGAGAGAGAGAGAGAGGGAGGGAGGGCAGGAGGGAGGGATGAAAATTTTAAAAAGTCTAATTATACTTGAAAATGCCAGAATGAATGATAACTAAATCTGTTTACCAATTAAAATATAAATAAATTAAACAAATACTAAATAGGCAACAGATGCTTGGGAAAAAAAAAAACCATAAAGACAGTAATGGGCAACCTTTTAAGGAGCATAGTATCAGGCAGGAGCAGAGGCACACTCCTGTGACCCTAGCACTTAGGAGGTGGAGGAAGGAGCTGACTGATCCCTGCTCCTCGGCTAGATAACAAACTAAAGGCCATGCTGGGTTCCATAAAAGACTGTCTCAAAAAAAAATAATAAATAAGGAAGACATGGTATATTTACAAAATGGAGTTTTATGTGCCAGTAAAGAAAAATGAAATTTGCAGGGAAATGGATAGATCTGGAAAACATTATACTAAGTGAGGTAAACCCAGCTCAGAAAGTCAAACGCTGCATGTTCTCTCTCGTATCTGGATCGTAGATTCAAATGTTTAGATTTGTATATGAATTGGAATAAAAGTCAGTAGTAGAGGCCAGGAAGCTAGAAAGGGGCTGTAAGGGATGGAGAAGAGAGGGAGGGAGGTTATAAGAGATTTGTAAGTAAGGGCAGAGTAGTGGCAGGGGGATCTAAGGGGAGGAGATGGAGAACAAGGGGGTGTGGGAGGAGAGTTAGCCAAAATTGAAGATGTTATGAACAAGCCATATGGAAACCTGTTTCTTTGCTAGCTAATAATATATATGTTAAAAGAGAGTTTGAGCAAAACTATCCTATTGCGGTGGGATAATGTATCCAGAAGCCATAGACTGTTATTTGAAAATTTTCACTGCCAGGGGTGAGATACCTTCCAGTGAGTTGTTGGCCCTGATGCCCTCAAAACATTATAGGATGGTGCCAAGGTTCTTGGTTGCCCAGCAGAACTAGATGGTAAGAACCTATTGCTGAAGACATCACCTGTTTGGCTGCAGGTCAGTGAGAAATTAAGCTGGAGCTGAGCTGGAAGCCTCCTCCCTACTAAGTAACTGTCAGGATGCTGGAAAGATCTATATAGCAAGCAGCTTTTGGGAGAAAAGTCATCAATGGTCTTAACCAGCAGTGGACCCTGCAAGCTTTACAGCTGGCCAGCAGGGCCAAAGGTACCAACTGGTACAATGGTGGCATATCATTATGGGGAGAAACCAACTGACTGGATTTGAGGCCTGATTCATGGGAGGAAATTCATATGCCTGGTACTGGAAAGCCTGCCTGGTCAAAAGCCTATGGCTGAGGAGGTCCTGAGCCCTAAGGAAGAAACTATCCTGGTGTCTAACTGAATGGATATATTATGCCCACCAAATGGCCCCATGTTTATGCCCATACATTAATGCTACTTAAACTTTTGATTAGAGAAGCTAATCACTGGAGTGACTCAAAACCCACCAAGCTTATAAGAAAGGACAGTGGAGTGTTCATCACAGAGACATCTCTATCACGCACTCCAAGGCTCAGGGGCTATTGTGGAAGAGGTGGTATAAGGAATTAAGAGCCCAAGGAAGGGGAGGGCTTACAATGCTGTCTTCCAGCCACAAAGTGGCCTTGATATTTATGACCTCACAGTGGCTGATGCTACCTACACAAGATCTGGATAATAGAGAGAAAAAGATTGATGGCATCAAAATAGAAGAATACTTAGAAAGAAGAAGGGATTCAGTGGATGGGGTGGGAGGGGGTAAAAGGGTGGTACGAAGGGATTATGATCTATATTTATGGAAGTTGTCAAGAAAAAGTTTTTAAAAATGAAGAAAATAGCTGGGCTTGGTGGTACACACCTTTAATCCCAGCACATGGGAGGCAGAGGTAGGAGGACCGCCATGAGTTCAAAGCTGGCCTGGGACTATAGAGTGAGTTCCAGGTCAGCCTGGACTAGAGTAAGACCCTACCTTGAAAAATAGTAAAAAAATTAAAAAAAAAAGAAATACACTATCAAAGTTCTTACTGGTACAAGAGGTCATATAGCCCAGACATTATCCAAAAAAAAAAGCTAAAGGGGCTAGAGAGATGGCTAGATGGCTCAGTAGTTAAAAGTGAGAGATTGCTCAGTGGTTAAAGGTGCTTGCTTACCAAGTCTGATTGCCAGAGTTCAATTCCCCAGTCCCCATGTGTTATAGTCAGGTTTGCATTGCTGGTAGAAATCACCCAACCAATAGCAGCTTCTGGGGAAAAGAGGTCTATTTTGGCTTACAGGCTCAAGGGTAAGCTCCACAGTGGCAGGGGAAAATGATGGCATGAGCAGAAGATGGACATCACCCCTGGCCAACATAAGGTGGACAATAGCAAAGGGAGAGTGTGCCAAACACTGGCAAGGGGAAACTGGCTATAACACCCATAAGCCCACCCCCAACAGTACACTGCCTCCAGGAGGTGTTAATTCCCAAATCTCTATCATCTGGGAACCTAGCATTCGGAACACCTAAGTTTATGGGGCACACCTGAATCAAACTACCACACCCTGTAAAGCCAGACGTACAAAGTGGAACACGTATCTGGAGTTATTTGCAATGGCAAGAGGCCCTGGGGTGACTATACTTACTCATTCTCTCTCTCTAAATAAGACATTTGTTTTGAAAATAGAGCTAGGCTCTGAAGGAAGGTAAGGCACCTTAATTGTGCCATCTGTTTCTCCTCGAGCTTCTTTTCTATACATATACAAACCTTTTTATATTTTCTTAATAGTATGTAATATAGTGGTACCGTGACTCACAGTGTCTTACAGTCAGTGAAATGTTAAGTTTTAGCTTTCGCTCTGTGAATGCCGTCCCACACCAAAGCACGTTGCATTTGTCATTATGACTGCTACTGCATTGCACAGCCCTGTCACCATCCATCAAGCAGTCAAAAGTGGCATCTTTTTACTCGCACTGTTGTGAAAAAGTCAGAGGTGTAGTTCTGTATATTTTGGGCACTTGTACAGTTGTTTCTCTAGATACATTCCTAGAAGTGAAAAAAAAAAATCATTTCTCATTGCCCCTGGGCCTGGAATCACCACTCTGCGTTGCTGTGGGTTGCCTGGCCAGGTGCCTCTTCTTGTGGGACAATGCAGTGTTTCTCCTCTTGTGTCTGGCTTAGTTCACTTACCATGGCTTCAAAGTTCACCCATGTTGTGGCACCATTGCATTCCTGTCTGAGGCTGGGTCATATTGTATAGAAATGCCACATTTTTGTCTGTCCAATCACCTATCTGTGGGATTTGGGTGGTTTCCTTCTCTTGGCTATTATGACTGATGTTTTGCTATAAACATGGGTGTACAAATGCCTACTTGAGCGTCAGCTTTCATTTCTCCAGGGCATGCATCCAGAAGTGGAATGGTCTCAGTACTTTGGAACACCCTCCCTAGCTTTGGGAAATTATGTCTCAAAGTCTTTACTTCTTCCAGGAAGGAGCCAGCCTCTTTTTCCTGGGCTCCTTGGTACCTAACTGAGGCCCAAATAGTACCCTAGGCTCAGCTAACAGACCCCATACAGACTTGTATTGAAAGAAAGCAGTGTTTAGACACTGAGGAGACTCAAAACTCATCAAGGCAGAGAATAAGAGTGCTGCTGAGAGCGCAACACTGAAGCAGGCTTCTGACACGACTCAGGGAGCCTTGCGGGGAAAAAAAAGAGAGAGTCAAAAAATATAAGAGGCACAGGGTGGGAAGATGTGTGCTGTGAGGCATCATCCTCCCATGGGAAGTGACTGGTACAACCATGACCCCACAGGTGCTGCATCAGGCAGAGCGTTAGGCTCTCAGCCAGCGCAGGGGCAAGCATCGCAAAGGCAGCCAGCACGAGCAGCGCCAGCAGAGGCTCCAGCCTTCAGAAGCGGAGCAGAGAGCGCCTCTGCAACAGAGCACTTGGCATTATCCGTGGAGTGAAGAATCTCCACCCCGCTTCTCCGTGCCTCCAAGAAGTTGTCCAGGCTGCGTAAAACTAATTCCTTTTCTGCTTCCTCTAACGAAATTGAGTGTACCATTTGCAGTGGAAATCTTGAGAAATCGTATAATCTGCATAGGTGGGATTTGGGGGAAAGAGTCAAGTTTGACTCCAAAAGGCTGAGACCAGGTCTCAGCTCTGCTCCCCACTCCGGGTGTGACTTTGCACAAGTCCCTCACCGTGCTCAGGCCCAGTGTACAAGTACAAAGGTCTTATGTCTAAGCAGCAGGGAGCCCATGCAACTTTGCAAGGAAGCCCCTCGTGATGAGCAGGAGTAAGTTGTAAAGGGCGCCCAGTGTGCAGGCTGTCATCCCACTGCTCTGGGAGGCAGGAGAATCCAAGGGACTTCAAGGCCAGCCTGGGCTACATAAAGAGAGTTGTTAACAAGAGAAAGAGGTAAGAGAGGACAAAGGAGAAGCAGGGGAGGAGAGAATAGAAGAGAGGAGGTGAAGAGAAGAGAGAAGAAAAAGAAAACAAAATTAAAAATCTTTTTTAAAATATTTTTTGTTCATTTTTATTTATTTATATGAGAGTCACACACACACACACACACACACACACACACACACACACAGAGAGAGAGAGAGAGAGAGAGAGAGAGAGAGAGAGAGAATGGGCATGCCAGGGCCTCCAGCTACTGCAAATGAACTCCAGACGCATGCGCCCCCTTGTGCATCTGGCTAACGTGGGTCCTGGGGAATCGAGCCTCAAACCTGGGTCCTTAGGCTTCACAGGCAAGCACTTAACCGCTAAGCCATCTCTCCAGCCTAACATTAAAAATCTTTACACAGAAAGTCATGTCACTCTTCCTTATCTATGGATCCCAGTTGCCCTTGCTTTTAAATGAAAAAAAAAAAAAAGATTTAGAAATTTGTATTTCAGACCGTGGGGCCAAATCTGAAAGGCATGGGAGTGTGTCTATTCATCTGAGTGAAATGACTAACCAGCAGATGAAGGCAGGAAGAGGGGGAGTCCAGATACATCTTGAGCATCCCCTGACATTCAAACAGCCAAAGACAGAACAGCAATGTTGATAACAGAAGCAGCAGCAGCAGCAGCAGCAGCATATATCAGAGATTTTGTGCCTAACATATAACTCACAGGCAAAGTGCAAACAAGCCGAGTTTGCCGCCCCCCCCCCCAAAATTTGACTTTTATAAATAAGCAGTCAAGCCCATTCACTTACTGCTTTGTGGCTGAAAATCTGTTGTCCAAAGCAGAGACCATGTGACACCCCCACCAAACCCTCAAGGATTTTCTGTCTGGCTCTTAACAGAAAATATTGCCAAGCCATTTTTTTAATTTATTCATTTTTATTGACAACTTTCATAATTGTAGACAATATCCCATGGTAATTCCCTCCCTCTCCCCACTTTCCCTTTGAAATTCCATTCTCCATCATATCCCCTCCCCCTCTCAATCAGTCTCTCTTTTATTTTGATGTCATCATCTTTTCCTCCTCTTATGATGGTTTTGTGTAGATAGTGTCAGGCACTGTGAGGTCATGGATATCCATGCCATTTCATGTCTGGAGGAGCACGTTGTAAGGAGTCCTACCCTTCCTTTGGCTCTTACATTCTTTCCACCACCTCTTCTACAATGGACCCTGAGCCTTGGAAGGTGTGATAGAGATATTGCAGTACTGAGCACTCCTCTGTCACTTCTTCTCAGCACAATGGTGCCTTCTGAGCCATCCCAAGGTCACTGCCATCTGAAAAGAGAAACATCTCTAACCAAAAGTGAGAGTAGTATTAATATATGGGTATGAACATTAAGAGAAGTGCTTACTGGGCAGTTTGATGAACATAGTATATACGTTTAGCCAGACAGCAGCAGATGTTACACCCTTAGGGCTCATGACTACGCCTGTTGTAGGTTTTCAGTATCAGGGATGTATTCCCTCCCATGGAGCGGGCCTCCAGTCAAATTAGAGGTCAGTTGGTTTCCCCCATAACAGACGTGCCACTATTGCACCCGTTGGCTCATTTGGCCTGGCTGGCCAAATATAAGGCTTGCAGTGTCCACTGTTGAATATCTTCACTGGTGATTTCTCTCTCTCCCATTGAACTGCGTGCAGTGTGGCTTTTCTCAGCTTTCTGTCAGCTGGTCTACAGGGAGGAGGTTTTCAGCTCAGCTCCAGCAGGATTTCTCAGTGACCTTGCAGCCCAAGTATGTAGAGTCTTCAGCAATAGGGTGTTACCATCTACTCCTTGTGGGAAGCCAAGGGCCTCACAGTGGCCTGTAAGGTTTTAGAGCATCAGTGACCTCCCTGTCAATCCCTTTTTTGAATGCATCCTGGCAGATGGGTACTGTTATTCCACACACTTGCGGATTGGGAAACTGAGGACCAGAGGATATCAAGGGTTTATTCTAACACCCAAAGCTAGTTGATCCTCCACCTCAAAGGCCAGGGTCCCTTTGCTATTTTCAACTTGCCATCATTTTATAAGAATGATGTCTCCTTCAGTCACCCCTTCTGATATCAGCTAATAATGGGGTTCAGAGGGCACCTTCAGAGACATTCCAGAAGTGAGCAGAGACACCCAGGGGTAACAGAAGCGGTTTGTTAAGAGAGCACACTTTGGAGGCGGGGGCACAGAGTAGGTGGGATCAGAGGGAACAGCCTCCCTGTTCAGAGTTGAGGCTTTTCTATCACCTCAGCAGGGGCATCTTTCAGGACGTGAGCTTTCCCACACATGCTCTATCTGTTACGTGTAGTTCTACAACCTACCTAATGCATCGCAGATCTCATTAGCAACCTAAATCTCCTCCCGGGGATGTGCATTTCAGTGTTTTAATGAAACATAAATCACCTTCAGACACTGGAGTAGCTCAGTACCCACATCGGTGACTAGATTTAGTTGTCTGGGTCTGAGATTTTTCCAACCTTCCTCTTTGCCAACTTGGTTTGCTTATGCTAATTTTTTGTTTATTTTTATTTATTTATTTGAGAGTGACAGACAAAGAGAGGAAAAGGCAGAGAGAGAGAGAGAGAGAGAATTGGTGCGCCAGGGCCTCCAGCCATTGCAAACGAACTCCAGATGCATGCACCACCTTGTGCAGATGGCTTGCGTAGAACCGTGGTCCTTTGGCTTTTGCAGGCAAGCACCTTAACAGCTAAGCCATCTCTCCAACCCTGATTCTTTTTTTAAAGTATGTTTTATTTGTTTATTTGAGAGAGAGAGAATGGGTGCACCAAGGCTTCCAGGCACTGCAGACAAACTCCAGACACATGCACCACCTTGAGCAATTGATTTACATGGATCCTAGGGAATCGAACCTTACCTGAGTCCTTAGCTTATTCCTTTGGGATAACTTAGTCTCTAAAAGTAAACACCCACACATTGCTGAAAGTACCCAGCACATGGACCCCTACAGAAGGGCTCTCCCACTGACTGCCTGTCGAGACAGAACTGAGAAGGGAGGGAAGCAGGCAACAACCACTTGCAGGTGAACTGTTCTTGCTCTACTGCCTTCACTGCTCAGTCACCTCTTCACATCTGGGAATTTCCATTCATTTTCACCTTAATTCTGGTGCCATGAACTTTGGGGGAAAGAGGGGTGAAGAAGCAGTCTGAGACCCCTCCCCTACCCTGATAAATGGGTCTTCTGAGAAGGGGCTGGGCCACTGGTGTGAAGACACAGGTGGCAGGTGCTTGCGTTCTGCTCTGGAGCCTCTTGCAAGCAAATGTGTACTGACAGAATGACACTGGCTGAAAAATGAGATTCTCAAAGCCCTCACCCTTACTATCTCTCAGCACTGACCTATTTGTCATCTCAGGGTGTGCCAGAAAGAACCCCCATCATGCATAATTCCCAAGTTTCCAAAGATGGATGGCACATACCAGTACTGGCCTCTGTGAGCCCTAGGACAGTCCTCACACTCAAGGCCCTTCTCTGTGCCTTGGCAACTCTGTCTGTGAAATGGGACAACAGGTGGCCAGCAGCCTTAGAGAGTTTCCATTCAGTCACCTTGGCCCCCAGAGTTGTGTGGAGCAAGCAGCATCAAGCAGCAGAATTCTTCCTCCAGAATGGGAAGCGGGAGGTTCTGTGGAGTCTCTCCATCAGCCTTGTGTGTTGAATAAATTGCATGTTGGGATTTAATTTGGAGTCCCCGCTGTTTTCTTGATGAACACAAACCACACTGCAATTAGGGTGATGAGGCAGGCTGCCGAGGCGCTTGACAAGGGTGATCTGTCTGAGCAAGGAGGGAGGGACAGGTAGTCGGCTGGTGTCTGGGGGGTCCCACGTTAGCATGTTCTTGCCTCTCTCCCCATAGAGAAAGCTCCCACGAGACAAAGGTTGAACAGTCTAACTGCTGAAGGGACTGAATAGAGGAGAGCCCCAGAGGACTTTCTTGGATTGAACCCCATGGCCTTTTCCAGCTTCCTCGCTGCAGTTGATTCAGCTCATGACTGAAGGCTCAGAATCTCACCTTCTCCCCGTTTCACTGGGGAAGGAAATAGACATTTATTGAGCAATTACTGTGTGCCAAGCAGTGGGTAAGTCTCGGAAGGCACCACCTCATTTGAGTCACTCAGCGACCTCAAGAGATGGGCACTCTTATCTGCATTTTACATGAGAAACCCCATGCCTCAGGGAGGTCAAATAACTTGCATGCAGTGTCCTACAGCTCATGAGTGGTGGGGTCCAAGGGATCTGAACCCAATAGTTCGGGTCCAAGTTCACCTTCTTCCTTCCTCTTGCATCCTCCAAGGCCCTAAGGCTTTCCCTTATTTTACCACTTTCTTCAAAGAACGCCTGCTCCTCCTGCAGCCACATAACCTCTCTTCCCACCCTCCTCCCTGGGTCCTCACAGGGGAAGTCCTGCCTGCCCTACTTCATGGGTGCAGCTAGGGGAGTCAGCCGTTCACAATGACATGAAACAGAAGCAGGGAGCATGCCATCCTGTCTCTGGAGAAAAAGCAAACTGGGCAATGCCCACAGCTGCCTTCAGCCAGGTGCTGGCTCCTGTTCCTCTACCTGGGCTGAGATGGGAGGGACAGCACAACCGCTTTGGCAGACAGATGACAGTAGAGGTAGAAAAAAGCCTCGTTTGGGCCATAGTCTGGCCCACATACTTCCCAAAACTTATGTGTTTTAAAAAGAAGTTATTTATTTACGGGAGAGAGAGAGAGGCACAAAGAGAAAGAGGCAGATGGAAAGAATGGGCACATCAGGCTTCTAGCCGCTGCAAACAAGCTCCAGACGCATGTGCCACCTTGTGCATCTGGCTTACGTGGATTCTAAGGAATCAAACCTGGGTGCAGGCAAGCGCCTTAATCGCTAAGCCATTTCTCCATCCTCCAAAATTGATTTTTGAGCTTCACCTTGTTCAGTTTTTTTTTTTTCATTTTTATTTTTTATTTTATTTTATTTTTTACAGTCAGTTTGGTACCATTATTAGGCTCATCCATGACCTACCCCCTCCCCTTGGCCCCTCCTTGTTGAGGTATACAGGTCATGTGTTGTGGAGTTAGCCCACAGTTATGGGTAAGCTAAATGTCTCTGCATATCATGACCCAACATGTGGCTCTGACATTCTTTCCACCCCCTCTTCCGCAAAATTTCCCTGAGCCATGTTGGGTTCATTTTTGGTCTGCTTCAGTGATGAGGTGTTGGGGGCCTCTGAGGCTCTGGCTCTCTGATTTGGTAGGAGTTGATTTTTCTCTGTGCTGGTCTCCTTCCCCCTTGTGCTGGTATCCTGTTCATCAGGAAAACAGCGCCCTTGCTTGTTTCTCCAATTTTTCTTAGTTTCAGCCGGGGCCCTTTTGAGGTATGATGGGGTGGCTCTCTCCTTAGGATCTACATCTATCTGAAAAAGAGAAGCAGATTTTTTTCTTTTGCATTGATATATTATGAGCCAAAATTCAGGAAAGGAAGAAGCTGCCATTCCCCAACTTCCAGGTACTGCCAGGCTAAGGGTGAGGCAGCAGACGGCTGTAGAGATTGGCTCACGGTGTGAAAGCAAAGGAGACTTAGTGCTGAGCCACCTGCACATGCTGCTCCCCAACACTCCTGTGGCGGGAAGCCCTCTCTCCAACGTGGCATGAAACACATGCCCCAGATAGGGCGCAGACAACAGACCAAAGGGCCTGACACTAAAACCAGTTTTGGTGAACCAATGAGTTTATTGGGGTTACTTACAGAGCAGGGTTAGGGGTTCTTTACAGGGGCAATAAATGACTCAAATGCCACCACACCATCGACACTACACGTGGTGCAGGCGGCTCAATCTCCACTGGAGAGTCTCATTCCCCAGCAGTTCTTTCCCCTTTATATAGCCTTGCGCTATTGGAAAATTGTATTTTGCTCAGACTAGAACTAATTAATATAACATAGTAGGCTTTGATTTGTGTGGAATCAGAAATTAGAGTGCTGAGAACAGAATGCACTAGAAAGTAGAAAGACCTTATGCTAGTTTGTGATGGCTATTGTAACAAAGAAAGGAGCTTAAAACAACACAAGCATTATCTTACAGTTCAGGAGCCCAGAAGTACTAACTGGATCTCACGGGGATCAAATCAAGGTGTTGGTTGACCACATCCCTTCTCCAGACTCCAGAGGAGACTCCATTCCTTGTTTGTTTGGTTGGTTATTTCCAGTTTCTACATGTGGCCACCTTGCTTGACTCTTGGTGACATCACTCAACCTTTACTTCTGTCCTTCTCTCACTCTCCTGCCCCCCTATAATTACATTAGGCCCCCCAAGATGGTCTGGGCTTCCAAAGATTCTGAGAATGCAGAAGTGAGAACAGGTTGATTTTGATTTCTTCGGGTCCTTGTATGTCTCCCATAGGTCCCGTATGCACCACGAATGTCCTTTGAAGATTGGCATATGGTGCATTTTCAGAGGCTATACAAGCTTATTGTTGTTTTCTTTTTCTTGGTAGCAAAAGTCTGTAAGTGGTTGCTGGCCTTGCTTAAGTGGTCACTGATGTCAAACTGGTCAGTCTCTTCGTAGCTCCCTAATGTAACTGCCCCACACTAGATGCCTGTCCAAGCTGCAGGCATCGTGTGTGAAGTTAGGACAAGGAAGACGGAAGAGATCTACATCATCACTCTTTCCACTTTCAGGAGAGCAAGTGTTTCTGGACCCTCAATCAGATTGCCACTTTCATTCACTTACATTTGTCCAGTCACTGTCTGTGCAGCAGTAGAAGCTAGAAAAGGAAGCACTTGGCATTCCCGGCCTCATGATCAAGGAGCTTGGGCGTTATATTAATCAAGTGGAAGAATCTGTTGACATTGCCTTCCTTGGATTTACTCTGTTCCACCTGAGGAACGTGAGGATGAAATGGGATTGCTTTGGAGTGAACTTGCTTAGCAGCAACTATTACCTCAGTTTGCCTCTTCTTACCCTGTGGGTCCCTGGTTCCTCAGGGGGCTGTCGCACACCGGATTTCTAGAGGCTTCCAGGCAACTGTGGAGCAGGGTCTTGAGTGGACATGAGTGCAACGGGAAGAAACACCCAGGAGACAGGTTCAGAGAACAGCTCGTTTATTTGTCAGGGAACTGAGTTTTTATAAGAAATTGAGAGAGAGAGAGAGCAGGAAGAGGGTCCTAAGGGGATTGGTGGGTTCAGAGGTTGCTTGCTGATGCCTAGTTGCCCCAGCCAGTGGGGCTTCAATGGGAGCACGGACCCCAGAAAACCTGAAATGAAAGGGACAAGAGACACAAGGAACCAACAGCAAGACAGGAGTCTGATCAAGCTGCCAATTTTAATTTTTCTCAGGGTGCCTCTTATACAGCAGAACAGGGAAGTTTGTCAACAGTTTAGGTATTGCTACAGTTCCGTTTCAATAGGATAAGGTTTTGGCCCCAAAGGCACAAGATGTTTCACAGGATAAGGCCCCAGCCCCAAAGCCATGAGATAACGACTTTCTCGTTCTTTATGGGTCACCTTATTCTTTATCCATGCATGGGTTAACAACTGCAGACCTTGTGACTTTCCAGAACAGACAACTTATTACAAAATGGAGTCATTATTTAAGATGGAGGCACTTTTGGTTTCCTAGTGCCCAATGGTTCCCCACACCTAGTTGGCATATAGGGACATTCATTCTAGCACGTAGGGAGTCAGGTGATCAACGTAGTGGTGGGAAGAGGTATAGGGTACAGGTCACAGGGGGATGGGCTGTGTGAAGGCTGCTGGCTGATACCATATATGGAGTTTCCTAGCCAACTGGCCAAGAGTCAAAGCCTAAGCCTTATCAGGATATCCAGGTGCCCTGGGCTGGGGAATGGGGAGGGAGTGGCCCTACTCTTGCCAGTCTCAGGGCCCAAGATTGCCAGGGGTCCAGTCTCACTGTGACCCCCAAGAGTGGGGAGGAGCCTTATTCCTGCTGGTCCCAGGATCCAAGATCTCTCTGGGACTCAGGTTGCTGCGACCTCTCCATAGCCTGGAGCCATAGTTGTGTCTGATAGCTTAGACCTGCTTTAACCCAGGGCCCAGCTCCCTCTTTGTGTGTGCGTGTGTGTGTGTGGTTTTTCCAAGGTAGGGTCTCACTCTAGCTCAGGCTGACCTGGGAATTCACTATGTTGTCTCAGGGTGGCCTCGAACTCTCGGCGATCCTCCTACCTCTGCCTCCCGAGTGCTGGGATTAAAGGCGTGTGCCACCACACCTGGCCCCCTTTGTTTTTATAATGGGGCAGGTGTCATCATATTGTCTGAGATTTTTATAGTCTATAATAGTTCCAATAGAGCTAGATGGTGCACGAGGACCTGATTAGTAGCCATTTTAGCAATATTAGTTATTTGTTGTCTGAGAAATTTGATGAGGCAGGGGGCTGTAAGTAATAGGGTTCCTATAGCAAGGAGAGGGCTAAAGAGGGGGAAATGCCAAGGGACTAAAGGGTTAGAGAACCAGGTGGTGGGGCCCTCAGGCTTGTAGTAGTCAAGGCAGCTCCTTGCAGAATTTTTTTTTAGAGTTTTAGCATTCTGTTCAACAATATTTGATTCATTAACAAAAAAGCAACATCCTTCTCCCAAGACTACACATGTCCCCCCATGTTCAGCAGTAATGAGGTCTAAGGCTCTACGGTTTTGAAGTACCATGCCCGCAAGAGAGTTCAGTTGTCTCTGGAGAGATTCGAGGCTGCTGGTAGTAGATATCATGGCCTGGTCAAACTTGTTTTGGAAGTCCCCTGCAAGATGGTTAGTCTGAACAAGAGCAGCTCCTGCTGCACCAGAGGCACTCAGAGATAGCCTCAGGCCGAGACCTACCAGCAGAGGGATGAGAATTTCGCTCGGTTGGCACAGACGGAGCTAGTAGGCCACTTCTTCTTCCATGTAGAGATACACCTGTGGAACGATCAAGACTACAGAACAATAAGTGAGAGAGGAAACACTCATGCATGGGGTGGTTAGCCCTTCGCACCAAAGGAAAGTGGGTGTTTTGACACAAGTGGTCTTGGAAGAGGCCATTGGGGAGAAAGAATAAAAGTAAAGCGTTAATGAGAAGTGAGCACACAGCAAACTGGTTGCCTTCAGGCCTGTCCTTCTTGTGAACTTCTAGGCCTTGTGAAGTATTCGAGGGAACCCTGGTAGGTGGAGTTGGAGTGTCTCAGGACCATCTGAGCATGAGTTGGCTAAGATTTTCTTTCATAACTGTTCATCGAAAGGCACAGTAGTGTTTGACATGGCCTGAATATGTTACCATATGGCTTGTAAAACAGATGAGATATTAGCAGAGTTATCAGAAACATATATACAACATTTAACCTTATAATAGCCTTCCAGAGTGTACCTTTATAAATTCATCCTGGGGCTAGCCAGGGCCAAAGGTTGGCACCATAGAGCCATTGGGTACCATTAAGGGCTGTATAAATATCTTTTTGGTCTCAAAATTTACTTAAGGATGTCCTGGCACAAGTTAGAAGAGATTCACCATTGTTACCAGTATAAGGAAATCTTTTGAATTAAGCGAACTTTAGTCAGAGTCATCTATATATACTGTAGAGTTGAAAATAATCCTGTTGATGTTTATGGTTGTTTTTCCTTATTATAGGATTAGAACTATTAAAGATGGGGACAACATGTCTCAAGGTCTTGTTTGTTTCCCCTCTTGGAAAGCTCTTGTTGTATTACTTAATAGGCCATTCATATATTTGAGGTGTCTCTTTATCTTTGGTTATACATTTCTCTCTGAGTGTTTAAGACCAAGAAAATAGCCAAAATTTAATCAAGGAATAATTTTGGAGGTCACTAATGGCTCTTCAAAGGAGACTTTAGGGATCCAGGAGTAGCCCTATAGCTTATTGGTATTTTCTGTCTGTTAGGAGGAGTCAGGGCCATGCTGGCCAAGTAGTTTTCCCTTCTTTGGGAAGCCAGGAGGACTGATTGCTCCTGAATTGTGACTCTCTTGTTTCAGACTATACACCAATTTTTTGTTTGGGTCTCTGTATCCTCCCTGCTTAGGAAGACAGGTGACTTACCGGGAGCCAGTGTAGAACTGTCCTATCATCTCCAGTGGCCTCATGACCTGGGAGCACAGGCCAAAATATTGGCCTTTTTGCTCTGATGATTTCTATTGGCTTTGGCTTCTAGATAGGTGATTAACACACTTAGAAAGGAAGTTACACAAGTCTGGATGTATGCACATATAGAGCACATTTGATTACTGAAGTAGATTTAGTTAAAGAATGGCACAAGAGCTTCTTAAAATCATTTTGTCCAACTTTTAAAATTTTGTTGTCCTGTGTTTAAGCATAAGCCATATCTGAGGCATAGAAAGTAGGCATATAGCCTACTTTATTAGATATTAAATATCTAATAGTTATAAACACAGGCATATCTATCATATCTATCATATTAGATATTAAATATCTAATATCTAATATTATTATATATTATATAGTATAATATATATTAATATATAATATATAATATCTATCATATTAGATATTAAATATCTAATAGTTATAGACACAGGCAGAACCTGTTACCAGTCTTGAAAATAATACAAATTTAACCAATTAATTAAACCTAGAAATCATCAGAAAAAGACAAGTAAGACAGTATAACGTCTTAGCACCTGTGTTTGAAAACATGCAATAGAGCAGAATCTGGCCTTTGTTGAGCCAAAACAGCTAAGCTCTAATACCCTTGACAAATCTATTTTGAAAAAAAAAAAAAAAACACCATTTGGCAACCAATGATTTTAGCTTAATCTCGATAGCCATTGATTTTATGTACCATAGAAATTCTTATTAACATAAAACAATTCCATGTTTTATCCATGACTTAAATTTGATAAAGCTTAAGCAAGCTATCCAAACATATTTTACCTAACAGGAGAATAAAGGTTATAGTGACTGAAATTAAATCGCTTAAACCTAAGTGATTAAACCTAGTGATGACTGTTCAATAGAATTAGAATGTAACAGAAGGTACCTTTAAAGTCACAATGTCTTTAGGTATGAGTACTTCATATTTGGAACTTAAACACTTACACATGAACCTTTATCTTAAGACTTAGATTCTCCAATAGTTAAAACCTTGATGAACAGAGGAACCTAACTTACTTTATGAGAATCTTACAGCCAGTTTTTATAACCCTTTAAACCATAGCAAATTAGCATCAAAGAGCTGTTAATGAGTGAGGCCCTAACCATAAGACTCAGTTTCTCTGATTAAAACCTTGGCATCAGGTAAACATATTTTAGATTTTATCCAATTAAATGCCCTTCCCTGAGCCATATGTTTTTACTTTGACATACCCCTTAGGTAAGCCTGATGCTTGTTTATATAAGGAGTTTGTAACCTGATCAAATACCTTGACTCAGTTTACCTATTTGACCTCTTTATCAAGTGAGAAATTTTATCTAACAGATGTGACTTTAGGTGTTCAAAAGAGAGGAACCTATAAAGAGAACCAGAGTCATATGTTGTTTGTCATTCCCTTTCCCTTGTCAGAGACAATCGGCCATTTTGTCTCTGGACAGGGTCTAGCAGACACATGGCTTAAACTTGCAATGAGGTTTGAGATAAAGGGGGCACCATCCCTTTCTCCAGAGTCCAGCTTGCCATGAGTTTAGTTAACATATTAACTTTTGTTCCTTATAAAAGGAAATTAATTTTAGGCAAAATTTGGTTTTTTAAGGTCTCCTATATCTTCCTGCATATGCACACCTTCATCCACATACTTTAACATTATGATCTAAGTACCACTCAAAAGCATTTTTAGCAAGCATTCTATGTCCAACATTGAAAATTTCCTTCCAGTTTCTTCAATCAACTCATCTCACCCCATAATTAACCATAATTTAAAAATTTTTTTTTGTTTATTTTTACTTATTTATTTAAGAGCGACAGACAGAGAAAGAGGCAGATAGAGAGAGAGAGAGAGAGAATGGGCGTGCCAGGGCCTCCAGCCACTGCAAATGAACTCCAGATGCGTGCGCCCCTTGTGCATCTGGCTAACGTGGGTCTTGGGGAATTGAGCCTCGGACCAGGGTCCTTAGGCTTCACAGGCAAGCACTTAACTGCTAAGCCAACTCTCCAGCCCAATTAACCATAATTTTTATCAATACCTCTAACATATTTGAAAATGTTTTATTAGGAGTACTAGGCAGATTTTTGTTTATGCCTTGAGGCAGGCTGGCCTAGAACTCAGGCCAGTGGCCTCCTCCTTTTAAGTAATAGGACATTACAATCTTTTTTAAATACTTGGCAAATTATGAGTCACCACCTCACAGAGAATTCTGTTGTTTTCAATAATCCTCTGCGTAAGTTGAAGTTGACCTAGAACATAAACTCAGTAATTATATTTATGTCATCATGTGACAAAGTGTGACATTGTTTACATAAAATTTCAGCTCACCATAGGCTTTAGTTAAATCTAACTTTTTTTTCTGCTGCTTTGTAGTGTTGGCACAGCGGGTGGGCAGGCAGCCCACGGGCTCAGCCCAGGAGGCATTGCCCCTCGCCCCACCATCTTGGACAAAAGGACTGGGTATTGTAGCAGCGGCCAGGTGGGGTGGGAGCTCACATAACCCACTACCTTTGGGCCAGCCCTGCCCAGCTCACCCGGGGTCAGGGTCTAGCAGGCACAGAAGCAACGGCGGAGACGCCGGGCTGCCTGCCAGCCTGGGTGGCACATGGTCTTTGGGAGCAGAGAGGGCGCTTCCTGAGTTCAGCCTCTTCACAGGCCAAGTATGCCTCACAACCGGCTTTGTGAAGGGGAAAGGAGGGAGGGGCAGGGGCCTGGACCACCAGGGAGGGAAGCAGAGGCACAGCACCTATGTGGGCCTGGGCACCACTGTCTCAGAGATATTACTCATCATAGAAAAAGAGTGGAAACGCCAAGACCAGAGGGCAATGCTCCCAAGGGCTTAGTAGCACCAGGGGGGATTTCCCAAATTTCCAGACACAAGCCTGTCTGCAAGTTGAAGAGACTGGTGACCTGCCCTACAGGCTTTTAAGACATCGATGCATTACCGGTTTTTGTGTTCAAGAGAAATAGATAGAGGGTTTTTACCAATGCCCAAATGGGCTGTCAGGGTCCAACCAGAGGGCTAGAGGCCTTTAGTCAATGCTGAGGAGTAGCCTCGGCCAAAAGACCTCAGTTGCCTGTTCATCGTGTTTGGTCCTTCACAATGGCACGAACTGAAAGTAAAGCAGGAAAAACTGAAACCTGCCAGCCCTCAGAACGTGGAGGCACAGGCCACAGGGGGCCAATGTCTCCCTAGATGATGATTGTCCCTCTAGGGGAGCACTCACTTACCCTCAGCATGTCTCAGTGGGTCCCTGTTTGGGTGCCATATGTGTGTTCCCTGGTTCCTCAGGGGGCCGTTGCACACTGGCTCCCTCGAGGTGTCCAGGCAACTGTGGAGCAGGGTCTTGAGTGGCCGTGAGTGCGGTGGGAAGAAACACCCAGGAGACAGCTTCAGAGAACAGCTCATTTATTTGTCAGAGGACTGAATTTTTATAAGCAGTTGAGAGAAAGAGCAGGAAGAGGGTCCTAAGGGGATTGGTGGATTCAAAGGTTGCTTGCCAATGCCTAGTTGGCATATAGGGATGTTCATTCCAGCATGGAGGGAGTCAGGTGATCTATGTAGTGGTGGGAAGAAGTATGGGGTACAGGTTTCAGGGGATGGGCTATGTGAAGGCTGCTGGCTGATACCATATAAGGAGTTTCCTAGGCAACTGGCCAAGGGTCACAGGGCTATGAGTGAAGCCTAAGTCTTATCAGGACATGCAGGCACCCTGGGCTGGGGGAGAGGGAGTGGACCTATTCCTGCCGGTCTCAGAGCCCAAGATCGCTAAGGGTCCAGGCTCATTGCATCCCCCAAGAGTGGGGAGGAGCCTTACTACTACCAGCCCCAGGACCTGAGATGTGTCCAGGGTACAGGCTTCTGCAACCTCTCTGTATCCTGGGGCCCTATTCGTGTCTGATAGGTTAGGCCTGCTTTAACCCAGGGCCCTGCCTATGTCTGACATTACCCCTATGGTAAAGTCAGATCTTTAGAAAAGTCTGTGGCCAGTTGGGCTTGTTGACACAGGCCTGTAATCCCAGCTACTTAGGAGGCTGAGGCAGGAGTATTGCAAGTTCCGTCACTCTACCTGGACTACAGAGTTCAAGGCCAGCCTGGGAAACCTAGTGAGACCTTGTCATGAAATAAAAAGTTAAAAGAAGGATAATAGGTCAGTGGTATTAAAAATAGGAAGGAAGGAAAAGAAGGAGGGAAAAACAGAGGGAGGGATAAAGGAAGATCTATGACCAATCTATATATCTTTGGTAAAACCAGGGACTAGCGTTGCATGACTTTTTCTGGGGAGGCATGAAGAAATACATACGAACTCCAGATAAGTCACCAAAGACCAGCAAAAGCAATGGTTCCACTCAAGCTCAGTTTGGTGAACCAATGAGCTTATTGGGCTTAATTATAGGACTGGGGGTTACCCCAAAATAGGTACATCACCAAAATGCCTCATCCCTTCATAGGTGATGACCTCATGGGAGATACAACAGGGTATCCTGCCTTCCTTTAACCCTCCACCTCCTATATAGTCTAGCACCTCCAAGACCACTGCAGCGGGGTTCAGGCACCTGTGACCTTAACCTTCCATCTTCTACTAAGAAGTGTTAGTAACCATTACCACCATCATAAACATTGCTATCAATGTATTGTTCTGCTTATGACTATGGAGCCCAAAGTTATCTTTGCTCCATGATGGCAATGGGATGGTCATGTTACGCTCACAGGAAAAAGCTCTACTGCAACAGGTAGTACTTGGAGAGCTCACCATAGACTCACAGTATAGGTGATATTACCCCATGGTAGTGGTAATAAAACTCATCATACAAAGTGAACTCTCCTCTCCCTCCATTTTTTTTTTCCAGAGGAAATGGAGACTTGGAAAAACTGAATGACCCTTCTCAAAGTGGCAGTACTACTAAGGGTCAAAGGTTTGGGGCACTACACTACAGCACCTCCTGGAATTCACCTCCAGAAAGAGAAAACCACAAATGCCTTTAATCCCAGAACTCGGGAGGCAGAGGTAGGAGGATCACTGTGAGTTTGAGACCACCCTGAGACTACATAGTGAATTCCAGGTAAGCCTGAGCCAGAGTGAGACCCTACCTTGAAAAAACAAAGAGAGAGAGAGAGAAAAAAACCAAAAGGTAGAAAATTTCTAGGACTGCCAGACGTGGTGGCACACGCCTTTAATACTAGCACTCAGGAGGCTGAGGTAGGAGGATCGCTGTGAGTTCAGGAGAAGCATGAGACTACCTATTAAATTCCAGGTCAGACTTGGCTAGAGTGAGACCCTTCCTCGAAAAAAGGAAAGAGAACATTTCTAGGACTACCAAGGCCAGATGAGGAATGCTCCAAGTGTTATGATCCAAGTTCTGCCCACTTGTCCAAAATTTGCTTCATGGGCAGTCTCACTGGCGTTGAAATGTGTTCTCAAGGGCGGTGGACTTGGCATGCACTAGCCTACTGCACAGTTCTTTCATTACTTTCAGTTCAAAAGCATTTGTCATGATTAGATCCAGCTGAGTTCCCATGATAAGGTTGGTATTTTCCTCTTTCAATAAAAATAAGAGAAATTACATCTTCCCTGAGATTTCTATGGTAAAGGAATCCATCAAATTATTCATTTGATGACTCTTTATTGTGCAACCAACTATGTGCTAGGCATTTTCCAACATTCTAGAAAATCTATAGGGAATTAAAACAAAAATTTTGCCCTCAGCTGGGCGTAGTGGCTCATGCCTTTAATCCCTAGCACTTGGGAGGCAGACATAGGAGGACTGGCATGAGTTCAAGGCCACTCTGAGACTACACAGTGAATCCCCAGTCAGCCTGAGCGAGAGAGAGACCCTACCTTAAAAAGAAAATTGTCATGGCTGGGCGTGGTGGTGCATGCCTTTAATCCCAGCAGTAAGGTGGCAGAGGTAGGAGGATCACCATGAGTTTGAGGCCACTCTGAGACTACATAGTTAATTCCAGGTCAGCCTGGACCAGAGTGAGACCCTACCTCGAAAAACAAAAACAAAAACAAACAAACAAAAACAAAATATTGTCCTTAAGGAGTGGAGAAACAGTCAATAAACAAAATAAATAGGTAAAATATAAAGTTACATGGTGTTCTACACTCCTGGGAGAGCTGAATTTTCTATAATTATGGTGATAATTTTCCACTCGAACTGGTTTGAGATCTGTTTAATCTATGACAGCTCTATAATCTTAGTATCAAATACATCAAGAGCTAGTTTTAAATGTGATGAATTGATGAATGCCAACTTGTTTCAATAGACACAACTCTGAAAGCCAGCCAATCAGAGATGGCCTCATGGCATGGAAATCAAACTGTCCCTGGTGGGCTCACTCCCGTAATGATACTTCTAAGTCTGACATCAACCCACTCGTGCCTCAAAAACCCATCCTAATCCAAAGCACTTTCCCAACAATTCTATAAAAGATTTTGTAATTTGCTTTGCTCAGAGAGATTTCCTGACCAGCATGCTGCTTCTTGACATAAATAAGCTTAAGAAGATTCTCATATTTGAAGAGGTGGTCTCTTCCTTGAGTGAATCTGGAGGTCCCAGTGAGAATGTCTTGAAGACCTTCAGTTGGTTAGCAGTCCTTGGGTCTCCCACGTATCAGGTGCTTCCCCTGGGCTTTGTGTCCTGCTCCTTCCTCTGTGGATGCCCCTGGCACAGCTCATAACAGTGCCTTTGAGGGACTCATTGTGTTTCCTGGAGATTTGTAACTATTTTTTTTCTTTTTTTGTGGAATTTAGACATCAGTGTCAGTATAATTAGAACTGGTCTTTGAAGATGCGTCATTTGGTGAATATCTTTGCCATTCTTTTTCTCCTAAAAAAAATCTCAATCTATGCACTTTTATTTTACTTTGGATGGTCTTATATCTGTTGGATGCATAGAAGTTTCTCTACAGACAGTCTGGAAGCACGGACTTCAACCCAAGCCGGCCCAGTGTATTGCCTGTCAGAGGTTCAGGAGACGAGCAATAAATTCAGGAAAAAGCGATGGATCAAATTTGCTCCAGGACACCTTTGGATTTGTATGAAGATACTCCTTGTCTTATCTATACAAAGAGGTCTTCACTTTGCTTGATCTACTCTAAGAAGGATCAGGACTGTTTTCTTGGAAGCCTCCCTTCCTTGGCTTGTAGATGGACAGCCCTCTCCTGTGACTTTATGTGGTTTCCTCTCTGTGTCTGCATGTGTCCTGATAAAGGCCACAGGCATGGAAAATTAGGCCTCACCCTAATACACTCATCTTAACTTCACTGTCTCTGCAATGAATCCATCTCCAAACAGAATCACATTCTGGGGTTAGGAGTTCAGCACCCACTTATGGGAACACAATGCATCTCATAACTGGCCATTTACGAGGGAATTTTGACATGTCAATGATAAGAAATAAAGACATTTAATACTATCTCTAGACAATTATGAGAAAAAAATATTATATTCAAAATTCAGTACTGAGCTTCTTTGCTTAATTTTCTGAGACCTGAACACAAAATACCACCTCTCGGACAGTCTCAAAGACTCAATGTCACCACTGCTCAGGCATTCTGATGGCTGTCCACTGCGTACCACACTCCACCATCAATGCCCACCATGTTCCTCTGCTCCATCTGCATTTTCTCCTGACCTTGTGAGGGAATTTGACGTGGCAGAATGATCACTTTGCAGAATACCTGAAAACTTCCATCCCAGAGGTATATCGATAGAAGATGAGATTTACCCACGGTCTAGAGCTAAGCTGAGGGCTGTAATTAAAAGTATTTTCGTAAACTTCAGGAAGGAAGACAGAAATCTGATGTTGAATTCGGGATTACGTTACGCTGGTTGTCCTGGGTATCAGATTTATGCCAAGTGGTTCACTGAAGTCCTTCCAATGAGGAGAACGTTTGGAGGTGTTTGGAGATGGCTCAGCGGATTAAACGCTTGCTGCACAAACCCGAGGACCTGAGATCACAACTTCAGACTCCATGTACAGACTGGACTGTGTGGCAGGCTCCTGTAACCCCAGAACGCTGACAGCAAGATGAGAGGTGGAGACGGGAGCATTTCCCAGAAGTTTGTGGACCTGCTAGCCTGGAGAGTGCAGGGGTAAACAGTGAATGAGAGGCCCTGCTTCATATGAAAGTTGTCTGCTAACCCCCACATGCACGCAATAGGCATGTGCTTATCCATATGCACACACACACACACACATGTATGTATAACAAAAGTAATTAACATTAAATAATTTAAAAAGTAAAAAGCAGCAGTGTGGGAGAGATAAGCAGAGAAACCAAATGACCCAGAGATGCCACATTTTTTAAAGGACAAAGAAAATAGAAAAGTTACCAAAATAAGGCCATTGCAGGTGGCTTTTCCTTAGAGGATGTGAAAATATTTCCCATCTGCCCTCCAGAGGGTTGAGGGTGAGGGTGAGCTGAGAACTGTAGCCGTTAGCAAGTTCTGTGGTGTAAATCCTCCCAGCATGGCCAATTGCAAGGTAACGACATCACATAGCTGAATGTGGCATCGGGCAGAGAGATTCTCAAGAGCCAGGGCAAGCCAGTTGGAGCACACCACTGCTCAGGGCAGTTGTGTAAAGTTTTGCAAGTGCAAACCAACCAAAATGAACCATCTCACACTCCAGAAAGCTTTCAGGCACCGTCTGACCGGAACCTTCAGCTAGTCAAGGAAAACAGCCTCTCTCTGTTAATGTCCTCTGCCCTGAGAAGGAAAGCAAGAAACAAACAAGTTGGCAGGGAACCATTGCCAATTTAGAACATTTCCAATATGCAGCCTTATACAGAATTAAACAGGCTAGAAGCAGAACTAAACATCTGCTTTCTTGGGTTAAACAACGGGCCTGGCTGCTCTGCTTGGAACCCAGGGTGGTTTGACAGACCACATGCGCATATGCCAAGTAGAAGGACCCTTAGGACTAATGTCCTGTGGTTGTGTAGACACTGAGCAAATATCCAAAATATGCCCCGGGTGCCTCTCCCACAAACATTAGCACCCAACACCACTTTCTCCAAATATTTTCTTTCCCCAAAACTTCACAATAGAAGCCTATTATTTTACCTGCTCATGTACCTCTGTCTCTGGAGTTAGGACCCATGTCTCATTTGGTCCAAGTGAAGCTGGCCCTGGCTCCCAGAGCTTTTCCACTAGCCTTTCAGGTGGCTCAGCAGTGTCTGGTCAGGTACCCTATCCACATTGGCTCAATAGTAGCCAAGTGTTCCTACCTGGACCAATCCAAGTCCTCCTTGATGTGTAGGGTGGCATGTGTTCAGTGGAGTATAGAGCTAGTTGAGAGAGAGAGCAGGGGCCCCCTTCCCCTTGGATTTCCTCAGCAATGCTATGGCTGCTGCTCCTACTTCTTCCTGGTCCCCCTCTCCCTCCCTGGGGCTGCTGATTGCTCATGGTGACTTCTGCCTTCCTAGCTCATGGCCTTCCTAGCTCATGGCCCTCCTAGCTCATGACCCTCCTAGCTCATGGTCTTCCTACCTCATTGCTCCCCCCTGCCAGCTCTTGCCTTTGCTCTGTGCGAAGTTCCACTTCTATTTATCTGACCCCTTGATATCAGGGAGCATGCCTGTTTTGTGAACTGCTATGTATCTATTCAGTGCCTCAAACACTTTTCAATAAAAGAATGAGCTTTGTCTTTCTCTGAGATTACCATTAAAATATGCCCAGAAATGGGATCTGATGGGGCTGAGCACCCTTCAGCTCTGGATCTGTTGAGGCATCCCAGTATATAGCAGGACCTCATGTGTACAAAGAATTCCCTACTCACTTCTGAAGTCCCTACAGAAATGGAAGTATAGCTTTTAGGCATGGCCTGTTCAGCCTAAACAAGCTATGAGAGAAAGAGTCTGACATGGCTCCCAGCGTGTGTCTCCTGGTATTCATGCCCTTACATTCACCTTCCCTTGGATATAAGCTGGTCTCCAAACCAATGTAATATGGCAGAAGCTATGGGATATCACTTATGTGATTAGGGTAGAAAAGACTAGCTTCTCTCTTGCTGGTATTCTTGCTTGTTTTCTTTGTCTGTTTGCCTGACGGCCAGTGCCATCTGACAAGGAGCTGTGGGCAATCTCTAGCCAATAGCTGGGAACTGAATCTGGCTTTTACTCACCATGACTTTGGAAATGTACCATTCCCAATAGAGCCTTCACATGAGACCACAGCCTCAGCTAACACCTTGATCTCAGCCTTTGAGAGACCCTGAGGCAGAGGACCCAGCTAAGCTGGGCCTGGATTCCTAATGTATGTCGATTGGGAGATAACAAATATTGCCATTTTAAGCCACTACGTTTTGGGATAACTTGTTATGCAGCCGTAGAAAACTAAGCATCAGCCACAAATACAGCTTATCATTTCATTTCTCCCATCAGTTTATAAATTGATACTTCTTTAACAATTTATGTTAGTCCTACTGGACTGGGTATTCAGGGTATCAGAGCCAGCACTACCTTCAGACTGCGTGTTTCAAGGGCCAGAGGCAGTGAGATGTCTGTGGAAGACCTCTGGATTTGAGCCTACTTCCAAGGAGGAGATAGCAGCCCAGAAACTTGCAGGTCAGCTAGCCTGGTGTATGTAGTAATGAACAATAAAGAGACTGTTTCAACAAGGTGGGAGGTGAGGATTGACACCCTAGATTGTCCTCTGACCTCCACATGTGTGCCATGGAAAGCATATCATGAGAGAGAGAGAGAAATTAAAAATAATAAAAGAGGCAGGCATGGTGGAGAATGCCTATTATCCTAGCACTCAGGAGGCAGAGATAAAAGGATCACTGTGAGTTTGATGCCAGCATGGAACTTCCTCAAAAAAAAAAAAAAAAGCAAAAAATAAATAACTTGTGTTGGGGTTGATTCCTCCTCCATCACTCGTAAGTAATAGTTTGTATATTGGACTAGGATGCCTACTGAGACCTCATGTTGAAGTCTCTGAAGCAAATCTGAGCTGCACGTGGGCTTAAAGCTATCTGCTGCTCTCCCTAATATCTTTCTGTTACATCCCAACTTCCTGACCTGGAATGATTGGCCCCTGTCCAAACAGCACAGGAGTCGTGATAAAGAGAAGAGCCAATGTGCCCAGGTGCACCTGCAGAATCTGCTGTGTGGTTTGGTACAGGAAAGTCCCAGGACAATTTCTAAGCATCTCTTGGGCAGCTATGAAAGCAAAGCAATCCAGTTTGAACCACAGTCCTTCTTGAGGCTATAGGGAGCTTTGTGTGGAGGAAAGAATAAGGGCTATGCGGGTGACTCAATGATTAAAGGCTCACTGCAAAGCCTGCCACACTCAGTTCAATTCCCAAGCTACTCCTGTGGGAGTATGATGTCCCCCTATAGACTCATGTGTTATTAAAATTGAGCTTGAAGTTTCTTCCCCTAGCAGGAAGACTCCTACTGTGAGCAGGGGGAGGTGACACTGGGGGAGACATACCTGGATTCCAGCCTAAGGTATACAGAGTGACTCTGCCTGGGTTCCTGTGGTTTGTTGCTTGCTTTTGGTGGTGTGCTGCTGGTGGTAGTGTCACTCTCTTTTTTGCTTGGGTTTATAAATGGGAGTCAACTTGGTCTGCCATTGATGGAACTTCTCCTTGGACCTGTAACCCTGAAATAAATCCCATCTGTTGCATAAACTGTGTCTGTTTGGAAGTTCATCCCAGCAACATGACAGAAATTGGTACCAGGAGTGGGGTTGTTGCTGCAAAATTAATCTGACCATATGGATTTTGATCTTTTGGAACTTCTGTGCAAGAGGAACTGGACCAAACTTAAATAAGAACTTGGTACTTTCAAATTAAGATGCTTCCAGAATGGTAAGCCATGTTTTTTGGACTATTCTGGTGGGAGTTGGAAAATATGGTACAGAGAGAATTGTATTTGGAGGCTGTGCTTATGAACGTTCAAAGGGGAAGGGAAAACTGCAGGTAATTTCATTGGAACTGGGCTACTGGCATAAGGGCTGGCTTCATTCTGCTGCCCATGCACAAAGAGTTTGATCAAGGTTCACTTTGTAATGGACTGATGTGCTTTACTAAAGACATGGAACTGAGAGATATAAGGGCAGCTGTGAGAGCAAAGCAATACAGTTTGAACCACAGTCCTCCTTCAGGCCATGGGGAAGCTTTGTGTGGAGCAAAGAACAGGGGCTATGAAGGTAGCTCAATAATTAAAGGCTCTTGATTGAAAAGCCTACCATTCTAAGTTCAATTCCCAAGTCACCCTAAGCTACCCTTCTAAGACTGACACATAAAGTAGCACAAGTGTCTGGGGTTCATTTGCAGTGGCAAGAGGCCATGGCACACATACATACACACACACATACATGTGTGTGGGGGGATGACACTGTCTGAGAAGCATGAGGTTGAAACCAGCTCCATCCAACCACATGGTATACAGCTCTAGGTAAATTACATGTTGCCTACTTTTGAGCCACAGTGTCCCCACCGATACATGTGCCATAATTTATTTGCTCTGTACTTACCTTGTAGGGCTCAACTGATCAAGTGACACTCTTGTCTCAAGCACAAAATTTAGGGGAATGGTAGAAAGCTCAGTAGCCAACATAATGAACACCCCAATGCAATATTTTTATTTGTGTGTGTATGCGTACAAAGCATGCACATGTGCCAGGCACACAAGTGGAGGTCAGAGACCAACTTTGGGTATAGGTCCTTGCCTTCCACCTAGCTTGAGGAATAATCTTTCTCATTGTTGATCACCAATGTGTTTTCCAGGCTAGCTGCCTGCAAGCTTCCAGGAACTTCTTATGTCTGTGCCCCTCTGCTTTCTGTAGATACAATGGGATTACAAATGCCATCCACAGCATCTGGCTTTTACTTGAGTAATGGGGATGGAAACTCAGGTACTCATGCTTGCATGACAAGTACTTTATCCAAAAGGAGCCAATTTCTCCACCACTAGTGCAATATTTAAAAAAATCAAATACAAAGAACGCATGGTAAGTAAAATATCACAAAAGCAGTGTCTGGTCAATAAGTGACTATAAATATCAGCAGCCTTTGTTTAGGTGTTTCCAGGGGGCTGAGAAGCAGCTTGAAGAGCCCTTTTATGGACAGGCTTGGCTTCAAGTACACCACACTGGTTTGTACTAGTTAGTATGGTCATTAGCTATATAGGTAAGGAGAGTGACCCATATAACATCCTGTCTTCTCTAGAGTTTACCTCTATCACTTTGGATACATTATTTAACTACACTAAAGCTTCAGTCTCCTTTTGTGTATATTAGGAATAGTAAACTATTTCCACCAAAGGGTTTGGTAACACAGAACACGTGACCTACAGCAAGCCCTCAGTCACTGTGGTTGCCATGGCCCATTTATCAGGCATCAGGATAGTGTGAAAATTTTTCCTTGGCTGGGCAGAGGATAAAACAGGCTGGCATTCTGTGGCTGCCTGCTCACTGTCTTTGTGAGCCCTCATGATAAGATGCATCTGGCCAACTCTCTTGTTAATCAAATATGCAGCTGGCCTGGAGCTGCCGCCTATACTGCTGTGCCTGTTGCCATCTGGATATGAGAGGGAGTACAGAAAAGGAATCAATGTTGAAGCAGGAACAGCTGGGGCACAGGGCCGGGAGAGTCTGAGGCCCAGTCTGTGCGCTGCACATGCATCTGAGATGCATAGTTTTTGGCAAGTGTGCTATAGGCCTGTGCAAGGAGCCAGGAGGACTGGCTGGTGGGACATGGCAGCTGCATGATGGCAGCATGCAGGATTCTCAAACTCTAGCATGTCTGGGAATCATCTGACCTCATTTAAAAAGTGACTTCCAGGGCTGGAGAGATTGCTTAGTGGTTAAGGCGCTGGCCTATGAAGCCTAAGGACCCAGGTTCGATTCCCCAGTACCCACGTAAACAAGAAGCACCAGGTGGCATGTGCATCTGGAGTTCATTTGCAATGGCTAGAGGCCCTGACATACTCTTGCTTCCTCTCTCTCTCTCTCTTTCTGCCTCTCTCTCTCTCTCTCTGCCTCTCTCTCTCTCTCAAATAAATAAGTAAATAAAATAATTTTTTAATAAGTGAGGTCCAGGCTGGAGAAATGGCTCAGAGGTTAAGGCACTTGCCTGCAAAGCCAATTGACCTAGGTTTGATTCCCCAGCACCCACATAAAGCCACATGTACAAAGTGGTGCATGCAGTTGGAGTTCATTTGCAGCAGCTGGAGGCCCTGATGGCACGCGCGCACTGTCTCTCTCTCTCTCTCTTCCTTCCTGTCTCTCCTTGCAAATAAATTTAAAAAAATTTTTAAAGTGAGTCCTGAGACTGGAGAGATTGCTCAGTGGGCAAAGCACTCACTGTGCAAGCATAAGGACTTGAGTTTGAACCCCAGGACTCATATAAAAAGTCAGAAATGGCAACACATACCTGTTAACCCAGCACCAAAGAGGCAGAGACAGACAGATGCCCAGGGGCTTGCTGGCTAGCTAGTTTAGCCCAATCAGTGAGCTCCAGGTTCAGTAGGAAACTTTGTCTCCAAAAGAAGGTGGAAAATGGGCTGAAGAGATGGCTTAGTGGTTAAGGCACTTGCCTGTGAAGCCTAAGGAGTCATGTTTGACTCTCCAGGTCCCACGGAAGCCAGATGCACAGTGACACAACTGCGTAAGGTCACACATGCATACAAGGGGGCACACACATCTGGAATTTGATTGCCCTGGCCGGAGGCCTTGGCACACCTATTCTCTCTCACACACACATAAAAAAGGCAGTCTGTTGGACTTGCCTCAAAAAAAAAGGTGGAAAATGACTGAGAATGACACTTAATATTGACCTCTGGCCTCCACACACATGCACGCGCGCGCACACACACACACACACACACACACACACACACACACACGTACATACAAACGAGAGTTCTACCTTAACAGGTCTAGGGTAGGAGCCGGGACTCTGCATGATTAAACATCTTACAATGAGGACTGTCAGGAATGTGTTTTTATAAATAAAACAGAAGGGATGAGTAGGGAGATTTCTCTATGTATTTATCCTACACCCAATATTTACTTATAATTTCAAGGTGCTTACAGACCCCTGGAAATTTATCCTTCTTATGCTCCAGGTTAAGTAGATGATAATAGCTCTCAATTTTGTGACATTTCTTTCTCTTTCTTCCTCTCTTTCTCTCTCTTCCTCTCCCCCCACCACCCCTTTTTCGTAGAATTCACAATGTCAAAAACACTTACCCAAGGGCTGGAGAAGTGGCTCAGCAGTTAAGGTGCTTGCTTGCAAAACCCAGGTTTGATTTCCCCAGGACCCATATAAAGCCAGATGCACAAAGTGACACATGCATCTAGAATTCCTTTGCAGTGGCTAAGGGCCCTGGAGTGTCCATTCTTCCTAGCACTGAGATTAAAGGCATGTACCACCATGCCTGGCAAAGCACCCATTCTCATTCTCTTTATCTATCTATCTATCTATCTATCTATCTATTCTCCTTACCCTAGCTAATAGCTATCGTTTTTGAGCTTCTTCTTGGTTGTATGACTGGCAGGTGACCCATGTTTTAAAGTGCTTCAAAGACATGTCATCAACCATTCCTACTTTGCAGACAAAGTAACCAAGGTTCAGAAAACTTGCAGAGTGAATGTTAGAACCAGGATTCTGTCCAAACCTGTGCGACACATCACTAGCCATTTTTTTTTTTTTACTTCCTTGGAGTGATGGTATCACTAAGCTTACACATCAGAACGCATTTAGTGAAGATTAAGTGATCAACCCCACAGGGGGCAAATCAAAGGCTGTTCTTGACCTCAGATAACTTACATCTAGCTGAGGAGTCAAAATGAACATATAGGGCTGGGCTGTGGCTCTGGGCTCAATGTGCCACACCTCAATCAATCAACCAATGTATCTTATACTTTTCTAATCCAAGTAATGGATGTGGCAGAACACTGCTGTGGTCCCCTGGTATTCATTTGTTCATCACATTTCCCAGCTTCCCTTGCAGTTCTATGAGGATCATGGGACTGGATCTGGCTAGTGATGTAGGTGGCCATGACAGGTGCCTGTAGGCTTAGGGACATGCCATATGCTTGCTCTTTCCCTTGCCTTGTACAACAGTGGTGGAAGCCATGGGTTCCAGATGATGCACTTCAAGACAGAGGGAGACAGCCCTCTGGGAGTACTGAAACACTCCAGTGTTGGAGCAGCTGAAGAACCCATGCTAAACCCACTGAATCAAAATACCTAGGGGAGGGTCCAGAGAGGTGAAACTTTCAATAAGGTGAGGACTAGCCAAGTTTGAGGAGCCCCACCCTGTGAGCTGCTGAATTCCCCCATAAAATCTCCTGCAGCAGACACATTTGTCACCATTCAGTGGGCTGGCTCTTGGTAGAACTTTCTGGGAGAGAATTCTGGCCACTTCTTTCTAGCTGTATTTACTTTTGGTAATTTTAGAATCTATTTTATCACCAGCACCACTAAAACAAAACAAATCTACTGGGCTGGACAGATGGCTTAGCAGCTAAGGCACTTGTCTGTAAAGCCTAATGATCTAAGTTCAACTCCCCAAACCCACATACATGCACAAAGTAGCACATGCATCTAGAGTTTGACTGCAGCAGCCATTCTCTTTCTCTCTCCCCCCACCTCTTTCTCTCCCTCAGGCACGGTGATGCACACTTTAATCCCAGCACTAGAAAAGCCAAGGTAGTAGGAAGATAGCCATGAGTTCAAGGCCAGCCTGAGACTACATAGCGAATTCCAGGTCAGTCTGGCTACAGTAAGATCCTACCTCAAACCACCAAAAATATAAAAAATAAAAATAAACGAACTACTTTGCTGAGTTGTTGTGACAGCTAAATAAGTTAATGTATTAATTACTTATTGCTACATAGAAAATGCCAAAAACTTAGTGGCACAAAACAAGAGCCACTTTATATGTCCTGCAGTTTCCATGGTTCAGGAATGCGGGGCGGGGGGGGCGTCTCCTGGGTAGTGCTGGCTCAGCTTCTCTCATTCAACAAGCAGATCATGTCAGAGCATGATATGTGATGCACGGATGCTGGATGTTGGCAGCTGCTGTGTCATCTGAAGGCTCGCGTGGAGCTGGGGGATTCACTTCCGAGTTGTCTTACTCACGTGGCTGTTGGTGAGAACCTCATTTCCTTTCACATGGCCCTCACCACAGAGGCCTGCACGGGCGTCCTCACTGCACAGTGACTGGCTTCCCTCAGAGAGAGCAATGCAAGAGAAAAAAAAAGAAAATGTAGGCATACGCAGTCAGTTCCACGTAGGATGTCCAGGCACACAGATCAGCCCAAACTGCTCACAAGAGGGGATCCAGTCTCCCGGATCATGGAGATGACACACCTATGAAGCTAGATAGCATAAACAATCTAAGTTAATATCTGAACTACTTCAAATCACGCCTGATACGCGATCAGAACAGCAAGCATGAGCTATTCATACTATCAGTGCAATGGTCAGAAATCTGTACGAATGCCAGTCCCTTCCCCAGTTTTTCCTTCACTCACTCCCCACAGCCTTCTAAACATTGCACCCTCGTTCTACCAGGCTGTGTGCTACTTACGTGGCTCCCAGAAGGTGGGGGAATCCCACCTGGTACCTCTGTGTCCCAGCTATTGCTTTTACCTTCTCATTGCTAGGGCAAGCCACCTGACCAAAATCAGGGAGCGGTGGCTAGATTTCAGCTTGCATCTCCAGAGGAAGCTTCATCGTGGCAGAGAAAGCGTGGCAGAGGCTGGGCATCACATCTTGCCACAGCATCTAGCAGAAAGCAGCAAGGGCTCTGCCTCCCAAATTGCCACCAGCAGGGGGACAAAGTAGTCAAAACATGTGAGGCAACGGGGGACACCTCATTCAAGCCACCACATGTGCTAACAGAGACACAGAGGAGTGCTCGGAGCTTGCATTTCACAAAGCGTCTCACGTGCATCGTCTTGTCTATGAGACATGAGCTTGGGTGGTTAAGACCTCGAACTCCGGAACAAGATTGTCTGGGAGCAACTTCTAGTTCTCCTCAGTGCCCATGTGACCCTGGACAAGTTACCTAACTTCTGGACCTGTTTTCTTCTCTGTTATAAATAGGAATAATAGCTCTTATTTCACAGGGCTGCTGTGTGAATGAAATGCTCTGCATGTGAAAGGTTCAGATCAGTGTTGGTTTGTAGCAAGTACTCAGAAAGATGAGTTATTATTATTTCTCCTCCTCCTCCTCTTCCTCCTCTTCACATTAGCCAGTGATGGGATCAAGGCTAACAAAATAAGGAAATGAGTGGCCAGCTCAGACGCCCCCACGACTGACCCTTCAACACAAGCCTGGGAAGGCTGGTGTTCCAACAGCTTTCTGGAGCTTACTCTAGACCCACTCCAGGGTTTAAGAGTGCTGGACATCGGGGAAGCTTCGGCAAATGTATCCATGAACGCTGTCAGCCACCAGGTGAGGAGTAGGCACTGTCAGAGCCACAGGACCTGCTTTCAGTTGACTTGTTTGTCACTGGGACCTCTGGTAGCACTCCTCCCCTTTGTTCTTCACCTGGTCTCCCTTTCCTAATTTCCTTGGTTTGTTTCAGGTAAATTTGGGGTGGCAAGGGAGGAGGTTCCAGGGCCCAGGGGTCTGTGCCTACGGATGGAAGCAGATGGGGTGAGGCGGGGCAGCAGCAGGTAGAGGAAATCAAAGGGCTCGGCATCAAAGGAGAGGCATCCGTCAGCGCATGGGTTCTCTGTCCTTGGAGACTGATCTACACTCTCATTTGTGAATCTTAGTTAAGCTTCAAAAAAAATAGAAACAAAAGGCTGCTGGGTGTCTTGCCCAAGAAGGGCACTGGATGGATAAATTCAGGGGTGAGACAAGACAAAGCTCTCTGAGGAGCCCTAAAGAGAAGGAGATTACAAGTTCTAGAAGACAGGGACACCACAAGAGAAAATGACCTGCAAGGTCTATGCCCTCCTGGAGCCTTGTAGTGGAGGACTAAGGGGTGTGCAAGAAGAATTTCTCATGGTTAAGAACAACAGGCAGCTCTGTGTGGTGGAGTAAAGCAAGCCAAGGGGCGAGGTTCACCTAGCAGGGGACACCGTAAGCCCTGTGGCAGGGTTTAAGCGTACAAGCGAGGCCATCTGATGGTTTAAAGTGAGCACTTGGCTACAAGATAGAGAATGGATTTCAGTGGGCAACAGAAGTAGGGATGGGGCTAGAGAGATGGTTTAGTGGTTAAGGCACTTGCCTGCGAAGCCTAAGGACCCATGTTTGACTCTCCAGATCCCAGGTAAGCAAGAGGCACAAAGATGAGGCAAGCGCAAGGTTGCACATGCCCACTAGGTGGTGAAAGCGTGCCAATTCTCTCTCTTAAAAAAAAAAAAAAATTCTTAATGAGGAAGTGGGGATTCTTGTAGGAGAACTTTAGGAGTCCAGGTGAGAGGTACTTGGCCCTAGATGGAAGGCAGGGCCTGCAGGTACTGAACTTGCTGGAGTCACTTTATGACTACAGAGAAGAAAACCTCTCTCTATGACTGCTGAGTGACAACCACAAAGGACCTTGCCTGAGGTTGCCATGAAGTGGGGCTCTGAGGAGCAAACGTGGATCCTAGCCAGGCATGTACTTTCCCCCAAAAGAAGCATCCCCACCACAAGCCTTTCTTTCTCCTTCATCCTGGAGCTCAGGCAATGGGAGGATTGGGACAGTGACCCTGAGACTGGGCAGTTGATGGCTAGTCTTCTTTGTGACAGGATACAAAATCATTAGTGCAGAGCTTAGAAAGTAAGATGTGTTGGGAGATTTCAAAAAAGAGAACTGATGGGCTGGAAAGATGGCTTAGCGGTTAAGCGCTTGCCTGTGAAGCCTAAGGACCCCGGTTCGAGGCTCGATTCCCCAGGACCCACGTTAGCCAGATGCACAAGGGGGCACACGCATCTGGAGTTCGTTTGCAGTGGCTGGTAGCCCTGACGTGCCCAATCTCTCTCTCTCTCCCTCTTTCTCTGTCTGTCACTGTCAAATAAATAAATAAAAGTAACCAAAAAGAGAGAGAGAGAGAGAGAGAGAGAAGTGCTAAGGTGGAGGCCAGGTCATGTTTACCCTGGGCTCCAAGTTCTGAATCATGGTGCACTCTGGAGAACTGGGCAGAGGGTCATCCCTGCTTCTTCGGTTCTTGGTCTGGTCGATCTATGCATTTACAGCAACGTTCAGAGGAGAAGCGACTGGGCAAAGCCCAAAAGAGAGACAGGGCATTTACAAAGGCTCCCTTAAAACCCCAGCCCCTCCCCTGTGGACAGAGACCATCCCACAAGCCAGCCCCTGTTTCCTGTCCCTTCTCACGTCCTCCCAGCCCCAGCCTTTCCTGACTGCCTGCAATATCGTCAATCTAGGAGATGGCTTTAATATTCGGCAGCTTCTTTTGTCTCTCCCTCCTCTACTCCCAGTTGTTCTTACAAGGTCACCAGCCACCTCACACCAGTCTCTGGTTCTGCGTGGCAGACTCTCAGCAGGAGGGCGGCTGGTGCTCACAGCTTCCAATCACCATACATTCTGGGGGCATCTTCTTTGTCATTTTGGCATTTTTATCTTCTGAGGATAATTTCTTTCCTCACACTATGACTTCTCGTGCCTTCATCTGTCTGTTAATTTGGGGCCAGCACCAACTGGGTGACTCCCCCCCCACACCGGGGATTTAACATCTCCAAGGCGTGATCTACCTCCTGACCTGAGGGATGTTGTGAGGATTAAGGGCCTAATTATGTGTCTGTGGGATGCTTTGTGGGGTGACTTCTGTCGCTGGGGTTGAAATGGAGACACCCTGTCCTCTCAGGTTGGTCTCAGTGGATGATCAGTACTACACACAGGCCCCTGGGGCTTGGAAAACCTACCAGTGCAAAACACCCAGACACCCTCAGCATCCCTGGCATACAGAGGGCAGCCTGCTGTGTGGGGCAGTTCCCAGCTCGGTGCTGTCCCGCTGGGAATCAGGGAATGGCTTTCTATCTAGAGACTCACATGTCTTCTCCAGTCCTGGCATCCAGTGCTGGGCTTGGGAGGATCAGAGCAAGAGCCAGTGAAGAGGCACGGATTCTGCCAGACGCGTTTGTCAGTGGGAGAGCAGAGCAGAGGCTGAGCCAGCGGGACGCTTTCCCCCAGCAGCTCAGTGCTTGTGAGCTCAGTCTTCTCTGGGGAGGGAAGGAGACGGAGCAGAGACCTCCGCTCCCACCCAGAGAGGCTGCCAGGGACAGGGGCCGTGACCCCAGTGGCTTTTCTGGGATCTTGCTGCCCCTCAGCAGAGATAGGAATGACACCAGGTTTCTGGTCTCCATGACGCAGGCTGTTGCTTGACTCTTACTGAAGGATTGCTGAGGGCAGTGCTGAGGCCCTGGGAGGCAGCCTGACCTACGCTAGTGGGACAGCCCCCAGGCCCAAAGCGTCTGTTCTCTGTGAGGATCTTGGTACAGGTTCTCCTAAGTTAGAACGCACCATTCAGACCCTCCTAGCCACCAGCTTCTGTTCTGACCCCTTGGTGCAGAGTTCAATCCCTCGGGTTATCACAGAATGGCAGCAATGCCTAAGGATCGTAAACAATGCCTTCCCAGTGTCCCTTCTGGTCACTCCATGGCCACTCCATGGTGCCTGTGCCAATTTGGGTCTTCCCCCCATTCATGCATTTCCCACAGACCTGGAAGGTGAGCTCAGGGGATGTCAGGAAGAATCCCTAAAGGGGTCCCGTGGAGTTTGGCCCATGGGGAGCCACTGACTGACCGAAGTGACACGGTGGATCTTCCAGTCTCGTTGCCTTCACTCAACAACTGTCCCTTGAGCACATTGGCTGCGTCAGGCCTGTTCTGGGCTCTGGGGATGCAGTGACAAAAGCCAAGTGTCTTGGCCACATGGCACTTCGATGAGAAGACATGCAGTGAACATGGTAAGGAGGTAAGAAGACATGCAAGCTCGCTGAGTTGATGCAATTTTATCTGGGAGTGGGGAAAATAAATGGCATGCTAAGACCAAGAGCACAAGAAGGCGCCCCCTTCCGAGACAGCCGCTTGGGCGTCTCTCTGAGGAACTGGCTTTCCAGATGAGCTCTGGAAAATGAAAAGGAAGCAGTCTTTTTGAAGAGCTGGGAGAGAGTACCAGGTACAGGGCTGGAGGGCAGTGAGCACAGAGGCCTTGTGGAGGACAAGGAAAGGTGTTGGAAAGGGCGTTGGAGGGGCCTCAGAACTTGTAGGGAGGTTGGCGGGACAGAAGCAATGGAAAGCAAAAAAAGAGTTTGGAAGGAAGAGGCTGGCAGCTATACGGTAATAAATGACGGTGGGGCTGAAGAGATAGCTCAGTGGTTAAAGGCACTGCATGCAAAGCCTGACAGCCTGGGTTCTATTCCCCAGAACCCACGTAAATCCAGATGCATGTGGTGGCGCATGCAGCTGGAGTTCATTTGCAGTGGCAAGAGGCCCTGATGCGCCCATTCCCTCTCTCTCTCTCTCTCTCTCTCTCTCTGTTTGCAAAGAAACAAATAAATAATATTTAATTTAAAAAGAAATGACAGTGCTGAGGGCAATGTTGAGTACAGCTGAAGAGGAATAGACATGTTTGAGGTCACACCAGCAAGATGTGCTCGTGGGTTAAATGGACTGAGGATGGCGCAGTGTTGGGAGAGGGAAGTAGTGTGGATATGTCCCCGACTGAGATAAAGAAGGATTGGATGGTGGGACCAGGGCTGAAGGGTAGACAGTGGAGTGTGGGCCAGAGACAGAGACACTGCTCCCTGTGGCTGCCTGAACTTGCCTTGGCCACAGAAAAGGATTTCAGGATGAGCTGGTGTGATGGTTTGATTCAGGTGTCCCCAATAAACTTAGGTGCCCTGAATGGTATGTTCCCAGCTGATGAAGATTTGGGAATTAACACCTCCTGGAGGTGGTATATTCTTGGGGGTGGGCTTATGGGTATTATAGCCAGTATGTCCCCTTGTCACTGTCTGGCACACTCCCCTGTTGCTATTGTCCACCTTATGTTGTCCAAGGGGTGATGTCCACCCTCTGCTCATGTCATCATTTTTTCCCTGACATTGTGGAGCTTCCCCTTGAGTCTGTAAGCCAACATAAACCTTTTCACCACAAGCTGCTCTTGGTCGGGTGATTTCTGCCAGCAATGCGAACCTGACTGCAACAGCTGGTATGAAGCCCAGTTGGAGTTTATTAAGGAGATGTTTTAGCATAGACTTAAGCACGGGGGCAACAGAAAGAAGGGTGCTCAGGGAAAGACTCAGAAGTGTGGGTGTGGGCTTCTCAAGGAAGACTGCAGCTCAAGTGTCTGAGCAGTAGTCCTATATATGATTTGGGTGAGTCTCAAGTTAACCTCAAAAGGTTACTATGAAACTTTGTTCTCTTTCTTCTACCCAGTTTTTAATAAACGAGATTATGAGGTGGCTCCAGAGGTACCCTGCGTAGGCTTAACACCTGAAAACATCACATAGTACGAAAAACCACAGGTCACAGGGGTTACAAAAGGGAGATACGACATGTCTTTCATTTTAAATGGAGTTTCATGTGAGAGTTCTATAAAATTGCAGGTTCCCATCCAGAGAAAGAGTAAGGACATATTTGAAGGTCATATATACATACTTAGGCCTAAAGCATGCTTCACCACTGTTTTAACATTCTTATTTGAAATATATCTAATATGGTCTCTATGTAGGTAACCTTCACAACAAATGTTAATTGTGCTGGAATTCTTGACCCTCGGCTGGTGAGAGGTTTTAACCAGACTCTGGGGTGACGATTCCTTTTCCCTTTCCATGTCCCCTTAAGTTCTCCCTGTCTTTCCATCCTGCCTCAGGTTGACTCTCTGAAGAGTGCTGGAAAGGCTGGATTTGGGGAGGACAAGCACAGAACAGCGAGCCTGCTTACAGGCTGGCCCAGATTCCCAGGTGACACTGGAGAGTGACCTAGGGCTTTTTTTTTAAATATTATTTATTTATTTGAGAGCGACAGACATAGAAAGAGGGAGAGAGAGAGAGAGAGAGAGAGAGAGAGAGAATGGGTGGTGTGCCAGGGCTTCCAGCCACTGCAAACGAACTCCAGACACGTGCGCCCCCTTGTGCATCTGGCTAACGTGGGTCCTGGGGAATCGAGCCTCGAACCCGACCTAGGGTTTTGACAGGAAACTGATGTCCTTTGTAAGCAAGCAAAGAAAAGGATCGTGGGGGGGGGGGTACCTGAGGATGTAGCTCAGTGGTAGAGCATTGCCTCGCATGTGCAAGGCCCTTGGTTCCACTCTCAGCATGAGAGAGAGAGAGAAGGAGAAAGGGACACAGGACTCCAGATTTCTGACTGGGATGGCTGAGCAGGTAACCAGAGGTTCCTTCTGGAGAGCTTTGAAGTTAAATCACCACATGGAGGAGAGTGGAGATGAGGCGAGTGAGGTAAAGACCAGCCTGAGCTTCAGAATGTGGCATTTGTCTTCCACAACCAGCTGTTTGGCGTGGTGAGGAAGCTCTGGGCACCATCTGTGCCAGGGAAAATGCCATCCCGGGAAACAGATGGCCAGGCAGCCACACCCCCTCCGTGGCTGACCCAGAACGCTGCAGCCAGGGTGACCTTCCTGGCAGGCTTACGATGCAGAGAGGTGTGGACACAGCAGATTCTGGGATTTCCACCCACCCCATGCCACCATGATGCCTCACTGGACCCAGGCTACAAAGCTGAGTGGATCTCTGTTCTCATTGGTGCCAATGTTCTCTGGCCCCCTCCAGACTGAGTCTGGCAAAAGGCGATGAACACCAAAAGTGGCCAGTTAGCTAACCCTTAGCTCTCTCAGGACACCCGTTCATTCGTTCGCGCATGCACACATGCTTACACGCACTCAGTGAATACTGGCCTACTGACCAAGCAGAGCATCCGGAACTGCTGGCACTATCCTAGGAGCTAGGAACAAAGTGGTGAGCAAAACCTAGCTCTGTCCTCAAGGAAAGGCACATCAAGGACAAGGCAATACCAGCCACCATGCCCTCTCCCTCCCTTCTTCTTCGTCCTGTCTCTACTTCCGTTCTTCATACCCAGACCTGTCCGGAACCATCAACCAGGAACCTTGGACTTCACACTGCTGATTCAACATTAAGCCCATTTCTTTATTTCGAGAGCCTAAAATGTAGGTGGAAATCAGGTTTTGAAGGAAACTGAATATCGTTTTTCTGAGCTTGGCCCTTATTCTGAGGGCATTAAGAAGCCATTTAAGAATTTTAGACAGGGGAATGGCATTACACTCCATTTGGAAGACGTGTGCAGCAGCGAGGAGACGGCCAGAGGCAGAGACATCCAGGTGAGGGACGGCATGGACTCCTTTCTCCCCCGCCTTACCCACCACACCGGGCGGCCCCTCTCGGCAGGACCCACGTGTAGGCTTCCGCATGTGTAGTTTGCCCAGAGGAGGCAGCTGGAGCTTAATCAACACTGATGGGCGTTTTCCATGTCTCAGATACCTTCATGCATAATTAATCCTCTCCAAGCTGTGTTGTCAGGAAAAATGAAGCTTAACCTCTTTTATACAGATAAAGAAAAATGAAAGGTACTTCCAAGCAAACCTGAATGTGAATCCTACCTCTGCCAGGAGCCGAAGGTATAGAAAGTTCCACTGTTGGGCTGGAGAGAGGGCTTAGCAGTTAAGGCACTTGCCTGAGAAGTCTAAGAACGCATGTTTGAATCTCCAGGCCCCACATAAGCCAGACGCACAGTGACACAAGTGCACAATGTTGCACAGGCACACACATCTGGAGTTCAATTGCAGTGGCTAGAGGCCCTGGCAGGCCAATTCTCATTCTCTCTCTCCCTCTCTCATAAAAATAAAAAAGAAAATCAAGAAAGTTCCACTGTTGGCCAAGTTCTGGTTTTGTAGTTGGCACTAAGAAAACCTTATTTGGAGCAACTATATCTGATGGGTCCTAATAGCGAGATTCTGGCACCCACCAGCCTGTGGAGAAGCTGCATTTAAAGGTAATGGTGCTACCTCAGGAAACCAGGCCGGGAGGAGGAGGCAGTATACAAGACATAATAAGCCTGGGTGTGAGGACTTCCTTCACAAGTAGTTTGTCCTTTTCCAGGGTGCTGGGAGGGGTCTGCTTCTAAGAGACCTTCCCCAGTCTTTCCTGGTCTTTGTTTCGCATATGAAGCTACGATAAGGAGAACAACTGCGCCATCTGCTGGGCGTATCAGGCAAGGTCCAGCGGCCCCCAAGTGAGAAGCAGGCAGACGCAATCTTTGCAGTTTGAGTTTTAGTCTTACGATTTTGAGTCAGCAAACAACGTGATTGCTCCTTGGCATCTTTTACAGAAGTAACCCCAGGGACCACTCCAGGTCAGATGGTGTCAGTCCCAAAGGCCACCGAGAGTTAAAGCAGGGTGAAGGGAAGGCATTCCTGGCAGGGCACATCAAGGGCAAAGGCCTGGTGGTCTGGGCTACATCTCTACTCAAGTCCAGGCACATTCCTCTTTTCTTAACTCCTCCAGTAGAGAACACAGCACCTCTCTCCACTGGTCCCTTGGAAATGCTGGTCCCTGCACTCCACTAGTGGCGAGACTTTGGGTATCAGCATCTGCCCTTTGCTATCTCTATTACATAGGCTTCCTCCCTTCACCCAGGGTTCCCACCTCTCTCCTTCTAACCAAGTGAACCTGTGGTGCTTAGGAGACTGTGCTATGAACAGATATCCCCATGCTCACAGGCTGGAAGTCAATGAAGGCCACAAAGTTTGGTGGTGAATGGGAGAATGGTCCTCATTGGTGAAGTGGGGATCAGGTAACATAGATTTAGGGAGAGCAATGTAAATCAATGTCAATTCTCCCAAGCTGCCATTCAGAGACCTCTCATAGAAATAACTCCAGGTCCAGACCTATGCGTGTCTGTGGGAGAAAGTGGGTCACAACTGGATAATGATTGGTCAGTCTGCTGTGTGCCAGGCCCTGGGGTAGCTACAAGATAATGTGACATGGTCTCGATCCTCAAGCATACACACCTCTATCTCCAACCTCCACAGTGCCTTGCTGTCCTCTTCCTCCTGGAAAGCAGCCACCATGCGTGTTTATCTACAGAGCTGTAGCCAGCCGAGTACGTGCTGATGGCAGCGACTGCCAACTGCCTCTCACAGTCATTCTCTTTGTTTTCCTAACAAACCCCATCCACTGTCTAGTCCTCTCCTTTCATCCCCAAGCATTAGCTAGACACATGACTGCCCGGCCAGAGCCCATTTCCCAGCCTACCTTGCAGCTAAGTCGGGGCTATGATCGTGCCGCGGTGGGAGTTGAGTAGAAAGAATGCGAGATGGGCCTCTTCCGGGCTTGAACACAGCAGTGAGCTGACTTTGCTCACGGCAAAGAGGGTAACAGCTGGTGTATCGGGTACCTTCCCATCGCTGGGTCAAAGCAGCGGGCAAAACTCAGTTTCACGGGAGGAGGGGTTTATTTCGGGTGACAATTCCAATCGGCCATCCACGGTGGCGGGGAAAGCACAGCAGCAGGGGCGTCAGGCAGCTGGTCACACTGGGCACAGTGAGGAAGCAGGGTGCCGCATGCTGCCACCCTCCTTTCCTTACGGCCCAGGACCCCGCCCACACCGGAGACGGGCCTCGACCCCTGCTGTGCCCAGACACTAACCTAATGCAGGATGACCCCTCTCCGGGATTCAAACCATCACCCCTGATGACTGGGGAAGCCGATGGAAGGAACATGCAGGCATGGATTCGTGAGCATGACCACTCTGTCCCTGCAAGGCTCTGTCAGCTCTGGCTTTTACATTAACGTCTAAATACTCTAATCCATGGAAACTGGGCTTTTGTAAAGCAACCAAACCAATAAGTAACTAATAGCACCTCTCCCTCCCAGTAGCTTCGTAAGTAGGAGCTGGATCAGAGTTCCTAAAACATGAACCAGAGGCTGAGCAAGGACCGAGATCCTGAAAGTTCCTAACAATTCTCCCAGTGCCCTGTGGCATCTCTCAATTTATGTCAGTCTGCGTGGGGTAGAACCATCCTTCACTGTGTGGTTTATTCAACACTGGCACCACTAGCCAAGCAAGATGCACCCAGAGGACCTACGTGGATTACTGTAATCCTCTGATGCATTTCACGAGTAGTTTCACATAAGGCCCAAGAACCCGGTAGGGCCTTGCCCCAGTGTTTAGGGCTAATAGAATCTCCCTCTTGGAGACTAGGGTCCTCTGGCACCAACCAGGGTTTTTTTCTTTCTTAATACTGTCAAAGGAAATTCAACCACAGAAAGGTGAGCATCAAAGCAAGCAGGAAGTTGGATAGAGGTCAACATCAAATAAGAGACTGTTCCGGAGCTGTGACTATTTGGAAGTCAGCAGTTTCAGGGTCAGCATAGTTTTTATAAATGTTCAACTACTTGAAAACCTTCAAAAATACCACATAGCCAACAGCTTCTAGATTAAAGCATGGGAAGGAATAGCTGAAGAAAATGGTCTTACTTGTGATAACATCTCAGCTCTCCTACCACACCTGACTTGCTTCCTGGAAGTCTGTGAACACCAGGCCACAGAGCTGGACTAGTGATGACCTGGCAGGGTGCCCTGGTGTGTGCACAGACCCTGAAAATCGCCAAAAACAATGGGCGGTAAGGCAGGACTGATGTGGGAGAGCCAACAGTCACCAAGTTCAAGGAAAACTTAAGGTGGTACGTAGGGGGTCACGTTTCCTTCTTCCCAAACTGAGTCCGGAATGGAGAAGGTAGTTAATATTTTTAAAAAAATTATTTGCCGGGCATGGTGGCACATGCCTTTAATCCCAGCACTCGGGAGGCAGAGGTAGGAGGATCGCCGAGAGTTCGGGGCCACCCTGAGACTACACAGTAAATTCCAGGTCAGCCTGAGCCAAAGTGAGACCCTACCTCAAAAAAACCAAAAAAAAAAAAAAATATATATATATATATATATATATATGTGTGTGTGTGTGTGTGTGTGTGTGTGTATGTATGTATATATTTGCAAGCAGAGAGAGACAGAGAGAATGAATGGGCATGCCAGGGCCTCTAGCTGCTGCAAACAAATTCCAGATGCATGCACCACTTTGTGTACCTGGCCTTAACGTGCGCACTGGGAAATTGAACCCGGGTCATTAAGCTTTGCAGTCAAGTGCTTCAACCACTGAGCCAGCTCTCCAGCCCAGAAAGTGGTAGCGTAAAGGATAGAAAGGCCTAGATTTGAGTTCTGGCTCTGCTCAGGACCCCCCAGAGCTGCTGTCTCCTCAGTAGAATGCATAAGCAGGAAGCGTGCCCCGCTGATCTCAGGTGTTTGTGATGAGGAGGGAAGGTATTTGGGGAAATGTTTCCTGTGCCAAACAGGTGATAAAGTTTGTCACGAGAAAAGCTCGGTGATGGAGCGCTTGTTCGTGCTCACTTTTTTTTTTTTTTTTTTTTTTTTTTTTTTTTTTTTGTGTGGTGTGTATTGGGTATGTGTGTGTTAGAGGGCAGGTGGCACATGTAAGTGGAGGTCACATGACCACCTTGGATGAGAGTCCTTGCCTTGCACCTTGTTTGAGACAGGACTGCCAGGCTGCCTGGCCAGCAAGCTTCCAAGGGAGTTTCCCACCTCGGCTTCCCATCTCACCACAGGCGAGCTGGGATTACAGAACCCCGCTACAAGGGCTTTATCCACAGAACCACCTCCCCAGCCCTCACAGTTCTCTATTTGTAAGCACAAACCATCCTACCAATCAAAAGAGAAATCCTTCAGTTCACGTGACAGGACAGAGTAATCGTGAGATCATCAAAATGACTACCACCACAAAGCCTCATTTCTCTTTCTTTCTCCGTGTTTCTTTCTTCTTCCAAGGGAGGTGTGGCCATGTGACTTGTCACAGCTGTAGTCATAAGTGCAGTTTGCCACATTCCTTCACCTTGCCGCGGTGAATGTGGAGGCCTGTGCTGAGATGGGAGCTTCAATCACCCTTGGCTCTTCTGTGGCTACAGGAGCAAAAGTACCCACTTTCTATTCCCAACCTTTATGGGCCATACAGGCTCATAAAGAAACGCAGTTGTGTTAAAAACCAGTGCGAGCTTGGGATTGTGTTACTGTGGCGTATCTGTGTACTGAGTGTAGGAAGCTTGGCGTTGTATGTTACGGCAGCATAGCCATGTATTGAGTGCGTGTTTTGATTTTGTGTAAGCTTAATGCTCTAGCAGCTAAGCCCTTGATCCTGGTAAGACTGCTCCTCACAGGATAGCAAATTCCCACCCAGAACACAAGACCCCTCGGCTAGCAAGCTTTTGATGTACAAACCCCCCACCCACTGTGCACAAGCTTGACTATCTCTTTTATGCAACTAACACATCGAGGCAGAACTCCCTCTGCTCTAAATCATCCCACAGCCAGATACTAAGCAACTGGGGGGAGGGGCATCCTTACAGCCCAGAGCCCACCAAACTACCCAATCTAAACCGACTCAGTCTGCCTACTCTGCCTTGACTGTTCCTTCCTGTGAAAACCCCTCTAAGGGCAGTGGCCCCTCTCTGTCTTCAGTGCCAATGTTGATCTTCCCCATGTGGCTCTGCATGACACAACCTGCCTCCTGTTTTCCTTCAAGACAGCCATTTCTATATGCTTGTGTGTTCCCATTCCAGAACAAAACCAATCCCGGGTACCCATCTTCAGAACTCTGGCAGCAAGCAGGGCAGCTTGATGGCTGATGGAGAAGGTAAGGCAGCCTCAGCCGGTGTCTGGATCCCACAAGCAGCTGCCTCTGTGTGGAAAGGTACAGGCAGCTGCTGGAGACTTGCTTGGGGACAGGGTGGCTGCTGCGTTATCTGTTTTCAGTCAATAGCTGCTATACATTCCTAACCTAAAATTCTGACCCAATACAGCTATGTTCATCCTCCTTTACTTCCTTCCTGTCTTACAGGCTACAGAATGTTTCAGAGGATGAGCACCCAGGTTCACTCAGCATGTTCTCCTTATTGATAGAGTGCCCAGGGTCCGGGGTCAAGCATCTCACCAGGTTACACCTACTTCTTGAAAAGAGCCCTTTGACAGAGATGACCACCTTCCTAGTGCCAAGGGACAAGTGGTCCGCTGACTGGGCAACAATGACCACACAGGCCTATATGAATCATTTATTTACTTTTAAAATATTTTTATTTATTTATTTGCAAGAAGACAGCGATAAAAGAGACACAGAGAAAGACAGAGAGAGAGAGAGTGGTCGCTCCAGGACCTCCAGCCACATTGCAAGCAAACTCCAGATGCATGTGCCACTGGACATCTGGCTTTAAATGGGTACTGGGGAATCGAACCTGGGTCATCAGGCTTTGGAAGCAAGCATCTTAACTGTTGGGCCATCTTTCCAGGCCCCATGTGAATCATTTAGTAGTGCCTACTGTCTAGGATGTTAACATGCTCCCAAGGGTACTTGATAAACCACGTCCTCCTTTCCCTCGGAGCTTTGCTCAAATGTCAGCCAGCGCCTGGTCTGAAGGCTTATGTGTCAAGGGCCATTCACAGGGCTAGTGTTAAGTGGGCACAGTACCCACAAATGGTGATCAGGTTGCAAAGTTCTGATGCTGTCTGCTTGTGGCTGTGACTTGTTCTCCAACCCAGAGGGGTAGAAATCCCTAACATGGTGACCAGTGGCTCTTTGTTCCATGGAAAACGGGAAAGGGCATTCCAGCTACACTCAAAAACCTGGACAGGTAATTTTCCCCATGCATAGCATGGTGAACCTTGTTTATAGGGCTCTGTCAATTCAGCTTCTTCATGACATCCTTCCGTTGTCCCTTCCCGGATCAAAACAAACCCTGGGCGCTCTAACATGGACTCACCTGTCAGGGCAGCCGAGGAGGAACTGACTCTCAGCACACCGGTCCCATCCTTTCCTCAACCTCTGGGTCTGGGCAGTCTGATGCAGATGGACGGTCTTGATGCTCCAAGGAGAGATGCTTGCGTTGCTGGACTATCGGAAGGCACAAGTCTTCACTGCAAAGCCCAAGGGAAGAAGACTGGCCTAACTGGAGTCAAGCACATTCACAATACCACCTCTGTGGCACACACGCTCATCAGGGCTGCACCAGCTGCTCCCTCTGTGGTGGCGCAGGTGGGAAGCCAAGATCGACTGCTGACCCTTGGTGGATGGGGTTTGCACATTAAAGCTTCCCGCACCCTAGGCTGCTTTACCACACGGAGCTGTGCCGGCAAAACAGTCACTGGGTGAAAGAACCTCCTTGGAGAGCGACAGAAGCTTGGAGTTGCTTCTGAAATCATGTCAGGCCAACCAGAAATACGGTACCTGCAAACAACTGCAGCAACCTACTCTCTCTCTTCACTACAAGTAGAAAACAAGTCCCGTAACAGAGCAGGTAAGGCAAGGACAGTGAACAGTCCTGACTTTTCCAGGAAGGTGTGGCACGCCCCAGGTCACATGGGCCACGCTCTGGAATGGCTCTGTTCAGGCGCTTGGCTGAATGACTACCCAACTTCCCAGACACCTGGGTGGAGCTCCTTGCTGCACGTGCACATGAGTATGTATGAGTGACCCCAGGAAGCTGAGAAAACAGGGACTCAAGGTCTCTGCAGAACACTTGAGCTAAGTGAAAAGAGGGATGAATTTATAGCAGGACTGAATGCTACATGAGGGCAGACCAGGGGCTGCCAACCTGAAGCAGTGGGTTGGCTCTGGGGTCTGTGACCTTCTGTTACATGCAAGGTTTTAAAAATATTTATATTTATTTGTATGCACAGAGAGGGAGGAGGTGGGAGGGAAGGAGAAAGGGAGAGGAGGAGGAGGAGGGTATGAAAATGGGCACATCAGAGCCTCTTACTGCTACAAATGAACTCAACATATGCACCACTCTGTGTATCTGGCTTTACATGGTTACTGGGGAATCAAACCCAGGCCATCAGGCTTTGCAAGCAAGTGCCTTCAACCACTGAGCCATTTCCCCAGGCCTACATGCAAATTTTAAATGTTCATTGCCTATAGACAGGACCCACTGCTTTCATCTCTCTCTCAATGGGTGTGGCTTGCAGAGTTCAGATCTGCTGTTTCAAGATCAGGCCACTTAGCTTCCAGGAGATGGTAAGCAAGAGGAATCTGGAACTTTTTGTCCTGACTTCCTAGTACCTCATCAAGTAGGCAGAGAATAGATTTCTCCACTGCCGTTTTAAAATTTTCCAAATGGAGTGAGTTACAGAACTCCACATCCCTTGCAGAGCCCTGTTGCCGAGAGAAAGCTAGCGAAATCTGGGCCCGAGTCCTAATGAGGCCATCTAACAGCAGGTGACTGAAGTTCCACAGGCTGGTTTCATCCATAAAGGAAGGACAGATAACAACATTCACTCTCACGCCAACCCTGTTATGGCAGAAAAAACAATGAATGCCCAGAGCACTCCACTTCCATTCCCATGTAGAGTCACGGCTAACATTAGTGAGCCTTTCCTATTAGTCGTCATAGGGCTAACCTCTTTCAGGTATGTGGTGTCATTTAATGTTCCAGTTCTATAAACGTACTAGTATGTGTCCATTTAATTAAAAAAGAAAGAGGGGTGGGAGCAACGGATTCTCAGAGGCAAGGATCTCACCACCAGCAGAGCTGGCTTCCTAGCCGCGCTGCCTGACTCCCAAGTGCACGTTCCCAGGCCGCCCTCCCTGCTCCCCGCACACCACACGGGCGCTCGCAGGCAGGCGCAGGCTAGTACGGCAGCGAGGGTCCGAAGGAGAAAGGCTTCGCAACGGGCTCTTTATGGTATGAGAGGCTTGTACAGATGGGCGCGGTTGTCTAAGCACTGAGGACTGCCTTCATGGGACTGTAAGTGCATCCTGTCAGCCTTACCTTTTTTTGTTTTACAACAAGCAAATCAGGGAGAGTAGCAGGGTTCCTACACCTGGCTGCACAGCAGAGGTCAGGAACTTGGCTGGGATCTTACAAAATGAGAGGTAGCAAAGGCTGAAGGCAGCAATTCAAGTAAAACAAACCACAACTAGAAAAATTAAATTAATTTAAAAAAAAAAGAACCACGACTAGAATGACAAAGCTGGAGTTTATTTTTAATTCTTCCACTCAGGAGTGGTGGGCAACAACGCGGTCTGGGATTCTCTTAACTGGAGTGGTGGCCCAGCAGGCCATGAGGACTCAGGGAAGGCTCCAGAGGACCATGCTTAGGAGGCCCTGCCCTGGCATCTGCTGGGCTTGTCTGACGGAGAGCAGGCACCATGGTCATCTCCCATTGCCCCGTGTGCTCCGGGGCTGGGATGAGCTCAGCGGCAGCAACGCTGGAACTGAATTCATCAGGCCAGCTCCACAGCCGGGCCTGGGTTTCCAGCACAGGCAGCTGACAAAGAACACGCTTCCTCCAACACAGCAGTGGTTCAGTTGCACAAGGCCTTTCAGAAATGGGGGCTTCTGATCATCAGCTTCAGGGGAGACAGAAGAGGAGGACAGCCAGGGGCCTGACTGCTTCCTGTCATCTCCCTGTGCCTGATGATGGCGATCAGCCCCGTATGCGAAGTGCATCTTTGCTGACCAGCCACTGGGGCACAGCAGCGGCACTGGTAGCTGCTTGGCTCATTTACTGGCCACGGCAGAGAGCTGGTCCCGGATGCGGCCTAGCCCATCTAACATGGTGTCCAGGGTCTCTTTGCTCAGCTCCACAGTCACAGCCGAGACGGAAGGTTTGTCCCCACACAGACTGGGATCCTCTTGGATCTGCAAAAAGAGCATGGCGCAGGAAGTCAAAGCTGCCTCTTTTCCTGCCTCCCCTTCAATGATCAACACTCAGGTCTCCTGGACCGCTCAAGAGGCTCCTAGCTGAGTGCTGCAGGGACTCCTAGCCTTTGCAAACCTAAGCAACTGACAATAACGGAGATGCTGAAAGGCCTGGGTCACTTTCCATTGCCCCAGGCCTTGGTGGGTATCAGAAGGCCAAGCTAAGAGTCACTCCACTATCTGATCCTAAGTCTTAACACTCAAGTAAGAAAACATTAGCTATTCTTATTAGCAGGTTAAGAATTGGGGCTTGAAGCCGGGTGTGGTGGCGCACACCTTTAATCCCAGCACTCAGGAGGCAGAGGTAGGAGAGTCACCGTGAGTTCAAGGCCACCCTGAGACTACATAGTGAATTCCAGGTCAGCCTGAACTAGAGTGAGACCCTATCTTGAAAAAAAAAAAAAAAAAAAAAAAAAAAAAAAACAATTGGGGCTTGAGAGATGGCTTAGCAGTTAAGTGCTTGCTGGTGAAACCTAAGGACCTGGGTTTGAGGCTTGATTCCCCAGGACCCACGTAAGCCAGATGCACAAGGTGACACATGCATCTGGAGTTCATCTGCAGTGGCTGGAGGCCCTGGAGTACCCATCTTCTCTCTCTCTCTCTGCCTCTTTCTCTCTCTATCGCTCTCAAATAAATAAATAAATAAACAAAAATAAAATAAAATAACTGGGGCTTGGGCTGGAGAGATGGCTCAGCTTACAATGCCTGACAGCATGGGTTCAATTTCCTAGTACCTGCATAAAGCCAGATATACAAGGTGGCGCATGCATCTGGAGTTTGTTTGCAGTGGCTAAAGGCCCTGGTATATCATTTTCTCTCTCTCAATAAATAAGTAAAAAATAAAAATAAAATTTTAAAAAGACAATTAAGCTTTACTAGTATGTGAAACCTGGTTACAAGAGATCCTCGCTTCTCATTTTCTTACAGATGTTCTTACAGATGGATCTCTTGGTGCTTGGTAAAGTAGGTATAACCATTCTAATTTTAACTATACAAGCCCCCATAGAGCAGGTATGTGCCTTGAAAAGGTTTCTGAAAAGAACAATGAGACCAGGAAACATGAGAAATTAGAACCGTGGCTTCTCCAATGTTCCTGGGAGCCTAGTCAGCTATACTGCTAAAGAGAGCCCAATGCCACTGGACAGAACGCTATGTGACATGTGAACACATGTCCCCACTGTGAAAGCTGAACTGACACCAGTGCCTACCTTCAAATAGAGCACATAATTCAAAAACACAGTGTTCGGCATGCCCACTGTTCTCAAGCTTCTACCTTCAATGTTTCACCATGACTAGGGTAATGCCAACACGCTCATGTGCGTATACTTAGTGAACAAGCTCTGTGTTGGGGGGATGGTGTGTTAGATGGCCTGGGGGCGGGGAGGACTCACTACTGCTCCTCAGCTTCTAATGACAGGGCAGTGGGCATACCTTCATCTGGAGCAGGCAGGTGGGGACGGCCATGCGGCTGATGCTGTCTGAGGAGGTTTTGATATCCACTCTCCAGTCCAGGTCGACCAGGCGTGGCAGCGAGACTGTGGACAGGAGAGTTTTGCTGAGAGCACACGCCACCTGTGTTTACCAAGCTTCCACTCTATGGCAGACGGCTCTAAATGATGTATACATATGATTCATGTGATCTATACAAGAGACAGGTAGGGCCCAGGACCATAGCGAGTTGTGTGCCTTAGTCACTGCTCTGTGCCACCACTAACACACCCTACAGACGTCAGGACAGAATGAGAGGAGCACAAGGTGTCTTGGGATGACCACAAGAGTCTGACCTCAAAGCCTCGGCTTCCTCGTGTGGAAGAAGGGGATAGCCGGCCACATTCACAGCATTGCTGGCACTGAACGAGTAGCACAAAGAGTTCCAGCACTGCGATTGGCTCAGCGCGAACGGAAGGACCAGGCATTAAATGTGTACTTTTCATTCAATGTGCACTTTCAAGGTAAGTTCAATTAGTCTCTTTTTACTGAACTGAAATACATTATTTCAAGCCCTTTAATTTCTGCTTTGGGTACTTCCGTATTTTTTAAACATGCTTCTATAATCAGAAGGAAATTGAAAAGATTTTTTTAAAGGCATTAACACAGTTTAATTTGGGCCTACAGAAGTTCTTTTGATTTATGGTTCACGACCCTGGTGGAGGCCACAGCACTGGCACCAAGGGGCAGGGGGGTCAGGACAAGCAGACGGTTCAGTACTCACTCTGGCTAGCTTGAGCTTCAGTCCTCCAAGCAGATCTGTTTCCGAGGGAAAGATGAGGAAGAACTAATGAGAAAAGGATGAGAACATGCTTGCTGTCAGCAAGGGAGGCCTAGGGCCTCAGCCTCTGCCTGTCCTGGGGCCTTTAGACCGCTTCAGCAGGGAAGGGCCTCAGAAACCCCTCCCTCCAAAATGAAGGGGCTTTGATTGTTTTGCAAAGCTCGGTGATATTAAGGCCATAACTGTTGTTGGTTTTCATAGCCTAAGACAAAATCGAGTAAAGGGCATTATAATCTTATTGTACTACTGTTCTCAAAGGCAAAACAGAAAAGGACAACTTATTCCCTTTCCACAGCACCCACTACAGAGTAATGCTTCTTGTGCAAAACACACCAAAAAAAGTCTGTCACATGCCACAACACAGAGCATCAGTGACACGGCAAGCAGAGCAAGAACAAAGTGTGGTTATGTCTGAGCACTCTAAATGAACAATATCCTTTGCATATAGTCATTACCAGGTACTGTGTCAAACCCACTGCAAGCTTTCTGAGGAACAAAAATTGCTTCTACTTATGACTCAATTTTTCAAAGGACCTGCCCATCTCAACAAGTATAGACAATTCATAAAGGAAACAAAAAATGACCAATACACACATGAAAAAGACACTCAATATCAGTAATATCAAACATTTTTGAGGTGAAATGATGTACCATTTACCACTTGCAGAACTGGAAGACGAAATATTCAAGAAAAAAATCTTTTCAGTGAAGGTTTGGGGACAAGGCACATTATAGCCTACTGGTGGAGAAAGAGTTAGTGGCCAGGCCTTGTGATGCACGCCTGTAGTAACAGCAGGCAGAAGAAATTCAATGCTACCCTGGGCTACTTCTAAAATAAATAAGTAGGAAAGAAAGAAAAGTGTTGGTAAAGCTCTTTGATGGCCAATTTGATAAAACAAGGCCCAAGCTTAGTATGTCCCAATATGTCCCTGGCCTTCAACCCAATAAGAAATAAATACAAAACAGTTTCCAGTATAAATTCTTCACTGAGGTGAAAACCTGCCCATGTCCTACATGTCTAACATTAACAGAATTTTAAAAATGGTACCTGATTCCTTCTTATAGAGGAGTATGTTACCTTTAGCCATTAAAAATGATACTAAAAAGCTCATGGTGGCACACGCCTTTAATTCCAGCACTTGGGAGGCAGAGGGAAGTGGACTGCTATGCGTTTGAGGCCACCCTAACACTACACAGTGAATTCCAGGTCAGCCTGGACTAGAGAGAGACCCTACCTCAGAAAACCAAAAAATAAAATAAAATAAAAATACGAAAAGTAAACAATGACTTACTGGAATGTCAATGCAATACTGCTTACTGAAAATGAGCTGGTTATAAAATGTCATTATCTTTTTTTGTTAGAAACAAAAACAAGGGCTGGAGAGATGGCTTAGCAGTTAAGGTGCTTGCCTACAAAACCTAAGGACCCAGGTTCAATTCCCCAGGACCCACATAAGCCAGATGCACAAGGTAGCACATGAGCCTGGAGTTCCTCTGCAGCAGCTGGAGACCCTGGCACACTCATTCTCTCTCTTTCTTTCTATCTGCCCCACTTTGTCCCTCTCTCTACTAAATGAAAAACAACCAGGTTCTAAAAGGCTTTCCAGGCTGAGCACGGTGGTGCGCATCTGTGATCCCAGCACTTGGCTATGGAAGCAGAAGGATCAGGAGTTTGTGGTCATCCTTGGATACAGTGAGAAGCCAACCTGAGCTATATGACACCCGAACTCAAAATAGCAAAAATGAATGAATGAATGAATGGCTTTCCACTAAGGAATCAGTGCTGCTAATTTCTGGGTGATCAGGTTACAGATGCCTTATCTTCTTCTTTTGCCTTACCTCTATTTACCACCTTTTTCAACCAATTGCTAGTCCATATATTATTTCTAGAATAGAAATAAAACTAGCAGTAAGCACAAAAGTTTGAAGGAACTCTCAAAAATAAGTACTTACATGTGTTCTAGGATGATTTTTGTCAGCAGGTTTTTGAGGTTTTGGTGGAAATTTTCTGGAAAGAGAGCGAGAATCGCCTCGGCAGAGGACAGGTCGCGGAACGTCACTAGCCTAGTGAGGTGGTGCAGAGCCTGGAGCAGCTGCAGAACAGACAGGGCCCTCAGCGGCAGGGGCAGGGGCAGGGACAGGGCTCTACACCCCACCCTTGTGCACACAGCCACATCACAGGAATGAGTTACAGGAGCGGAGGCCTCCGTGGCAGATGCTGATGCCCTCATCCCTCCTCAGTTCACCGGCTCCTTTAGAAGACCTAGGAAGCCTTCAGCTTGCCAGAAACTCTACTTGTGGGCAAAGAATTAATATGTGCCTTTTGCTTCTGCAGGAGAGTCTGACCTTCAATTAACTTTCCAGTGCTGTTTCCCTGGTAACCTGAGAGAAGCAGAAAGTCAGCTGGGTTACTAGGCAACCCCACAGTGGTCCAATGCCTCTGGACTGAGAAGACTGAATAAATACTTGGGCCTACAGCGCTGGACTTCCTGAGGACAACACACTCTCCTTGCAAGACCTGAGAAGCTGGACTTAAGAGTTGTGACAAGAGATGCTGGTTCTCAGGGAGTGTGGGCTTTGAATCTTGGTGGCAGGAGTCTTAGACCCTTGCCCTTAAGCTGCCACCTGAAACCAACCATGCCTATGCAGCTGTGTGGGTTCCCTCTGCGAGAGAGGAGACTCAGATCCAGCCCTTAAAGTCAAGACCACCACATACCAGGTGAATATTCCTCGTGTATTCCACCTATTCACCTCTGAGCTTCAGCCCCACCTGACCATCCTATGGCCTCGTTTGTGTCTGGAACCAAGCAGAGCTTGCTGCTGACTTGTAAACATGACGCTCAGACTCAAGAGAACTCCCTGGAGGCAACTTGACCAGAAACGGACCTGACTCAAAAGTGATAGAAGTTCAGCCAGGCATGGTGGCACACGCCTTTAATCCCAGCACTCGGGAGGCAGAGGTAGAAGGATCACCGTGAGTTTGATGCCAGCCTGAGACTACATAGTGAATTCCAGGTCAGCCTGGGCTAGAGTGAGACCCTATCTTGAAAAACCAAGAAAAGTGATGGAAGTTAAACTTCCATCATGAGTGTGGGAGTTAGTGTCATATCAGTGCCCACCCAAGAACACACTTTCCTATTGGCTTTTCTCCTCTCTCTCTCTCTTTTTTGGTTTTCCAAGGTAGGGTCTCTAGCTCAGGCTGACCTGGAATTCACTATACAGTCTCAGGGTTGCTTTGAACTCACAGCGATCCTCCTACCTCTGCCTCCCGAGTGCTGGGATTAAAGGCTTGCGCCACCACACTCAGCTTCTCTTTCTTTTTGTATGTTGCATAGGTGGTGGTGGTGGTGGTGGTGGTGATGATGATGATGATGTTGAGTGCACGCACATGCACATGTGCACACGAAGTCAGAAGAGAACTTTCAGGACTTTGGTCCTCTCCTGCCTCATTTGAGGTGGGGTCTCTTGTTTTTGTTTAGCATTCCTTTCACAAGCTTCCAGGAAATTCTCATTTCTGCCTCCCATATCTCACTGTAGGTGTGCTGGGATTACAGAAGCCCACCATCGCTTCCAGCTTTTATATGAGGTCTGTGGCTCCAAAGCCAGGTCCTCACACTTACGCAGCGAGCACTTTCTCCACTGAGCCTTCTCCTTGTGCCCCTTCTGCTGTTCTTTCTAGATCCACCTCCTAAGTAACTAGCTGGACCCAAATTCTTGCTTCAGTGCTTATTCGTGAGGGAATCCAAACCAAGTCTCCAGTCCACTCCTACCATCTCACCTCTGCCTGCAGTTCTGCCTAGCTGATTTCCATGAGCAAAGCTCTACGTTAGAAGAATCACGACAGTTACAGGCACTCTGGATGCAGACACTCCTGTTCTGGAAGCACATCGGCCATGGAGAGATAATGCTGTCAATGCATAACTCAGCATGAGTCATCTTCTCGTCCCCGTGGCCACCTGATGACAGCAGGTGAGCTGAGCAAGAAATGGCACTGGGGCAGAGGGAAGAGAGGCAGTGTGGCATGCACAGCACCTCTGAGGAGGCCTGATCGAGCTCAGCAGCAGGTACTCCCTAATGCCACTCAGGGCCCTGTGAAAGCTGCCGTCAGCTACGGAGCTGACAATTCACCAGCATCTACAAGTCACGTGCTAGGCAAGAAAATCACACAAAGGTTGGCTTTTGTCCATACTGTTTAGATATTAATTCTGAAAAGAAAATGGAAGGAATTCTAATTATTTATTGTAGGAAAGGTTCAAAGACAAAAAAATGTCAAGTTCACTGATATTTTTTTTTTTAAAAATCTATCTGAAGTTTGCTACAGTGTCAACAGATGTGTCAAGGAGAAATTTTCTTTGGACCTGCCAATGACTGAGAAGTCAAGCAAGAGGCTAAAAATAACAACAGCCAGTGGCCGCAGGTCATTTCTGACCACACTTACTTGCTCGGCCTCCTCCTGGGTCACAGACAAGCTGGAGCATGTAATATCCAAGAGGCTTTTTGAGCCAAGGGCTGAACGGGAAAAGCTTTCTTGACACAGCTGCCTGACAACATCTTTCGACGAGGCCTAAAAATTAATTCATAGATGGAAAGAAAAACAGATCAGACTCTGAAAACATTATTTGTCTTGGTCATTTTGTAAAGATGCACAGGACATCTGTGTCTGAGGAAACAGACTAGATGTATTTTTCCCATTTCTTTCTGTTAAGTACAACTAAAGACCTTGGGTACTTACAGAAAATAAACACTAGGTGATTCTGGAAGGAGGCATGAAGAAGGTAGATTTGTGGCTCAGGCAATGGCTTAGTGGGTAAAATGAGTGCCATGTAAGCACCACTCCCCAGCACCCGCATACAAGAGCTGCGCGTGGCGGGGCATGCCTGTGATCTAAACGCGGGAAAGTAGAGACATGAGGATCTCTAGGGCTTGCTGACTAGCTAGTTGTTGCAGTCAGGTTCACATTACTGGTAGAAATCACCCAACCAAGAGCAGCTTCTGGGAAAAAGAGGTTTATTTTGTCTTAAAGGCTCAAGGGGAAGCTCCACGATGGCAGGGGGAAATGATGGCATGAGCAGAGGGTGGACATCACCCCCTGGACAACATAAGGTGGACAATAGCAACAGGAGAGTGTGCCAAACACTGGCAAGGGGAAGCTGGCTATAACACCCATAAGCCTGCCCCCAACAATACACTCCCTCCAGGAGGCATTAATTCCCAAATATCCACCAGCTGGGAACCTAGCATTCAGAACACCTAAGTTTATGGGGACACCTGAAATCAAATCACCACACTAGTCTAGCCTAATTGGTGAACACTAGGTTTGAGACAAGACTCTGTCTCAAAAAACAAGGTGGAGTGTGACTGAGGAAGAATCTTGACAAGCAGAGGACCTGGACTTCTACTTCCAAGTAGTGGTAATGAGCTGGCATCCCTTTTCCCTGCCTGAGCAGTGCCAGAGAAAACCAGCTAAAATAAATACAAGATGAAATAATGTCCACCGTCTCAGAACATAACATGAACATGTCAGATTTCAATGAAAATCACTTATGTAACCAGGAACCAGGACGATCTCAAGCTGGATGAGAAAAGATGATCAACAGATGTCAGGGGAGGCTGAGGAGCAGGGCTGAGTTCCGGATCAACTTGGGCTACATATGCATAGTGAGCCTCTGCCTCAGAAAACAAAAAATTAATCATATGACCAAGATTTTAAAGCAGTTTTGAGAGAGAAACTCTCCGAAAATAAATAGGTTTTTTGTATGTAATATGTATAATATGTGCACATGTGTAGAAGTCAGAGAAGAAATCAGGGACCCACCACTACTACTCTTCCCTGTTGCATCTTTGAGACAAGAGTCCCTCTCTGAACCCAGAGCTGCTGCCTTGAAAAGGTCAGACTGACTGACTGAGTCTCGGTGATTCTCTTGTCTCTGCCCCCATAGGCCAGGGGCTGCAGATGTGGGTAACTATCCCCAGCTTTTGACATGGGTGCTGGGGATCAAACTCAGGCTGTCTCAGGCCTTTATGATTGTGCAGGAAGTGCTCTTACCCACTAAACCATGTTCCCAGCTAGAAATACATCTTAGAAAGAATAAAATATAAAATATAAATTTTAGGGCTGGAGAGATGGCTTAGCAGTTAAGCATTTGCCTGTGAAGCCTACGGACCCTGGTTCAAGGCTTGACTCCCCAGGACCCACGTTAGCCAGATGCACAAGGGGCGAACACGTCTGGAGTTCGTTTGCAGTGGCTGGAGGCCCTGGCGTGTCCATTCTCTCTCCCCCCCCCTTCTCTGTCTGTCGCTCTCAAATAAATAAATAAAAACAAACAAAAAAAATTTTAATGTAAATTTTAGAACTGAAAATTACCATAGCCAAAATCAAAACAACAAATAGCAGAGGAGCACAGCACGTCAAAATGGAAAGGACAGAATGAGCAGACTGGAGGACAGAACAATAGAAATTACCCATCTAAGTAACTAGACAGTGCAGAGGAAACCAATGAACAGCTTCAGGGGCCCGTGAGACTGAGATGACAACAGAAGATCTAATGGGTACATCAATGAAGAGGGTACGGCAGGAGGCTGGGAGATGGCTCAATCAGTGAAATATAGGCTGTGTAAATATGAGGACCTGTGTTCAGATCCCAAGAATCCACACAACAAATCCTACTGCTGGGAGACAGACCTAGAGGATCCCCCAGGCTTGCCAGTCTAATTGAACTGGGGAGCTCCAGGTTCAGTGGAAGACCCTGTCTCAAAACATAAGGCTGAAGAGTAATGAGGAAGACATCTGGCATCGACCTCTGGGCCCCCATGTGTCAACAATCATACAAACACATATATGTGCAAGCACACACCACACATATACTTAAAAGTGAGGGCAAGTCGAAAAATAGTATTCAAAGAAATGATAGCAAAAGACTTTCCAAGTTTAGCTACAGACCATAACTATGCATTGCAAGTACTTGAGTACATCCTAAAAAGCAAAATTGAAAAACCCCATACCAAGATGCATTATAATTAAACTTTAAGAATGAAAGACAGGGCTGGGGAGATGGCTCAGTGGTTAAAGGTGCTAGCTTGCAAAGTCTGTCTACCCAGGTCCAACTCCCCAGTACTCATGCAAAGCCAGATACACAAAGTGGTACAAGCACCTGGATTTGTTTGCAGCAGCAAGAGGACCTGGAGCACCAATACTCATTTGCTCGCTCGCTCGCTCGCTCTCTCTCTCTCTCTCTCTCTCTCTCTTTGTTGGCAAATAAATAAAAAGAAAGACAATGGGCTGGAGAGATGGCTCAGCAGTTAAGGCGATTGCCAACAAGGCCTAAGGACCTGAGTTTGATTCCCCAGTAGCCATACAAAGCCAGATGCACAAGGTGGTGCATATATCTGGAGTTCATTTCTAGTGGCTAGAGGCCCTTGCACACCCATTTATATTCTCTCTCTCCCTCTTTCTCCTTTAGTCTCTAAAACAAATAATAAATAAAATTACACAAAAGGACAAAGAAACAATGAAACAACACTTTTACTTTATCAGAGTAATAATTACAGTACACACGACAGCAGCTTTCATCCCAGAAACCAGAGGCAAGAAGGAAGTGACACAATTTTTTTCAGGTTTTGAAAGAGCTGTCAACCCAGAACCCTCATCCAGCAAAAATGTCCTCCAGGAATAAAGAAGAGACTAAGACACCATTGATAAAAGAAAACATAGACAATTTGGCATAAAGAACCACCCTAAAAGAATGGCTATAGCAAGTTCTTAACAGACAAGAAATGTAAAGATCCAATCTGACCTGACTGGCACTATCCTGGGTCCTAACTGCCATGGCTGCCCCTTAGCGCCCCTGGTCTGTTTTCCCTGCATCGTTTGCAGTAAACTAGGGAACTGTGGAGCGCCATACGCTGATTCCAGCACCAGAGGCACCAACAACCTGCCTGACTTCTTTCTCTAGTCTCCTGCACCTTCTGACTAGGGCAGTCAGGTTTGTTTTTCTTCTTTATAACCAATATTCCTGGAACAAAAAGACAGAACATGGCAAAAAATATGGGAAAAAAACCACTAAATTTTCTAAATTAGGTATGAAGACTAAATTATAATATTGTCTGCCATAGCTTTAAACGTATGTAGTAGAAATATTTAAGACAAATTGTACGACGAGGGAAAGTGAAAGGATACAGAGGGAAACAAGGTTCCTACGCCCTAGCCTAACTGATAAAATGGCACAGGTAGATAAGCTATAAACATATAACTTCAATACCACAGAGGCTATTTTAAAAGTACATCTTGGAATTACAGATAAAGCACAATAAAATTATTTTTAAATGCTCAAATAACCCATGGGAAGACAGAGAAACATAAATCAGAAACAAAACCCAAGAAAGACTAGACAAAAAAAAAAAATGCAGACTTAAGTCCTAGTACAGCAATAATGATACTACCTCTAAATGCCCTAAACATTCTAATTAAAACACTGAAATTTGCAGGATGGATTAAGCATAATAAATACTACATATAAGGAACTCCTTTCAAATATAATAGTATAGACAGGCTATAGGTAAAAGGATAAAAAATACATCACTCAAGCATTAACGACAGCAACGGCTGCTCTGATATATGAGAAAAAGCATCTCACGAAAAGAAAATTATCAGAGAGAGAGACAGAAATATTACATACTAATAAAAGGTCTGCCCACCAGGAAGACACCCTAAATGTGTATGCACACAGCAAAAAGACTGCAAAACACATGAAGCAGTAACTGACAACTGTAAAGAGAAAGAAATGGGGGCTAAGGAGATGGCTTAGCGGTTAAGGTGCTTGCCTGTGAAATCGAAGGGCTCAGGTTCGATTCCCCAGCACCCACTTAAGTCAGATGAACAAAGTGGCACATGTGTTTGGAGTTCATCTGCAGTGACTAGAGGCCCTGATGCACTCATTCTCTCTCTTTCTCTCTCTTTCAAATAGATATATTTAAAAAAAAAAAAAGAGAGAGAGAAGAAATAAATTCAAATACAGTTGGAGACATGAACAGCCCTTCTCAACAACTGACACAACACTGAGATGGGCATGAAACAAGCATGCAGATGAGCTCAACAGCATGGCCAGTCTGTCTTAAGTGACATCTGTGGAGCACGTTCCAGTGGAGCTGGAAAGGACACCCCAAGAACACAGAGAACACAGTAGACTAACACAGATCACACTCTGCCACAAAACAAACAGAAAGCATGTTATAGTGTTTCACATTTCAAAACTTGTCAGTTTGATGGCTCTGAATACGATCTATTTTGAATCAAAACTAGAAATCAATAGTAGAAAAGAAATGGGGAAATGTTACCACACTTCTAAAGATCCATTGGTCAAAGAGGAAGTGTCAAGGGAACTTAACATTACACTAAGCAAGTGAAACTGAAAAAACGTATGAACACATAAAAACCTAACAAAGTGTTCAGAAGGTAATCTACAGCACTAAATCCAGACAGTACAAAATGGGGGCTGGGGGGAAAACTTGCTGATTAGGACCACTTGCTGATGAAGCCTGACAGTCACTCAGGCTGAAGACCACCAAGTTCAGAGACTACCAAGTCCAACTCCCCAGAGCCCACTTAAAAAACTGGGGGTAAAGCCGGGCGTGGTGGCGCACGCCTTTAATCCCAGCACTCGGGAGGCAGAGGTAGGAGGATCGCCGTGAGTTCGAGGCCACCCTGAGACTCCACAGTGAATTCCAGATCAGCCTGGGCTAGAGTGAGACCCTACCTCGAAAAACCAAAAAAAAAAAAAAAAAAAAAAAAAACTGCGGGTAGCCATGCCCAGCTGTAACCCAAGTGTGGGGGAGAAGGACAGAGTTTCAAAGCTAAGAGAACACCTGATATTCTCCTGTGGCCTCAGCACGCACCACATGGGATGGACACATCTGCGCACACACATACATATACCACACATCATACACACCAAAAAGTAAATAAAAATCCAAGGGCTCATCTGAAGAACTCAGAAAAGGGGCTGGGGTTATGGCTCAGGGATAAAGGTGCCTGGATCCATGCCACCTACATAAAGCCTGAGGAACATGGGTCTCAATCCCAACCTTCCTCCTATGGCAGTGAGAGGCAGAGTCAGGAGACTCCCAAAGCTCACGGGCCAGCCAGCCTGGCCTTCCAGCAGTAAATAGGGGTGACTTGTCTCAAGCCAGGTGGGAGGAGAGGAACACCACCCTGAAGTTGTCCTCTGAACACCTGCACTTGTGTCGTGACATGTGCATCCACACACATGCACACATACAAATAACTTCTTAAACACTTATAAAAAAGGGCATAATAAATCCAAAGGAAGGGCTGGATATATGGCTTAGCAGTTAAGGAGCTAGCCTGTGAAGCCTGAAGACCTGGGGTCCACTCCCCAGTATCCACATAAAGCCAGATGCACAAACAAGGTGGTGTGTAAGTCTGGAGTTTGTTTGTAGTGGCTAGAGGCCTTAGATCACCCATTCATTTTTATTCTCTCTCTCCCTCTAATAAATAAATAAATAAATAAAGAGAATATTTTCTTTTTTAATATTAATTTCTTTTTAAAAGATTTATTTTAATTTATTTATTTATTTGAGACAGAGAGGGAGACACAGAGAGAGATAGAAATAGAGAGACTGGGCATGCCAGGGCCTCTAGCCTCTGCAAACAAACTCCAAACACATGCACCACCATGTGCGTCTGGCTTACGTGGGACCTGGAGAATCAAACTTGGGTCCTTAGGCTTCCCAGGCAAGCGCCTTATCTGCTAAGCCATCTCTCCAGCCCTAGAATATTTTCTTAAAAGTCTAAAGGAAGATGAAGAAAGAAAACAGCAAAAGGCATAAATTAATGAAATTAACAATAGGAAAATAAAGGAAACTAAGATGTGGCTCTTTGAAAAATACCAATAAAACTTACAAACTTTCGGTGCTGGAGAGATGGCTTAGTGGTTAAGGCGTTTGTCTGCGAAGCCTAAGGACCCTGGTTCGATTCTCCAGGACCCACATAAGCCAGATGCACAAGGTGGCGCACGGATCCAGAGTTTGTTTGCAGTGGCTGGAGGCCCTGATGTGCCCATTCTATCTCTCAAATCTCTCTCTCTCTCCCCTTCCCGCTTCCACTCTCTACCTCTTTCTTTCTCAAACAAATAAACAAATGAAATATTTTTTAAAAACTGACAAACCTTCAATATTACTGACAAAGTTAAGATGAAGGAAGACACAAACTACCAACATCAGAAGACAGACACAGGCCAGCACTGCAGATCTGCAGACAGTGACAGGACAAGGGAAGCCTACACACAAACTCAACAGCTACAACAAAGTGGACCACTTACTGTAACTCCTTTTACATGTAACAGATACGTGAGTAGTCCTGTAACTAAATGACTATAGACACTGAATTCAAAACTTTAAAACTCCCAAAACAGAAATCTCCAAGCCCAGACAGTTCATTGGGACATTCTAATAAACATTTAAGTAACAAAAAACTAGCCAACTCTACAAATTTCATCTAGAAAACAGAACAGGAAGGAATAATTTCCAATGCATTTCATGGCTGGTATTACTCTGATACCAAAACCAGGTTAATAAACAGTATAAAAAGAACAACAGGGCTGGAGAGATGGCTTAGTGGTTAAGGCACTTGCCTGTGAAGCCCAAGGACCCAAGTTCAATTCTCCAGTACCCACGTAAGCCAGATACACAATGTGGCGCATGTGACTAGAGTTCGTTTGCAGGCTAGAGGCCCTGGCATGCCCATTCTCTCTCTCTCAAATAAATAAATACATAAAAAAATAAAATATTTTTTAAAAAGAGACAAAGAAAAATGAGAGAGCTAGCTAGCTACAGATTACAGATCAACATTACTCATAAAAATAGACATAGAAGAGTTGGAGAAATGGCTTAGTGGTTAAAGCACTTACCTGTGAAGCCTAAGGACCCATGTTCGACTCTCATGGTCCCATGTAAGCCAGATGCACAAGGTGACACAAGCGCACAAGGTCACACATGTACACAAGGTAGCACACACATCAGAAATCAATTACAGTGACTGAAAGCCCTAGCATGCCAATTCTCTCTCTCTCTCTCTCTCTCTCTCTCACACACACACACACACACACACACTAAAGAAAAACAAACAAAGAAACAAAAAAAGGCCAGGGCTATAGAGATGACTTAGCAGTTAAGGCACTTGCCTTTGAAGCCTAAGGACCCAGGTTTGCTTCCCCAGATCCCATGTGAGCCATATGCACATGGTGGCACATGTGTCTGAAGTTTGTTTGCAGTGGCTAGAGGCCTGGTGTGCCCATTCTCTCCCTCTAATATTAAAAATAAATAAATAACATGGAAATCCTTAACAAAACATTAGCAAACAGAAATAAGCAACACACAGCAATATATGAAATAGGGTTACATACTATGACTTCATGGGATTCACTCCAGGGATGCAAGGCTGGTTAAATACTTGAATATGTATGTAATACATGCTACTAATAGACCAAAGGGAGGGGGACCACATGATAACAAAGCAGAAAGATATTTCATAAAATTAAACATCCATGGGGCTGGAGAGATGGCTCAGTGGTTAAAGGTGCTTTCTTGCAAAGCCTGTCAGTCCAGGTTCGATTCCCCAGTACCCAAGTAAAGCCAGATGCACACAGTGGTACATGTCTGGATTTGTATGCAGCGGCAAGAGGTCCTGTGGTGTGCCCATTTTCTCTCTCTCTCCACATAGACACACACAAATAAATAAAATATTTTAAAAATTAAACATCCACGTAGTGGCACACGCCTTTAATCCCAGCACTCGGAAGGCAGAGGTAGGAGGACTGTCATGAGTTCAAGGCCACCCTGAGTCTACAGAGTAAATTCCAGGTCAGCCTGGGCTAGAGTGAGACCCTACCTCGAAAAACCAAATTAAACATCCATTCTTGATAAAAATACTTAGGGAAAAAAACAACAACAAAAAACACCTGACTACTGTAGTTCAGATCACCCCAAGCCTCAGGGATGCATGTCTCATTTAAGAGCACAACCTCACCTGGCCAACCAGCACAGCCATACAACCCTGCCTGGCCCCCAGCATAAGTGGGGAAGGAAAGGGAAGAGAAGAGATAGAGCAAACAGTTGTGGAGAACTTCCTTAACTGGACAAAGGGCATCTAGTAAAAACCCTGCAGTTAACAATGTTCTCAACGTTAACAGGCAAGAATTGGTTCTTGGGTGTCTGCCTTCACCATTTGTATTTTAACACAGCACTGAACGTTCTGGCCGCTGAAATTAAGCCAGAAAGGGAACTAAAAAGTATCAAGATCAAATAGGAAGAAATGTCCCTATTTATCAAAATCAATGTTCTATGCAGAATTCCAAGGAATGCACTCCCAGCATAAATGAGCTTTACAGTTTTGCAGACATGGGATAAGCATACAAATCAGTTTTATTTCTATACATGAATGCTCCTTGACTCAGCATTAAGTGACGTCTGTCATGTTAAAGACATCATAAATTGATAAAACATTTAATACACCCAATCTACCAAATATCATGGGGTCTATGAACATAATACACTGATGAGTGCTTGCTTACATTCAAGATCACATGCCTGACTGGGAGCTGGGCCTACCTGCCACTGGCCTGGCCAGCACTGTGAGCATAACCCCCATCCAGCCTGTCACTAGCTGGGAAGTAACCAAAGTTCAAAATTCAGAGTATGGTCTTGACTGGATGCTTGTCAACTTTCACACGGAAAGCAGAAAGAATTATAAGGTCACACCTGATCAACTGATAGTCACCAGGATGTTAGGTCAGTTACAGAAGCCCAAGATAATTTGGCTTGGCTCGGATCTCTCTGTGATCATAGGAGTACTATCAGTCATTCAGTGAGGACCAACACCTGATGTTCTCTGACCACCTCACATCCACCATGACAGGTGTGCGCCTGCACCTACATACATGAACACACACATACACCAAAAACATGAAATGCAGGCTGTGTACGCTAAAATTAAACAACTCAAGAGAATATTAAATAAATGTGGAAACATACTATGTTCATGGACTGGGAGATGTTCTCCTGGCTGATGTGTAAGTTATTGATATTATGATTAAAATCTAACCAAGTTTTATTTTAAGTATAGATAACATTAGTCCAAAATGTACATTGGCAAAGGAGTTGGAACAGCTAAGCAATTGTGATAAAGGAATAGGAGCTGGGAAGATGCTCAGTTGGTAAAGTACCTGCTTTGCAAGCATGAGGACCGGAGTTCTCTGCCCAGAACATAGGTAAAAACGCCAGATAATGGTGTAATGCGCTTGTAATCCCGGTGCTGTGGAAGCAGAAATAGTGTAGTCTAACTGGCAAGTTCCAAGCAATGAGACCCCATTTCAAAAAAGGTGGATTAAGGGCTGAGAAGACGGCTCAGTGGTTGAAGTGCTTGGTTGCAAAGCCTACCAGTCTGGGTTCAGTTCTTAAGCCCCACAGGAGATGGATACCTAAAGAAGCACAAGCAGGGCTGGAGAGATGGCTCAGTAGGTAAGGCACTTGCCTGAAAAGCCAAAGGACCCAGGTTCAATTCCCAGGACCAGCCAGATGCACAAGGTGGTACATGCAGTTTGGAGTTTGTTTCAGTGGCTGGAGGCCCTAGCGTGCCCCTTCTCTCTGCCTGCTTCTTTCTTTCTCTCTCTCTCTCTCACAAATAAATAAAAATAAAAATACTTTAAAAAAAAAAAAACTAAAAAAAGCAGCACAAGCACTTATTGGTTGTTTGCAGTGGCAGGAAGACCTGGTGTGCACACATGCAAATAAATAAATATATAAAACTTAAAAACAAAAGTGGACCACATTCCTGAGGAATGATACCCAAGGTTGTACCCTGGCCTTCACATTCCGCATGTACACATGTGCATGCACAACCCCCCCCCACACACACACAAATGGAACCAAACAAAAGGAAGAATAAAATAGCAAGACTAGATCTATCTGACTTCAAGATTTATTATACAGCTACAACAATAAAAACTGTGGTATTGACAGAAAGTACAACAGACTCTTGAAATGGACTTACAGACATGCCCCAGGGATTCCTAACAATGCAACAAGGCAGTAGAGGAAGAAAATTCTTTTCAACAAATAGTACTGAAATACGTGACATCAGACTTAAATGAAAACATAAATGCAAAACAGAAAACTATAAAATTTAAGGAAAATATAAAATGTTTCAGATTTCTGGCTTGGTAATTCTTATAGACTTGACATCAAAAGAATGACCCATAAAAGGAAAAACATAATAAATTACACTTCATCAAATTAAATGTTTTGCTCTGCAAAAGCCCCATTATGAATTGATTGTATTTTCCCCCACAAAGCCACATATTGAAGTCCCAATTTCAAGTCAGCCTCAGAATGTGACCTTATGTGGAAATAGGGTTGTAGCAGATGTAGTTATTTAAGATAAGTGTGATAGTATGAATTAACCCAACATGACCAGTGTCCTTATAAGGGGAAAATGGATATGGATGGATAAGTAAAGATGAATGCAGCAATCTTTAAGCCAAGATATGCCAAAGCATTGCCAGCAACTAACAGACACGGGAACAGAGACACAGAACAGACTTTCCCTTACAAGGATCTAATCTAGCTGACACCTTGATCATGGACTTATAGTTTCGAAAACTGTGGAACACTAAGCTCCTATTGCTCAAGCCACCGACTTCATAATGCTTGGTTATGGCAGCCACAGTAAGCCAATACCATCTCTGTAAAGATGATGAAATAAGACATCACAGATGGGGAGGAAAGTATGTGAAAGCCATCTATTTGATAAAGAACTCTTATGAAGAATATATTTAAAAACTCAAAACTAAAAACTAAAAAAATATGTACTTGGGCTGGAGACATGGCTTAGTGCTTAAGGTGCTTGCCTGCAAAGCCAAAGGACCCAGGTTCAGTTCCCCAGGACCCAGGTAAGCCATATGTACAATGCACAAGGTGGCGCATGCATCTGGAGTTCATTTGCAACAGATGGAGGTCTTGGCATGCCCGTTCTCATTCTCTTTTTCTCAAATAAATAAGTAAATATACATATTCTTTAAAAAAGCAAATACTCTTTATCCCAGCACTCAGGAAGCAGAGGTAGGAGGATCACCATGAGTTCGAGGCCACACTGAGATACATAGTGGATTCCAGGTCAGCCCGGGCTAGAACGAAACCCTATCTTGAAAAACAAACAAACAAAAAAAAAAACAAAAAAAAAAAAAACAAGCAAATACTCTAATCACAATATAGGCAAAATGCATAAAGAGATATTTCACTAAAGAAGATATACAAGGTTATGGTGGAATAGGAGTCACACCAAAGGAACCTGAGGAAAAAAGAAACAAGATAACACACAGTACACTCTGACCAAAAACAGAAGGTGTGTGAATTATTAACCAAGGTGAGGTCCCAGCAGAGAAGCAGGAGGAAGCCGGAGCTTCCAGAAATCACACAACCTGCGAGGATCAGATCAAACTTAAGAATTCAGGGTAAAAGAGGAAGAAAAAAATTTCAATCTAAAGGCACAGCAAGTATTTTTAACAAAATCATAGAAGAGGGGCTAGAGAGATGGCTTAGTGGTTAAGCACTTGCCTGTGAAGCCTAAGGACCCCGGTTCAAGGCTCGATTCCCCAGGACCCACGTAAGCCAGATATATAAGGTGGCACATGCATCTGGAGTTTGTTTGCAGTGGCTGGAGGCCCTGGTGTGCCCATTCTCTCTCTCTCTCCCCCCGCCTCCCTCCTTCTCTCTGTCTGTTGCTTTCAAATAAATAAAAATAAGCATTTTTTTTAAATCATAGAAGAAAATTTCGCCCAAACAGGCATTTAAAACACCAAACAGACATGACCAGAAAAGAACCTCTCCTTGCCACAGTATAATTAAACTACACAGACCACAGAAAATGTATACTGGAAGCAGTAAGAAGCATCTAATCACTTATAAATGCAACCCCATCAGGATCACAGCAGATTACTCAACACCAACTTTAAATGCCAGAAGAGCTTGGAATGATGCATTCCAAATTCTGAAAGACTACTATATCTGGCTAAGCTACCTGTCATAATTGAAAGAGAAACAAGAACTTTCCATGATAAAAACAACCTAAAAGAATACATGACCACGAAGCCAGCTCCACAGAAAATAATTGAAAGGATCCTTCAGTCTGAATAGAAGGAAAATCACATACATGAGACCACAAGAAAGAATTAACCATGCTTGAATAATAATTAATACAAAAGAATAAACTTTAAAAATTCATAGAATCAAATGATAATGAAAATACAACATCAAAATCTATGGAATACAACAAAGAATATTTTAGGAGGGAAATTTATAGCTTTAAGTGCCTAACTTAAATTAGAGGGGCTGGAGAGGGGGCTCAGTGGTTAAAGGAACTTGCTTGCAAAGCCTAATAAGTCTGGGTTTAATTCCCCAGTACCCATGTAAAGCCAGATGCACAAAGTGGCACATGCATCTGGAATTCATTTGCAATAGCATTAGACCCTGGGACACCAATACCCATCATTCACTCATATATGCTCTCTCAAATAAGTAAATAAAAATATTTTTAAAAAAGAACTTAGAGAGGTCACAAGTGAACAACTTAATGCTACACCTTAAGGCCTTGGAAAAAGAACAAAGTAAACCAAAAATCAGTAAATGAAAAGAAATACTGAAGATCAGGGCAGAAATTAATGAAATAGAAACAAAAAATACAAAGAATCAATGAAACAAAGAATTAGTTCTTTGAGAGGATAAACAAGATTGTTAAACCCTTAGCAAAACTGATCAAAGAAAGAGAGGAGAGACCCAAATTAATAAAATTAAGAGATGAAAAAGGCATCATTACAACAGATACCAATGAAATTCAGAAAATAATAACATGCCTTAGGAATATGTACTCAACTAAATTTGAAAATCTGAAGGAAATGGATGAATTTCCATATATTTATGACCTACCAAAATTAAAGCAAGATAAGATAAAGCATTTAAGCAGACTTATATAAGCACTGAGAGATCAAAGCAGTTATAAAAATTCTCCCAACTTGAAAAAAGTCCAGACCCAGATGGATTCACTGGTGAATTCTACCAGACCTTCACAAAACTAACACCAGTGCTTTTCAAACTTTTCCATAAAACAGGAAAGGAAGGAATACTACTGAACTTCTTTTTATGAAGCCAGCATCACACTGATACCAAAACCAGACAAAGACACAACAAAAAAAGAAAATTACAGACCAATCTCCCTCATGAACATTCAGGCAAAATTTCTCAATAAAATGCTGGCAAACAGAATACAGGAACACATCAAAAAGATCATTCACCCTGATCAAGTGGGTTTTATCCCAGGGATGCAGGGAAGGTTCAACATATGCAAATCAATAAATGTAATACACTATATAAATGGACTAAAGGACAAAAATCACATGATCATCTCAATAGATGCAGAAAAGGCATTTGACAAAATCTAATATCCCTTCATGATAAAAGTCCTTCAGAAACTTGGAATAGAAGGAACAGATCTCAACATAATAAAGGCTACTTATGACAAATCTATAGCCAACATTATATTTAATGGGGGAAAACTTAAAGTGTTTCCATTAAAATCAGGAACAAGACAAAGGTGTCCACTTTCCCCACTCTTATTTAATATAGTACCGGAAGTCTTAGCTATAGCAGAAGACAAGAGACACAAATAAATGCAATACAAATTGGAAAGGAAGAAGTCAAATTATCATTATTTGCAGAGGATAAAAGTCTATACATAAGGAACCCGAAAGACTCTACCAGCAAACTATTATAGCTGATAAATGCTGTCAGCAAAGTAACAAGATATAAAATTAATGCACAAAAATCTTCCTATATACCAGTAAAAAATGTGCTGAGGATGAAATCAGGTAAACATGTCCATTCACAATTGACTTTAAAAAAAATAAACAGGGCTGGAGAGACGGCTTAGCAGTTAAGGCACTTGCTGGCAAAGCCTAAGGACACAGGTTTGATTCTCCAGTACCCACACAAAGCCAGATGCACAAGGTGCACATGCATATGAGGTGCACATGCATCTGGGGTTCGTTTGCAGTGGCTAGAGGTCCTGACATACCCATTCTCATCTCCTTCCTCCCCCTCTCTCCACTTGCATATAAGAAAATAAATATTTAAAAAGAAATATGAAAGAATGAATGAATGAACCTTGGAATAAACTAGCTAAGCAAGTGAAGGATCTTTACAATGAAAACTTTAAAACATTCAGAAGAGAGATTGCAGAGACGCTAGGAAATGGAAAGGCATCCCATGTTCTTGGATTGCAAAAATACATATTGTGAAAATATCTACCTTACCAAAAGCAATCTACATATTAAATGCAATCCCCATCAAAATTTCAATGGAATTCTTCACTGAAATAGAAAAAAATTCTTAAAATTTATTTGCAAGCACAAAAGACCTCAGAGACAAAGTAATTCTGAGCAATAAAAATAAGGCTGATTTTAAGATATATTACAGAGCCATTGGAACAAAAACAGCATGGTACTGGCACAAACACAAAACATGTAGATCAATGGAACAGAATAGAGGACCCAGATGTAAACCCAGGCAGCCATCTGATTTTTGACCCCCCCCAAAAAAAATGCCAAAAATATTCACTAGAGAAAAGACAGCCTCTTTAACAAATGGTGCTGGGAAAACTGGATAGCTACATGTAAAAGGATGAAAATAGATCATTCTCTCTCTCCATGCATAAGAATCAAGTCCAAATGGTTCAAAGACTTAATATCAGACTCAAACTGCTAGAAGAAAAAGTAGGGAAAACACTTCACATTTAGGCATAGACAAACAGAACCTCAGTCATTCAGGGAGTAAAACCACTAACCAGGACCTCATGAAATTAAAAAGCAAAGGACACTGTGAGTAGAGCAAAGAGGCAGCCAACAGAATGGAAGGAAATCTTTGCTAGCTGTACCTCTGACAGAGGCTTAATATCCAGAGTCTAAAAAAAAACTAGTAAGTAAACAACACAATCAAAAAATGGGCTACAGAACTGAAGAGTTCTCAAAAGTAGAAATAGAGATGGCCAACAAACATGTAAAAACATGTTCTATATCCTTAGCCATCAGGGAAATGCAAATTAAATCTACTTTGAGATTCCATCTCCCTCCTGTCAGAATGGATATCACCAAGAAAACAAATCACAATAAATGCTGGCGAGGGCGTGGGAAAAAAGGAGTCCTACATTGCTGGTGGGAATGTAAACTGGTAGAGCCATTGTGGAAATCAGTGTGGAAGTTCCAGAGACAACTAAAAACAGATCTACCATATCATCCAGTTATAACCACTTCTTGTCATATACCCTAAGGACTCTACTCATTACTATACAGACACTTGTTCATCCATATTTATTGCTGCTGTATTCACAATAGCTAGGAAACAGAACCAGCCTAGATGCCCTTCAACTGATGAATGGATAATGAAGATGTTGTACATTTATACAATGGAGTTTTATTCAGCTGTAAAGAAAAATGAAATTTACAGGGAAATGGGTAGATCTGGAAAGGATTTTAGTAAATGAGGTAACCCAGACCCAGAATGTCAAATGCCACACATTCTTTCTGTGGATCTTAGCTACAAATGTTTAGGTTTGTGTATGAGTTGGAGTAAAATCAGTAGTAGAGGCCAGGAAGCTAGAAAGGGGCTATGAAGGAAGGAGGAGAGGAAGGGCCGAAAGGGAGGGTAGATATGTAACTAGAGAGGCAGAATAGTGGGGGTGAAATGGTCTAAGTGGGGGCCAGAGGAAGGGATAGAGGAGAGGAGGAATGGGAGAAGGGTTAATCAAAATGTAAGACGTTATTGGCTGGACAGATGGTTCAGCAGTTAAGGTGCTTGCATTCAAAGTCTAACAACCCTGGTTCGATTCCCCAGTACCTATGTAAAGCCAGATACACAAACTGGCACAGGCATCTGGAGTTCACTTGCAGTAGCTGGAGGCTCTGGTGTGCCTATTCTCTCTGCCTCTTTCTTATCTTTCTCTGCTTGCAAATAAATAAATAAAATATAAAAAATTTAAGATGTTATGAATAAGCCATATGGAAACCTACTTCTTTGCTAACTATATGTTTAAAAGGAGAAAATTTGAATAGAAGTATCCTGTAGGGATGGACAATGCTATGCCCATAAGCAATAGGTTGTTATTAGAAAAATTTTAGTGCTGGGGTGGGATACCTTCCAGTGAGCTGTTCGCCAGGCTTTTGCCAAGGCTCTTGGTTGCCCACCAGAACTAAATGGCAAGACCCTATTGTTGAAGACGCCACATGCTTGAGCATGCACAAGAGGGAGGGAAACTTCCTATTAACTAACTCTCAGGATGCTGGAAATGCAGCCTGCTGGGGAGAAAAGTCATCAACAGTCTTAACCAGTAGTGGCTTCTACAAGCTTTATGGCTGGCCAGCCAGGCCAAATGCCCAGCTGGTGCGATGGTGGCATGTCTGTTATGGGGGAACCATCTTTCTGTTTGGAATGGAGGCCTGCTCCACAGGAAGCAATTCATGCCTGGTACTGAAAGCCTAGCCAACAACAGACTTCGGCTGGGAAATCATAAGCCTTAGAGGAGAAACTATTTCTGTTGTCTGGTTAAATGCATACATTATGTCCATCAAACAGCCTTCTATGCACCTCTTTTTTTTTTTTTTTTCGGTTTTTCATGGTAGGGGTCCGACTCATAACGTGAGCTAAGGATAAGTTGTACAACTGAAGATTAAGCCACCCTTGTGTACAGGAACTCAAAGTTCCAGTGCATCATTTCCTGTAAGTTTTACGAAGACACATGAAGGATGTCCCTTGCAAACTCACAGCTTTTCAGACAAAACAATTATCAGGAAAGCGATGCGGCCCTTGGACAGGCCAAAACCAGGACAGAAGGCCTGGGCCTGGAGGAGCGCAGCTACCCTGAGCGCCGGGCTGCGGTGGACGGCAGGACTACCGCAACGCGAGCACAGACTGAGCCAAGAGGAAACAGGGATCCGGGAATGCGGATTTGGGGTTTCCCCGCCCAGGGCACCCTTCCGGGAAATCAGCTGCCGCCCCTCACGCCCAGTCTCTCACACTTCCACCTCTCAGTCGGGGCGGGGGTTTGTCCCGCTCTTAAGCTCAGCAAGAGCCCACGATCTGCTAGGGCGCCCCAGAGAAGCCCCTGCTCCAAATCCGAGGAAAGCGATTGCCAACTTCCGCAAAGGAAGCCGCACACCTCCCCACCCCGCCAACTTGCCTTCAACAGACTCTGGAGCGCAGCGAAATGCTCCGCGTTGAGGGCAGCCATCTTCCCGAAGTCATGTGACGGCCGGAGCAGGCGGGGCGCGTCACCTGACCTCCGTCACCTGCGCGGGGCATACTGGGAGTCGTAGTCCTTCATGGTGGCAGGCGGACTTGCTATGGAGATGCAGGCTTGAGAAGGGAAGTTTCCACCACAGGATGGAGAAACCTGGGGGCCAGAGGAGAACTCTGATACAGAATTTTTTTTTTTTTTTTTTTTTTTTTTTTTTTTTTTTTTTGCGACTGGCTTGGCTAGTCTACTGTCTGCTTCTGGGAAACTGGTTTTTCCTTGTCTCATGTGGGTGGGATGACTGACTTGGAGCCTCCTTGGAAACCTAGCTACTCAGAAGTGATCAGCCTGCTCTTTGCTTGGAATTTAAGTAAAGATGTGCTTACTGACATTCTTAGAATACATGCGCACGCACGCATGGTTGTGCCCTGAAAGATGCAGCTGTTTGTGTGTATACTTTATTTTCGACTTACGGGTTAAGAAGGGGATAGTATTTTATTTATTTATTTATTTATTTATTTATTTATCTTTTATTTTTAGAGAGACAGAGAATTGTCACTCTAGGGTCTCAGCCACTGCAGTCGAACTCCAGACGCTTGCACCTCCTAATGGGCATGTGCAACCCTGCTCTTGCCTCACCTTTGTGTGTCTGGCTTATGTGGGATCTGGAGAATCAAACATCAGTCCTTACTTAAGCTTTGCAGACAAGCACCTTAACCACTAAGCTATCTCTCCAGCCCGGGGATAGTATTTTGTTAAACTAATCCACATGGGAAAACAAAATCATTTAGAGTTTTTTTTTTTTTTCTGGTTTTTCGAGGTAGGGTCTTGCTCTAGCCCAGGCTAACCTGGAATTCACTACATAGTCTCAGGGTGGCCTGGGATTTATGGTGATCCTCCTACCTCTGCCTCCTGAGTGATGGGATTAAAGACATGCACCACCATGCCCGGTCATTCAGAGTTTTTAAACAACTTCCCTGTAGTCGTGGGACACATCGGGTATGAACAGCAGGCTTTGGGGAAAGGATACGTGAAGGAAACTATTGCCTGCAGAGTGTTTCTTGACTTGGACACCCTCACATCTACATACTCTTTTCTCTTGAGTCTCTTCCTTTGGGAGCAAGTTGCCATGTTGTGAACAGTCCTGTGGAGAGGCTCATGCAGCAAGGATCCAGGGCCTATTAACAACCTCCTTCCTCAGATAGTAGTAGATCCCCCTGAGAGGGAACCAGGTAGCTCTTTCAGGCAGTTAGGATGATTGAGCCCCTGAAAATAAAACATAAAAAAATAAAAAAAAAACCAGGAATGTCTTTGGGCCTATCTTTGCAGTCTCCACTTGACTAATAATAAAAGTATGATCTGACGTCTTACCTCTTACCTAGCTATGTTTTTCCACAAACAACCTGGGCCCCTCCTAGGAGGGAGGTCTCTCCTGGGATTTAAATCTAATCCTAACATTGTGGTTGGTCAAGTTTAGCTCCTGGGACTTGGTGTCGTGGGTAGTCTCTTCCTGAAACAGCCTCTAACCCTAACCAATCAGCTGGCCCTCAGCTAGATCACCTGAACTAGAAGGTAGGGCCCACCACCATAAGGTTATAAATATGTTTGTGAGAGGAGGGCATCCCCCCTGAGCTGCCTGACCGCTTGGGAACCTCCAGCTGCTGGTGAGTTTTCCCTAAGCTCTGCCCAGGTCCAGCCAGGCCAAGCAGAAGGGAGAACCCTTTAGCCCTTACTTTCCACATGGGCTCTTTCTCCGCATGGCAGGAGCACTTTGAACTCTGTGTCCTTTCCATGGTTTTTCCAGACCTGTCAAATGGACTCTCAAGACATATGGGTGTATTCATTCTCCTTTCCTTGTTTCTGTGCTTCCCTAAATAAATATAATAATTTAATAATTATCCCTCTCAGCCTTATTTTATTCAATTCTTTTATTAAAGTTAGACATGAACCTAGGGCTTAGGGTTCAAGGACTTTCCTGAATCTTTAGCACACCATTACACTCCAGCCTTCAAATGGCCAAAGTCTGGCCAATATCTTCACTGTGACCTTATTGTGATTTGAACCTGAAATGGTTCCGAGATTGTGATGCTATATTGGAAACTGTGGCTCCTTTGTTGGGGCTGGTGAAAGCACATAATTAGGGACAGGCCTCCAAAGATTATACTACTTCTGGCTACCAAGTGAGGCATCTTGGCAGCACACCACTAAGACTACCACTATGATTGCTCCAAAATGATATATTCCAACTTGTAAAAAGAAGAACCAGTACTGGAGAGATGGCTTAGCAGCAAAGGCTTGCCTGTGAAGTCTAAGGACCTAGATTCAACTCCCCAGAACCCATGTAAGCCAGATGCACAAGGGGGCAGATGCATCTGGAGTTTGTTTGCAGTGGCTGGAGACCCTGGCATGCTCATGCTCCATCTGCCTCTTTCTCTCCCTGCCCCCCCCTCAAGTAAGTAAAATATTTTAAAAATTTTAAAATAGTGCTGGAGAGATGGCTTAGCAGTTAAGGTGTTTGCCTGCAAAGCCAAAGGATCCCGGTTTGATTCCCCAGGACCCACATTAGTCAGAAGCACAAGGGGCCACATGCATCTGGAATCTGTTTGCAGTGGCTGGAGGCCCTGGCACGCCCATTCTCTCCCTCCCTCTCTGTCTGTTTGTCTCTCTCTCTCTCAAATAAATAAATAATTTAAAAAAATTAAAATGAACACAGAGTTAAACTTCTCTGAACCTCAGTTTCCACATCTTTAAAGTGATGGGGAGCACTCCTAATTCAGAGAGCAGAGCTGACTGACAGTTGCGGCCCCAGGAAGAGGTTACCTAGCTCTCCTTGCAAATTTGGACTGGTATGATACAAGGAGATCCTTTGGGCTCCATTCAATAGCAGACAGACTCTGCAACCTTCCTTGTACTGATTCGATCCTCTTTGTAAGGAAGCCCATATTGCCAAGCTATGTTGCATATGAAAGTTTGCAGACTGGCGTACTCCCCACAATTCCTAAACCAAAGATGCTGTCACAGGAAGGAAGAGAACAGAATGTCAAGGGTTCATTCTATGATTTGGTTCCCCTGCTATTTCCATTAGTCCTAACCTGATTTCTTTCCAATTTTAAGTATAAGGAACCAGTGCTTACTTTCACTTATTTAATAAGCTTGCTATGTAACAGACTCCATTATCTCCTATGTCATTCTTACATGCAGTATTATATATTGTGGTAGTCAGAATGTATGACCCCATGAATTCAGGCATTTTTCTTTTATTAAGATAAGGCTTGCAATTTGAGTCTCCATTGAACAGAGCCCTTCTGGGAAGAGGTGTATCACTGGGGGTGGATCCTGAAGTCCAGCTCGAAAGTGTGTAAAGAGCAATTAGAGCTCTGGCTGTTTGTGCCTGCTGCTATTGGTTTTTCTCTCATTTAAAAAAAAAAAAGTTTTTTTTTTTAACGTTTTTATATGAGAGAGACCAAGAGAGAGAGTTGGCACACCAGGGCCTTACCCACTGCAAACGAACTCCAGACATGTGTGCCAACTTGTGCACATGCACAACCTGCGTGCATGCGTCACTTTATGCATCTGGCTTACGTGGGCTTTGGGGAGTTGAACCTGGGTCCTTAGGCTTCACAGGCAAGTGCGTTTACCGCTAAACAATCTCTCCAGCCTTTCTTTTGGGGGGGGGTGGTAAAAGTAGGGTCTCACTCTAGGTCAGGTTGACCTGGAACTCACTTTGTAATCCCAGGCTGGCTTTGAACTCACACCAATCCTACTTCTGCCTCCCAAGTGCTGGGATTAAAGGCATGCGTCACCATGTCTAGCTGCTTCTGGTTGGTTTGTCCAGAAATGAGAAGGTAGCTGTAACACACACACACACACAATTATTTTCCCACCATAAATGTGGAAAAAATTAAGTATTTTGCTCAAGATCACACAGCTAAGTAAAAACAGAGCAAAGATTCGAACTTGGGCAGTGGGTTAGAGATTGTGCTATTATCTACTCATTTCTTCTCTCATTTCTTCTCTTTGAATGGCTGGCTGATTTCTTTAGGGGGCAAGAATAAGGTAAGAGCATTCTGAACAATCAACCCAGTAATACGGTAACAGGCTCCATGGAGAATGTAAGGAAGGCCTGGGCTTTAGAGGAGAGCCCAGGCTGAATGCGTGGCTCTTGTGTGCCCTTTAGATGTTCACTTTCTGAACCTCAGTTTCCTATTCTGTGAAATGATAACAACAATAATGAAAACACCCTTAGCTCTTAGAAAGAGTTCAAGGATGGCTTGTGCCCCAGTGGAGCAGGCTGTTCTACCTGGACGCTCAGTTCTAGTCTCTGCTTGAGCTAAAGGATAAAGCTTTACTGTTATGGAAAAGGGTGGCAACTAGGGTGAAGAGCCATCCCACTTTACCCACAAACTGGCAGTTTTCTGTGGGACTTTCAGGACTGACGAGTTTAAGTCCTGAGCCCTTGAGAAAAATCATGTATTTTAGGGCTGGCCGTGGTGGCTCACGCCTTTAATCCCAGCACTCAGGAGGCAGAGGTAGGAGGATCGCCATGAGTTCAAGGCCACCCTGAGACTATGTAGTGAATTCCAGGTCAGCCTGAGCTAGAGTGAGACTCTGCCACGAAAAGACAAAAAAAAAAAAAAAAAATCATGTATTTGGAAGCCTTGTTCCATTTTCTGCAAGGAGGCAGATGTGAAAAGAGGAATGTGGACAAAGACTTCCTGAATAGAAAGTGATTAAGGACAAGTTTTTAAAATCATGGCTTAGCTGAGCTGTAATTCACATTCACACATTGTATGATTGACCGACTTAAAGTAGAAATTCAGTGGATTTTATGTATTTGGGGTTCCCTCACCATCACCGTCATGAAATTCAGAGCGTGCTCACCACCCCTGGAGAGAAACGCCGCTCCTGTTAGCTAGCACTCCACTTCCTGCCCACAACATCGCCCCTCGCCAGCCTTAGGCCACCATTAATCTGCTCTCTGTTCCTACAGATTTGCCTGTCTGAAACTTCATACATATGAAGTGGTCCTTTGTACTTTCTTCCCCTTCAGTCACGTGCGACCCTCCACTGAGTCTTCTGTTTGTCCCCTGTGCTCCTGTCTTCATCGATGACCAGACATCTGGGTTGCCTTCATCTTTGGCCATCATGAACAATTCTGGCATAAACAAGCATGGACAAGTTTCGGGAACATATGTTTCCAGCCTCTCCGGGTATATTCTTAGGAATAGATTTCTAGGACTAAGGTGACTCTGTGTTTAACTACTCTGGTTTTTAAAGTGTGGTATGCTTTTACATCCCACCAGCAGTGCAGAATGTTCCAGTTTCCCTACATCCCCAACAATGTTTTTTTTAAAAAAAAATTTATATTTATTTATTTGACAGAGAAAGAGAGACATATATATCTCTTATGTATATATGTATATGTATATATATATATATAGTCCATGGGAAATAGTACCAGGGCCAGAATATGAAGGCAGAAACAAATACAATCATTTTGTAAATCTCTTTGGTCCATTATGGGATTATGTGCTTTTAAGCCATAATTGATTGAGCTTACCTGACACTATGCACATGTCCCGTGGCTGGACACGGTCCCAGTCAGGTGCTTTTCATAAAAGTCATAGGTTGAAGTAGATGACACCTTGTGTTTGGAGGAATGGTATCTGTGATTCTTTTCAGCTCTAACTTGGGTTGATTCTCTGACAGCTGGTAAGAGAAGAAGCATGGGGCATTAGGGACTTAACATGTGTTGAAACTGGAGCTAGACAGATAGCATAGTGGTTAAGGCACTTGCCTGTGAAGCCTAAGGATCCATGTTAGACTCTCCAGATCCGACGTAAGCCAGACATACAAAGGCGAGGCAAGCACAAGGTCACACATGCCCACTAGGTGGCGCAAGCGTCCAGAGTTCGATTTCATTGGCTAAGGCCCTGGCACACCAATTCTGTCTCTCTAAAATAGTAATAATAAAGCCGGGCGTGGTGGCGCACGCCTTTAATCCCAGCACTCGGGAGGCAGAGGTAGGAGGATCGCCGTGAGTTCGAGGCCATCCTGAGACTCCATGGTGAATTCCAGGTCAGCCTGGGCTAGAGTGAGACCCTACCTTGAAAAACCAAAAAAAAAATAAAAATAAAAAAAAATAAAATAAAATAAAATAGTAATAATAAAGAGCATGTATTAAGGGCTGGAGGAATAGCTTAGCAGTTAAGCCTGCAAAGCCAAAGGACCCAGGTTCGATTCCCCAGGACCCACATTAGCCAGATGCACGAGGGGGCACACGCATCTAGAGTTCATTTGCAGTGGCTGGAGGCCCTGGCACCACACCCATACTCTCTCTCTCTCTCTCTTTCTCTCTCTGTCAAGTAAATAAATAAAAATAAAGATTTTTTTAAAAACATGTATTAAAAAAATGACCTGTAGGCAGGTGATCACTCTTGACGCAATGTCTCCTGCTCCCCTCTATAGAAAAAAACAAATGGGCTGAATGTCCCTATCTCTTCTCCCATCCTAGGTGGCCTGGGTGCTATGATTAGTGAAGTCGGAGCACATCAGACTGAGGAAGACACTGTGGCCTCATTTCTCATCCACTGTCCCCAGGAGTAACACAGAAGCAGTTGATAACACAACAGCATTGTCCTGACACACACAGGCCCCCTTTGTTTCTCCAATACACAGAGCAGCGGGCCGTAACAATGGCCTTGGATGGCACTTTCCCCTCCTTTCTCCGATGTTACACTTGTTTTTCAGTTCTGGAATTGGCTGACAATGCTTTCCTACAGGGGGGGGGTATCAGCTTTTCATGTTCTCCCTTTGGCTTCTCCATCAGTCTCCAGGGACTGGGAGGGCCGAACCAGGTCAGACAGAGCTGAGCCCATGGAAATGCCACTACCTCAGGAGGCTGGGAGGCCAGGGTACTTCTCCTTTGCAAGGTAGACTCTACCCTGGAGGAAGGAACCAGACAAGGTAATTGGAGAGAAAGGCTGAGAGCCTGCAGGTGACGGCTGAGGGTGCAGCTCAAGGTAAGCGGGTCTCTGCGTTCCAGTAACACCACTTGCTTGCCTGTCACTGGCTGCTGATAGACAAACAAGCAAAAGCAACTGAGGTCAAGCCTGGCAGCCTTGCGATTAGGGAAATAGAACTCCCCTGCCAAATCCATGGGTCCCATGTCTGAGAATTCACCCCATCTTGGAGAGAAAAAAAAACTTTAAAAAACAAATTCGTCTGTATTGAACATATCCAGACTTCCTCGTTCCTCTCTTTCTTTTTATCTTTTCTCCATTCCTTCCTTTCAAGTTTCTGCATGTATACATGTGTAGTATGTGTGTGCCCATGATTATGCATGTTTGTATATGCATGGGAGCGCATGTGAATATGCGATGTATGTGCACATACGTGTGAAAGCCAAAAGTGCATGTCAGGGGTCATTATCAGTCACTCCCCACCTTGTTCTTGGAGACAGGGTCTCTCACTGAACCTAGAGCTCACCCATCTGGCTACACTAGCCAGCCAGTGAGTTCCAGGATCATCCTGTCTTGGCCTCCCCATCACTGGGATCACGAGCATGCACCACCATACCACCAATGCCTGGCGTTTTACATGGGTTCTGAGGATCTGAACTCAGGTCTTCAAGCTTTTATGACAAGCACTTTACCCACTGGGCCATCTCCCCAGTCACTCCCTGTCCGTGTCATAAACAACACAGTATAATAAATATTTACACAGTGTTTACATCGTACTAGGTAATATTAGTAATCTAGTGATGATTTCAATTATATGGGAATGGGTGCATAGATTATATGAAAACAGTCCATCGTTAATTTATTTACTTGCCTGAGAGAGACAGAGAGAGGGAAAGAAGAAGATGAAGAGAAAGAGAGAGAGATAAAATGGGCAGACCAGGGCTTGTAACCACTGCAAATGAACTCCAGATGCATGTGCCACCTTGTACATCTGGCTTACGTGGGTACTATGGAATCGAACCTGCATCCTTAGGCTTCTCAGGCAAGGGCCTTGACTGCTAAGCCTTCTCTCCACCCCCTTTTATATTTGAGAGAGAGAGAAAGAGAGAGAGGGAAAGAGGCAGATAGAGAGCAGTATATCATATTTAAGTGAAGGACTTATGTACTCTCAGATTCTAGTGTCCACAGTGGTCCTGGAACCAATGCCCGGACAGTGAGGGATACTATGCTGTTTGACCTGTATTCAGTGCCTTGGATACCTTTGGGTGAGCAGACCCTTCAAGTCTACGTAAGCTTAATGCAGTGGCCATTTCCTAATAACAGCTCCTGTAACTAAGCTCTGACTGTGTGCACTGCATATGGGCAAGTATTGCTGTATTATTACACTGCATGAATAGTCAGAACAGCAAACACACCGTTTGCCTCAAGGTCTTGATAATTCAAATTGAGGCAGTGTGATTATAGGATCTGTACTTTTTAAATTTTAAATATTTATTTGAGAGATACAGAAATAGGCAGGTAGAGAGACTGAGAGAGAGAGAGAGAGAGAGAGAGAGAGAGAATGGGTGCGCCAGGGTCTCCAGCCACTGCAAACAAACTCCAGATGTGTGCACCCCCTTGTGCATCTGGCTTATGTAGGTCCTGGGGAGTCGAACCTTGGTCCTTTGGCTTTGCAAGCAAGTGCCTTAACCACTAAGTCATCTCTTCAGCTTCAGGATCTGTACTGTTATCTGGCTGGTTAGCTCAGTTGGTGAGAGCACAGGGCTAATAGAATCTGAGCTTTCCCTCATGTGCCCCTTGTGTGACACTCTTTACAACATCACCATGCTAATAAATCGAGGTGATCACAAGGTTTCACTTTGAGAAGTCATGTAATGTAATAATAACTATGTGTGCTGAATCCTTTGCCCTGGCCAGATAATGTCTTAAACAGTTTTGCATCAGATTATCATGATAACCCGACAGATGGATACTTCATTTCTCCTATTGTATTGATAAGAAAATTGAAGCCGGAGACTAAGTCACTCACCCAAGGTCACATGACTGTTAAATAACAGAGCCAGAGTTGAACTGTTTTCTTGGAGCATTATAGGAATATATATGGCTTGCCTGATCTTGCTGGCTGGGAGTCAGTCTCCCTCTCTGAATTAGTGCATTTAGTCCCTGGCTTTGTAGAACCTCTGCATAGGAATTCTCAGCTGAAGCAATGAGGAGCTGCGACATGACCTGTCAGGTTTTGTTTGGCTGGAGGAAAATAGATTTTCTCAGTAGTGACAGGGAAGGAATTTTAAGTGGTCATAATTGCTCAGTGAATGGTATTCTCTTCCTTGGCCAGAAACTGAGCTGTACATGCAGAAGGACTTATATTAAATAAACAACTGAAGTTCACTTTTTATTTATTTATTTATTTATTGTTTTTTTAAACAAGTTTTTGTTTATATTTATTTATTTATTTGAAAGTGACAGACAGAGAAAGAGGCAGATAGAGAGAGAGAGAGAATGGGTGCACCAGGGCCTCCAGCCACTGCAAACGGACTCCAGATGCATGCGCCCCCTTGTGCATCTGGCTAACGTGGGTCCTGGGAAATGAAGCCTTGAACCCAGGTCTTTAGGCTTCACAGGCAAGCGCTTAAGCACTAAGCCATGTCTCCAGCCCTGTTTTTGGATTTGTGAGGTAGGGTTTCACTCTAGCTCAGGCTGACCTGGAATTCACCATGTAGTGTCAGGGTGAACCTCGAACTCATGGTGTTCCACCTACCTCTGCCTCCCGAGTGCTGAAATTAAAGACGTGCACCACTTTCTTACAGTCTTGGAGACTAGACGTCTAAGACAAAGAAGCTGGCTGCTGACATCAAGCCCCCTCTCCTTGCCTTGCAGATGGCTACTTTCTGGCTGCGTTCTCTCACTGTCCTTTCTCTGTGCGTCCCTGGTGTCACTGTTGTGTGTTCACATTTCCAGCCAGGTTGCTTTATTGTCTATGCCAAAGACCTCATTTTAACCTAATCAGCCTTTTAGAGGCCCTGGTTCCAAATTCAGCCATATCCTGAGGTACTGGGAATCAGTGCTTCAGCACAGAAATTTAAGGAGATGCAGTTCAGCCCTTAACAGGCGCTGTCACTCTCTTGTGCAGAAGTTTCTACTAACATCCTAGCACTTGGGAAGCTGAGGCAGCAGTATGAATTTGAGACCAGCATGGGCTACATAGTGAGTTCCAGGCCAGCCTGAACTACAGAGATCTTGTCTCAAACACACGAACCAAAACAAAAGAAATCGACCTACAGAATCCACGAGTTGCCTATGGCCTATCTCTGGCTTATGAAAAATAATTTCCTTTTACACTGGTAAGACCAAAGCAACTATCCCCTGTGACTACAGCAGGTCTCCTGTGTCTCTTCACTTTGGGTGTCTGAGACATGATTTCAGCCCTCAGGCCTCACTGACAGCCACTCCTAGAACACTGTGCTGTTTTCTTTCTCCACAATTTCTCTTCTACACTCCCAGCCATTTTTCTTGCCCGACCTCCTTCACAGGTGGGAGAGAAAGGGGAAAGAAATTTCACACCACTCCTTTCCTATGTCTTGCGTGATGGCATCAAAGCTCGCTTTGAAATGTGCCAACTGTTCCATCCAAACGGAGACCAAAATAGCTTTTGCACCCCTCGCTACAAACAGCACCTCATCTCGCTTTCACCAAGAACCTGGGGAGAAAGATGTTATTACGCACAGATGAAGGAGGGAACTGGAACTAAGAGAGGTTAAGGAATTCACACGATATGGGGTGTTTTGCTAAGTAGGGGAGGGGCATGGAGGATGCAGCTTCTGCCCACAGCCATCCACCGCTCTCCAGGCCTTCAGTCTTCAAGATTCTTTGAGCCTTTCTGCTTATCAGTTTTATCTATGCTGCATGAACTTCCTCCTCGGTTGAACATCGCAGCGATAGAAAGGGTGGGCTCTGCTTGTGACAGGAGCTTCCCAGGCTCAGTGTGAGATGACTTTCTTGTTCCAAGGAGATGTCTTTGATTCTTGAAAATCCTCTGGCCCTCCCCACAGTGCGCTTATCCAGTGGAATAATGAGATAGGATGCAGCATCTCCCTGTAGAATCCTAATTGAGGCAGAAGGGCCGTTTTGTCTTGCCTTCTATCTCTTAGCAGGTTCTTTACCAAAAGGACTTCAAGATACAAAGCTATGTACTTTAAAAAATACTGTCTAGGGGATGAAGGGATGGCTTAGTGATTAAGGAGTTTGTCTGCAAAGCCAAAGGACCCAGGTTCGATTCCCCAGGACCTATGTAAGCCAGATGCACAAGGGTTTACAGTGGCTGGAGGCCCTGGCATGCCCATTCTCTCTCTCTCTCTCTTTCTCTGTCAAATAAATAAATAAATGAAAATAAAATATTTTTTAAAATACTGGCTCGATGATAGTGGGTTATCAGTATTAACATTAGTGTCACTAAAGTTGAATACAAGCACCCCAACCCCCCTCTGAATTTGAGTGGGCTAGAAACAAAAATGCTTCTCTTTGTGTGTGTGTGTGGTGTGCATACATGTATTGGTATGTGTGTGTGACACACACGTGTGTGTGGATGCATGTGTATACATTGTGTGTGGAGACCAGAGATTGACATCAGATCTCTTTCTCAGCCATTCTCTCCTTTATTTTTTTTTTAATTTTATTTATTTATTTGAAAGTGACACAGAGAGAGAGAGAGAGAGAGAATGGGCGCGCCAGGGCCTCCAGCCACTGTAAACGAACTCCAGACGCGTGCGCCCCCTTGTGCATCTGGCTAATGTGGGTCCTGGGGAATCGAGCCTCAAACCGGGGTCCTTAGGCTTCACAGGCAAGTGCTTAACTGCTAAGCCATCTCTCCAGCCCTCTCCTTTATTTTATGAGCTAGGGTCTCTCACTCACCTTAGGGCTCACAGATTTGGCTAAACAGCTAGCCAACTAGCCCCGGTCCTCCTGTCTCTAGCCTCCCCAGTACTGGGACTAAAGGTGCGTACCACCATACTTGGCATTTTATGTGGGTGCTAGAATTCTGAACTCAGGTCCTCATGCTTGCATAGTCATCTCCCCATTCCCCAAAATTCTTCTTTTGTTTACATTTTAAAAGTTATTTTCTTTAAAACCAAAGAGACCAGGCCTGTTATTGCTTCTCCTTTGTTAGGAATGGGAAGACCGCATGTGGCTCTGACAGCCTGTGGAAGTTGTATGTCAAAGTTGTTTCAGGGGCATTTGGTGGCAGTGGAGAGCTGGGCGAGCGTGAGATGGAGCTGGGCCCAGGCAACAAATCTGGGATGAGCAGGAGCTACAGCTGCCTGGGTAGAGGGAAGAAGACCATCTTTCTGTTCATCCAGCCAGCAATTAATTAACTCCTATGTGCTCAAGGCCTTTGAGAGCCCTGACCAGGAAGGAGCAGGTTTTCTTTCCATTTTTTTCTTTTTCTTTTCTTTTCCAAGTTAGGCTCTTGCTCTAGCCCAGGCTGACCTAGAATTGACTATGTAGTCTCAGGGTGGCCTCAAACTCCTACCTCCCAAGTGCTGGGATTAAAGGCATGTGCCACCACACCTGGCTTAGGAGCAGGTTTCGAATGCACCCTGGACAAGCAGTGCTAAGTTGCTCTCAAGGGTCTCCGAGGAGAAAGTGAGATGCTGCAAGGAGAGTGTCTCAGGTGACAGGAATGGAGGCATGGAAAAGTATGGTGTGTATGTTTCTGAATTCTTGGGCACAGGCCAGAGGCCAGGGGAAGTCATGAGTCAGGAGGGAGATAAGGAAGAAGATGGCAGACACAGCCTAGTACTTGAGGCTGGACCAAGTGGGAACACAGAGGTTTTCAAGCAAAATAATAATAGCAAATAACTTAAGCAGACTTTCCTTTTAGAAGGAAAACTGAGACAGAGCCGGTATCAAGGCCCTGAGTAATGAGCAAAAGGATGTGAGAGGAGAGGAGGAGTCTAAGAGACGTGGACCACAGAAGGTGTGTGTGTGTGGTGTGTGGTGGTGTTGTCACGGTAGTAGTGGAGGCTGGATATGGGGTCATCCTTCCATTCACAAATACAAACCAAGAGTCTGCCCTAAGTTCTACTGGACTTGGAAACCCAAGAGGACCTCTCCACTCCTCCCGGAGCCAGCAGACCATGGGAAGAAAACCGAACAGCAAAGGGGACTTAGTAAAGGAAGGTGGGAAAAACTGGAAGAATGTGAAGAAAGACCAAGTGCTTTGTGACATTAGAGAATTAGCCATTTTTTTTAAACTTTGTGTCGACATCTTCTATAAATATAGACAATATCCCATGATCATAATCCCCTTCCATCACCCTCCTTTTTCCTCTCCTAAGTCCCCCTCCCCTAAATTTCTTCTTTCCAGTTAGACTCTCTTCTATTTTTATGTCGTCATTTTTTCCCTCCTAGTATGAAGGTCTCTTGTAGGTAGTGTCAGCCACTGTGAAGTCATGAATAGCAAGGCCATTTATGTCTGGAAGAAGCATTGTAAGCAGTCCTCCCCTTCCTTTGGCTCAATTTTCCACTATCTCTTCTGCAATGGTTCCTGAGCCTTGGAGGGTGTGATGGAGATGTCTCATTTAATGCTGAACACACCACTGTCACTTCTCAACACTTTGGTCATTTGTCATGCCAGTGGTCACTGCCATCTGAAAAGAGAAGCTTCTCTAACCAAAAGTGAGGGTAGCATTAATATATTGACATAAATATAAGTGCTTAGAGGTAGTTTGGTGGGCATAATATGTGCATTTAGCCAGACAGCAATAATAGTTTTCCCCCTGGGCCTTTTGACTTCTCCAGCCATAGGCTTTTTACTAGGTGTTCAGTACCAGGCATGAATTCACTGCCATGGAGGTGGCCTCCAGTTCAGAGAGCAGTTCTTTCCCCATAACAGATATGCCACCACTGCACCAGTTGGCACACTTGGCCTGGCTGTCCAGCCATAAAACTTATGGTGTCTTCTGCTGGTTAAAACTATTGATAGCTTTTCTCCTCCAAAAAGCTACATGTCACATAGCTCTTCCCAGCATCCTGACAGCTAGTCAACAGGGAGGAGGCTTCCAGCTCAGCTCCAGCTTGATTTCTCAGTGACCTGCAGCTCAATCATGTGGGGTCTTCAGCAATAGAGTCTTACCATCTACTTCTGGTGGGCAGCCAAGAGCCTTGGCAATAGACTGCAATGTTTGGAGGACATCAGGGACCTCCCTGGCCAACAACTCACTGGAAGGTATCCCACAGTTGGGAGGCAGAGAGAGTGATATGGGTGTGCTAGGGCCTCCTGCCACCTCAAACAAACTCAGATACTTGTGTCACTTTGTGCATCTGGCTTTATGTGGGTACTGGGGACTTGAACACAGGCCATCAGGCTTTGCAAGCACGTGCCTGTAACTACTGGGCAATCTCTCCAGCCCACATCTAAAAAAATTTTTTGTTTTGTTTTTCAAGGTAAGGTCTGGTTCTAGTCTAGGCTCACCTGGATTTCACTATGTAGTCTCAGGCTGGTATCAAGCTCACACCAATCCTCTGACCTCTGCCTCCTAAGCGCTTGGAATAAAGATGTGTGTCACCACGCCCAGCCAGCCCACATATTTAATTTTGATTAACCCTCCTCCCACCCCACTTCTCCTCCATTAGCCATGGAGCAGAAAGCAGGAAGTCAGTCCCTAAGGGGTGAGAAGGACAAGGAGAGCCAGTACCACAGCTGTCATAGGGATGGGATTGGTTTGAACTTGGTCTTCACACAGATATGGGGATGCATTTCAGAAAAAAAAGAACTTCATAATAACTGGTATAGGGCCATAAGACACCAGTGACCCTGTTCTAAGTGGCTCATCTATATTACTTCACTTGGTACTTGCTGTGCCCACGCCAGCTATGTGCCAATTTCAAACCAGGCTCAGGAGGGTCAGGTAACCTGCTGAGATCACCACAGACCTCAAAGAGTCCGTTGTGTGGGACAGGTTGTTGTACAGCCAAGTCACATTTTTGTTGTCCTGGCCTCTGCTGGCCATAATTTTTGGTGCAGTTTGCCATTTTGTTCGCTGCCCTAATCCTGTAATCTGTAGACCATCCCTGTGCTTCAGTTGACTAGCATTGCACAATCAAGCCACAGCTCTTGGTTCCTTCCCTGAGTGTCTCTCAGCCCACTAAGTGTGCAGTTAACCTTTAACGACATGATTACGTACCTGTGTGTGTTCGTCAGAAGCCCTTGATCCTTGGGCCTCTTCAGAGCACTTAATGTTTGGGTAGCATTAGGGATAAAATTTAAACAAATATTGAAAAACCATAGAAAGAAAACACATGGTTGTGTCTTCTAATGCTTATTGATTTGGCAGATCTTCTCACTGCTGGCATCTTGATATTGGATTTCTGTTCCCAGAGGAGTGGCATTGATCATACAGGGGTGGCCAGTGGTCAGAGTGGACCTGCCTGCCCCTGAGATAATCAGCTCCGCCAGGAGCAAGTTGTAACCACTGGAAGCGAGGGGCCCTGCAGCCCAGGAGGATCCTTGAAGCATCCTGGGAAGCCACTGAGCCGCTGTCTAGTTTTATACCAACTCCCTGACGGTCTCAGTGTTTTCTTTGCTAAAGGCCCTGAAACTTCCTGGTTATATTTTTCTGTCAAAGCTGATGATGGGGGACTGGAGGGATTGCTGAGTGGTTAAGGCACCTGCCTGCAAAGTCAAAGGACCCAGGTTAAGCCGGGCGTGGTGGCGCACGCCTTTAATTCCAGCACTCGGGAGGCAGAGGTAGGAGGATCGCCGTGAATTCGAGGCCACCCTGAGACTCTGTAGTGAATTCCAGGTCAGCCTGGACTAGAGTGAGACCTTGCCTCGAAAAACCAAAAAAAAAAAAAAAAATGGACCCAGGTTCAATTCCCTAGGACCCACATAAGCCAGATGCACAGCGTGGTGCATGCAACTGGAGTTTGTTTGCAGTGCCTGGAGGCCCTGATGTGCCTATTCTCTCCCTCTCTCTCTCTCATAAATTAAATTAAAAAAAGAGAAGAAAAACTAATGATGGGGGTGTGGCTAGACAGATGGCTCAGCAGTTAAGTTTAAGGCACTTACCTGCAAAGCCTGTTGGCCTTGGTTCATTTCCCCAGTACCCACATAAAGCCAGGTGCACAAAGTGGCACATGCATCTGGAGTTCATTTGCAACAGCTAGAGGCCCTGGTGTGCCCATTCATTCTCTCTCTCTCCTTGCAAACAAATTAATTAAAGCTTTAAAAGGTGATGATGGTTTCAAACCTAGCAGACAGAAGTCTGTGGGGTGTCCCATGAGTTTCTTTTGTTCCCCTGCCTCCCTTTAAAACAACTCTTCATTGAACAACGAATATTCATTAAGCTACCATCCTATGCTACACCCAGAGGGTCAGTGATATACTTGAGTAGAGTTGCAATTTAACCCAGCCAGTCCCTGTTGTGGGTCAATTTCTAAAAGAAATTACGATGTATGTCCACACAAAGCTTTGCTCAGCATTGTTCATATCACATTTATTGTTGCAGTTACTTTCGAATTGCTGGACGAACAACTGACCAGAAGCAGCTTATGGGAGAAAGGGTTTATTTCAGGCTTACAGATTCCAGGGGACGATCTATCCATGGTAGAAGCTGGCTCACATCCATAGATAATAGCAGAGAGAGAAAAACCTGACGCCAGGAAGCACCGTTGAACAGCCAGCGCTCAAACCCCTCTCTGTGCACCTAGTAGGGCTGGACCGAGGATCTGCCCTCCAGTGGCACACACCCTAAGCAAGGATCCGCCTGCTGGGGTCCCAAGTTGCAAGCTCAACCTTAATTTTAAAAACTGCCTGAGGGCTAGAGAGCTGGCTCAGCATTAAAGTACTTGCCTGCAAAACCTAACAACCTGGGTTGAGTTCTCCAGTACCCACGTAAAGCCAGGTGCACAAAGTGGTACATGCATCTGGAGTTCATTTGCAGCAGCTAGAGGTCCTGGTGTGCCCATTCTCTCTCTCCATTCTCTCTCTCTCTCTCTCTCCCTGCTTGCAAAGAAATTTTTTAAAAATTTTAAATGCTTGAGTCTATGGGGGCCATACATTCCAACCATCACGCCTACTTATAGTAGCTAGAAGAGGAAAGTAGTCTAAATGTCTGCCAACTGACGAAGAGGCATTATGTGTCTACTTACTGGAATGCCATTCAGTGTGAAGAGGTATGAAGTACTGACACATACTGCACATGGGTGATCCTTGAGAGCATCATGCTCAGTTAGAGGACTCATGAAAGACTGCCTCCTGTGTGTGTTCATTTATCTGAAACCTGAAATAGGCAAACGTAGACAGACCAAACAGAGCTGGGCAAGAGAGGAAAACCAGTGACTGGTGCTACGACTACTTTAAAAAATACTTTATTTATTTACTTGAGAGAGAGAGAGAGAGAGAGAATGGGCACTGATGAGGCCTCTAGCTATGGAAACAAACTCCAGATGCATGTGCCACCTTGTGCGTCTGGCCTACGTGGATCCTGGGGAATCAAACCTGGGTCATTAGGCTTCGCAGGCAAGCTCCTTAACGACTAAGCCATCGTTCTAGCCCAAGACTTCTTTTCTCGTCTTTTTTTTGCATATGCATGTGTGTGTGATGTGCAGGTGTGTGCATATTCATATGTTTATGGTGTAGTGTGTGTGTGTGTGTGTGTGTGTGTGTGTGTGTGTAGGCCAGAGATCAATGTTAGGTGACTTCCTCTATCACTCTCCACCTTTTTCTTTGAGACAGGGTCTCTCACTGAACCTAGAGCCTCACCCCAGGGATCCACCTGTCCCCATTTACCCAGTGCTGGGACTACAGGAGTATGCTGCCACGTATGGCATTTTATGTGGGTGTTACAGATCCAAACTCAGGTTCTCTTGCTTGCCTGTCAGGCACTTAACTCACTGAGTCATCTCCCCAGCCCGTGGATCAGGGGCTCTTTGAGGGGAGGGGCAGGTGTTAAAGATGCTCTAAACTGACCAAATCTGAAAACATACTTAAAAACTGTATACCTTAGGTCCTTGCATTTTATGTTATTATTATTATTATTATTTTTGGTTTTTTGAGGTGGGGTCTCACTCTAGCCCAGGCTGACCTGGAACTCACTGTGTAGTCTCAGGGTGGCCTCGAACTCATGGCAATCCTCCTACCTCTGCCTCCTGAGTGCTGGGATGAGCCACCATGCCTGGCTGCATTTTATTTTATTTATTTATTTATTTGAGAGAGAGAGATACAGAAATAGGCAGGGAGAGAGAGAGAGAGAGAGAGAGAGAGAGAGAGAATGGGTGTGCCAGGGCCTCCAGCCACTGCAAATGAACTCCATATGCATGCGCCCCTTGTGCATCTGGCTTACGTGGGTCCTGGGGAGTCGAACTGGGATCCTTTGGCATTGCAGGCAAGCGCCTTAACCGCTAAGCCATCTCTCCAGCCCTAGGTCCTTGCATTTATAGTAGGTGCTGTGCTTTGAATGCAATGCTTATACTTTCCCATTCAGATGTTGAAAACTGATTGCCAAAATGGTAGTGTTAGAGGTGGGCGTTTGGGAAGTGATTAGGCCATAAGGGCAGAGCCCTCATGAAAGGGATTGATGCCCTTGTGAAAGAGGCCCCAGATGGCCACATTGCCCCTTCCACCATGTGAGGACACAGCCAAGAAGGCACATTCCATGAACTAGGAAGTGTACTCTCCCCAGAGCTTGAATCCATGAGAGCTTTGACCTCGGACTTCCCATCTTCCAGAACTGTATGAGAGAATTACTGTTGTGTATAAGCTACTCAGTTTATAGTGCTTTGTTACAATAGCCCAAACGGACTAACAGCACATTGAATCATAACTCAGTAAAGCTATTTGCTTTGAGGATTGCCTGATGGACAGACCTGAGGTAAGGAGACTGCTGCCTGGTGCGCTCTCTCTCTCTCTCTGTCTGTCTGTCTGCTGCTGCTGCTGTCATTGCTGTTTCCAGGGCATGGAGTCTTGTAAGTGGATTTATTTATTTTTCTTTTTTAAGTTAGCATGCAAAATAATAGGTTTCCTTATGGCATATTCATATATATGTGCCATCCCCTCTCCAAGCAGAACTGTTTATCCACAAAGCAGGTACATTATTCTTTTCAGAGAGTCTACAAAGTTGTCATCACAACAAAGAGAAGAAAGAAAGGAAGGTGCATCAGGGTGTGGTGGCGCAGGCTTAATCCCAGCACTTGGGAGGCAGAGGTAGGAGGATCACTGAGAGTTCGAGGCCACCCTGAGACTACATAGTGAATTCCAGGTCAGCCTGAGCCAGAGTGAGACCCCTACCTTAAAAAGAAAGAAAGAAAGGAAGGAAAGGAAGGAAGGAAGGAAGGAAGGAAGGAAGGAAGGGGAGATGGCTCAGTGCTTAAAGGTACTTGCTTGCAAGCTTTCCAGTGGAGTTTGATCCCCAGAGCCCATGTAAAGCCAGACACAGCCTATAATCCCACTGGGCCTATGGCAATGGGAAGTAGAGCCTGAAGAATGTACAAGCTCACAAGAAGCATCAGCAAACGACGAGAGAAACTCTGTCTCAAAAGGAGGCGGGGCATGGAGAGATGGCTCAGCGGTTAAGGTGCTTACCTGCGAAGCCTAAGGGCCCACGTTTGACTCTCCAGGTCCCATGTAAGCTAGATGCACAAGATGATGCAAGCATGCAAGGTTGCACATGCTCACAAGGTGGTGTACACATCTGGAGTTCCATTGCAGTGGCTGGAGGCCCTGGCATGCCAATTCTGTCTCATAAAAAACTACAAAAATAAATAAATAGAATGGGGGGAAAAAAAGGAGGTGAAAGAAGAAGAGAAACACCCCAAGGTTGTTCTCTGATCTCCACAAGCACACTGTGGCACATTACACCCCCCACATCATACACACATATACATGCACATATACACACATAAATACATTTTAGTAGTAACAAAATAAAAAGCAAAGGAAGAGGGGGAAAAAAAAGCTTTACCAAGTCATGCTCCCAAGGTTATGTAGGTCACTTATGGTGACCTGTTTACCTGTTTTCCTTTTCCTTTCCCTTCTCCAAATCAGCCAACACCAAAATATATTGGATGAACCCCACCAGTGTTCACAGTGGTTCTTCTGGGCAATGCAATCAGTGTGAATTTTCTTTTTTTGTTTTGTTGAATTGTGTTTTTTTCATATAGCTAAAAAAGGACATGAAAATTATGTAATGCTTAAAAACCTAAAAGCACCCCACCTACCTTCCCTTTGGGGATCCCACTGCTTACAGACTTGGTAACTGTCTAGGAGACCCTTCACATACTGGTGTACTTCTCAATTTGGTTTTGCCGCAAAATTCTAGAAGCAGCAGCCAGGGGGCGACAGACTAAATGTGGGGTTAGTGTCGTTATTGCCCCAGGCCTGTTCATTCTTGCTAGAAGGTGCTCAGATCTGTGTAATCAAAAATTAGGCCAGGCGAGGTGGCACATGCCTTTAATCCCCAGCACTCGGGAGGCAGAGGTAGGAGGATGGCTGTGAGTTCGAGGCCACCCTGAGACTGCAGAGTGTGAGTCACTGCACTCTGATCAGCTTCCCCTGTGTTTTCATTCATTCCTCACAGTAATTCCGCGGTGCAGGTATTAGTACAGAAATAAAGAGGAAGAAGTTGTACAGAGCTGGGGAAACAGCTCGGTGAATAAAGTGCTACACAAGTGTGATCAGATCCCCAAAAGCCACGTAAAGCTGGTGCAGCAGCACGTGGCTATAATCCCAGCATTCCCACAGTCAGATGGGAGGTAGAAGAGACAAGAGAATCCTAGGAAGCTTCCAGGGCAACAAGCCCAGTGTACACAGCTGTGAACAAGAGACCATGCTTCAAATAAGGTGGAAGGTGACTTAGTCCTCTGACCTCCGTGTCTGCAGCGTGGCACATGTGCACCGTTCATACATGTAGACACACGCCTCACAAAGCTCACACACACAGAGGTTATTTTTGCTTGTTTATCAAGGTAGGGTCTTACTCTAGCTCAGTCTGAATTCGACATGTAGTTTCAAGCTGGCCTCAAGCACACAGCAATCTTCCTACCTCTGCCTCCCACCATTTCCAGCTACAAAGAGATTTTAAAAAATATTTATTTAACAGAGAGATAGAGAAGGAGAGAGATGGAGCATATGGGCCCACCTGGGCTTCTTGCCTCTGCAAACAAACTCCAGATGCATGTACCACTTTACTTTATGTGGGTACTGGGGTATCAAACCCGGGCCTGCAGGCTTTGTAAACAAGTGTCTTTAACCACTGAGCAATCTCTCCAGCCCAAGATTTAAAATGAAAGTTAGAACCAGGCATGGTGGTACACGCCTTTAATCCCAGCACTTGGGAGGCAGAGGGATTGCCATGAGTTCGAGGCCAACCTGAGACTACGTAGTGAATTCCAGGTCTGCCTGGGCTAAAGTGAGACCCTACCTTGGAAAAACCAAAACACTAAAAAAAAAAAAAAAGTAAGGAAGACGTTAGGTGACTTCACCCAAAAGCAGACTGCTGGCTAGTGGCTGAGATACAGTTAATTGTAAATCAAATGTCACAAATAAGGCTGCTAAGGCGGGTCTTCCCATCTCAGTTGAATCTCCGTCAAGCTCATTCTGCATAAGTATGCCCAGGGGTTGCCTTCCTATGTGACTCTAGGTCAAGTCAGCAGTCAACATAAACCATCACAGGTTCCTCAGAAGTCCCTTGCAGCGACCCATTTTCAGATACTTCAAGACTGACTTTATAAACAGGGAAGAACTTTAGATTTGGGAAAGATTCCTCCTCAAGGAAAAACACTTATAGCTAACACGAGAGACTGGAGTCTCATCTAGCAAAGCTTAGCTCACTTTCCTCCATCTTGGGTCAGGGTGAGGCTTGGACATGGCCTTCTACTTAGATAATGTTTCCAGTGTGTGTTTGGTCAGGAAAAGAGTGCCGTTTGAATAGTCACTTCGCTTTCTCCCTGGAATTAGTCATAGGGAACAGAACTGAGCCCAACCCAAAGCAGACCTGGCCACCAATAACCTGTGAGCAAGAAAAATAAGTGCTTGGGCCACAAAACTTTTATCTTGCAGCAGCAACCATGGGTTGATATTTGGGGACATTGCTCAAAGACACATAATGGGCTACAGTGATGGCTTTGTGGAAACACGCTTGCTGCCCAAGCATGAGACCACATGCACACAAATATGCCTTTCTCTCTCTCTCTCTCTCTCTCTCTCTCTCTTCTCTCTCTCTCTCTCTCTCTCTCACACACACACACACACGGACCAGCTTTGAGACTATGTCTCAGTCAAGTCGTTCCTGGGACAGTGGCCTTGAGTGGAGCTCAGAGAAGGAATTAACTAGAGACGGCGATGGCTTGGTGAGTTTTTTGAAACAACTGCAATTCTAGGAACTTTCTATAAACTGTTCTGTGCTCTCTTAACACCAAAACAAAGTTCGTGGCCAACAAATTGCTAAACCATGAGTTTTCATCATCAATACCCAAATGAAGTGCAATATAGAGGAAAGAGCAGTAGGCTGGACCACAGGTGCACAACACAGTTAATTCTTGTCTAGTCTGTGACTTTGGGAAAGTCGTTTGATCTCTCTGAACCTCAGTCTCTTCACCTGCAAATTGGAGGTATTTGTAATAAAGTGATCACATGGTCTTTAGACACTTAGTGGATGGAATTTATTGTCCAACTAAGTATAAACAACTAACAAGTGAATTCTATAGTTAGTCTAAATAGTCATTATTTCATATCAAATTTTGCATTCGCTGTACCTGTTAGGTTCAACTCAGCACCCATGAGGTTTTCTGTAGCCTGGTTTGAAAATAGCCAACACAGTGAAGCCACCTGATTTCAGGAGTAGAAACGTTAGGGATATTTGATTACAAAGTTTCCTGAAAAGTTTTCTTGTTTTCTCTTCCTCAACCTCTGACACGGGTTATAATTGGAAAGCCACTGTTAAAGTGTGTGTGTGTGTGTGTGTGTGTAAAAAAGAGAGAGAATTGGTACAATTTTAAGCTTAAAATAAGAATTAAGAGACTGAACTCCACTTAGCAATTCAGCTATACTTACAAGACAGTCATTTCGACCGTCCTAACAGAATTGCACTACACAGCCCTCCTTGGCCACGTCTTTGGTTATATGGTGGCTGACTCCATGTCTATATATGAGCAGAGCTATTTGCCACCCTGATCTGAAAGCCTCGGAGGAACACACCACCCCTTGTGGCAGGACAGAATGCTGGGTTGCCTTACCCTCACTTGCTGCGGGTTGTACCCTCCCCGGCTCTTGCTCAAGGGCATGGTGAGTTCACAAATCTCTGCCAGGCAGTTGTTACCAAAATCAATTTACCTTTCAACCATAATTGGGCAGCACATCTGAACTCGGATTCCATGTGCGTGGCCCACTGCGTCAGAACTGCTACCTGAGCACATTTCTACTTTAAGCTCACCCCCCTGTGCCTTATGAGTCATTTGCACTCTAACAAGGAGCCCATCAGTATCTACCTAGAGAGTACTAAGCAGGGTGTAGGAGGTCTTATGTAAGGGTCCCCCCAGACCAGACCCTGACACAAAGACACAAGTAATTTATTTGGAAGGCAAGGGAAGCATTGTTTTAAAAAGTAGCGAAGTGGGCTGGAGAGATGGCTAGGCACCTTCCTGCAAAGCCTGATGGCCCAGGTTCGATTCCCCAGTGTCCATGTAGGTGCACAAAGATGGCGCATGCATCTGGAGTTTGTTTGCAGTGGCTAGAGGCCCTGATGCACCCACTCTCTCCCCCCTGCTTATGGATAAATAAAATATAAACAGTAGGGAAGTGTTGGCTTGGGGAGATGGCTCAGTGGATAAAGTGCTTGCTGCACAAGTATGAAGACTGGATTTCAAATCTCTAACACCCATGTAAATGCTGTTGGGTGTGGAGGCCCACCTATAACCCTAACACTTGGGAGCGGTGTGGAGATAGGAGGGCCACAGGATAAGCTAGTGAGGTAGACTCGCTGCACTGGCAATCTCTAGGTTCAACGAGAGATCTTGTCTCAGGGAACAAAGTGTCAAGGGAACATCAACTTCTGGCCTCCACATGCATGTGCACACATATGCACACATACCCACACACATACGTGTGCCCTCACACATGCGAATACGCATGCACAAATGTGCACCACACACATGCGCATACAAGTACAAAAAGTAGGGGGGTGAGACGGTGAAGGGAAACCAGCTCGTGAAAGGTGTGTGGTCAAGAGTATCACCCTAGGCTCAAGTGGCTGAAGTGGACTCTTCCGAAGATCCCCAGGACCAGCACGGAATGTGGCCCTCGGCACTCTGTCCCCCAGAGGCGAGCAAGATAGAGCACTTACACGCTGACTTCCTTAGTCAGTGCCTGAGAATGCTCCCTGGGGCACCCATCCACCGACTTGTCTGGCCTTCCACGTGCCTGGGCAGGATGACCCCGTGTGTCCAGAGAACATTGTTTAGACAAAGCCAGTACCTGCTACAGATCACCCGTGTGTGCTGCTCGGATCTACTCATGGTATGTTCTAAGTTTATTCTGTCACGGGTTGTGGTGGCTTGAATGTAGATCGTCACCTGTGGGCCCCTGGATCCTCAGGGCCACAGCTCCCCGAAGGCGTCCAGGCAGCGGTGGAGAGCAGGGTCTTGAGCGGCTGTGAACGTGAAGGGATGTATACCCAGGAGATGACTTCAGAGAGCAGTTCCATTTCTTCAGTAGGGAAATGGGTTTATAAGCAGTTGAGAGTAGGAAGAGGGTCCTAAGGGGATTGGTGGGTTCAGAGATTGCTAGCTGATGCCTAGGGATGTTCATTCTAGCAGGTGATCTACATAGTGAGTCAGGTGATCTACATAGTGACAGGAAGAAGGTCACAGGGGGATGGACTATGTGAAGTCGGCTTGGCTGATAAGGAGTTTCCTAGGCAACTGGCCAAAGGTCAAAGGGCTATAGGCAAAGCCTAAGTTCAGGTGTGCAGGGCTTGGGGAGGGAGTGGCCTCCTGTAGCCCGGGGGTCCTTAGCCATGCCTGGCAGCTGAGGCCCATCTCCTGAAGGCTCCAGCCTGTGCCTGGCAGTGCCCGAGAGTCACCTAGCCTCACATGGTAGTGGGTTGTGGTGGCCTGGCTGTGGAATTTCAGCTGCAGCCTCACACGTTGAATGCTTACTCCCCAGCTGGTGGCTTTGTTCGGGAAGGTTGTGGAGACTTTCGGAGGTGGAACCTTGCTGAAGGAAGTATCTCACTGGGGTTGGGAACTGGGAGTTTTATATTCCGGCCCTGCTTGCTGCCCTCAGCTCACTCTTGCTGCTCCCTCCGTGCTGATGGGAAGGTGCGATGCTCAGCTCTGCTCCTGCCATGCCTCCCTCGATTTTGCCTCTAAACTGTGAGCCAGAAATCAGGTCTTTCCTCCCATAAGCTGCTTCTGGTTGGGCGTCTCGTCTCAGCAATGAGAAGGTAACTGCTAGACTGGTTCTTCCGAAGGTCCAATGTGACGGAAGTAAACGGGAGGACTGAAAACATGGGATTCATGGGATAGATGCCAACGTGCCATGGCTCATATGCTGTGTATTTATAAATACTCGTGTGTTGGAGGCTTGGTTCTCGTGTGGTGGTAAATGTTCAGGAGCTGGGAACTACTGGGTGATACGCCCTCACGAGGGATTCTGAGACTACGGTGTCTCCTGCTTCCTATCTGGTGATGTGGCCATTCACATATATGCTCCCACCACTGCTCTCTGCCTTGAGGTGACACATCAGCAGTGTGTGTGTGTGTGTGTATGCGTGTGTTCTCACAGCCTGTGCCACACAGTTTGGACTTTTAGCTACCAAAACCGAGAGTTCAGTAAACCTCATTTATTTGTATAAAACTTTCCTGCCCCAGGCATTTTCTTATAGCAGTGAAAAATGGACTGATATGCTATGTCCTTGCTACCTGGAACCACAGTCCTCACGGAGGCCATCTTCATCATCCCTTCCTCCCACTCTGCTGCCCTGTGCTGCCTGGAGAGTGAGATAGCCCAGGCTGCCATCTTCACAGAACTTGACGCCTGGGTGTTGTCACTTGAGCAAGCTGGTGGCATATTACAGCCACCCATTCATGGTGAATACTGGACTTGGATTCAGGCAAAGGGACCCCAATATTTTCTGGGTTCTGACTGCTCTTCCCTACTTCTGTTCTGGTTTGTTTTGATGCCACAATCAACTATCTTTGGTCACAACTACTTTCTTTGCCTTCTGGCTTACCGGCCATGAGTTCCTCAAAATGACCAGATATTAACCATTACTTTGGGTCTTGTGTAACTCTTACAACATCCTTTGTAGAAGCATGTTCTCCCCGCTCCACAGCAGGAGCTAAAAGATCCTAAAGCTGTGAGGATGAGAAGCACAAATTCCAATAAGTGAGTCACTACAGTTCGAACAAGAAGCTTGTACTTAATCGTAGTTCTAGAGCCCATGCAGTCTGGTGATCAACACCATTTAATTACTGCTGGTTCAGAGTATGCTACTGTGTGTGTGTGTACGTGTGTGTGTGTGTGGTATACAGCATTCTGAAGGACAGTACCCTGACTCCATAAGTTGGCACCTTGCCAATACCTTTATGAATCAGTTCAATTTTATGGTACACAGATGGCTTTGGGGTGATGTGGCATAAGGTATTGACAGCAGGTCTTAATTGTTACTGTGGCATAACCTTCGCTGATCCTTGGTAAAGTTATGTGTAGTAACCCATGACAGTAAGTCTGATATTAGATAGTAGTGCTGGCTGAGCCACTGTCCTGGAGAAGACAAACCCATACCTAGAATACATTGTAGAATCCTATGAGGACCCTGGCTTTAGTATGAGAGTTATTGTGGCTGTGGGTTTCATCACACTTTGTGATCCTCACCCTCTGGCTGCAGGATCTTGTTAAATGCTCCAATAGGGTCCTCTGATGCATGCACCGTAACCGGAGTTGAATGCCAGATGCTTTGAGTCTATCATTTTTCCCTTTAGCACTTCTGTAGCACTCAACCACTAGCTGACCAAAATCCCTAAAGTGCTTATAATTCCCCCTCCTCGAGTGTGTGATATTATGCTAGGGCATTTCCTTCCACTGGTGTCCCTTCCAAGTGCAACATCCTTAGAATCACAGTCTTTGTGTCCCATAGCACACTAGGGAGTCACGGCCCTCACCTGACACCAGTCACTGATCCTTACTGTCACGTGGCCAGAAGTGATCCAACTTCCAGAATCGTCTCCTGAGATTCTGTCTCTAAGAACACCTTGAGGAAAAAAGCCTCAAGTACCAGCCAGCTGGGGAGATGACGGAAGCACCACAGGCAAAGAAAGACCACTGAAGGCCGCACCATCAAGCAGGTGGCCAAAGTGGGCTTACTCCTGCTGGGGAAGTTTGGAGAACAATCAACATAGTTCTTAGGGTTGTCTCACCCCAAGCAGTAGGAAAGCTGTGGTAAAGGTAGTATTGATTCCTGAACCCTTCCGGATTATATTACCCAGAAGCAGAGAAATCCCTGGACAGAGAAATGTAATGCTAGTTGTTGAAGGACAGATGGACAGATATGTCCGGAAAGGGTTCCACCCAAGAGGCTATGAGTAGGGAACCACTATTATCACCTCTAGTGAGAAACTGAGAGAGAAGAGAGCTCAGAGTAGAGTAACGGAGTTTGGCAAGGACCAGGATGTCAGGACAAGTCGAGGAGACCTCAGTCTTCTAATTTGCATTTTGTTGAGCACCAGTCCCCTTCTACTGCGTGTCTGCTGGGCATAGGTGCTTTGAAAACCCTAGAGCGGTAGGAGAAGAAACTTAGCTTGCCTCTTCCTCACCTATCTAGCACTGGCTTGACATTGTCACAATGTCAGGTGTGCATCTCTGTGGGGCCCAGGCCAGGATAGAGTGGCATAGACATGCATCTTAGTGCCAGGGCTATTGTTTGAGCTTTTGTGAGCTCAGCATGAGATGCGAAGGCCTCCCAGGTACCCTTCTTGTACTGTCAGACTGTATGCTGAGGTACCTTAATAAACTCCCGGAAAAAATATATACAGGGAAGGGGTAGTATTTATTTATTTATTTATTTTATTATTATTATTATTATTTTGTTTTCTTGAGGCAGGGTCTCGCTGTAGCCAAGGCTGACCTGAAATTCACTATGTAGTATCAGGGTGGCCTCGAGCTCACTTTGATCCTCCTACCTCTGCCCTCCGTGCGCTGGGCATGATGTGAGCCACCATGCGCGGCAATTTTTCTAAAGACTCTAAGACAGCAAACACCAACACATTGTGCGTATGTTACTTAGTTCAAGGTCCTGTTTTTCTGGCCCGAGAGGTGGGATCTTTGAAGGGAGGAGATGGACGTGGCCGTCTCTGTACAGCGGGACACTGGAGTGTGTTGTGCTTGTCCTCTCTTACAGTTTTTAGTGGCCGGTGGTGTTGGACACCTGGGACACTACCTCCTTCCTTCTCTTTGCATTCGAACCAATTGAAACGTAGACATAGAGTCAAAATATCAACATAAGAATAGCAAAAGATTAGAAGCCACTCAGGCATACACTAATCAAGAAAAGATTTAAATAATTATAGTGTGACCACAAAATGGAGTGCAATGCAGCTAGGAAAATAAAATTATGGGCTGGAGAGATGGCTTAGCAGTTAAGCGCTTGCCTGTGAAGCCTAAGGACCCCGGTTCGAGGCTCGATTCCCCAGCACCCACGTTAGCCAGATGCACAAGGGGGCGCACGCGTCTGGAGTTCGTTTGCAGTGGCTGGAGGCCCTGGCGCACCCATTCTCTCTCTCTCTCTCTCTCTCTCTCTCTCTCCCTCTTTCTCTGTCTGTCACTTTCAAATAAATAAAAATAAAAATAAGACAAAAAAAAAGTTAAAAAAATTATGTTCTCGTTGAAGATAAACAGGAATGAGTACTGGAAAAATGAGCAGAAGTGAAGTGAAGTGTGTGTGTGTGTGTGTGTGTGTGTGTGGTATGTCATGTATGTGTGTTGAGCTTATGCAAAGGCATGTGTGCACCTGTCAGTCACAGCTACTCAGTCCAGCTGAGGCAGGAGGATCACTGGAGCTCAGGAGTTCAAAGCCAGCCTGGGCAACATAGTGAAAGCCTGTCTCAAAACAAAACCAACAAACAAAAAAATTCAATACATCAAAGAGAGCTTTGCTCTGGTCCTCTTGTCCTGGACAGAGATCTGTTTTGTTTTGTTGCATTATCAAATATTGTGTCCTGGAAGCAGCAGGGGAGCCAATGGCAGGCAAGCCTGTTGCTCCATGGGATCAGCCTGGGGAGGTAGTGAAGGGCCTGGGGACCACATGGTCCAAGCTCATCCCCAAGGGCTTGTCTTTTCCTTTGTGCAAAAGCCAAACACTTCAAGATCGGCCTCAACAACGGCCAGCTGCCATCGTGACACCATCACCGACCTGGTGTGTCAGGCAAGCACGTCTGCTTTGAGGAAGGACACTGAATAGAGTGTGCACTCTGCTGAGTCAGCAACTGGAGAGGGAGGATGAAGACCCCTGAGCTTTCTCCTTGGCCCACCACACTGTGGGCGTCGTGCACAGACAGCTCTGCGTCAGGTTCGTTTGATGGGCTCCGGAGCCCTCTTGTCCAAGTTCAAAAGCAGCTGAGCTTCTAACAAGCAGCTGCGGGGTTTGCCCCAGTCATTCGTCTTGCCTCTGCTGCAGTTTCTCTTCCATCATGTGGTTATACCAGCCCTGCCGAGTTGTAGTGAGGACTAAATGTGTTAATAAGGGGGAAATAACTGTGTCATAGCAAGCAGAGTAGAAGTTCAGTCTCAAGTGGTGATAAGTGGTTTGCTGTTCTTTTGAAGTTCTTGGGACTAAGGAGTGCTTCAGTGGAGTCGTGAGGTTGGTAATGAGGTAGTTGAAATATATCTCCTGCCAATCATTTATATAGAACTTGGATGAGTGGTCAGCTGGTAGCCTAGGCGTGGCTCCTATGTTCACGGGGGGCCAGTCTCTGATTTTGCCTTGTGACAATTCAGATCTAGGGTCACTCAATGAGTTAACCCCAAGGAATCTCCTCACGTCAGCAGGCAAGGTAGACTTTATTCACAATGTTCTGTAGCTCTGAGGAAGATGAGGAGGTGAGCATTGTACACGTGCACACACACATACCACTGCAAATAATGTCAACAGGTCTCAGGGTTTATTCTCTCCAAAGTCCTACTTGGCTATGCTCTGAGGGTTTCCCTCCGTGCCCTTTTCCCCACACTAACTGCCAGTCTTACTTTCTCTCTGCCTCTTGAGGACTTCAGATTTCTCACTCGTTTTGGTAAGTAACCAATGGGCCCTGCTCCAGCACCTGCCCATAGCCTCATGCGTCAAACACACCCACAGCCCAACATCCACAACTCGATCCATTGATGTATCGAGATGACCCTTTCCTGAGGTTCCAAAGCACTCTGCCAATAATTTAAGCACCTGCCGTGTTATTTACTAACTCTGTGAGCTGGGATAAGCTATTTACCTCTCTGTCTCAGATGAGCTGTCTGAAAAGTGAATATTATAATGGTAGTTTTAGAGTAGTAGGGAAAACAAAGTGAAATCATGCCCAGAAAATGCAGATCAGTGCCTAGAGTATAAGAGGATTGCAATGTATGCTTATAGCCCAATCCCTCACGTAAGAGGGATTTTTCCCTTGTAGAAAATTGGCAGTGATTTCTCTTTAGGATGGGTGTGTAAGGCGCCCATGGAGTACAAAGGAATGAAGAGTTAGGACTATAGACCATGTTGGGAACTTTTGCAACTTACTTCATAACTTGACATGTCAATTTTCTCCATCACAAAATGAGGATACTAATAGCACTTACTTATGGCTATTGGCAAAAGTAAAAGGAGGTAATATGTGTAAAGGAGTCTAGTCTGCTTTAAAAGCTTAAAAACCTTAGCTATTACTGAAAGCTCCTGCTTTGAATTGAGCTATTAGGATATGAAAAGATATTTGCTTCCATTCCTGACATAAAATTCAAGCTTGCAAGGTTCAGATATGTTTAGGAGATCTTGATGTTATTTTTATTGAAAGCTTTAGTCAAGACAGAAAGCATTTAATTTAAGCTAATAGCTATGGCTTTAGATATTGAAAATTGCTACCCATTTCACAAACTCACTAATGGCTGTCTCTTGATATTTGGCTTAGGAAATCTCAGCTTCTTTTTGAGCTGTTAGCTTTGGAGTGGTTTCCTTTCATCAGCTGCACATTCAGTATTAATTTGAGGCATGAGCTCATAGCCCAGCGCTTCTGGCCAATGTTCCCTTTGAATCTGTGTAAGTTGTGAGCAATTGGTTATATTCCACAAGCAGCTGCTTTGGGAGACACGCTATTGGACTACGTGCCGTGCCGGCAGAGGTGAGCGCTGGGCAACAAATTTAACGTGATGTCGTGAAGCACATGTTAAATTGGTCTCATGCTGTGTGGTCATTAGACATGAATGCAGTTCACAGAGGTGACTACAGCTACCTAGCTCCAAGCAAGTCCTTCTGGGATTAGCTGCTAGGGGGAGAAGTTAGGCTTATCAGGAGCAGAAAGCTTGGAGCCTCTCAGAATTTGCCAGAGCCTGGAGCATCAAGATGCCTGTCTTTGGAGATTGGGGCCAGGAGACTTGTTACTTAGGACCAGGACATGACAAAAGCAGTCTGAGCCAGGGATTAGCAAACTCTTTCTATTAGGGGGCAAATAGTAAACTTTTCACCCACTGAAGGCCATGTGGTCTGTGTTGCAATCACTGACATTGTGGTGCCAAAGTAGCATGGATGGCACATAGACAGATGGGCCTGGCGGTACTTCAACAAGTATAGAAATAAGTTGCTCATTATAGGCTGTGCTTAGCCAACTCCTGATGTTGACTAAGGCTATAGATGGAAAACTGGAAAAGGAAGGGCCCCAAATCACGCTCTCCAGAAGCAGTCTAGCACCTATGTAGGCGGATGAAACAGGCATGGGAAGTTGGGGTACAAGAGCCCTTTAGACATTTCTCTTCATCTGCTGTCTGCCTGAATGAATGTGAAATGTCCCCCATAGGCTCGTGTGTTTGAGAGCTTTGTCCCCAACGGGTGGTCCTGTTTTTGAAGGGTGTTGAACCTTCAGGCGGTGGAGGAAGTTCGTCTCCTGAGAAGGGCGAGCAGGTTTTATAGTCCAGCCCCACTTCCTGTCCACGCTCTGTCTCCTATTTTGCCAAGATGCAAGGAAGTAATGAATCAGCTGCATATTTCTGCCAGCATGGAACCACATGCCGGCCTTCCCTACCATGACGGACTGAACCCTTCAACAATGAGCCAAAATAAACCCCTCCTGCCTTAAATTTCTTTTTCTTTTTAAAATGTATCTTATCATTGTATTATTAACCACATGCTTCTTTTTTTAAAATTTTTTTGTTTATTTATTTGAGAGCCACAAACAGACAGAAATAGAGGCAGAGAGAGAATGGGTGCGCCAGGGCCTCCAGCCACTGCAAACGAACTCCAGATGCATGCACCACCTTGTGCATCTGGCTTACGTGGGTCCTGGGGAATCGAGCCTTGAACCGGGGTCCTTAGGCTTCAGAGGCAAGCCATCTCTCCAGCCCTTAACAACATACTTCATATGGATACATCATGTGTTGGTACCCTCTTTTCTCTCATCCCTGTCCCCATTCTTCTGGGGACCCTCTTGAGTGGGGTTGCAGGCATTCCCTATGGGGTTGTAGTTTATACGTTGTGGGAGCAGCATCAGTTATTTTTGGGGGGGGAGGGAATGCCTCTGGGCATGATGTCTCAACCTACGGCTTTTATAATCTTTCCGCCCCCTCTTTGTAAAATTCCCTGAGCCACGGTGGGTGAGTTTTAAGTCTACTTCAGCGATGAGCTCTTAGGAGCCTCTGGCTCTCTGCTTTGGTAGGTGTGGAGTATCCTCAGGGTCTGTCTCTTGCACCCTGGGGCTGGTTATCAGGTTCTTTTGTCTGAAGAGAAAGGTAGCTAGCATAGAAGGCAGCCAGCTAAACAGTAGGAAGAAGGTAGAAACTGCCCAAGGGGTTGGAAAAGGGTTGGAACCCTTTTCAAGTTGGCACCTTTAACTACTGAGTATTGTTTCCAGCCCTTAACCCAGAGTTATGTGCCCTGGGGCAAGTTATTCTACTTCCTCTAAACCCATCTGCAAAACTGGAATGATAAGTCCTATCTCACAGGGTGGGGAGGACCTCATAGCCTTTGTTACGTAAGCTTATTCGCCAACACCAAATGGCAGAAATGGTGTGTGTACGCACTGCTGGGGAGGAAATTTAAGGAAAGTTCAAAACCTTGGGGGTGACATCATCTTTCATACAGATTTACGACTCTTCACAAACTGGGTCTATGTTCAGAGTTAATTGGCTGGTTCTAGAATATACCTAGGAGTGGCGTGGTGGGGTCAAAGGTTGCACATTCTCAGCTTTGGGTATGACAGTAAACTGGTCAACACTAGCCATCCTTTGGCATTTCTATGAGTAGTGGTGAGAGGATTCTGGCTGTTGGCTCTGGTGCTGGCATCCTCCTAGTGAGCTGATGCACATTTCTTGCGCTTATGAACTATTTGCCCAACCTTGCTTGTGCAGTGGCTGCTCAAGTGTCAGCTTTTCCTGTTGAGAGGCACACGTTCTGTATGCAGCCTGACTCAGAAGTTAAGCTGCTGCATCTGTTGTTTTAGTAAACGGAAGTCTCAGATTTTAACACAGTTCCCTTTATCCTTGCTCTGCTTTGTAAAGTCAGTGATTTGTGTAAATTATGTGATACTATCTATTATATCACACTGCTTTTTTAGAAAAAAAAATCTTTCTATTGACAGCTTTCATACGTGTAGACAATAAACCATCATAATTCCCTTCCACCCCCACTTTCCCCTTCACAAATCCACTCTCCATCATATCCCCTCCCCGACTCAATTAGTCTCTCTTCTATTTTGATGTCATCATCTTTTCCTCCTTCAGGTATTATGTAGGTAGCATCAGGCACTGTGAGGTTATGAATATCCAGGCCATTTTGTATCTGGAAGATTACATTATAAGCAATAAGCAGTCCTGCCCTTCCTTTGGCTCTTACATTTTCCTTCTTTTATTTATTTATTTATTTATTTATTTATTTATTTATTTATTTATTTTGTGAGGTAGGGTCTCACTCTAGCCCAAGCTGACCTGGAATTCACTCTATATTCTCAGGGTGGCCTTGAACTCACAGCGAACCTCCTACCTCTGCCTCCCGAGTGCTGGGATTAAAGGCGTGAGCCACCTCCCCGCTGGCTCTTACATTTTCTCCACCACCTCTCCTGCAATGGATCCTGAGCCTTGGAGAATGTGATAGAGACGTCTCAGTGCTAAATACTCCTCTGTCACTTCTCAGCACTGTAGTGACTTTTGAGTCACCCCAGTGGTCACTGCCATCTGAAAAGCAAAGCTTCTCTAACCAAAAGTGAAAGTACCATTAATATATGGGTATGAACATTAAGAAAAGTGCTTAGAAGGCAGTTTGGTGAGCATAATATATGCATTTAGCCAGAAAACAAAAATGCTCATGACCTCCCCTGCCATAGAGGTTGAGTCTCAGGGTGGCCTCGAACTCACGGCAATCCTCCTACCTCTGCCTCCCGAGTGCTGGGATTAAAGGCGTGCGCCACCACGCCCAGCTCCCCTGCCATGGAGTTTTGACTAGGATTTGAGTACCAGGCATGTATTTCCTCCCATAGAGTAGGTCTCCTGTTCAATGAAAGAGGTGTTGGTTCTCCCATAACAGACATGCCACTATTGCACCAGTTGCCCCCAAAACATTACAGATTCTTGCCAAGGCCCTTGGTTCCCCACCAGAACTAGATGGTAAGACCCTATTGCTGAAGACTCCACATGCTTGGGCTGCAGGTCACTGAGAAATCCTGCTGGAGCTGAGCTGGAAACCTCTTCCCTGTTGACTAGCTGTTAGAAGCCTGGAAGGAGCTATGCTGCATGCAGCCTGTTTGGAGAGAGAGGTCGTCAGTGTTGTTAAACAACAGTGGACCCTGAAAGCCTTCAGTGCTGGATTGGGACTGCTGAGGCATCCAGACACATGGACTCAGCAGCCACCACATTCCTTGACTCTCAAGCCTGCAGGCTGCTCTAGTTGGACTGCCATAAGTTAATCCAATAAGTTCCCCTTTTGCTAATAAATTCTATGGGTTCTTTTTCTCTAGAGCACCCCGACTATTACATTAATGATTGCACTAAAATTTTCTTCCAACCCTGTGATTTTCCAAATCCCTGAAACAATGGCATAGCTAAATAAAAATGTGGCAGTTTAAGTTCATTCAACACATTAAAGGATGGGTGAAGCATCTGTTGTCACCTGTGAATGATTATACTTGGGTGATTCCATTTTATCCTTTTGTGTGTCTGACGTTTAACTGAAAGTGAGGGTGGCTGCCCAGAAGAGAAAAGCAAAGGAATCATGGGAGTGCTTAAGCTGGCCTTCAGTAGGGCAGGTTTCAGGGAGAGGTGAAATGGCATATTGAGGTGAAGATTTGAGCAGCTGTGAAGTGTAGCTAGCCAAGGCTCCTGGTTATCTAGGAAAAGTAGAGGAATTGGAAGGTAGTGGGCTACAAGATAAGTTCAAAAGAAGCAAGGTAGGAAGGAAAAAAAAAAAAGATTTAAACTGTGGTAGCAAATCTCAGAAACTCAAAAATAGCAAAGAGAAGTGTCCATGGGGTCTTGGCCTGATGAGAGCTGGTTTTCTGTACTTTCCTCTTTTTTTCTTATTTGTAAGGTTCTAATAGGCTGTATCATACAGCAAAGATTTTTGATGATAGAGGCACTGAATGTCACCATTTCCCCCTGATGGGGAATAAAATGGGCTATTAACTCTTGGATAGGTACTGTGTGAAAGAAAGAGGATGAAGGAAATTTAGCAGTGGAAGCATGCACTGTGAGGAACCTTTATCCCATGTCTGAATTGTGGAACTAGTCCAGCCTCAAATGATCCATATCTTTTCTTAGTATAATTTGTTATTGACAACTACTATACTTCAGATAACAAGCCATCATAGTTCCCTCTCCTCCTGCGCTTTTCCCTTCACAACTCCATACTACATCATATTCCCTCCCTCTCTCCATTAGCCTGTTTTATTTTGATGTTGTCATCTTTTCCTCCTATTATGGAGGGTCTTGTGAAGGCACTGCTAGGCACTGTGAGGTCGTGGATATTGAGGCCAATTTCTGTGTGGACAGTTGCATTGTAAGCAGTCCTACCCTTCCTTTGGCTCTTACATTCTTTCTGCCACCTCTTCCGCAATGGGCCCTGAGCCTTTGACAGTGTGATAGAGGTGTTTCAGTGCTGAGCACTCCTCTGTCACTTCTTCTCAGCACTATGTTGCCTTTTGGGTCATTCCCATGGACACCCCCATCTGAAAAGGGAAGCTTCTCTAACCAAAAGTGAGAGTAGGGTTAACATAGGAATATATGAATATTAAGTATAGTGTTTACAAGGCAGTTCGGTGAGCATAATCTATGCACTTAGCAAGACAAGAGCAGGTGTTACACCCCTAAGGCTCATGACCACCCCCACCATAGGCTTTTGACTAGGTTTTCAGCACCAGGCATGTATTCCCTCCCATAGAGTGGACCTTCAGTCCAATTAAAGAGCAGATGGTTTCTCCCAGAACAGACATGCCAATATTGCACCCCTTCAGTCATTTGGCCTGTCTGGCCAAACTTGAGGTTTCCAGTGTCCACTGTTTTCACCACTGATGACTTCTGTCTCTCATATGCAGTGCAGCTTTGTCCAGCTTTCAGTCTGCTGGTCTACAGGGAAAAGGTTTCCAGCTCAACCCCAGCTTGATTTCTCAGTGACCCTGTCACACAGACATGTGGAGCCTTCAGCAATAGGGTCTTACCATCTGTTTTTGGCGGGAAACCAAGGACCTTGACAATAGTCTGTAATGTTTTGGAGGCAACAGGGACCTCCCTGGCCAACAACCCACTGGAAGGTATCTCGTCCCTGGCACTGAAAATTTTCTAGTGTCATTCCATACCTTTGAGAGTCATCTTAGATCACACTGGACAGTTCCATTAGAGCAAGTAGTCTTGCACACCAGTAATTGAAAGCCCAGTGTGAAGATGTCAACAATCAGGAGGTTTTGAGCTCACATAATGGAAAGATCTAGAGCAGGTACTGGCCCAGATGAGGCCCTCTGTAGCAGCTCAAATGGTGTTACTACATTTGAGGATGGTGGGTCTGCCTTGGTAAGTACGAATCCTTTTATCATGGCCAGAAGATGAAAAGATGGAGGAAGATTTATATGTGCAACAGGTGAGGCACACACTAGACTTATCCCAAAAGCAATGTCCTCCTCAAACAAAAGAAGCATGAGGATTTTAGTTAGATAGGGGCAGGCGCCTTTCTGAGCATGCTTAGTTAAAGGCCATAGTTCAAGAAGGCAGAGTGTTAGATGCATCTGGGGGCATGATTAGTTCGAGATCATGGTTTGAAAGGTTAATATGGTAGACAAGAACACTTCTGGCCATTGTCAGCTTGTGTAGTAAAGATGATGGACTGGTGTACTTCTGGAAATGGTTTGTTTTCTCCAAAAATTTTAGCTAAAACAAAAGAAAAGGACACTTTGAAGTTATGTCAGTATTAGAGTATCCTCCTAAAGGCCTGCCTTGCTTAGCAACAAACAAACAAATTCGCCTTGGAATATTTCACTCTTTATTCTGGAGAGGTTTTTTTTTTTTTTAAAGGTAAGGTCTCGCTCTAGTCCAGGCTGACCTGGAATTCACTATGTAGTCTCAGAGTCACCTCAGTCTCCCAAGTGCTGGGCTTAAAGGTGTGTGCCACCACACCCGACCTACACTGAGATTCCTGGTACTGAAGCAAGGCAGGTCTGTAACACCAGAGCTTGAGTTCCCTTTGTTGAGTTCCTTTTGTAATTTGTTTTACTGCAGCCCTTTAAAGCACATCTAATTATGATGTAAGCCATGAATAAAATCAGTAAAATTGACATTCCTAACTTAAGTAGCCCAGAAAATCTAGACTTAATGTCCTGGAGAATCTAGGCCAAAATCCAGTTAAGCAAGTTGGCCCACTAAAGAATCAGACAGAAGGGAAACTTACTGTTTTATGTTATAATACAGTTGTAGGGAATGCGATTTGAGCTCCTGGTAAGACACCAAAAAGCAGGCACAGACACAAGATTAAAGCTATATAAGGGATCTGGGGAGATGGCTCAGTGGTAAGAGTGCTGTCCACACAAGCATGTGGGCCTGCAAGAACTTGATTTACCCTGGGTTTGATTCCCCAAGCACCCATGAAAACAGCTGGGCATGGCCACACATGCCAGAAATCTCAGTCTTTTTAAAAAAAAATGTTTATTATTTATCTATTTATTTGAGAGAGACAGACAGAGAGAAAAAGAGGCAGAAAGAGAGAGAGAGAATAGGAGTGTCAGCACCTAAGGCCACTGCAAACAAACTCCAGATGCGTGCGCCCCCTTGTGCATCTGGCTAACGTGGGTCCTGGGGAACCGAGCCTTGAACCAGGGTCCTTAGGCTTCACAGGCAAGCGCTTAACCGCTAAGCCATCTCTCCAGCCCAGGAATCTCAGTCTTGAGGGGAGTGGTGACCAGCCAATCACTAGGGCTCACAGATCAGCCAGTGTGACTGGAAAAGACAAGCACGGGTCTGGGTTTAGTGGTAGACTCTGTCTTGAGGAAGCACATGGATGAGCGATAAAGGCCGAGATCTGATGAGCCACCCCCTGCACCTCCGCTAGAGCCCAGGTGAAACCACAGCGGGACTGGCCAGTTGAGCAAGAGCGCTGCTTCCGTGGCGATCCTGACAACCTGCGCCAGCGTGATGGAGACAGACACTGAGGGTACTCAAAACACACCAAAACCGAAATCTAGAAGTTGCTGAGAGCTCAACATAAAAGTACTTAAAATGCACCCACCAAGGTTCAGGGAACTTTGCAGAAGAGGGGGGAAGAAAGATCATAAGAGCCACAGGGTGGGAGGGATTATCCAGAGGCATTGACTGCCCTCCCCCACCCCACAATGACTGATTGCTGCTCTCACAATTCAGAACTCACCACCCCATTGTGAATACCAGCAATCCAACTGAGGAGGGGTAAGGAGGAGGGAAACAGTACCAACACATGATGTGTCCATACAGAGTTTCTACTTAAGAAGAAAAGACCTTAGCCGGGCGTGGTGGCGCACGCCTTTAATCCCAGCACTCGGGAAGCAGAGGTGGGAGGATCATTGAGAGTTCGAGGCCACCCTGAGACTATATAGTTAATTCCAGGTCAGCCTGAGCCAGAGTGAGACCCTACCTCGAAAACCAAAAAAAAAAAAAAAAAAAAAAAAAAAAGAAGAAGAAGAAGAAAAGACCTACACAAGACCATCATAATAGGAGGAAAAGATGATGACATCAAAATAAAAGAAAGACTGATTGAGAGGGGGAGGGGATATGATGGAGAATGGAGTTTCAAAGGGGGAAGTGGGGAGAGGGAGGGAATTACCATGGGATATTGTCTACAAGTATGGAAGTTGTTAATAAAAAAAGAAAAAAACAACTTACCAAAGTAAAAAAGAAGAAGAAAAGTGATCTGATGTTCTCTGGCTTCTGCATGTGTACATTTGTGCATGCACACCCCCCCCCACACACACACATATATACACTGCATACACACATCTTACCCCATATACTACACGTTAGGTTGGGCGTGGTGGCGCATGCCTTTAATCCCAGCACTCGGGAGGCAGAGGTAGAAGGATCACTGTGAGTTCGAGGCTACCCTGAGACTGCAGAGTGAATTCCAGGTCAGCCTGAGCCAGAGTGAGACCCTATCTCGAAAAACCAAAAAAAAAAAAAAAAAAAAAAAAAAAAAAAAAAAAGCTATATAAATAATCAGACCAACTAAAAAGTAGGGGAAAACTCATTTACTACTTGACTCTGTTATTTGACTTTTTTTTTTTTAGCTTTAGTATAAATCTTAGACTTGTTCATAGAAGTCATTAGTTACAGCTTAGATAAGAAGTCTCCCCCTCAAAAGGATCATGTGTTGATAGCTTTGTCAACAACTAGAGATACTGTTCTGGAAGGTTCTGGAGATGTTGCAAGGCAGAACATTTCTGGAAGAGAATCACTGGGTTCATGTTCTTGGGACTGTATCTTATCCTGGGGCCTCTCTCTCTCTCTCTTTCTACCTTCCATGTGATGAGCAGTCTCTCCCATGAACTCCAGCTACCACAATGTTCTGCCTTACCACAGGACCAGAACCAAGGGAGTCAATGACTTTGGACTGAATGGACCGAAACCTCTGGAATTATGAGCCAAAATCAACCAATTCCTCCCTTTCAGCTGTTCCCTTGGGCATTTTGGTCAGAGCTATAGGATGCAAAGTAACACAGCATTCATAAAAACACTGAGGTCTTCTGGTTCTTGTGGGCTCTTTACTCTGGTATTGTGAATCCAGGGACTCAAACTTTGGAATTTAGGGGAAGAGTGGGTACTTAGTAAGATTAAATAATAAGGCCTTGCTCAAATTAGATCAGGTCCTGAGGGGACTCTTACTCCAGGCTTTTAAATAGCCCACCCTTCTGAACGGTCACGTGTTAGAGGCTCTTATGATCCAGGCAGAAGAGCTACTGGACTGGGTGTCTGACAAGATACTAGAGCCAAATGGGGGAATCCATTAACTGAGTGTAGTACTGTAATATCTGGACAACTCAAGATGGCCTTTAATCTCCAGAATACCCAGCATGGGGTCTGGACCATCAGCGACTTCTCCACAGGTGTATTGTTTTGTTTTGTTTTTTTGAGGTGGAATCTCACTGTAGCCCAGGCTGACCTGGAATTTACTATGTAGTCTCAGGGTGGCCTTGAACTCACATCAATGCTCCTACCTCTGCCTGGCAATTAAAGGTGTTGGGATTAAAGTGTACACCACCACACCCAGCTTCTCCACAGTTTAAAGAAGATCTATCTAGGAGGGAACTGAACATGCAGAAACATGTAGAAATGACTATTTTAAAACTCTTGAGCTTCGTATGTTAGGCTTTGGAGCCCATTCTAGTTCTTTCCAAACAGCCCTTTTATGTTACATGCTCTCTTTGAAAGAGTGCCCTTTTTTTTTTAAACTAGTCGACACAAATTATGTGTCAAACTCAACATTTCTCTTCAGTCCTATCTAAGATACCCCAGGGATCCTGAGAAGAGCTGTGGATTGTACTAAAGGAAGCTCTTTATCCCTTTCGGTCTCTCACCTCCTGAAGAAGGGACTGGAGGAGTTGGGTAAATCTCTTTACCTTCTCTTTCTGAGGATGGTCTGAACAGTCCCTCTTCCCCTGGCCCTCCTGCCTACAGAATCCACATTGATTTGGCTCCAGTCTTACTGGTGGCTGATGGATAGCAACTGTACTGGGGGCTGGGAGTGCTCACCTAGAATGGCTTCTCCTTTCTTCTGGGTTACCTGAAGAAGACTGGAAGGTGACTGTCTATATAGCAACCAGCTTTAGCATTTTTTCCATCTTCTTCAGTCATATCTCTATTGTTGAAAACTGTAAAGATAATAGTACTTACCAGTAGAGAAAGGTTAGTCTCTGAATTCGTAGCCACTGTTTGGAACTTTAGCTAGATACCAGCAACAGGCTGAGAGATGAAGTAGGTTTTCAGAACTGCTGAATTATAATATTTTATAAACTTTCATTGATTCACTAAAACCTATAGATCTGTCCTATACTTTTTAGTCATTTTACTTTAGGACAAAAATCTTATCACATAAAAATGACTTTTTGAAGCCGGGTGTGGCGGCACACGCCTTTAATCCCAGCACTCGGGAGGCAGAGGTAGGAGGATCGCCAGGAGTTCGAGGCCACCCTGAGAATGCAGAGTGAATTCCAGGTCAGCCTGAGCTAGAGTAAGATCCTACCTCGAAAAACCAAAAAAAAAAAAAAAAAGAAAAAAGAAAAATGACTTTTTGAGACCATCTCATGTATCCCATGCTGGTCTAGAACTCACTGTATAGCTAAGGATGACCTTGAACTTCTGATCTTTCTGCCTCTTACCTCTCCAGTGCTGGGATTACAAGCATGGACCACCAAGCCTGGTGTGGTAGTTTGAATATGATAGTTTGAATGGATGGGCCCATAGACTCAGGTGTTTTATGAGAACTGAGCTTGCTACTTGAGCCTCTAGCAGGCATATTCCCTGCTACAGGGGCCATGTCACTGGTGGTGGATCTTGGAGTCCAGCGCTAAGGTGTGTTTGGGTCCAGCCCTACTAGGTGTGCTCAGAGCAGTTAGCACTCTGGCCGCTGTGTGATGGGGACTGTTGCTGCAGTTGTTCCTCTCTGCTTGAGTCTAGAGAAGTGAGCCAGATTCTTCCACCACTGATGGGGTTTCCCCAGAATCCTATAGGCATGAAGTTAACCCTTTCCTCCTACAAAGTGCTTCTAGTTGGACGTTTGTCCCAGCAATGAGGAGCTGACTGCAACACCTGGTTTGCACTCTACCAACTGAGCCGCAAATTTAGCCCTTAAATTACTGACTACCAAGACAATTTCTTCCAATCTCTCAGACCTCCTTTGAGGGCTGTGATAGTTTGAATAGATCGCCCCCAATGTATTCAGTGCTTTATTAGCTTGTAGTTTGGATCTGTAGCCCCCCTGGCTGGAGGCAGTGTCACTGCATGGATCTTAGGGTCCAGCCCTCAGGTGTGGTGGTGGGTTTGAGATTTCAATCTAAAGATACGCAAAGTGTGCCTAGCTGGAGCTCCTGAAGTGTGCTGTGCTGTGTGGCTTTTGGGTTTTGGCTTGTGCTTCTCTCTGTGTGTTTGGACCTGTGAAGGCAGGCCAGCTTCTTCTGCCATTATGGAACCTCCCCTGGATCTGTAGGCTTCAATAAATATCCCTTCCTCCATAACTGTGCCTGGTCTGGAAGTTCATCTCAGCGAACCTGAAGCTGTCTGTTACAAGACCTTTTATGGTCCTGAATAGCTTCTCCTTTAAGATGGAGACTCCTTTTAATCCCTGGAACTCTGGCTTCATATTGGACACAGATTATTTTTTAACCTCCCCAGACCTTAGGGCCAAGATGTAATCTCACACCTGTGGCTGTTCTTTATTATGCTTTTCTAATCCACCCACCCTTCCTCTATTCTGTTATCTATGACTCTGTTAGCTAACTCAATTTTCCATGACCACTTGTTGGTCCATTGAAACTTCCAAAGAAATCTGGGGATGGTAGCCAAGTTCACCCAGGAAAAGGATGACACAGTAGGATCATCGAGCCATGGTCCCAAGAAGCTTCCATCATCAGTTCTGGACTTGCAGCAGTGTTAAGCGTGCCCTGGCTCTTGGGACAGGCCCCCCCTTTGTTTGCTGACTTTCCTGTTGGGAGTCTGAGAGCAAAAGTCCACGAGCTTTCAAGGGGAACGGTCCATCTAGATGGTCAATATGTAACCAAACAAATAGGTTCTCCTTGAGAGGAATGCAAAGCCTATAAACGCACCCAGAATATGAAAGACTGGAGGAAGGGTTATTACCTACAGCGAGTAGGGGATGTCTGGGGGATGTTCCAGAAGTAGGGCTCTCCTCAGACGAAGGAACTATGGGGATTTTATTCAGGAAACCTACACATATTGATGTAAGGGACACATTCCTGGGTATATTCAGCTTGAGATGCATATTGCTGAGCAGTTTTCAGTTTAAGGCCATAGCTCAGAAAAGAAAGGATACAGTTGGAAGCATGCTTAGCTTGGGGTCATGGATTCACAGCCTTCCACTGGTCCAAACTAGATCATGTAGCAATAATATTCAATCTTTTTTAAAAATGAAAATATCTTTATTTATTTATTTGAAAGGGTGGGGAGAGAGAGAAAGGGAGAGAAGGAGAATGGGCCCACTACAGCCTCCTACCACTGCAAACAAGCTCCAGATGCATGTGCCACTTTGTACATCTGGCTTTACGTAGATAATGGGGAACCAAACCCTGGTCCGACAGACTTTGTAAGCAGTTCCTTTCACCACTGAACAATCTCCCCAGCCCAACAATACTTAATCTTGAACCAGAGCCAAAGTTTCTCTGGGCCTTAATTCTTCATGAACCAAAAGAAAGTAAGCAACTGGTAGTCATAAGGTACTTTGATTGCCAAGTTCTAGTGGTTCCTTCCATCTATCCATCTGGCCTGCTAATATGAAAGACTTGATACCCACTGCCCTGTTGTTCACCATTTTGCATAACCACTGTCAGAGGGACCCCACTAGTATGGCACTGACTTTCTGTATTCATTTTCTCAACCTTGGTCAGTCCTACCTTGCAGGTAGTGTGGGTGTTAGAATGATGGAGGCTGCCTAGTTACACTAGCTCAGATTGGGGCTCTGAAATTTGGATATCAGGACTCTGTTTAGCTTTCTTCTCACTGTGCTCACTGTGCAATTGTGAGAAAATTACTTAAACTCTTGAAGTATCTGTTTCCATGTCTGTCAAATGGGAATATTTATAGATCCTTCTTCATGGGATTGTTGTGTGGATTAAATAAAATACTATATCTACATATGTGGTGCAGGGCTATGCCCCGCAAATAGTAACTTTATCATAATTGTTTGAAGTGGTTTTAATTGATTGCAAGAACTAGACTCATGTCTTTTAGTGTGCTTATGGAATTTTAAAAATAATTATCTGGCTTTTGATGCTATTAAGTTGCTTTTAGCTATTTCTCCAGAATTATAAAAGCATAAGGCTGAAACAGTAGAGCTCTGTCAGCAAGCTGCCCCTCAAGCATGAGGCTTTGAATTCAATCCCCAGAACCTATGTAAAAAGAGCCTAGCACTGGGCAGGTGGACACAGCTGGCTTCCTGGGGTTCACAGGCCAACCAATCTAGCTTAATTGGTTAGCTCCAGATCAATGAGAGAACCTGTCTCAAAAAAGGTAGCCTCTGGTCAGGTGTTGTGGTTCATACCTTTAATGCCAGCACTTCGGAGGCAGAAATAGGAGGATTGCTGTGAGTTTGAGGCCAGCCTAAGACTACATAGTGAATTCCATGTTAGCCTGGGCTACAGCGAGACCCTACCTCAAAAAACACACAAAAGACCCATCTAGGGAAGGAAAAAGTAGCCTCATCATGGAATGAACATGTGAACCAGACTAAACATCCTTAGGACATGGTGACCAAAGGACTTGACACCTGGCCATAGTAATAACTTGCTTGGGACTGGAGAGATGGTTCAGCGGTTAAGGTACTTGCCAGTAATACATTACTCTGATATTAAGACGTGATGATTAACCTTCTTATTATAGGCTAAGCTGTATCCCTCACAAAATACATAGTGAAGTTCTAACTCCTGGTATCTATGAACGTGACGAAATTTGCAAGTAGGGTCTCTACAGATATAATGAAATGAAGATGAAGTCACAGTTGGTTAGTGCTGTGGTTTAAGTGTGGATAGTGTTTCCCAGAGGCCCGTGTGCTGAAAATTTGTGCCCTTGGGAGTGCTGTTGGGAGGTGATGGAATCATTCAGGGCATAGTGGAAGGCCCTTAGGTCGTTGTGGGCACACCCTCCAAAGGAATTCTGGGACTTTGTTCTCTTTCCCTTCTGGTCTTTGCTCTGCTTCCTGGCTTGTGTTCTAAGTACCATGTACTCCCACAATGATGTGTTACCCTCACTCGTTGCCCAAAGGCGTGAGGAAGTCTTGGACTGGAGCCTCTAGGATCACGAGCCAAAATAAACCCTTTCTCTATATAAGTTAATTGCTTCAGGTAGGTTTTAACATGACGGTAACTAATAAAGTTAGGGTGAGGCCTGTTCTGATATGACTAGTGTCCTTACAGGACTAGGAGAGACACAGAGACACACGAGGAAAACGCAGGCTGAGGGTGGAAGCAGGCTGACACGCTGCTACCCATTGAGTAGAGCCTACATGCCGAGGAGGAGCGATGATGGCTGGAAACAGTGGCAGCTAAGAGAAAGGCATGGGCAGATTCTCTCCTGGAGCCTTTGGACACCTTGACTTCAGACTTCTAGCCTGCAGAATTGTGAGACACTAAATTTCTAATTTAAATTTTTTTATGTATTATTTATTTATTTATTTATTTATTTATTTATTTATTTGAGAGAGAGAGAGAATGGGTGCACCTGGGCCTCCAGCCACTGCAAGCAGACTCCAGATGCATGTGCCCCCTTGTGCATCTGGCTAACGTGGGTCCTAGAGAATCAAACCATGGTCCTCACACCTCACAGGCAAACGCTAAGCCATTTCCCCAGCACTAATTTAAACATTTTAAAGTTTGTTTGTGTGTGTACCTATGGGTGCCTGTGGGGCATGGCATGCATGTAGAGGTCAAGAGACAATTTTGAGGTGTTAGTCTCTCCTTTCACTGTGAGACAAGGCCTGTCTTGTTTTGTCACTGGGAAGGACTGACCAGCTGTCTCATGAGCTTCAGGATTCTCCTGACTTCACCTTCCACTGCCTCGGACACCTCGGGATGACAGACACATGCATCACTTTATGTCTACTTTATGCCACTGCTGGGGATCTGAACTCAGGTCATAAAGCTTGCAGGCCAAGTGCCTTTAACCACTGAGCTATTCTCCAAGCCCAATTTCTAGATTTTTAAAAATATTTTATTTTATTGAGAGAGATATATAGAGAGAGAATTGGAGTGCCAGGGCCTCAGCCACTGAAATTGAACTCCAGCTGCTTGCGCCACCTAGTGGCCATGTGCAACCTTGCCCTTGCCTCACCTTTGTGCATCTGGCTTATGTGGGATCTGGCGAGTCGAACATGGGTCCTTAGGCTGTGCAAGCAAGCGTCTTAACCACTAAGCCATCTCTCCAGTCCCCAAGTTCTAGTTTTTAAGCCATCTAGTTCACAGCACTTTGTTACTGAAACCACAGGACACTAATACATCTTCCATTCTTTTGATAAGAAACTGAGGATTTTGGGCTGGAGAGATGGCTTAGCGGTTAAGCGCTTGCCTGTGAAGCCTAGGAACCCCAGTTCGAGGCTCGGTTCCCCAGGACCCACGTCAGCCAGATGCACAAGGGGGCGCACACATTTGGAGTTCGTTTGCAGTGGCTGGAAGCCCTGGAGCGCCCATTCTCTCTCTTTCTCTCTCTCTCTCTTTCTCTCTCTCTCTTTCTCTCTCTCTCTTTCTCTCTCTCTTTCTCTCTCTCTCTTTCTCTCTCTCTCTCTCTCTCTGCCTCCTTCTCTCTCTGTATCACTCTCAAATAAATAAATAAGAATGAACCAAAAAAAAAAAAAAAGAAAGAAAGAAACTGAGGATTTTGTGTGGCTGCAATTCCTAGCCTGTAGAGAGAGAGGAGGGCCAAAACAGAGAGAAAAACAAGATGAGAGATCGGCCAGTATGAAGTGAGTTCTGGTATCATTGAGCCCCGTTCCTAGTCTATGACATGCTTCCCACATCAGTTCCTTATTGTGCAACCCATTACCTGCCCAGAGCTTTCCAGCCTGGCCACCAATGGCAGCAGGGTTAAAATTATCCTGAGATATTGGTTTCTTCACCCTGGGAGTCAGGCTGGGCTGGGGTCAGCAGCCTTCCTCCAACTACAGCCATAGTCAACTCAATTTAAGATAGCCCCTGTGGTCTCTTATATATGTGATCACTGTCTATGCATGCCAAGAGGTGGGAAGCACCAACTTATGACACTATTGCTGACACTATTTTGACATGAATTTATGTCATTTGCATGTGAAAGCATTCCAGTTTATTCGGTAGCACTAACTAAATCTGTTAAGCATTTGAAGAATGCCTGCTAAGAATTATTTAGTTTACATTTAAAGGGCAGGAATATATATAGGTAAGGCTGTGGGACAGCTGAAAGCCTGGCCCATTATTAGCAGGGATATAAAATAGTGCAAGTATTTTGGAAAACCATCTGGTTGTTACTGTGAAGTTAGCAACTATTTAACTACTAAGTATGTGCTCAAGAGAACTGAAGGGACAATGCCCACCAGAAAAGGCTCAAGCCAAAAGTTTATGGTTGTGCGTGTGAAGCCATGGTTCCTTCTAAGTGGGGAGTGAGAGATGCCCAGGGGAAAGGTGTGAACCTCTCTCCCTGTGTATTGGATCAACTTGGGGGAGTGAAAACACCCAGTGGGACACTTACAACCGGTGTACTGTACTTTCAGGTGCGTGTTATCATGGAAACAAACAAACAAAAAAAAATTCTAGCAAGCAAACAGAATTTAAAAATCGGGGAAAGGAAAGATGGTTCGGCAATTAAGAACACTTCCTGTGCAAGCAGGAGAGCCTGAAGAGGTCCCTGAGAGATGGCTGGAGTTCATTTCTCAGGACAAACATAAATAACTGGGGATTGCAACATAGGTCTTTAATCCCAGTCTCAAAGGGGAGAGGGGAGCAGAGAATTGCCCAAGTTTATGAAAAAATAGCCAACTCCAAAGTCAGTAAGATACTCCAGCTCAAGTAAGAACAAGCAGAAGAAGGGGATACCCAACTGTCCCTTCCAGCCTCCAAAAGCAAGTGCACCCCCCACGGGTGTGTGCACCGGGTGTCACATGGGCACATTTACATGCATACAGAACACACACACACAACTCTTACTTAATCTGTCTTCCCCCTCCACCAAATTACATTACTATTTTTTTTTTCTGGTATATTTAAAACATTATTACAGGGCTGGAGAGATTAAGTGCTTGCCTGTGAAGCCTAAGGACCCCAGTTCGAGGCTCAATTCCCCAGGACCCACGTTAGCCAGATGTACAAGGGGACGCACACATCTGGAGTTCATTTACAGAGGCTGGAAGCTCTGGCATGCCCATTCTCTCTCTCTCTCTCTCTCTCTCTCTCTGCCTCCTTCTCTCTGTCGCTCTCAAATAAATAAACAAAAAATTTTTTTAAAAACATTATTACAGTGTTTTTTTTTCTTTCTTTCTTCCTTTTTCTTTTTTTCTTTTTTTTCTTTTTTTTTTTTTTTTTTTTTTTTTTGCTTTTTGAGGTAGGGTCTCACTCTAGCCCAGGCTGACCTGGAATTCACTCTGTAGTCTCAGGCTGGCCTCAAATTCACAGCTATCCTCCTACCTCTGCTCCCGAGTGCTGGGACTAAAGGCATGGACCACCATGCCTGGCCTGTTATAGAGGTGTTTTTTTTTTTTATCATTAGAGAGAGAGAGAGAGAGACAGAGAGAGAATGGGTGTGGCAGGGCCTTTAGCCACTACAAACGAACTACAGTCGCATTCACCCCCTTGTGTGCATGTGTGACATTGTGCTCTTGCATCACTGTGCATCTGGCTTACCTGGGACCTGGAGATTTGAACAGGAGTTCTTGGGCTTTGTAGGCAAGCTCCTTAACCACTAAGCCATCTCTCCAGCCCTGTTACAGGTGGTTTTTTAAAAAAATTTATCCATTTTGGGAGAGAGAAAGATAGAGAGAATGGGCATACCAGGGCATCTGGCCACTGCAAACGAACTCCAGATGTGTGCACACCACTGTGCATCTGGCTTATATGGCACTGGGGAATCACACCTGGGCCCTTGAGCTTTACAGGCAAATGCCTTAACCACTAAGGCATCCCTACAGCCCACTGTTATAGGTTTTTTTAAATCCCTAAATACTTAATATCTCTACCACAAGAGGATACTAGATACATGCACACACTCACATATAAACACCATTATCACTATCATGATTCATTCCTAATTGAATCTTCTAATATGTATTACACATTCTGTTTTCTCAAAAAAAAAAGTTTAAAAGTTTAGTTTGTTGTAATCAGGAGCCAAACCACCACTGCATTTGCTTGATATGTCTTTTTAAAAAATATTTTATTTACTTATTTATTAGAGAGATAGAGAAAGAAGCAGATAGAGCCGGGCGTGGTGGCGCACACCTTTAATCCCAGCACTCGGGAGGCAGAGGTAGGAGGATCGCCGTGAGTTCGAGGCCACCCTGAGACTCCATAGTGAATTCCAGGTCAGCCTGGGCTAGAGTGAGACCCTACCTCGAAAAACCGAAAAACCAAAAAAAAAAAAGAAGCAGATAGAGAGAGAAAGAATGGGCACCCAAGGGCCTCCAGCAACTGGAAATGAAGTCCAGACACATGTGCCACCTTGGCATCTGGCTTACGTGGGTGCTGGGGAATTCCACCTGGGTCCTTAGGCTTTGCAGGCAAGTGTCTTAAGTGCTAAGCCATCTCTCCAGCCCTGATGTGTCTTAAGCATCAGTTAAGGCTCACAGTTCCCCTCTCCTTTCCTTCCCTTTGCACCAACTTCCCCCCACCCCGATTCCCAATTTGTAGGCTCCGACCAGTCAGTCATTTGTCCTGTGGAAAGTCCCACGTTCTTCATTTGACTGAAGGCGTCCCTGTGTTGCCCTGACTTCGCTCCTCTTGCATCCCCCACATTCATGCTCAAAGTGGTAGCTGGCAGAGGCTGGGTGGATGCTTGCAAGATTGCTAAGCTCTTAAAACAACTGTTACAATATCCCCTGGAAAGGTCATGACTATTTAAAGTCTCTACTCCATTCTTAAGGACCCAATTAAGTGTCAAGATGAGTGTTTGTTCAAACTTTACCTATGGTTAGAGGCAATGAAAATGAAACGATGTTATTGCATCTGGGTGGACTCCCCCAGAGGCCCCTGGGAGAGGGAGTGCAGAGGTAATAGGGAATCTCTAAGGCACAAACCAAAGTGACTGGGGAAGAGACTTCATTCCATGTTTAGCTAGTGAATTTCCAACTCTGTGCCTGGGCTGGATCCCTTGAACAAAGAAGAGTTGTTACGATACAGATAGTCATCAGTTGAATAGCACCTGGTTGGGGGGGGTGGTGGTGTCTGATCATTAGCCCTGAGGGAGGGAAGGAAATCTTTACTTCTGCCTCTTATGTTCAGGAAGGGCTGTGAATTAAACAGACACAAGAGAAAGTTGGCAAGACGTTTATTCATGTATATGTAAGTTCACAGAGAAGTGTGTCTCAAGGAAATGGTCATGAGTTTGAGCCTTATATGCCCTCCTAAATGCAGAATAAGAGCAGTTAGAACACAAATAGGCAAGCAAATGACTTTGAAGAAAGATAAACCACCCTTAGGAGAATCGATGGGTGACATGAAAGTTTGTGACAATGTCTGTTTAGGTGATTTCTTTTTTTTTTTTAATTTTGTTTATTTTTATTTATTTATTTGAAAGTGACAAAGAGAGAAAGAGGCAGAGAGAGAGAGAGAGAGAGAGAGAGAGAGAGAGAGGGTGTGCCAGGGCCTCCAGCCTCTACAAACGAACTCCAGATGCGTGCGCCCCCTTGTGCATCTGGCTAACGTGGGTCCTGGGGAATCGAGCCTCGAACAGGGGTCCTTAGGCTTCACAGGCAAGCGCTTAACCGCTAAGCCATCTCTCCAGGCCATGTTTAGGTGATTTCTTATTCCAGGGCTGATTTTTGGTTGCTCCATACCCCAGGAACATATGAGAGGAGGGCAATGGTGTAGGTGACAGTAGCGTGTTCACTGAAGTTAGATCTTTACGTGGTGTATGGACCTGGGCATTCCATTGTGGTTGGATTAATGCTTGGAGAAGTCTATAACACATTTTTATTAAGTCCAGAATGCAGCCGAGCAGGAAGATTCACAGGCATTCAAGTCTCCTTAGGTGGTGTAGCAGTGCTGCTGGTGGTAAGTTATTGTGATATTTTCTGAAGCAAAGCCTGGAAGACTAGGTGGTCTGATGAACATTCTGCATTGGTCCAATTTTGTGATAAGTCATTTGAAGTTATATCAAACTGTTTAACTTGGGGTGGAGGGATTGTTTGGTAGTTAAAGGCACTTGCTGGCAAAGCCTGATGGCCCAGGTTCAATTCCCCACTGCCCACTTACAGCCAGATGCACAAAGTGGCACATGAGTCTGTAGCTCATTTGCAGTGGCAAGAGGCCCTTGTGCGCCCATTTCCTCTCTCTCCTTGCAAATAAGTTTTTTTGGTTTTTTTTTACTTTTACATGTTTGCAGAGAGATAAAAGAGAGCGGGAGGGTGGGGTGGAGAATGCATGTGTGAGGGCCTCTAGCCACCGCAAATGAACTTCAGATGCATACACCACTTTGTGCATCTGGCTTTATGTGGGTACTGGGAAATTAAAACTGTGTCTTTGGCTTTGCAGGTAAGTGCCTGAACTGCTAAGCAATCTCTCCAGCCCTAAATAAAAATATTTTACAGGGAGCTGGAGAGATTGCTTAGTCGTTCAGGCACTTGCCTGCAAAGTCTAACAACTCAGGTTCAGTTCCCCAGTTCCCACATAAAGCCAGATGCACAAAGTGGCACATGCATCTGGAGTTCATTTGCAGTGGCTGGAGGCCCTGGTGTGCCCATCTCTCCTCTTTCTCTCTCTCTCTCTCTCTCTCTCTCTCTCTCTCTCTTTCTCTTTTTTTTTTCTCTCTCTGTGCTTACAAATAAATTAATTAAAATTTTAAAAAATTCAAAACTTAAAAAAATAGTGTAACTTCAGCTTCTAGGGCTTTGGGAAAGGGCAGTTTTAGTTTTAAGCAATGGGAGAACACCATAAACATTAATTATCAACAAACTGTAAAATGGAAGTACCCAGCTTCCAAATACTCAAATGAAACTCAAAGATAATGAGCAAGATTAACAATCTAATAATTCACAAGGGTGGTTTTCTATGGAACATAATTTCTTGTTCTGTAATTGCTCCTATTTTGATCAAAGATCCAATCAAAGCCTAAGTAAGACCATCCTTGCTTACAAAGTAAGTCTGGCCTCATTAAATTTGGCCAGACCATTTTCATAAGTACTTCAAAAATGATAGTTGACTATATAAGCCTTTTACAGTTTACTAGAATCTTTTAAAAAGTCTCAGATCAGACTTTTAAAACCCTCTTGAGAATAGTATGCCAAGACCTAAACTTGCTATCAGACTTGTACCTTAGATTTAGGTGAATTCCTCCTTTATTGAGATCCTCAAAATATCTTAAACTTGGAGCCAACAGACATGTAATTCCAGAACTTGGGAGCCTAATATGGTGGGAAAATAGTGAATATGAGGCTAGCCTGTGTTACATAGAAACACGCTGTATAAAAACAAAGCAAAGGGCTGTAGAGATGGCTTGGTGGTTAAAGCACTTGCCTGCGAACCCTAAGGACTCATGTTCTACTCTCCAGATCCTACATAAGCCAGTTGTATGGTGATTCAGGCATGCAAGGTCACACAGATGCAGAAGGGGAGGCACATGCATCTGGAGTTCCATTGCAATGGCTGGAGGCCCTGTTGCACCAATTCTCTCTCCCTCTCTCTCTCTCTCTTTCTCTCTCTGTCCCACATAAAAAAGGCCAGTCTCTTGGTCATCCCTCAAAAAAACAAAGCAAAAAAATTACACCTATATAAATACATACATATATACTATACATAGTTTGGGAATATGTACATAGGTTATATGTGAGGTACACAACACACCCACTCACACATGCACAGCTTCCTGGGACTGTCAGAAAGTGATCTTTATCACTCATGTGTAAGGCTGAGAATGTTGTAATCCAGGTACCAGGCTATGTATCTTTCAAGTGAGTTTTATAATCACTGGCTCCATACAGCCACACTTAGCTCTGTAAAGCTGCCTGATCACACTGGACTCTATACATGTCATTACTGAATATGACAAACCAGACAAAGCTTTGTCTACATAGCCAGTATTTCTAGATGTGTCCTACTATAGGAGAACAAATACTTACTGAATTATGTAAATAATTATATTGGCATGAAAATAAGAATTCCCAATAACAATGACTAAATTTGAAATGGACTTGAGTAAAGAAGAAAAGATGAATGTTTTATTTTTGTTTATAAGAGCATAATTGGGCTGCAGATATGGCTTCATGGTGAAGGCGCTTGCCTACAAAGCCTAAGGACCCATATTGAACTCTTCCAGGTCCCATGTAAGCCAGACATACAAGATGATGCAAGCATGCAAGGTTGCATGTGCACACAAGGTGGCACACGTGTCTGGAGTTCGATTGCAGTGGCTGGAGGCCCTGGTGCGCCAATTCTCTCTCTTTCTCTCCCTCTCTCTACCTCATAAAAAATGCAAAAAAAGTATAATTTGCTAAATTGCTATGGTAGTTTAAAGAGAAAAAAAGAAGAGAGCTTCTTATGGCTACAAAACAGAGTATCAAAGAACAACGCTAAAAAGAAAGAAAGAAAAAAAGTTGAAAGGGGTGGAGAGATGGATTAGCAGTGAAGGTGCTTGCCTGCGAAGTCTAAGAACTCATGTTCGAATCTCCAAGTCCCAGGTAGCCAGATGCAGTGACACAAGCACACAATGTTGCACATGTACCACAAGGGGGCGCTTGTGTCTGGAGTTCCTTGGCAGCAGCTGAAGGCCCTGGCGCTCCCATTCTCCTATTCTCTCTCTCTCTAAAAAAGAAAGAAAAGAAAAAAAGAACAACGCTCAGGCAAAGGCCATAAAAATTATCACCATTCTTAATCAGTGCATTTAGACCTATGCACTTAATTCTTGTGCTTGGTCTTGGGATAACAGCTTCATGACTCCATTTTTCCCTCAGTATGCTGACTGAGCCTTAAAGTTACTTATAGGCAATGACACTAGACGTCTGTACTCCTGAGTGCCTCTCACAGTCCCCTCCATAGGTCTTTGGGAAAGTCCCTTGTGTTGAAGATGAACCATTTGGCCTGCAGCTGATTGCCATATCAGGGAAAACATCCAAGTAAAACAAAGCTACTTTTGAATAACAAAGTCATAAAATCTTTAAAGATTTGATAGAAGTTCAGTACAACATAAGGGGTGAAGGAATTTGGTCCTTTCTGTGATGTATGACATTTATAGATACTAAATCAGCCAGACATGGTGGCACACGCCTTTAATCCGAGCACTCGGAAGGCTGAGGTAGGAGGATCGCTGTGAGTTTGACGCCGGCCCGAGACTGCATAGTGAATTCCAGGTCAACCTGGGCTACTGCGAGGCCCTACTTTGGAAAACAAACAAAAAATTAGATGTTAAATGAAATTATGGCTGGTCACATTATAGCAGGGCATATACCAAGGCAAAGGGACATTGATGGCTTCCTAGGAATCTTACATAACTTTTGAAATACTGATGTTAATAACATTTACACAAACATATATAGCATAGGGTGTTTCAGTATCTCTGCCTATTTGACAGTGTTTCCTATGTGAAGAAAAAATAACAAATATCAAATACACCTCATTAATTTAACATCTATCTTCAGTATGAGAGGACACATCTAGTACCCCTCTTCATCTCAAAGTTATCCGGGGGTCAAGAGGACATCAGTTAGAATTTGGTTTAAGAAAATTGTCACAGTTTTTAAGAAGTTTGAATGATTAAATGAAATCATTGGTTACTTTCTTGGAAGATTTGGCTCTATTAAACAATCAGACATAAAAATTATTCAGATTAAAGATGGAGGCAGAGGTAGGAAGATCACCGTGAGTTCAAGACCACCCTGAGACTACATAGTGAATTCCAGGTTAGCCTGGGCTACAGTGAAACCCTACCTCAAAATTTTTTTTAATTATTCAGATAAGAAGAAAAATGTTGGCTTCTAGGTAGATAACTCAAGGGTAAAGAAATGCATTTATAATCTATTAATAGCAAGTTTCATCTCTTTTTTCATCTTTTTATTTGTTTATTTACAAGCAGAGAGAGATAGAAGAGATACAGAGAGAATTGTCAGGGCCTCCAACGACTGCAAATGAATGTCAGATGCAGGTGCCACTTTGTGCATCTGGCTTTATGTGGGTAGTGGGGAATCAAACCCAGGTCATTAGGCTTTGCAGGCAAGTGCCTTAACCACTGAGCCATCTGTCCAGCCCCAAGTTTTTAAGAGGGATTGCCCATACTCCAGCTTTGCCTTGAAATACTATTGATATTTTGTGGTTTATGCAAATTCCATGTGATTATTTTCCACAGAGTATAGTCCATTTAAAATTCTTAAACTTGGCTGGAGAGATGGCTTAGCGGTTAAGCACTTGCCTGTGAAGCCGAAGGACCCCGGTTCAAGGCTCGATTCCCCAGGACCCACATTAGCCAGATGCACAAGGGGGCACACGCATCTGGAATTCGTTTGCAGTGGCTGGAAGCCCTGGCATGCCCATTCTCTCTCTCTGCCTCTCTCTCTCTGTCACTCTCAAATAAATAAATAAAAATGAACTTTTAAAAAATTTCTAAAATTCTTAAACTTGAAGGAAATTCTTTTATTTATTTTATTTTTTTTTTGTTTTTTTAAATATTTTTTATTTTTATTTATTTATTTGAAAGAGACAGACAGAAAGAGGGAGATTGAGAGAGAGAGAAAGAGAGAATGGGCATGCCAGGGCCTCCAGCCACTGCAAACGAAGTCCAGATGCATGCGCCCCCTTGTGCATCGGGCTAACGTGGGTCCTGGGGAATCGAGCCTTGAACCAGGGTCCTTAGGCTGCACAGGCAAGCACTTAACCACTATGCCATCTCTCCAGCCCTTATTTTTGTTTTTTGAGGTTGGGCCTTACTCTAGCCCAGGCTGACCTGGAATTCACTATGTAGTCTCAGGGTGGCCTTGAACTCACAGCGATCCTCCTACCCCTGACTCCTGAGTGCTGGAATTAAAAGCATGCACCACTATGACCAGCAAAAATTCATTTTAACCTTGTAATAAATCCTATTCAGTCACAACCAGCTAGACAAGTGAATTAAACTGTGAGCTCAACTGACAAGAGGTCAGCAAAAGAAAAGACAGAATTTTATTCATGTATGTATGTGGAAGTTCACAGAAAAATATTACTCAAGGAGCTGAAGAAACAGAGCTAATAGGGGATCAGCACAGAGGTAGAGATAAAAATAGAGATTAAAGTGAAATATTTATTTTGAGAAATGAGCTTCTGTGTCAGAGGCTGAGAAGTCCTACAGTCTGTTGTCTGGAAGCTGGTGTCCTAGCAAAGCCAGTAGTGTAATTCAGAGGTTCAAGATGGGGCAACCAGGTGTTTGAGCTGATTTCTGCTGCTATAACCAATACACAAAACTGGTTAATTTTTATACTTATTTATTTGAGATTCTGTTTTTCTTTTTCTTTATTCCTTCCTTCCTTTCTTTCTTTAATTCTTCTTTTCTCTCTCTCTCTCTCTTTCTCTCTCTTTTGAGGTAAGGTCTTACTGTAACCCAGGCTGACTTGGAATTCATTATGTTGTTATGTAGTCTCAGGGTGGCCTCGAAGTCGTGGTGGTCCTTCTACCTCTTCCTCCCGAGCGCTGAGATTAAAGGTGTACACCACCACACCTGGCTTCTTGTTCATTTCAGGCTGGCCTGGACCTTGCCTCAGAGCCCAGATTGGACTTCACAGCTATCTTCTAGTCAGTCTCACTAGCGCTGGGGTCACAGGCATGAGCCACCATGCCCTGGGCTATCTACAAATGATGGAGATGTATTTCCTTCCAGTTCTGGAGGCTGGGAAGTTGAAGATGAAGGTACCAGCAAGGTTCAATATCTGAAAAGGGTGCATCTGTGTTTCCAAGATGGCCCCTTGAATGTCATGTCCCCACGGGATAGGAAGGACAGAAAGGCGGAGGGACCTGTCCGTCTGTCCTTTCATAGTTGCCATTCGTCTTCATGAGGGAGGAGCTCTCAGGACCACGTCACTTCCTGCAGGCTGGGCCTCTGATTACTGTTGCACTGAGGAGTGGTTTTCAACGTGAGTTCGGGTAAGCTTTCCAGCAGCACCCACCGGGGTAGCCACGGTGCAAATGGATCGATGTTTTGGCTCCAGCAAAGAAGGAGAAGAAAGGGCAAGTCTTGCTGCTTCTGCTTTTTGTTGCATTGAGGCCCTGGGTGGGATGGATGATATCTGCCTCCAGGGAAGACAACCCTGCTTTATCGAGTCCACTGACACACATTCGTCCCATCTGAAGCCGCCCTCACACAGACTCACCTACAAATAATGTCTAATCAGACATCTTTGCACCCTATGACCAAGTCAAGCTGATCAATAAGGTTGACTATCACAGGGCTTACATTACATCTTAAGAGGGGATCAAAAGAGGGATGAGGGCATTTATTAGGAAAGAAATGACTTAGGGAAGATAAATAGACCCTTGGGAAAATAGATGGGCGTAACAATAGTTTTGTGACACTGTATGCTTAGATGATGTCCTGACCTGTTCTTATCTGTGGTGACAGGAATTACTCTGGCTTGATTAAAACACCGCAGGGAAAGGGTTGATGACAACTGGATTCTCTAGGAGGCTCTGCTTGTGGGCAGATAAGGACTGTTCAGAAAAAGGATTCCTCACAATGATATATTCTAGGTCCCTTGGCCCTCGCATTTTGCTCTTTTTTATCCTTACACAAGAACATCTTACAGATTGGGAAGCTAAGGGTTGGTAAGGTTAAGGAATTTGCACAAGGTCACAGAGCCAAGAAGTGGGATGCTAAGCTGGGCTTCAGTCCTAGCCCCATGTGATTACAGCTTTGGCTTTCTACACTGCTGTGTTTTGCAAATTGATATACATTGACCTGGGTGGGTGTATATAGCCTGAAATCAACCTGATAGATCCCCCCCTCTCTTTCTCTCTCTCTCTCACACACACACACAAATTCAGACTCTATCACTCTCAGACAAAGCCAATAATATTGGAGAGAAAAAGCAGACAAGACAAAAAGACCATCAGCTGAGAGATTTCTGTGCTGCACACAGTGACAATGGTATATTGTCCTTCCTAGGATGTACAGTTTTTTAAGAATATTTTTATTTATTTATTTGCTAGGGGAGAGATGAGAGAGGCAGAGAGAGAGAGAGAGAAATAGGTGCACCAGAGTTTCTTGCCACTGCAAATGAATTCTAGGTGCATGCATCACTTTGTGCATCTGGGTTTATGTGGGTACTGGGGAATTGAACCTGGGTGGACAGGCTTTGCAAGCAAGTACCTTTAACTGCTAAGCCAAACTTCCCAGCCCTGGGTGTACAGTTTTAATTAAGGTAATATTTTTGGGGGGGGGTTGAGGTAGAGTCTCACTCTCTAGCCAAGGCTGACCTGGAATTCACTATGTAGTCTCAGGGTAGCCTTGAACTCACAGCAATCCTCCTGCCTCTGTCTCCTGAGTGCTGGGACTAAAGGCGTGACCCACTACACCCGGCTAATTATGGTAATTTTAAAAATAAATTCTTAAAAAAATAATCTATTTATTTATTTAAGAGAGAGAGAGAGGCAAATGGAGAGAGAGAATGGGTGCACCAGGGCCTCCAGCCAGTGCAAATGAACTGAAGAGGCTTGCGTTACCTTGGGCATCTGGCTTATGTGGGTACTGGGGAATCTAACTTGGGTCCTTAGGCTTCACAGACAAGCACCTTAACTACTCAGCCATTTCTCCAGCCCTAAAATCCTTTCTTTAGCAGTTAAAGATGCCAGCTTGCAAGGCCTGCTGACCCAGGTTTGATCCCCGAGTACCCACAAAAAGCCAGATGCGCAAAGTGGTGGGTGTATGCATCTGGAGTTTCTTTGCAATAGCAAGAGGCTCTGGGATGCCCGTTCTCATTCCCTCCCTCTCTCTCTCTCTCTCTCTCTCTCTCTCATCTTGAAGTGGGAAGGAGTAGCTCTGCTGTGCAGCTCCACTCTGCTGAACCTGATTCTTACTTAGAAAACAACAAAGAATTGCTATCTCCAAGACCAGCAGGAGAGAGTGAGTGGATATATGCAACAAGCTTTATTGTATGGGACCCATAATGATAGCAAAGGCAGAAACAGGCAGTCATAATCACAAAGAAGAACAGCACTCAATCGGGAATATGGGTGGGAGTTTCTGAAAGTGAGAAAGTCAGAATCAGTGCTGGATTCGGTGGTGGGAGTATGTGTGTGTGGGGGGGGAGTGTAGTATGCTGGAGCTGTCTCTCTACCTATAATTGAAGGTGTCCTAAACTGATTGATTACCTATTAAAAGTTTAGTAGTAACCAGATCTTTTATGGTAAGGAGGGAGCAGAGAGCAGGGCAGGCTGATGGCAGAGGCAGTGATTAACTGCCTTGACTGATCATTGATCGCAATGTTTCTGGCTGAACTCCAAGCGCTCCAACCTGTCCCCAGTCAACCATGTAGTTTCTCAGTCTCCAAGCCAGCTATTCAGCTTCTAAGTTTCTTAACTATGTAATTCCCAGAAGCAGGGGATTTCTCTCTCAATCTCTCAAAAGATAAAAACTAAATAAAGTGGGGAAAATGTGCCAGGAAGATAGCTCGAAGGTTAAAGGTGCTTGCTTGCACAGCCTTCTGGCCTTGGCTCAATTCTCAGGCTACCCACCTATGATTAAAAAAAAAAAAAAAAGGAGGGGGAGGGAGGGCCAGAGAGATGGTTCAGTGGTTTAAGGTGCTTGTTTGCAAAATCTGATAGCCTGGGTTCGATTCCCCAGTATCCCCAATGTGGTGCATATGTCCGAAGTTCATTTGCAATGGCCAGAAGTACAGGTGTACCTCTCTCTCTCTCTCTTTCTCCTTAGAAACAAATAATGAATTATTTTTAAGGAGAAAGGCCAGGTGTGGTGGATGCCTTTAATTCCAGCACTTGGGAGGCTGAGGTAGGAGGATCACTGTGAGTTCCAGGCCAGCCTGCGACGACATAGTAAGTTCTAGGTCAGCCTGGGTTACAGTGAGACTCTACCTGGAAAAAAAAAGGGGGGGGGGGATAGGAGAGAAGAAAGTATTTTCCTGTGGAGGAAACTGGAATTCTTCTTTTTTTTTTAATTTTTATTTTCCAAGGTGGAGTCTCACTCTAGCCCAGGCTGGCCTGGAATTCACTATGTATTCTCAGCATGGCCTCAAACTCATGGCAATTCTCCTACTTCTGCCTCCTGAGTGCTGGGATTAAAGGCGTGCACCACCCCGACCAGCAGGGAAACTGGAATTCTTTAGGGCAGTAACAAGACACATGGGCAGTAGGAGACAGCCCTGACACATTATGATATGTTTACATCACATTAATTTAACTGGAGAGGCCAGGCGGTATTGATTCACAAGTTATTCCCAAGTCCAGGACATTGATTAAGGATGCAGATAAATATGGGCTACTTAGGAGGGAGCTTTCACAGGATAATTATTAGTATATTAGCAGATTTGAAAAAAAAAAAAAGCATAGGTCTTCCACACTGCAATGCCTGCTCAGCCAACCGTGTCAAAAGCAAATATGAAAAGCACTTTTCTTTATAAATATTTCCTTATTCGAAATGTCTTTGATTTATGAAGCTTTGCCTCAGCAATTCCTATTAGTGGATTTTCTTGTAACGTTGAAATGGAAATAGTTTGAATTCACCAAGCGAAGTAGAAAGACCAGAGCTGTAAGTTGGGAAATGGGTGGGCAGCATCCTGGAAGGAAGGAAGGTGGCTCTGAGTTCATGGAGAAAGCCATAGTCTACGGGGTCCTCCTTTCTGTCAGGGTCAGTCAGCTGCTGCCACCCAGCCCACCCCACATGTGGCTCATTTTTTAGTCTTCACGAAATTGGCCACAGCTGCCCACCAACCAGGCACAGTTTACTAATCCAGTACAATCTCTTTTCAAACAAATTTATTTACAAAGAAAAAGATTTTTCTTTTGAAAATTCATATTCACTTTATTGACTGTTGCAGTTCAATCTCTGTTGCATCTTCCAGCATTCTCTGATACTGTCTTTCTGAGGCTTGTCTACGGTACACATCATAGAAGGTCTCGTGGGCCACGCGCACATTAATCATAATCCACTCCATCGTTCCTCCCAGGACAGAAACGAAGGGCAGGAACCTGTAGATGCTTCCCAGGGACCACTGCAGAACGTTCCTCGCCTGGGCCCTGAAGGACATGCTCCGCACAGGCCCGGGGGATCCGGGCGCAGCCGAGGCAGCCCTGCGCTCAGAGAGCCGACCTACGGCAAGGGCCAAGAAAAAGATTTTTTAACTTCTTATTCTTTTCAAATTTAATTCAATTTATTAGAGAGAGAGAGAGAGAGAGGGAAAGAGAGAGAGAATGGGTGCACCAGGGCCTCTAGCCACTGCAGATAAACTCCAAATGCATGCATCACCTTGTGCATCTGGCTTATGTGAGTACTGGGGAATCGATCCTGGGTCTTTAGGCTTTGCAGGCAAGAGCCTTAACAGCTAAGCCATTTCTTCAGCCCGAGAAAAATATTTTGAAAGAAAATATATCATGCCCACTCCAGCACATCAGGAAGTTGCTAGAGCCTGGGAGCTTTTTTTTTTTTTTTTTTTTTTTTTTTGAGAGATTTATGCCAGGCTTGTCTAAACTCCCGCTGTAGCCAAGGTTAAGCTTGAAGTGCTAATCCTCCTGCCTCCACCTCCCTAATGCTGGGATTACCTATAAAGAGGCTTCTGAAGTGCTGGGGATCATACCCGGGGCTTCCTGCATGCTGGGCAAGTACTCTACCAACTGAGCTGTTCCCCAGACCCGGTCTCTCGCGGGTGACTTTCTATTACAATTCACCTCCCACACTGCACATCTCATTCTGGACCCCTGAGGGCTGAGTCCCTTGCTCAGTGAATGTTACTAACCTCCTGCCTCACATTTGGCACTGTGTTCTACAATGGGAGTTTATAATAAATACTATGAAAGACCTCTTCCCAAAATTCTAGTATTTTGGCTGGGCGTGGTGGCGCATGCCTTTAGTCCCAGCACTCGGGAGGCAGAGCTAGGTGGACTGCCATGAGTTGAAGGCCACCCTGAGATTACATACTGAATTCCAGATCAGCCTGGGTCACAGTGAGACCATACTGAAAAAAAAAAAAAAAATTCTAATATTTCCCATGACATCTGATCGTAAAATCTATGTGTCATTTAGTAGTACATAAATTTCTGTGCTATCTATTTAGATAATTACCAACTAGTATAATAGCTAGCTTGCCACTGCTACATGCTAGGCACTGTGTGAGTGTCTCGTTTTCTTCCTCTCGGCCGTTAGAAGATAGGCTCCATTAATTGCCATAGCTATAAATGGAACACAGAGGGGTCAGAGACTTACTCAAAGTCACACAATTAACAAGGGGCAGCTTCAGGATTTAATCCAGGCAGCTTGGTTCCCGAGGCACTGTTAAGAAGGTGACTGGTCAGCGAGGGTGGCCTCATGACTCAAAACTCTTCTGCCGTCTCTAGCGTGGAACACGCTTGCTACCAGAACCCAAAAGGAAGCTTTCTTGAGCTGGGATACTCTTGAGACCCTGGGCTAGGTCCTGCCAGCCGACCACTGCCCCCATTTGCGGCTTAGTTGTCAACTTCTGTCCACTCCTTCCCTTTCAATGACCAGATCCTACTTTTGGCTACAGCAAAACCCAATTCGAGGGCTGGAGAGATGGCTCAACAGTTAAGGCACTTGCCTGCAAAGCCTAAGGATGTAGGTTCAGTTCCCCAGTACCCACATAAAGCCAGATGCGCAACGTGGCACATGTGTGTGGAGTTTGTTTGCAGTGGCTAGAGACCCTGGCGTGCCCATTCTCTCTCGCTTTCTCAAATAAATAAATAAAATATTTTAAAAACAACAACAACAACATGTCCAGATCTGTGTCTTGTGGGGCTGAAGACCTAAGTTTCCCCCCACTTAGTGACAGGATGGGGTCACTCTGAGCAGATACCCAGTTGGTTTGGCCCCCACAGTGCTGTGTTTAGTCCAACCCGGGATTTAATAATAATAATAATAATAATAATAATAATAATAATGTGCTTTAACTTCTTGTCATTATCTACAAATGGAAAGCTGTTGCACATAGTCTGGATTTGGGGCTGTTCTAGAAACACCCAAAGGGTTCTTCCTGGGTTGGCCTTCATGTAGGCTCAGGCTGCCAAGTTCAGGCGCAGGGCCTGCTCCCTGGGGCAGCATAGTTCCTAGTCCCTATTACGGGGACACCTGCAGCCTCATCCATGTCCCTTACCAGCCTGCCACAAATAGTCATCACAATAACTAACAATCAAAATAATACAAAAGTGCACTGGTATTTCAGATGGTGTGTCACAGTGAAAGAGGTTCTGTTTTCCCCCTCAGGAAACTGAAGCCCACATTTATAGTAGAGGCTGGTCCTGGACCCTGGCATTGTGGCTTCAGTCTTTGCTTTGAGGCACACAGGACTATGACCTCTCCATACAAACACTGAGGGAAGCAGGATGGGGCCCTGCGCAGGTGCCCCGGGGTGCCTCAAGCACACACCCTGGAAACATAAAACCCCAGAATGGGCTTCCTAGACAAATAACAACAGGCCAGCAGGAAACCACTATTTCCCCCCTTATTCCGCCAAACAAGGTTGAAGTTGCTGAGAGCAGAGAGGGGGTGAAAGGCCACTGGCTGAGCCCTTGGCAGCGTCCTGGATTTCTGAGAGCCAGCTGTGGTGGGGAGAGCTAGCTTCCTTTTATTTCTCCTGCAAAAGAGAGAATGAATGAGTTCCGCGCATCCCGTGTCTGACTCTGGCTTGAAACATCAGTCCATAAACAAGCGCAATCCATGTGAGCTCCTGTCCACAGGGGAGGCGGTGGGATGGGGAAGCTGACCCCGACAGCAACCAAGGCACTCAAGGAGCAGCTTCTCGCTGTACCCACAGTGTCGCCAGGCTACCCAAAGCCCCCTGAAGGGCTGCGCAGTTTGCAGTGGGATCAATAGAGCCTGCCCTGTCAAGAGAGATCAGTGTGGTTGGCCTGTTAGCTCAGTAGCCTAAGGAAAGAAACTGAAACCCTCCTCACACAGCACCTACACTCAGAAGTTTCGCTGGCAAGTCTCCGTCACTCAGAGGCATGAGGAGTTAAGGCTGCTTCCGGTGGGTGGCACTGTGACCCCCACCCTGAAGTGGTCGAGCACTCCTGCTTCCAAGTGCCTGGAGCTGCGCATGTGTTGAATAGTTAGGGTGGTCACAGGATGCCAGGCGAGGATTCTTGAGTTTAGAAAGGAGGACTCAAGCCGGGCGTGGTGGTGCACTCCTTTAATCCCAGCACTCGGGAGGCAGAGGTAGGAGGATCGCCATGAGTTCGAGGCCACCCTGAGACTACATAGTGAATTCCAAGTCAGCCTGGGCCAGAGTGAGACCCTACCTCAAAAAACCAAAAAAGGGCTGGAGAGATGGCTTAGTGGTTAAGCGCTTGCCTGTGAAGCCTAAGGACCCTGGTTCGAGGCTCGATTCCCCAGGACCCACGTTAGCCAGATGCACAAAGGGGGCGCACGCGTCTGGACTTCGTTTGCAGTGGCTGGAAGCCCTAACGCGCCCATTCTCTCTCTCTCTGTCTCTATCTGCCTCTTCCTCTCTCTGTCTGTCACTCTCAAATAAATAAGTAAATAAATAAAAACAAAAAAGGGGGGGGCTCTCTGGGGCCAGCTAGGACAACAGCTAGGCAGCAGTCATGAAGACCACTCATACCCTGAGCTCAGTCTGAATCTAGGCAAGAGATTTGTGAGCAAGTTAACCTCTGCGCCCACACTCACTCCCACAGAGTTATTGCCTGTCCGATCAGGCGCTGGCTGGGATTTGCTTAGTATCCCCCCCTCCCGGCTCAGGAAGTGCTTGAGGCCCAGTAGCTGATGAAGATGATGAAGAAGATAAGAGGCAGGAAATGCTGGATGGTGCTGACAGGAGACGGCTGAGGGGAACTGTCCAAGTCACTGCTGGTCTCCACTGTGACTCCCTGTCGTCTACCTGCCGGTCTCCACCTATGGCTTCAGTAAAACAGCCTCTCATGGTCCTGAGGCCTGGGTGGAGGTGACGTCCAGGGAGCATGCGGAAGATCCAGTGGGCAGATGTACGTGCTCACTAGTGCGGAGCTGTGAATGCTCAGGGCTTAGCTGACACTGAGCATGGAGCGTTCCCCCGTAGGCATCGGCTCCTCTTATCATTACCACAGCCATCCTCTTTTGAGGGAGGCCGGTTCCATCTGACACCACCAACCTGGGAGTACAGAGTTGAGAAGGAGTGGGGAAGTTGACAGTGGAAGGTCTTCCTCGTGAAATTAGAGAGGAGTATATATTATAACACACTGCCTCTGGAGAAGCCAAGAGTCCAGTGGAAAGAGGTAGATTTAAAAGGAATCTCAGGCAGCTCCCGAGTGCCAGGCTACCTCAGCAAGAGTGGCTGGTTTTGTGTCCTGACCTGTTGTTCTCTACAGAATGAGAAGAATGCCAATTATTCCTGTTATCTGAGCCAAATGCTTTCTGCTTTGATTCCGCCCCCCCCCCCATAAACACCTCTGAATAGAGAGCTCTCAGAATACCAAAGCAGGCCTCCATGTGGATTTCTGAGGGGTGCAAGGCCTGGGAGGGGTACTGTGAGCCAGTTTCTCTTGCCCTAGGAACCTCTGAGCACCCGCTCTTTCTTTTTGGGGTTCTGCTTGGAGACCCTTTACTATTCACTTTTGTGTCCCCATTAAACTTTGCCATACTTTAGAATGAAATGGGGGAAAAATAACTCATAAAAAGTCTTCCTTCCTCCAGAATTGGACAGTTGGGGCATTTCATTTTTTTCCCCCATAGCCTCTACTTAAAAGTCAGCAGGATCCAGGCATGGTGGTGCACGCCTTTAATCCCAGCACTTGGGAGGCAGAGGTAGGAGGATCACCGAGAGTTCGAGGCCGCCCTGAGACTACATAGTGAATTCCTGGTCAGCCTGGACCAGAGTGAGACCCTACCTCGAAAAACCAAAAAAAAAAAAAAAAAGTCAGCAGGTGTTTCTAAATGCCTGCCAGGTATTGGCCACTGCACGCTGGCTGGACCAGCTTTAGAACAGATGAACAGGTGTCGGAGAATGCATTGTTGCATTGAAAGAAGAAAATTTTTATGTCTTAAAACAACTGGCTGCTCACGACTAAGATTCATAACTCCGTGTGAAGGGCTGATGACGTCAAAGTCAGAGACCCCACCACCACCACCAAAGGATTCTTTCAGGGCCAAGCTATGGCCAGCTCTATGACTTAGTTCAAATGTCAAGATAATCAGAACGATATTCATGGTTGTTTCAGAGGGAAGGGAGGGGAAAAGGAAAGAAAAGATGGGTGGAAGTGGTAATTCAAAATCTGCAAGAAAGTACCTGCCAAAAGTATCAAATTCAAAATATTTAGCTACGGGCTGGAGAGATGGCTTAGTGGTTAAGCGCTTGCCTGTGAAGCCTAAGGACCCCGGTTCAAGGCTCGATTCTCCAGGACCCATGTTAGCCAGATGCACAAGGGGGCACATGCATCTGGAGTCCGTTTGCAGTGGCTGGAAGCCCTGGTGGCCCATTCTCTCTCTCTCTCTATCTGCCTCTCTCTCTCTCTGTCACTCTCAAATAAATAAATAAAAAATGAACAAAAAAATTTTAAAAAATATTTAGCTACCCAGAATTTTGGCATCAGATTTAATAGCCACATAGCATCCCGCTGTACAGATGCTCCCAGAACACTTGAAGCAAAACTGATATTAATGTGGAATATTTGACGTTGTACCCCATGGGCAGCTCCCATTCTAACATCGTTTTTATTGGTCACCAGTGTTATATCACAACAGCCTCGTTCCAAACAGGCCATTTTAAGTGCTTAGATAACTTAACCTTGAAGAAACACCAAGTGATTTGCTAATGAGCAAGCTAAATGTGGGGAATGATTCCCTGGTGGAACTGACAGTGTGTGATGAACTCTAGAAAGGGCCGTCAGTCAGCCTCAGGGAATGGTTCAGACCCTGATGCGTCCATGCCGTGACCATGCAGAGCGCTTGGTGTAAACAGCTGGAAGGACAGAAAGCGAGGACTTCCCTGAGCATGCAAGACAGAGACTGGAAACCCCATTGTTTCTGTTCACTAATGAAAGCTCAGCTGATGGCGGTGGTGTGGAAGAACTGTGGTGGAGACTTGCTTTGGAGATGTGGGAAAATAGCCCTCGCCATCCAACTTCAGAGTGACTTCTGGGATGGAGAAATGGCTCAGCAGTCAAGGCACTTGCCTGCGTAGCCTAATAACCCAGGTTGGATTCCCCGGTACCCACATAAAGCCAGATGCACAAAGTGGTGCATGTATCAGGAGTTCATTGGCAGGGGCTGGAGATCCTGGTGTACTCATTTATCTCTCTTTCCTTGCAAATAAGTCTTGAAAAAGTGACGTTTACTTCCATGGCTTATCAGAAAGAACCCAAGAGCATCATGGGTACACAATGTACTATAGTCCTCACAGAAATTCTGTGATACAGGCGCCGTTATTACCACCACTTACTGTTAAGGAAGCGGGGCTGGAGGGTTGGAGCCACTTGCCTGGGAACAAGGAGAGAAGATACAAATCTGCCATTTGATTCTATAGCCTTGCTCTCCTACCATGCCCAAGCAGTTGTCTGCTTATGAGAAAATTGGAAAACACATGACTGTATAAAACAGCCTGGTTCCACTATTCACAGAAAACCATATGATGTTTTGCTTTATTCCAGACTCATTTCCATGAATATATAGTTGAGATTACATAATACTTAAGCCGCGTGTTTTGCCTACTTAACATGATACAAATATCCCTTCATATCAGGAAGGTAATTTTTAAAAATTTATTTATTTATGAGAGAAAGAGGGTGGGAGAGAGACGGGGGGGGGGGAGAAAATGGGCATGCCAGAGCCTCCAGCCACTGCAGACAAACTCCAGATGCATGCATCGCCTTGTGCATCCAGCTTATGTGGGTACTGGGGAATCGAACCTGGGTCCTCAGGCTTCAGAGGCAAGCACTTTAACCACTAAGCCACCTCTCCAGCTCAGGAACCTAATTTTTAAGGTGAACATGATAGTTTATCCTACGGCTGTGCCATAACACCTGTTATTGGATATTTAACTTCATTCTGTTTGTTTTTTTTCCTACCAACAGTAATAGAAAGGTGGCCATCTCTGAAGGTAATCTCTTGTTTACATTTATTTCATCAGAACAAGGTATCTGGAAAGGATATTACTGGATAAAGGGAAGAACAACTTAAAGGGGGGGATGCTAGGGGACCTTAAATAAACTACGGTATAGTTTGCTTTTGTAAATAGCAAAGGAGAGTGTTTCCTTCCGAGACTGAGATTAAAAAAATCAACATTAACTTTACTCATCATCATTTTGACCAAGAACAGGATGGCCAGCTAATTTGTTTAGTGGTACTTTGGTACTTTTCTTTCCAGTAGGGGGCAGCACAAACACCAACAGATATCCTCTTTGGCTATTGAATTTGACTTTTTTTTGTAGCATTTTTGCCAAGCTGGTTTTGTTAAAATTTAGCAACAACGTTGCCATCAAGTTTACAGGCAGGAGGCAGAAAGGGAAATCTAGTTTTCAAAGATTTATGGCTTTCAGGAATGGGCCGGAAGACTATTCCAGATGGCAAAATGCTAGAGATAAAAAGAGGTCTTTCCCCTGTGGAATTGCACTGGAGTCTAGGAAAGCAGGTCAGGCCAGGAGGAATGGTGTCGGCTGGTGGGGCTGACACTGGCATTCTGTGCCCAATGAGAGGTGGGCCGAGGGCTCGGAAGTGACTTTATCTTCCCAAACAGGATGGCAGGAGGAAGAGGGGAGTTTGAGACTGTTAGCCTGAGTAAGACTTTTGGAACAGCAGACACAAGGTCAATGACACGAGAAGGGAAGTGCCAATAAATCACAGAGCAATGTGACAAGGGAACTGTGCTTGCAAGCCTGGGGATCAGGCACCATGGGTAACCTCTTAGGACATCCGTGCACACCTGAGTATACACAGAATTCCTATAGAAAATTAGTCTTGCTGTTTCTCAGTGAGAAGCTGGAGTTTCCAGGGATCTATGACCCCCCCCCAAAAAAAACAGATCAGGAACAAGTGATCTGTGGACATTCCTCTCTCCTGAGCCTAACCCCCATCTGCCTTGTCCCAGGACCCCTCTTGCCCAGCATCGGCAGACAGCATTAGCTGGACGTGATGGTGCCCCTGTGGGGGAGTGTGTGGAGGCCATTATTGGGAGGGTGGGTAGGTGACAGAACACACAATCAGGAGGACAAGTTCTGCTGCACAGCAGTGGACTGGGAAGGGCTGGGTGACACTTCTGCTTGGAGACAGGCTTTTCTTCCTGAGAGTTTCGTTCCTCTCACACCTGGCTCAAAATGCTGCTTCAAGAGGCTGTTGATGGAAGCTGCGTGTTTGGGATTAGGGCTGTGTTTCTCTTGAGAGCCCGTGGACCACTTAATTACATAGTTTCTCCTAAGTAGATGTGTATCACGCCGCAGTCCATAAAGACAGAACCCTCAACTCAAACAGAGTGTTCTCATTTATATTTTGTTAGATGAAAGCCCGTGTTGGAAATATAGGGCATGGGTCAGGGAGGGACAAATACTTTATATACTTGACCAAATCATAAATAGTTTTGGCTTTATGGGCTACATGGCTCGCCATGATTACTCATCTCAGCACCTGTGGTAGGAAGGCAGCTGCAGCCAGTGTACAGGAGAATAGACGTGGCTGCATTCCAATAAAACTTTATTTATAGAAGCAGACAGTATGTCAGTTTCAGGCTGCAGGCCACAATTTGCTGACACTTGGCAATGATTATGATAGCTTTGAGAAGAAACTTGGTGTATTGTGTTTGTTCTTAGAGATAGGCTTTCAACTGTTAGTACTAGTTGCCTTGGGGAGAAAAAGGCACCCAGTGGGAAGATGGAGTGATGATTCATTTTCTCTTTATTCACTCCCCTTTTCTTTGAGGGGAAGGGAACACATTACTTCTTTTGTACTTTCTTCTTTGAATTCCTAAATGACATAATGAAGCCGTGGGGATTCCCAGCTGTGCAGAAACGTTACATTCCTATGGTGTAGACAAGTTTTAATTGACTTTAAGGGGGTTTTGTTGACCACAAGCTCCAGAGAACCTGGTCATTGCTAAAAGCCCGGCCCAGTTTGAGAGGCTAATTATAAGAGTATGATTTTTTTTTTCCCGGTTAATGGGAAGGGGATACAATTCCACTGTTTTCCCCCACCTACCCCATCTAACTCCATCCGAGGATCTCTTTTGGTTTTGAGGTTCTGAGTTGTGAGTCAGACATGGACAAAGAGGGTGATTGCCCAAGACGAAGGCTGCGAGGGAGACCTGCCAAGAAGCGCACGCTTAGCCTCGAGAGATGGTGTCAATGTGGGGACGTGGAAGCCACCTTAGCCGCTGCAGAGGAGAAAAGAGGCTCCCCCAAGCTCCAGGTTGTGTCCTGAACCCTGCTGTCTACCACATGGTAGATTTAGGGAAACAGGATGTGAAATACTCTTAAGCATTGCTCACTGATGAATTAAAAATGTTAAAGGCTGTTATTTCTAAAGGCAACAAGTTAATTTTTTTTTAAATAAAGCCATCTGCAGGCTAGAGAGATGGCTTAGCGGTTAAGGTGACTGCCTGCAAAGCCAAAGGACCTTGGTTCACTTCCCCAGGACCCACATAGACCAGATGCACAAGGGGGCGCATGCGCCTGGAGCTTGTTTGCAGTGGCTGGAAGCCCTGGCATGCCTATTCTCCCTCTCTCTCTCTCTCTCTCTCTCTCTCTCTCAATCTCTCTCAAGTAAATTAAGAAATAAAAAATCTTTTTTTAAAAACAGCCATCTGTGCTTATACTTGTCCCTTTCTGGAGTCTGTTAGCCAAATAGGCTGTAACTCACCTGGAACCCAACCAGGGCCTGCCAGGAGGGGAAGCAGCAGGCCCTGGTTTCCTGTGGAGGAAGTCCAGGGCTGAATGTCCTGCTTCCTTCTGGTCAATTGTTCATGGGGGGGAAGGCAGGCAGCCTTCTGTTTCTTCTCCGGAACCCCGAGGTACCCGTTCTTTCCGAAGCAGGAATAATGCATCCCTCCCCCCAGCACGTTAGAGGCATGTCTCTGCCTTCTAAGGAAGTGAAGCAGAGGTGAGGTGAGGGCCTGGGTGTCCTTTCTGCCTTCTCAATGACAAGAACGCAGTTCTGGTTCGCCACTTCCTAAGCTCATTCCTTTTTTTACCCTTGTTGTGCACAAAGCTTCTTGGGGTGGTGCAGATATGACTAGTGTACCCCTGTAGCCTCCAGGTTTCCAGGTTAACTCTCTCCTTTCATAACTGAAAAAAATATATATGATGAGATCTGCTTATCCTACAGAGGATTCAGCAAAGGGGGAGGCCAGCACCATCTCCACGCTGAGTTCTGCAGCCAGCTTTTCCCCGTCACAGATGCATATATCAGGGCCACTTTCAGCTCTTGGCACCTCTCCTTTACCTGGGCAAAGGGGCCAACATAGTTACCTGTAAGTTCCACTTTCCAGATTTCTTCGGCAGACAGCAATTAACATCGTAGAGCCAACACAATGATTTCTGGTTAAAGACACAAGAACTGGGCTGGAGAGATGGCTTAGAGATTAAGGCACTTGCCTGCTAAGCCTAAGGACCCAGGTTCGATTCCCCAAGTACCCACGTAAGCCAGATGCACATGATGACACATGCGTCTGGAGTTCGTTTGCCGTGGCTAGCGGCCCTGGCACCCCCCCCCCACCCCCCACGTACTTGCCTCTTTCTCTCCCAAATAAATAAATAAATAATAAAAAGTTTAAAACAGCACAAGAACTTCAAATCTGACTGCCTGCTGTGGTCAGGTCCCCATGGTGCCTGTAGGCCGCTGTGTGACAGTAAGGCAGTGAGTAGTCTCTCTGTGCTGTGCTCTTATCTGTGGAAGAAAAGTTATAAATAATACCTGTCAGTGGGTGGTGGAGATTGGACAGCCTAATACTTCCAGGCACTTTTTTTTTGGTTTTTCGAGGTAGGGTCTCACTCTAGCCCAGGCTGACCTGGAACTCACTCACTATGTAGTCTCAGGGTGGCCTTGAACTCACGGCGATCCTCCTACCTCTGCCTCCCAAGTGCTGGGATTAAAGGCCTGCACCACCATGCCTGGTCACTCACTTTCAGGCAGTTTTGATGGTTAATCACTAGTTGTCAACTTGACAGGATTTCGAATCGCCGTGGAAACAAATCTCTAGTGAGGCAAGGGATTTTTCTAGATTAGGTTAGTTGAGGTTGAAGGACCCATCCCATGGGCTAAGTTCCTGCTGGACGGGGGAAAAGGAGAAACTTGGCTGAGCAGCAGCGTTCGTTGGTCTACTCAGCTTCCTCACAGTGTTGAACGTGGCAGCTGCCTCAGGTTTCTGCCAACATGCCTTCCCCCACTAGGATGGACTGCAACTTTTTTTTTTTTTTTTTTTTTTTGAGGTAGGGTCTCACTCTAGCCCAGGCTGACCTGTAATTCACTCTGTAGCCTCGGGGTGGCCTCAAACTCACGGTGATCCTCCTACCTCTGCCTCCCCAGTGCTGGGATTAAAGGCGTGTGCCATCACACCCGGCTTCTTAAACTGATTTTTTTTTTTTTTTTGGTTTTTTTTTTTTGGTTTTTTGAGGTAGGGTTTCACTCTAGCCCAGGCTGACCTGGAATTCACTATGGAGTCTCAGGGTGGCCTCAAACTCATGGCGATCCTCCTACCTCTGCCTCCCGAGTGCTGGGATTAAAGGCGTGCGCCACCACGCCCGGCTTTAAACTGATTTTTATCAGGTATTTTGTCCCAGCAGTGAGAAGGTAACTAGTTCAGCATTAGAACCACACTCAGCACATAGCAAGATCGAGGCGGTCACTTATCAAATTAACAGCCAGGTGTCTTTAACCATCGTTGCTGGGACATGGCTATAGCTTTTGAGCTTCTGAAACCTCTGACTGCCATTACCCAGAAAACAAACTTTTAAAAAATGTGTGGGTGACCGGGCGTGGTGGCACACGCCTCTAATCCCAGCACTCGGGAGGCAGAGGTAGGAAGATCACCGTGAGTTCGAGGCCACCCTGAGGCTACATAGTGAATTCCAGGTCAGCCTGGACTAAGTGAAACCCTACCTAAAATAATAATAATAATAGTAATAAATAAAATGTGTGTGTATTTTCATATGTGTGCAGGTGCTTGTGGAAGCTTAAGAACAGCCTCAGATGAGTTCTGCAGGTATCATTCTTTTTTTTTTTTTTTTTTTTGAGACAGGGTCTCTCATTGGCTGGAGCTCACCAAGTAGGCTAGCCTGGCTGGCCAATAAGCTCCAGGGATTCACCTGCCTTCCTCTCAGCACTGGAATTACAAATACACCTTTGCAACTAACTTTTCTTTTTTCTACACGGGCTCTGGGGATCAAACTCAGGTCTTCATGCTCACAAGGACAGAACTTCACCAACTATCTCATCAGCCCCAGCAATTTCTTTCATCTTCTTCTCCTTTGGGATTCTGTATACCTTCATTTTATGCCTTTACGTAAAGAGGAAAATGGGGAAAAAAAATCTTGTCACTATATTATGAAGAATACTGTCACCTCCCTTTGTTTCTGTTTCCTCTGTCCTATCTGAACTTGAGTCACAGTCATATCCAGAGCCCTTTCCAAACAAACCATTGATCACCCTGTTCTCCCAGTTTTCCCACCGTTGCAATAGTGTCCCCCAAATGTGCACACAGTGCAGAAACGGCTGTGACCCATGGTTTTTTAATGATAGTCTTTCCTTTCTGGCTACACACAGATGAGTCATAGGCACAATCTTCAAGGAACTTGAAACGGGCCTGGGAGAGAAAGCGTGTGCTTTAGGTAAGAGAGTGCTGAATCAAAATAAATATTTGGGGGCTGGAGAGATGGCTTAGCGGTTAAGGCATTTGCCTGCAAAGCCAAAGGACCTTGGTTCGATTCCCAGGACCCACGTAAGCCAGATGCACAAGGGGGCACACACGTCTGGAGTTCATTTGCAGTGGCTGGAGGCCTTGGCTCGCCCATTCTCTCTCTCTCCCTCTCAAATAAATAAATAAAAATAAAGATTTTAAAAAACAGTTTTAAAAAAATAAATATTTGCTAAGTAAAATAGAAAGTGAAAGCCCTCAATTGGCTTATCTGTGTAAAGGGAGATGGGCCGCTGACCATCACATTTGAACTCCAGACTTGCATGCCCCACATCTGGAGGTGTTCACAAGCCTAAACAGACGCGTCCATCTCAGTGTGGGACACCTCTCGGTTCCTCCTCCTTCAGGGCTCACCACCTCCGTGATTATGTCTCCCTACTTCCTTCTGTCCTTGCCATCCTCTCTTTCTCTCCCTGTCCAGCCCAGAGCATCGAGAGAGCAAATTCTTCCATTAAGATGGACCAGGAGACCAGCTACGTTTCACCCCTTCCATCTCTACCATCCAGCTCCACACCACCAGCCCCCCGTCTGCCCATTGCAGTGGCTTCCCCAGTGCTCTCCCTGGCTCTGCCCTCGCCCCTTCCCCTATAAGTCCACTCTCACCACGGCAGCCCAGGGGATCCCAGCACTGCCCTGCTCAAAGCCCTCCAGCAGACCCCGTTTCAAGGTCAAAGCCCCTGCCAGGGCCCTCCAGTCTCCTAGGACCTGGCCACTTGTCCTTCTCCAACCTTAGCTACTATTGGCCTCTTCATGTCCCCTCTGACCCCTGCCTCCCTGGTCTTCTGTGATCTATCAAGGGCTTCTCCACCTCAGGCCTTTTCACTTGTTTTCTCCCCTTCTAGAATGTTCCTCCCCTGGATTCCAAGGTTCTTCAAGTCTTTCTTTTCAGTGAAGCATGATGGAAACATGTTATTAAAAATGATTAGCTCACCTGCTTTCTCTTTCTCATACTATCAATTACCCACTTAGTGATTTGGCTTCTAGTCTGCCCTCCAGAGGGCGGGAACTTTGGTTGATTTCGTTCTGTCTATGTTACTCTATCCTGATGTCTAGATCCAGGTCTTGTGCACAGCAGGCATTCAGCAAATGTTACCTGAAAAAAAAAAATGAGCCCATTTCAGTTGCCAAACAGAATTTTTTTTAAAGCAAGGCTTCTTTTTTTTAATGTTTTGTTTTTATTTATTCGAGAAAGAGAGAGATGGAGAGAAAGAGGCAGATAGAGAATTGGGCACGTCAGGGCCTCTAGCCGCTGCAAATGAACTTCGGACATATGCGCCACCTTGCACTTCTGGCTTATGTGAGTCCTGAGGAATTGAACCTGGGTCCTTTGGCTTTGCAGGCAAGCGCCTTAACTGCTAAGACATCTCTCCAGCCCTCAAACAGAATGTTTAAAGGGCTGGGGTGGGAAGAAATCTAGAAAGCATCTGCACTTAATGTTCACTATGGCTGGATGCTGGGATTTAGAATAGTCCTAATTTCTGCTTTTTGACGTTTCTGAATATCTTTTATGAGCTATTATTAAAGCATTTTCTGCATATCTTACAATTACATACAACCACAAAATATAGCAGAAAATGTGAGCAAAGGTGAGCTGATGCCACAGACATGGGTGTTTGCTTGGTAAAAGATATGCCCTCCTCCTCGCCCTCCTGCTTTAATAATAGCTCATAAAAGATATTTTATACACAAAAATCTCCGATTCTGGTTTTTCTTAGGAGACCGAGAGTGGCCTTCCACATCTCACATTTCATCACCTGTTCTCCTGCCTGCTTCTTTAGACCCTGACCTTAACTTTAACCTTGCAGATGAAACACCCAGGGAAGCAAAATTGAAAAGAGACTGATTACTTTTGGATGGCAGACAGGGTCTAAGAAAGGCTGGCCTGTAAGAGAGTTAGATGAGCTAAGCTTCTCCTTAGGTCTCCTTAGAGACATTTCCTTTCTTGTAACAAACTTTTTTGAGCTGAACTATTTTTGCTATTGCTAATGTTGATTGTTCACTTGATGGGGTTGAGTGGAACCTGGGAGATCAGTGAGGCTGTGTGTCTTTCTAGGCATTGCCAGAGACAATTTGGTCACCAGGGAGCCAATGTGATGACTGATGAATAATACAGTGGTGTTACTGGGAAGTGCTGGATGTGGAAGAAGGAGCCTCCTTGTGGGAACTAGGTCCCTGGAAGTGTGTGCTTAGGGGCTGTGTCTATCTCTAGTCTCTTCCTGTATTCCCTTTCTCTGCTTCCTGCTACCCCCTTCCCACCGTGATGGACTGATCATGGTGGACTGAGCCCTCGGAAACCATGAGCCAAAATAGTCTTTCCTCTTTTAAGTTGTTTTTCTTGGTTATCTGGACACAGTGATACTGAAACCTGATTAATACATATACATACAGAAGCATCTACACATACAGATCGCTGAATTATTGTGAAGTTCCTACTGGTATAACCACCACCCCCCAGGTCTGCAAGGAGAGCCTTATCTATGCTCTGGGGGTTCCTGTTGTGCCTCTTGCAATCTGATAATTTCTCCCCTTCCCAAAATTAACTAGTGTTCTTCTGACACCACAGATGTAGTATTGCCTGCTTTTGAACTTTATCTTATCAGATCCAGAGAGTGCACTATTTGATGTGTGGTTTCTTTAACAGTATGTTAGTGAAGTTCAAGGGATAGGCAGAGGCTTGACAAACCAAAAGCAAAGGGAAGGACACACCAGGGAACACACAGCGTGAACAAAAGCCCAGCAAACAGTGTGTTGGATATGGAGGGCTGGTATATGCTACATGAGAGGAACGATACATGTGTGAGGAAGGGTGGGTAGGTGCCATATTGGATATGGCCATGTGGAAGAGTCTGGACTTGATTTCTTAGGAAATGGAGAGCTAATAACTATGGTTTCAATATGGGTAATATCTCCCAAAGGCCCCATGTGTTACTTAAGGCTTGGTTTCTAGCCACTGACAGATGTGAACCTTTAGGAAGTGGAACCTAGTGAGAAGCCCTTAGGTTGTTTGGAAATTTTGGAACTTTGCATGTTCTCTCTTTTCTCTCTCTCTCTCTCTCTATCTATCTTTTCCTGGCCATGGGGAGAGCAATTTGCTCTACCACATACTCCTGTGTGCTGTTCAACACTCTCACCAGAAGCCCAAGAAATAGGCCCAGTGATCTTAGACTGGGACCTTCAGAACTGCAGGCTGAACTATGAACTGGACAGTCTGTCTTTGTATGAGCTAATTATGTGAATAATATTACTGAGCCAGGTGTGGTGGCACACACTTTTAATCCGAGCACTTGGTAGGCAGAGGTAGGAGGATCACCATGAGTTCGAGGCCTCCCTGAGACTACATAGTGAATTCCAGGTCAGCCTGAGCTAGAGTGAGACCCTACCTCGAAAATTAAATAATAATAATATCTCTGTATCCATAATCACATTATTTCATTATGGTGATGAAAAAGTTAACACAATTTGGAAGGATATTGAGTTGAATAAATACATGATAGGAACTAGATTTTAGCAAACATTTAATATTAAGTGCAAGGCATGTTTTCATCTCATGACAGTACCACTGTTCCCTAGTATGGTATTTGGAAAATATTTAATTTTGACAGGCAAAATAACAGCTTTTGCTGTTCAAGTCTTCAGGGTCCTTGTGACCTTTGTAAGGCTCGAACATGCTGTAAACACACAGATGTGCGCTTTGTTCTGTTTCTCTCTAAAACCTGTGGCCTGCTTGCTGAGGAGGGCCCGGGGTTTACAGGCTTTTCTAGCTCATCGCTGGGGCCTCGTGTTGCTCTCCTGGCTGTAGGAAAGGTGGAGGGGACTGCCAGAGGACAGCGGCGACCTGTACCAGTGCCATTGCCTTGGGAGAAGCCTCGTGGGAGTTCTGATGCATGCATGGCTAACCAGAAACTGGAAAGACATGAAGCGGGAGAAAATGCACCGTATGTCACATGCTGGCCTGTAGGATAAGATCTCGAACCCACCAGGGATTAGCTCTGGAGAAAAGGTGGTGGATTTGCAATTTCTTGCAATAAGCCAGGATGTGAAGAATGAGGCCTTGGGTGAAGGAACTGGGGGAGGAGGAGAGAGGCAGTGATTGGAAGAGGTTCTTCAAGGGAAAGGGAAAGTTTGACTTGATATTGGATATGACACAGGACAGTTTTACAGAATTCAAGGTGGAGAATGCACTCAAGCTAGGGAGCTCCAGAGCCAGGAGATGTCACCTCTCTCTACCCCTACCCACCCCATTTGCTGAGAAAGGTTGAGTCCGGGGAGGTTATTTCTTACAGAGGTCATCCTTGATAGTGCCTGCCTTCAGGGACAGGATGTAATCTCTGGATACCTAAGCTGGATCCTTGTTCCTTTCATTTGGGTAAGAGGGTGGCTCTAACCCTGGGCTATAGTGCTCGGCAGTCAGGTGAACAGTGAGACTTATCTATCCCTGGCCCACCTGAGCTACCAGGGCAGCAATTTTAGGAATAGGAAGTCCTTATATCAGCTTTCTGAATATTAACACCATTGGCATTTGGGTCCAGGTAGTTCTGTGTAGTGACTGTCATGGGCACTGTAGGATGTTTGCCAGCATCCTTGCCATGGTAGGTTAAGCATCGCCCACTCCCTTCTGCTCTCATAGTTGTGTCCTTTGAAAGTGTTTACTGATACTTCCAAATGCCCCTGGTGGAGTGAGTGTGGAGGTAGAAAGTCTCCAACCCTTGAAAACAAATGTCTTGTACTAATGTGCTCGTGGTGAAACTCCAGCACTGGATGGGTTAGACAAAAGCCTAAAATTGGGAGCCTGGAGAAACTGCCCAGTGGTTAAGGTGCTTGCTTGCCAATGCTAATGATGGGGGTTCCCCAAAACCTACTTAAAGCCAGATGTGCAAAGTGGTGCATGCATCTGGAGTTCCTCTGCAGTGGCTAAAGCCCCTGGTGCACCCAGTCTCTCTCTTTCTCTCTCGCTCTCTCTCCCTCCCCTTCCAAATAAGTAAAAATGTTTTTTTAAGCCTAAAATTGGGCTTGGGGTATAAGCTCAGTTGGTAGAATACTATTTTACCATTCAAGAGACCCTGATCCATCCACAGCCACATGGAAACCAGACGTGATAGGTAGCACACATATGTAATTGAAGCACCTGGGAGATGGAAGTAAGAGGATCAGGAGTTCAAGATTATCCCCAGCTACATGTCAAGTTCAAGGTTAGGCTGGGATCCATGAGACTGTATTTTTTTTAAAGCCTAAAATTGTAAAGATTTCATTGTAAAGATATACTATCATTTGTTGAGAATTAAATGATTTTTAGTTTTTCCAAATAGTGTTTAAAAAGCTGTTTTGTTCATTTGGTCAAAAAAAAAATATGTTTTGTTTCTGCACCATATGCCAGGAGCGATAGGAGTCAGTGAGGGAACAGGAGTGAATGAGATGAATTCCCAGACACCCGGGGTCTAGGGTGCAGGGATCTCGTAACAATGAAATAACCACCCCTAGCATTTCTTGATTCCTACAGGAGATGGGAAGAGGGGAGAGAAGCTATAAAAGACAAAAAAACAACAGTAAAAGTGGCTGGAAAGCCAGGAGAAAATTCTGGAAAGGTCAACACAGAGATGGAGGGATGGGATACAGGCTTGATGGGCAGGCACACTAATGTTGGTACCCTGGCTTTCTGGGACCTGGCCCCAGGACTTCTCACCCTCGTCTCACGTGTGAGTGGAGATCATAACAGAAGTCTTCCCCGATTGTTCTGCAGGCTCAGTAGGAAGGCTCATTGAAAGCAACACCTGGGGCCTGCTCAGCACTCAACAGGCCTACGGAAGCTTCTCTGGTCACCTGTCAGTTGATATTATCCTATGGCTAGTGCAAAGTTATGCTGTCAGCAAAAGCATTCCCATGCCAGCAGAGATCGGAGCGAGTCATTGGTGTGGCTTCTCTACTTTTAACTGCCTTTTGTCCCTTACTAATGGCATGTTGGTTATGCTTGTAGTTAGTTTCAAAGTATCACAAATACCATTACGCTTGCTATTTCCTAGGCATGCAGAGCTGTTGAGAAGAATGCGCTAACCAAGGGATAGTCTCTGGAAATGAAAGCAACAACGGTCATTTTTTTTCTTAATTGAAAGTGAAAAGATGCAGAACAGTAGTTGTACCTTTGAGGTGAATCACTGGGTGACGGGGATGATAACAGGTGCTTAGAATGAGCTGGCATGTAGAAGCGCCCGGGAAATGTCTCCCGTTATGACTGTTGCTACACAGAACAGAGAGGGAGTCGTGTGGTGTGTGAAAATACTGAGCTTGTGCACAAGACAGTTACAAGAGTATCTCACAGGTTTTCACCAAGGCCAATGAGGAGGTAGGTGGTATTATGCTTCCATTTGATAGATATGGCAGCCAAGGCACAGCCTGGCGCTGGGAATGAGCTAGCACACTGTGGAAGCAAGGACTGGACCTGGGCAGCCTGGCTCCCCAGCCCCTGCTTTCCAAGTACTGAGCTTATCAACAGCCTTTTAACACCTGGGCTATTTTTTCTGTTTAATTTTTTATTTATTTTAGAGCAACAGACAGAAAGAGAAAGAAGCAGAGAGAAAAAGAGAGAGAGAGAGAATGGGTGCACCAGGGCCTCCAGCCACTGCAAACGAACTCCAGACATGTGTGCCCTCTTGTGCATCTGGCTAACATGGGTCCTGGGGAATCGAGCCTCAAAGAGGGTCCTTAGGCCTCCCAAGCAAGCACCTAACCGCTAAGCCATCTCTCCAGCCCCTATTTTTTTTTAAAAAAATATACATAGTGTTTATTTTTGCATGTGTAATATGTGTGGTGTGGTGTACACATGCGTGTGTGCACATGTCTGTGCAGATGCCCTCACAGGCAGGCAGAAGCCAGCGCAGAATTTCGGGTGTCCTTCCTCTATCGCTCATTTGTGTTTTTCCTTGAGACGAAGTCTCTCTCCGAACCCAGAGCTGCAGTTTTCCTGAGCCCCAGCGATCCTGTGGTCTCTGCTCCTCATAGGACTAGAGTTACAGCTATGGCTGAGGGTCCTTGGGCTTGTGGCAAGATCTCCTACCTGCTGAGTTATCATATATTATTATAGATGAGTCTCACGGCTAGAGAAGTTTGGACATGGGCATCAAGCGAAAGCAATGAGCACATCATTGACCCTGCAGTGGGGGGCTCTGTACAGAACGCTGGGGTGGCCGCCAGGCTGCAAGGGCACTTGAGAGTCAATGGTAGTAAGAACGGGAGAGCCTCGGTATACATTTGCATCCTAGTAGCAGGCAAGCAAGAAAGAAATAGCAATACAGCGGCAGCCGCAGCCAGCCTTGAGCATGTTTCCTTCTTCTCCCCCGGGGTGATGAATATACATGGGAAGTAAGGGGTATGGGCTGCAGAGGGAAGGAAGAAGGTGAAGATGTTTGAAGGGATGGCATGGTGCCTAGCATACTCTTGGAAGGAGCTCATTAGCTGCCTGCTTGAAGGAGCTGTTTGGGGCTTTGCTCGTTAATAATTTCCAATGTATCAGCAGATACAGGCTCTGGAATCAGTGATTGTATGTCCAGTGTGGACCCACACAGCCCTGCACCTTCACATTCTCTTGGTATGGATGGTCCATGATTCAATTGTAGTTTCATCCCACTTCTGCTATTCTAGCCATGCAGTCTTAGATAAATAAGTCACTTCGTGTCTTCGAGGTTGCCTCTTCATTGATACAGTTACAGGGACACTAGCTTCTGATATGGGCAAAAGGCTGTCCTTCTCTGTCAGGGTAAGGCTTCATTAATCCTTAATGTGGGATGTTTTTGTCTCACAACAGGAGAGAGGCCAAGGTAACTTCCTTTGGTGCTAGGAGGGGTGATTGGAACAAAATTGTGATACTCTGCATCATGTATGTAAATGTGTATAAACGTTCATCAAATTTTATTATTACATCCTTTTATTAGCCACACACAGGTCTGAATCTCAGGGAATTCACGAACTAGCACTGCCTGGGATGTAGCACCATTCTTTGGACATTCGAGTCTACCTGTTCTGACCTGTGTCAGCGCCCAGCTCTCAGGAAGGAGAACCTAATCAGTACCATTTTGCTTAGCTTCCAGAGCTATGCCATTCAACTCAGCAAATGCTTAGAGTACCTACCATTGGGAAGACACCAAGGAACGTGAGGAGCACAGATACCAGCTTGATAACGCCTGTCTGTGCCCACAATAAAAGCACAGGGCAGGAAGCTGTGACAAATACCCGACTATCTGGGGTGCAGCCACTTGGAACACAGCTTGAGGTGTGTGAAAGATGCGCATGTGCAGGGCATTATGGAATTCCACGCTGGATAGGGCCGAAGGTTTTATATAGACCACCCTGCAAAGCTATCCTCTTACCCCATGGTGTGAGGAAGGTTATCACTCGGAAACACTGCTCTCTCTCTCCCTTTCTCTTCCTCTCCCCCCCCCCACCCCGCACTTCCTACCTCTCCTACTCCCAACTATATAAGACCTTGTGAACACCAGTTCCTTCAAGCTCCACATGACCCAGGATGCAAGTAGAGGTCTATAGCAGTATTTCACATGCAACCAGGGACCCCAGGGCTGCCCAGAGAAGCTGCTCAGCTTAATGCTCTGCTCTAAATTTCCTACCAAGGTTTGCACCAAACACCCCACACTTTCACTTCTCGCACCCATCTTCCCAAATGATGCAGCCGATTTAGTTGCATGAGACCTTTTCATGGGTTCCGTGAGCTCAAAGCTATTTTAACAATAAAAAAAAAAATTGGGAATGTCGTTGGCCATTTCCACTCTCATCCTCACACAAATATGCAATGGGCTTTTCTAGAGTCTAGCTGACATTGATTTTGACAACAGAACATAGGCAAAAACAGCTATGAGAATCTAGTTGTCTTTTCCTAAGCTGGATATTAAAAAGATTAGCAGGAATGTATTTTGGTTTTAAAAAGTATAATCCTTTCTCTCAAAGTGTTATTTACACCAACAGGAATGAATTTATACAATCATTCTAAGTGAATTAATAAGTTACCATTAAAAATGTTTTCTCAGGCTGGAGAGATGGCTTAGCGGTTAAGCGCTTGCCTGTGAAGCCTAAGGACCCCGGTTCGAGCGAGGCTCAATTCCCCAGGACCCACGTTAGCCAGATGCACAAGGGGGCAAACACATCTGGAGTTTGTTTACAGAGGCTGGAAGCTCCGGCGCACCCATTCTTTCTCTCTCTCTCTCTCTCTCTCTCTCCCTCCCTCCCTCCTTCTCTCTGTCGCTCTCAAATAAATAAATAAATAAACAAAAAATTTTATAAAATAAATAAATAAATAAAAATGTTTTCTCCACTTACTGAGGTTATGTGAGGCCCCAGGTTTGATCCCCAACACCCAATGAATAAATAAAACAAAAATGTCCTCCATTTTAGTTTTGGGTATGTTAAATAGCAGCAGATACAAAGAGAAATCAAAGCCTTCAGGACTGACACTGATTTTTAAGATAATAAAGGGTGAATTTTTACTAGAGGAAAGAAGTCCTATGGGAATGTGGTCCAGATAGACTGGGTACGTTTATATTTGTCTATTTCTGTGAGCACATTGATATCGGGGTGAGAGGAGGCAACTTTGTTATGAATCTGTGAACGCACACAGGACTTCCCGGGCTGCGTGTACCCACCACTGGTTTTGTTCTGTTTTTGTTCCCCACTGCCAGGTCTCACAGCAGTGGGTAGTGCCCTCACAGCAGTGGGCAGTGCCCTCTGTTGCATATGGAGCTTCCCAAGGTGGAGGGCTGGAGGATGGCCTCATGCTAAGCAGGCTGTCCGCTTCCTGAAGTGACACAGAGCGACATGTGGTGATCTCTGAGGTCTCCTTTGAGGTGAGGGTGCCAGTAGCATCTTTTCCCTCGTGACGAGCGGGAACACAGTCGCGGTGGGGGAGGCAGAGGAGATGCGGTGGCATCCTGCCAGCCTGACGCTGTGCAGTGCCCATCAGAAGTTCCTGCCTCCCGTGGGCAAAGCGGCAGTGGGCTGGGGCTCCGGCCTGCAAGGAGGGTTTCTCAAGGGATGCTCACAGGGACAGTGTAGACCCATGGCGAGGGCAGGGTGGGAATGGCATGTTCTCACACTTGTGACTCTGACTCACCGAAACCGATCCCTCCCTTCCCTTTTGGGGGCCCCTTTCCTCCACTTTCAGCTCCAAAGCGCTCCTGTGACTCTCCTCGCATTTGTCTTTTAAAAATCCATCTTGTAAAGAAAGGAATGCTGCGGTGTATTGCTGTTCATGGTTTAGCAGACCCTTGAAAAAAGAAACAAGGAAGTCCTGGAGACAAGCCCTTTAGCCGGGAGCACCCCAGAGGGACCGTGCTCCGAGGCGGGGCATTTGAGACACTGGACAAGTAGAATGGGAAAAGGAGGGTTTCTAGCACTTCTCAAATCATGCTTTTGCAGGTTAAAATCTGCACTTCTCACCATCTGCCTTTCCTTCTGCATTCTCACCTCTTCTTCTTCTTTTTTTATTGTAAAAGGATGCAACGTGTCCCGTATCATATCCCAGACCTTGTCATGACCTTGGGGGGGATTCAAAGATAAATAATGTGGTGTCATTGAGTTCATAAGTTATGAGTGGAACCTGGGAGGCCAACTGATGCTCACCGGAGGTTAAGGCAGGTACTGTGAGGAGAGGGTGTACAGAGTACAGGGCAGCCTTTGGGAAGAAGGAGGGCAAGAAAGCTCTTTGCCCTGGCTCCAGGAAAAGTGGGTATTGTGTAATTCTTTAAATGTTTATTTGCTCGGGTGGGGGGATGAGGGTGTCCTGCTACTGCCAAGGAATACCAGATGCTTAGGCCACTTCTTGTGTCTGGCTTTATGTGTGTGTTGAGGGAAAGGAAACTGGGCTTTGGGCTTTATGAGCAAGCACCTTTAACCGCTGAGCCATCTCCCCAGCCCAGAAGTGGCTGTTTGTTTGTTTGTTTTCTAAGAGAGCAAAAGTATAAGGTACTCTAAGCCAGAGAGGTTAAATAACACACCCAGACCCCTCAGCTGCCACCACCAGCCTGGATACAATGCTGTGTTGTTTCCAGGAGACAAGGGAAGTGAGAGAGAAGGCGAGAAAGAGTGGGTGGGATGCAGACTCCCGGGCCACGCTTTCCATGTTTGCAGAGACTGTATCTGTCTCTGTCTCTCTCCCTCTCTCTCTCAAATAAATAAATTAATTAATTATTATTTTTTTTTAAAAAAAAAGAAAGCCTGGTTCTTTTGGTTGTCATTACTTCTATTCCTGTTACAAACCATGCACTTGTTCACATGGAGGACCTGCCACGTGCCAGGACCAACATTGGGACTTTGATCTGTCTCCCCAGAATCACAGGGGCCTCGCTCACTGAGTGCTAGACAGGCTCAGGTCTGCCAGAGCCGGTGCAAAGCTCCCGGCTGCTGCCTTCAAAGCCCTTGGGCTCTTTCTAGTAGCGGACGACTTGCTTTAGGTCTCATTTGCTTTCCTTCCTTGTGTTGCCTTTGTCACAAGTGTGGGAGCGCAGGGAGGGCACTGATAGGGGAAGGTTTCCTGAAAAGTAAAAGGCCCGGACCAGCCGAATGAGCCGGAGCAGACCCCACTCTTCCAAGCCTGCTGAACAAAGGGACTTGGTACCTTACTGACCGCTCTTTCTCTACCTTTGGGAGACTGGCTGAAGCCATAGTCTTCTACCAACAGCTGGGCCCCAAGGAGACGCCCCCCTTTTGTGCCAAGAGACAACTGGCTATAAATTTGTACTAGGACCAACAGGAACCCATCCAGCCAGGAAATCTAAACTGCACAGTGATGAAGTCATTCTGTTGTCTGTCCATGGAACTTCCAGGACTAGATGGCTTTGCTTTTGTTTCAGAAACCATGTTGAGTCACTGGTCTTTGGTGGTTCTTTCATGTTGAAGGAGACATCCGCGTGGTCTTGTCAGTGGTGGTGAAGTCCACAGGCCAGCGTGAGGCAGAATGGCCAGGTTACCATTTCACTTCTGACACTTGTGATGTGACTTTGGGCTTAAAACTCTGCATAGCATAGCCTTTGCTGGTTAACTTAATAAACTATGTATGTTCAAATTTCCTTTTGTGGGTGCTACTTGCCACTGCTCTTTCCTTTTCTGGGGATCTCTTCCCTCAGACAGAAGGAATGGATTTGTTAAAGAAGTGAAAAGCAGAGATGTGGGGGGTCAAATTGCTAGCTAGACTTACTTAACAAAAACCATGTGAAACTTCAAACTCTGGTGACATGAGTGTAATGACTAGGAGGAGACACTGAGTGCAAATCCTGATTAACCTTTTGGTTAGAGGCTAAATTGCCTAATGTCTCTGCAACTCAGTTTCCTCAGCTGTGAACAGGTCATAATTATGTTTGTTTCAGGGCATGGTCGCGGGAAATGAGTTCTGTCAAATTCTTAGGGTAATGCATGGCATTCAGTAAATGTCCCGCAAGTTTTAGTTATTGTCATTATCAGGCACCCCAAAGAAAGTACCACAAACACACAGCAATTTTGACTTTATAAGGTACATCTAGTTTCTTTTTTAATAGAATTTTGCTCTATGTATTTGCAAGCACAGAGGAGAGGGGAGGGAGGGAGAGAGAGAGAAAGAAAGAGAGAGAGGAAATCGGCATATCAGGCCCACTGGCCCCTGCAATTAAATTCCAGATGAATGTGCCACTTTGTACATCTAGCTTTACATGGGTACTACAGAATCAAACCTGGGTCATTAGGCTTTGTAGGCAAGTGCCTTAACTGCTGAATCACCTCTCTAGTCCCTCTTTCTTTCCTTCTTTCTTTCTTTTTTTTTAGAGGCACTCTCATGTTAGCTCAGTCTGGCTTCCGACTCACTATGTAGCTGAGGGTGACTTTGAACTCCTGATTCCCCTGCCTCTACCTTTCAAGTACTAGGATCACAGGTATACTGGTTGTTTTCTTGTTGCTGTGACCAAACACCTGACAAGAAGCAACCTAAGGAAGGAAGAGTTGATTTTGGCTTGTAGTTCAAGGTCGTAGTCCGTCACAGGGAGGAAGGCATGGCGGCAGAAGCCTGACGCAGCTGGTCACATGCAGCCCACAGTGAGGAAGCAGAGTGATGAATGCTGGTAACTCAGCCAACTCTCCCATTTTTCTAAACTCCGGGACCACAGTCCACAGAAGGATGCCACGCAAAGTTAGCGTGGGTCTTCCCACCTCAGTTAACCTAATCAAGATTAGCAGAACCCAGAGGAGAGTGTAATTTTAATAGTCCCTAACGGGCTTGCCCAGAGGCTTTTTCCAAGGTGATTCTAGGTCCTGTTAAGTTGTCAAATCAATATAATTACCACAGGCATGTGCCACCATGCCTGACGCAAGCTAAACTCCTGCCAGAGGTAATGTGGGGCCTCATGCTAGTTACCACAGGTCTGACAGCTTGTTGAGGTGCCAAAGAGCTGTTTTTGGAGGCTTTGGCTCTTCATGCTAGAGGTTCAATGTTGGTCAAGCAAACACGTCCAAGCCACAGCTAGCTTCCTTCCCCTCTCTCCTTCCTTTCCCTCCCTTACTCCCTTCAACGATTGTTCACTGAGTGCATATTCAGTGACAGTCCCGTCAATCTGTGGATGTCTCCAGTGGACAGTTCAATGCTACGTGCATCACAGACAGGCCACGAAGATGCAATCGGTACTGCTGGGCTTGGGCTGCCATCCAGTGTGTACTCAGTATCACTTGCCCTCAGATGTCCTTAGATCCCATCCCATTAGATCTCTCATCAGGCCTTCCCAGAAAGGAGCTGTTTGGCTCTCCGAAGGAGGTGCCTGGACAGGAGGAGGGGAAAGATTGTTCAAGGTTACACGTTCCGTTTCTTCAGTAGAAGTGCAGCAGGGGTATTTTTATATTTTCTGTAGCATTTTGATACCATCAGCAGACTAGTCACCCAAGAAATTAAAACACAGGAAGCAGAGTCTACCAAGGAGACTCAATTAAGATCTCCCCTTGATCTTATACAGTCCCTGGCCCTTTACAAAGCAAGTTTGACTGACATGGAATTCTTTTCTCTTGGACAGCATTTCCCTACTGCGCTTGCAGAGTGTAATTTCTTTAATCTGTTAAGAGTATTCCATGGGAAGAAATTAAATTGTTGAATGAATGTTCCTTTGCTGTAGACCACCTCCAAGGTCTTAATGTACTAAAACATGCTATAATTTGGGCACAGGATTCTTTCTTTTTTTTCTTTTTTTTTTCACTTGTGTGTGTGTTAGGCGTATATATGTGTATGCTCGTTATTTATGTGTTTAACGTGCTGTGTGTGTGAATGTGGGTACATGAGTCCCACAGTGGGCATGTGGAGGACAGAGGACAACTGCAGGTGTCTGCCCTCCCTACCTTCTCTGAGGCAAGGTCTTTCGTTGTTCACTGCTGCGTTCACCAAGCCAGCTGGTTCAGAAGCTTCCAGAGGGGTTTCTCCCCGTTTCCATTTCCCTTCTGGCTATAGACATACTAGGGTGACAGACACTTGTGCTGTGGCTTCACGTGAGTTCCCGGGACCTGAACTCCGGTACTCACACTTATGAATCAGGCACTTTATACCCTCAGCCCTGTGTGTGCGTGTGTGTGCGCACACGCGCTGAAATCCATGTTAGGTGTCTTATCTGATTACTCTCCACTTTCCTTTGTGAGACAAGGCTAGACTAGCCAGCCAGCAAACCGTAGGAATTGTCTTGTCTCTGCTTCCCCAGTGATGGGATGATAAGCAGGTGCCACAACGCTTGGCTTGTACGTACGTGGGTGCTAGGGATCCTCAGGCTCACAGAACAAGCATTTTATCCACTAAGCCATCTCTCCATCATCCCCTGTATGCAGGATTTCTGAACAGCTTGAATAAATATTTTCTCCACTATCAGTAGCAACATCTTGTAACAGTGCCCTTTCTCAGAAAGGAGCGTCTTGGAAAGCTAACTAGAATTCCTTGATGAAAGACATGTGAAACACCCACGCTGATAGTTCCTATGATACCTGGGGGAGGAAACTGAGTGATAGGCTGTTCTGTTACACTTTAGCTACCACCACTTCACGCTAAAGGCAAGCAGAGAGCTTTTGCTCAGGGCATCCTTGACTGGGCTGGACACACTGGCATGGGCAGGGGCAGTTGCTCCTTGGGGACAGGGCATCTCTGCTATACTGGCTTTGTACCTCTAAACAACCCCCCTCATTTCTCACACCCATCAGAAAATTGGGTGTGTTGGATAAGAAAACTTAATCTCCCCCAAACAGCTCTGCAGTGGCCTTTTCCTAAGTTAGAAGGTCCAGATGACTGAAGTGGGGTAGGTTCGAACAGTAGGAAGCAAAATGACTCAACCATTTTTTTTTTAACCTCAACTTCTTCTGTGCAAAGGGAGTAGTGACAGTATTTGTTCTCTCCTGATCGCAAAGTCCCCAACAGGGTCTGCACATTACATGCCCAAGATAAATATCAATATGTCATTGTTAGATACAGGTTTCATATTTGTGTGTATATGTAAGAGACAGGATAAGGGACGAGAAGAAGGAAAGGAAGGAGGGAAGTCATATATAGTGCTTAAAGTATAATATAAATTTCCATTTTGCAAAGGACTAAAATGAAAAATAAGAACATTTCCTATTAAGAGCATCCCTTTCACCTAAAGAGAAAATTTATAAATCCGGCCCTCTACAGAGTCCTAGGTATCCATATTAAGGGTTGTGTATTTATTAGTGTCTTAGTTCATAAATCAGTATGTGGAGAGTTTAGCAAGCTTGAGTTAATCCCCTAAGGCTTCCTTCATATTCGATGCACCTTGTGTGTGATCATGATACCAAACACACTAAATTAGTGGCTAGAGGGTTGTAGGACTTTGATATTGGAGGAAAGCAGGCTCGGTTGCCTGGAGGGGTTTTGGTTGGGCCTCTGACCATCCTCTCGTGTTCCTTTCCCCACAGGCAGAGGTGGGTGAACATGAACACACCCCTGCTTATTCCGTCTGCCTTTGCATATATCCAGCTCACAGCACTGTTTTACGTCATTGTTCATGATGGGCATGTGGGCATGTGGGCATGCTCTTCATTTTTATTTGATTTGTTTTGGAAGTGGTGAGAATATGAATGTCATGCTTTAAGATGATCACCTTAGCCTGGCATTGTGGCGCATGCTTACCATCCCAGCGCTCGGGAGTCGGAGGGAGGAGGGTTGATGTGAGTTCAAGTCCAGCCTAGGCTACAGAATGAGCTCTAGGTCAGCCTGGCCTAGAGTGAGCTTGCCTAAAAAACAACAGCAATGACAACAAAAAGTATTTTACCTTACTTTCCTATTTGTGGTACTTGTTGACTTCTTCTTTACCTTCATCGGTGTGGAGTGTTACAGTAAGTGCAGACTGTAAAGAAAGGCTAGACATGCCAACTAAACTGAGAACAGACTGCAGCACTGGACTTTACCATAAAGGAATGGACACTGTTTATTTAGAGAAACAATTATTAGGGAAATAAACACACAAAGATTTCTTGTTTTGAATGCTGTGCATATGTATTTCCTTTTACTACTTAAAAAAAAAGGTATTTCTGGGTTAAGGAGATGTCTCAGTGGTTCAAGGCCTTGCTTGCAAAGCTTGGTCACCTGAGTTCAATTCCCCAGTACTCATGTAAAGCAAGATGCACAAAAGTGGCGCTCGTATCCAGAGGTCGTTTGCAACAGCGAGAGGCACTACTATGCCCATTCTCTCTCTTTCTCTCTCTCTCTCGCTCACTCGCTTGCCAATAAATAAATTTTTTAAGTATTTTTGTATGTCAAGCAGCATACAAATATTTCACATAGGTCTCATAAGCTTCATCTGGGCTTCAAGAAAGCTCCCGGGTAAGTTCATGGCTGCAATGGGGTTTACATGGCTCCAATGGAGTCAGAGTGCCAGAGGTGTGACCTGGAGAGATGAAAGAGGGTGTCCACAGGAAGTGACAAGGCCAAGGCTGATCGTGAGAGCACACACTGGCTATAGAGTGAAAGACATTGGAACAAAAGTCAAGGATGTGAGCTGCCATGATGTTGGAAGAACTCCTTCTATGGACACTGGAATTGCCAAGAATTATGACACAGGAGCGGAGCCCAATGACGGGATGGTGGGGCACAGATTGGTACTGGTATGAGGAGAGCTGCACATCCCACACTGAGGCAACAGTTTGCTGGCTAAATTCAAAGGCTTCCTGGTGCCAGGAAAGATCCAGCGCATTCTCTGTGCCGGAAAGCTTTGCACCAAAGAAAGTTATGACTGTCTCAAGACTCTGGCTGGTGATGTTCACATTGTGAGAGGAGAACTCGATGAGAATCTGAATTATCCAGAACAGAAAGATGTGACTGTGGGACACTTCAAAATTGGTTTGATCCATGGACATCAAGTTACTCCATGGGGAGATATGGCCAGTTTAGTCCTTTTACAGAGGCAGTTTGATGTGGACATTCTTACCTCAGAAATACACACACACACACACACAAATTTGAAGCATTTAAGCATGAAAATAAATTCTACATCAATCCAGGTTCTGTCACTGGGGCATATAATGCATTGGAAACAAATTCTATTCTATCCTTCCTGTTGATGGACATCCAGGCTTCTACAGTGGTCACTTATGCCTAGCAGCTAATTGGAGATGAGGTGAACGTAGAATGAACAAAATGCAAAAAAAAAAAAAAAAAAACACAAAAACCTTAAAGCCAGGCCTGTCTTGATAATTTTGTTTTTTTCTTTATTTTTTAAAATTTATTTTTATTACACATGGGCATACTTAGTATGTAAACAACACATGTTGGTACCATCATTTCCCTCCTCCCTGCTCTCTTTCCAAAGAGGCCCTCCTCGTTGGGGATGTAGGTCAACCCTATGGGGATTGTGGGTCATGCATTGTAAGGGCAACAGTCAGTTATGGGGGAGAGGCAATGTTTCTGTGAATAATGTCCCAACTTGTGGCTCTAACAATCTTTCCTCCCCCTCTTCCACAAAATTCCCTGAGCCATGTTGGGTGCATTTTAAATCTACTTCAGTGATGGGCTCTTAGGAGCCTCTGGATGTCTGGTTTGGTAGGTGTTGAGGGTCCTCAGTGTCTATCTCCTTCACCCTTGTGCTGATATCAGGTTTACCGAGAAAGCAGCACTCTTGCTCATTTCCCAAATTCCTCTGTGGTTTCAGCTGGGGCTGGGGTGAAATGTGCTGGGTCATTTATCTCCTCAGGTCCCGCTGCCATCTGAAAAAGAGAAGCAGAATTTCCAACAGAGAGTGAAGTAAGCACTGGTTAAATGGGATAACCATTATTAATTTAGAGAGAATTCAAAGGGTATAGACCCTCTTATAGCCCAAGATTAATGGGAGCTTGACATTGGAAAGCAAAATCACTGTCTGGATATGATTCTGACTTGTTTCCCAGTTCCAGATATGGTTTCCTTTGCACTAGGTGGATCTGTTAGCCAATTCAAGAGCAGTTGGTTACCCACCTTGGCTGTGTGCCACTATTGCACTTGTGTGAGCATCATGTCAGGTTGTTTGCTTCTGAGTAGCTTAGACTTTGAATTGCTTGGATAGATGTTTGCCACTTTCCCCTGGTAGCTCATGTAGTGCCTTCCAGCACTAGATGGCCTGTTTGGGGACTGGCTGTCTTCTGAATTCCAACCAGGCCTCTCCATGGTTCATGCCAACAGCATATGGTGTCTTCAGCTGTCGGGTTTTACCATTAACTTCTGGTGGGTAATCAAGTGCTCTGACAGAAGTCTGTCTTGTTTGTTTTGGGAGACCTTATAGGTCTCTCCAATTAACAGTTCATTGTGGATATGAACCACATCCTAGTACAGGCCAGTGCCAAGGGAAAAGAAAAAAGAAAAAGGCAGGAAAAAAAGAGAAACAGGAGAAATTTAAGGTTAGACTTCATCTCACCCTCTCCAGGGCCCTTCAATTCAGGTGCTCCCCCTAAGATCCTGTTGAGGTTCAAACCTTTTAGTCTAACTTCCAGAATATAGGATTCTATGGTACCACTTCAATTTGGGTTCAGTTTTGTGTCCCCTCCCCATGATTCCCCTTCCCCCAAGCCCTACCCTCCCTATTGTCCAAGCCTCAAGATGCTATTCAGTTATGTCAGCAACTCGGGCTGATCCAGGTTAGGAACTGCAGGTGAGTGAGACCATGCAACATTTATCTTTCTGTGATCTGTGAGTTTGCATAGTATGATCTGTTCCAAGCTCAACCATTTTTGTACAAATTTCATTGTGTCATTTTTTTCTTACTGCTGAGTAGAAATCCATAGTGTAGATATATCACATCTTTGTTATCCATTCATCCAATGATAGGCACCTGGGTGGATTCCAGTTCTTAGCTATTATGAATTGAGAAGCTATAAACATGGTTGAACAAATATCTCTGAACTGAGGTGTGGAGCTTTTAGAATAAATGGCCAATAATGGAATATCAGGGTCTTCTGGTAACTCTATATTCATCCTTTTCAGGAGTCTCCATAATGATTTCCACAGTGGTTGTACCAGCTTACATTTCCACCAATAGTGAATGACTGTTCCCATTTCTCTACATCCTCACCAATATTTATTTTCATTTTTTTTAATGTTTGCTATCCTTACTGGAGTAAGGTGGAATCTCATAGTTGATTTAATTTGCATTTCCCTGATTGTTAGAGATGTTGAACATTTTCTTAAGTGTGTGTTAGCCATTTGTAATTCTTCCTCTGAGAACTCCCTATTCAGTTCTCAGCTTCACTTTTGGAGTGGGTTGTTTGATTTTTTTTATTGCGTAGTTTTCTGAGTTCTTTGTAGATTTTAGATGTTAGGCTTCTGTCAGTGGTATAGCTGGCAAAGATTTTCTCCCATTCAGTGGGTAATCTATTGGCTCTGTTTACAGTATGCATATCTATGCAAAAGCTTTTTAGCTTCATGAATACCATTGGTTGAGTGCTTGTTTAATTTCCTGGACTACTGGGCTTTTGTTCAGGAAGTATTTTCCCAGTCCTATATCATGGTGAGTGCCTCCTATTTTTTCTTCCAGTGGTTGAAGAGTTTCAGGTCTTATATTTAGGTCTTTAACCCATCTGGACTTGATTTTTGTGTATGGATAAATGAGTGGGTCTAATTTCATTTTTCTACCTATGGTCATCCAATTTGTCCAACTCTACTTGTCAAAGATGCTGTCTTTTCTCCAGCCTTCATTTTTTTTTTTTTTTTGCTTTTATTTATTTATTTGAGAGTGACAGACAGAGAGAGGAAGAGGCAGAGAGAGACAGAGAGAGAGAGAATGGGCGTGCCAGGGCTTCCAGCCACTGCAAAGGAACTCCAGACGCGTGCGCCCCCTTGTGCATCTGGCTAACGTGGGACCTGGGGAATCGAGCCTTGAACCGGGGTCCTTAGGCTTCATAGGCAAGTGCTTAACTGCTAAGCCATCTCTCCAGCCCCAGCCTTCATTATTGGCACCTTTGTCAAAGATCAAGCAGCTGTAGTTACTTGACCTAAGGTCTGGGTCTTCAATTCTGTTCCATTGGTCGATGTTTCTGCTTTTATTCCAGTACCATGCTGTTTTTAATCACTATGGCTTTGTCATATAGCTTTAGATCGGGTATGTGATACCTCCAGAGGTGTTTTCTTTTTTGGCTGAGGATATGTTTGGATATCTGAGGCCTACTGCCATTCCATTTGAATTTTGAGATCATTTTTTCAATCTCTATGAAGAATGATGCTGGTATTTTTATTGGTATTGTGTTAAATCTATATATTGCTTTTGGTAGAATTGCCATTTTCACAATATTAACTCTACCTATCCGGGAGCATGGGAAGTCCTCCTTGATTTCTTCCTTGAGTTTTTTATGTTTTCATTATATAAGTCTTTCATATTCTTGGTTAGTGTTATTCCAAGGTATTTAATTTTTTTGTTGTTGCTGTTGAAAATGGGACAGTCTCACTGATTTCTTTCTCTGTACATTTGTCCTTTGCATATAGAAAAGCTACTGGTTTTGTGCATTGGTTTTGTATTGTGTCACTTTACTGAAGGAATTAATCACCTTTAGAAGTTTTGAGATGGAGACTTTCAGGTCACTTATGTATAGGATCATGTCATCTGCAAATAGGGGTAACTTGACTTCTTCCTTTCCAATTTGAATCCCTTTTATTTCTTTCTCCTGTCTTATTGCTTGGGCTAGTTCTTCTAGTACTATGTTGAAGAGCAGTGGTGAGAGTGGGCACCTCTGTCTTGCTCCCAATCTCAGTGGGAACTCCTTGAGTTTTTCTCCATTAAGTATTATTTGGGCTTTAGGTGCTTTATATATAGCCTTTACTGTGTTGAGATATAAACCTTCCATGCCTATTCTTTCCAGTGTTTTGATCATGAAGTGGTGTTTTATTTTGTCAAAGGCCTTCTCTGCATCAATTGAGATGACCATGTGGTTCTTATGTTAAGTTTATTTATGTGGTGTATTATGTTGACCAATTTCCATATGTTGAGCCATCCCTGTATCCCTGAGATGAAGCCTATTTGGTCAAGGTAAATAATGCTTTTGATGTCTTATTGAATCAAGTTTGCAAGGATTTTGTTCAGGATCCTTGTATCTAAGTTCATCAGGGATATAGGCCTATAGTTTTCTTGTTCCATCTTTGTCTGGTTTTGGTTTTAGGGCAATGCTAGCTTCATAAAAGGTGTTGGGAAGGATTCCCTGGTCTCTGATAATGCAAAACAGTTTGAGAAAAATTGGTTTTCAGTTCTTCAATGAAGGTTTGATAGAATTCAGCTGAGAAGCCATCTAGTCATGGACTTTTCTTTTGGGGGAGATTTTTGATTACCTTGTTAGTCTCCATGGATGTGATAGGTTTGTTTAGGAGATTAATCTGCTCTGGGTTTAGTTTTGGTAGGTGGTGTTTGTCTAGGAATTCATCCATTTCTTCTAGATTATTCAATTTTGAGGAGTAGAGATTTTAGAAATATGTCCTGATGATTCTTCCAATTTCATTGATGTCTGTTGTGACCTTCCCCTTTTCATTTCTGATTTTGTTAATTTGAGACTTCTGTTTTTATGCTTGATCAAATTGACCAGGGGGTTTATCAATCTTGTTTATTTTTTTCAAAGAACCAGCTCTGTGTTTCATCGATTTTTTAAATTGTTTTCTTAGTTTCCAATTCATTAATTTCTTCTCTAATCTTGATTATTTCTTTCTGTCTGGAGCTCTTTGGGTTGAATTCTTCTTGTTTTTCCAGTCCCTTTAGGTGGACAGTTAGGTTATTAATTTGGGATATCTCTGTCTTTGTAATGAAGTCATTTAGGCTATGAATTTTCCCCTTAGGATTGCCTTCATTGTGTCCCATAAGTTTTGGTAGGTTGTGTTTTCATTATCATTCAATTCTAGGAATTTTACAATTTCTTTTTTGTTTTCTTCCACTACCTGTTCATTGTTTAAAAGTGTGTAATTTAGTCTCCAGGAGCTGGTGGAGTTCTTGATGTGTCTCTTTTTGTTAATTTCCAGCTTTAAAGCATTGTGATTAGACATGATGAAGGAAGGTACTTCAGTTTTCCTGACTTTATGAAGGCATGCTTTATGGCCTAATATATGGACAATTTTGGAGAAGGTTTTGTGGGCTTCTGAAAAGAATGTGTATTCTGTAGATTTAGGGTAGAATGTTCTGTAGGTATCCATTAGGTCTAGTTGCTCTATAATGTTGTTGAGCTCTATTATTTCCCTGTTCATTTTCTGTTTGGATGATCTGTCTATTGATGATAGCGGAGTATTGAAGTCTCTGACTATGATGGTGTTGGTGATTATAGATATAAACTATTGTCAGGTAGATTTGTTTTATAAACTGTGGTGCACCTGTGTTTGGCACATATATATTTATGATTGTGATGTGCTCATGTTGGATCATTCTCTTGATGAGTAAGAAGTGGCCTTCTTTGTCCTTATTGATTACTTTTGGTTTGAATGCTATTTTATCAGATATTAATATAGCAACACCCACTTGTTTTTTATTTCCATTTATTTGGAATTTCATTTTCCAACCTAAGGAGGTGTCTATCTTTTAGTGGTGAGGTGGGTTTCTTAAAGATAGCACATAGAAGGGCCCAGTTTTTTGATCCACCATGATACCCTGTGTCTTTTGATGGGTGAGTTAAGACCATTAATATTTAAAGTTATTACTGTGATGTTTGAATTAATCCCTGCCATGATGAGGTGTTTTATGGGGTTTGGTGATTTATGGTGTTTTATACTATGTTGAGTCTGGTCTATTTTGGTTATTGTGATCTTCTTCTTGTTGGCTCTTGAGATTGGTTGTTTGACTGTTCTGTGTGGAGTATTCCTTCAAGTATTCTCTGTAGGCTTGGGCCAGGAAACTGGGAGGAGCAGAGAAACAGGGATCTGGCCTTCTCACTCCATGCCACCATGCCTGCCTGCATCTGCTTTTTTCATTCCCCTGTTCAAATCAAATAATTAAACACTTAATAGCCACACATTGTACAACTTTTATAACATTTACAGTAAAATATCTTCTCTGTTAATACATAATTGCTCTAGGCTTCTTGTAAACTACAAGACTATATTTAGTCTGCAATACATGTTTTCAATGAAAAAAGCCCACCTTATAAATGGTTATGTCATAATAAGAGTTCATCTGTGTAAGTATCTTCAAAGTTGGTATTCAGACTTCATTACAAAACTAGCGTATGAAGAGAAATAATCTAGACACCCTGTATGCATTTTTCTTTTTTTAAAAAAATATTTTTATTTATTTATTTGAGACAGAGAGAGAAAGATAGAAAGAATGGCATGCCAAGGCTTCCAGCCACTGCAAAACAACTCCAGACACATGTACCACCTTGTGCATCTGGCTTACATGGGTCCTGGGGAATTGAACCTGGGTCCTCTGGCTTTGCTGGCAAGTGTCTTAACCGCTAAGCCATCCCACCAGCTCCCTGTATGCATTTTCTATTCTCTAGTAATAAATGTTTACCTTTCATTTATACTTTATTGAAGACCAAAAAAGAATTATGACACAAGCAGTAGCCAAGAGAGTGACCATAAACCAGGAGCGAAAGCTTTGAGGACAGAGGAAAAATCACGCTGGAGTCCACAGGGACCAAAACAGGGAGAGACAGGGAGGAAAATGGCCTGATGATGAGGATTTTGATGTATGAGGATTTTGAAGGAGAGACTGTGGTCTGATAAGAACATAAATAACAAGGAAAACAAATATGCTGCCCTCCATCCCAGTGAGACAAGGGGTACTGGAAAGCAGCCATCGCCATTTGGGAGGTTTTATGGGGGGGGGGGGGACAGGGGACAGGGATCAGCCAGGATTCAATTTGCACAGTCATTCTCAAAGTGTGCCTCTGAGAACCCAGACAATCTTTAGGTCCCTGCCAGACACCTACAAAACTAAAACTACTTTCACATAAATACCGAGATAGTATTCACCCTTTTCACTCTTATTTTTCACAAGTATTCAGCCACTGTAGGGGCAGTATGATATGATAATGCAAAAGCAGTAAATGCAGAAATAGAAGAACCCAACTGTCTTCTATTAAGAAAAATATTAAACAACGTACACAAATGTAGAATAATATCATCCCTCCTAATATCTTGTTAGTTTGGGGGGATGATATTTTAATAAGGTGGCAATTTTATTATGTTAAATTATGTTAATTTTAACTTTTAATTATGAATACAGTAAGTAAGTATTGATAGATATAACGAACACAAACGAAAGTTCTTTGGGCTCCTCAGTTATTGGTAAGAGGGTCCTAAGATCAAAATACTTGAGAGCCACTGAGTTAAGGCATAAAAATTCACAAGAAACTAAAGCTAATGATTTTTACTAGTGCTGAACATTTGCTGAAGAGAGCATGCAGATAGCTTTGGAGAATGGGGATGGGCTGGGGAATGTACCAGAAAGGGGATAGGAGAAATACCACAGTGATAACTCCGTCTGGGATCAAGAGACCCTCATTTATCCCACATTGTTTATGCTGATTGGAGAAGACAGGGAGAAAGGTCAAAGGGGCAGAGTGATGGAGACTGTGAGTGTCGCAGGAATCTGGGGCACATGGTACAGTGGTGCAGCTTCTCCTGGGGACAGGATCACGCCAAGAGGACAGTCATTTCAGACTAGGCATGGGAATTTCTTCACCTGAGTTTTATTTTGTGAGAGTGAGTCTCGCTATACAGCCTGGGCTGGCCCGTAACTTGCAATCTCCCTACCTCTGCCTCCTGAGTCTTGGGGTTACAGGTGTGTCCCATCACACCCAGAGCTTTAGCTTAGATCCTCAAAAAGCAGTCTGTTATACTCCCTTTGCCTTGTATCAGGTGCCTACTCCCCACTTCCAGCACCGGGCACTTGATACAAGCCATGGACCACCTGCTCCATCCTGTAGTCAGAATGTATGGTGGCTCCAGGAAAAGGGGATGTGCTCTGGAAAGATCTCCCCAGTACCTGCTATGATGGTTGAAGAAGATGAAAACCTCTTTGGGGAGAACTTTTAGACATTATTTGGAATGTTTCCCCCCACTGAGACACATCTTAGTGGAGGGTATGCTGACCTTCTATTGGAACCAGCCACTCTGTTGTTACACAAAGTCCTGGGTTTGATGCCCAGCACTGTATCAACCAGGTGTGGTGGCGCAGGCCACCAGCACTTGGGAGGTGGAGACAGAAGGATCAGATGTTCAAGGCCAACCTGGACTATATTAGACCCTGTCTAAAAACAAACAAGCAGATTGACCCTGATGACACGCCATCATAGGAAAGGAGGTACAGAAGAACATTAGAACCTCACCACTCTCTTCTAAGCCTCGCTTCTGCCCCTGCTGCCTGTGGTCTCAGAAGGTGATAGAATATATAGAGTGTAGATGTTAACTGAATAGGGAAACTCCATCTATGCAGCTACGGGGACATAGTCCATGCTTGAGTGAGAATTTCCCATTTCCCAGTGGGGTGAGACTGCTTTGGGTCACCCATGCCCCTGTAAGTAACTGCTCATCCATGCTCTATACGTAAGCGCAATATACTCATTGGCTCACCAAGCTATAGTTAGATCGACCCATTACTTTGATATGTTGTTGGTGCCCTATCTGGGGTGAGTAGGCATGTGTTCACATGTCCCCAGGAAAAGTTCACACAACACAGCTTCTGCCATAATTTTTGTATGTTTCAGTTTCAGCCTAGTCTTCTGAATTGGTATAACCGCCATCCCTTACCTGCAGGGAATGGCTTAGTGCCACCACAAGTCATGCGTCCTGCAGGCTCAAGGCTTTCTGGATACACATTGCTGTCAAGCTTTACTGTTCACAACTTACTCTTTTCCTTCTTACTAAGCACTTATTAGGTACTGCAGCCAAACGTTTGGCAGTTTGAGATATAACAGAAAACAAAACAAAACAAAATGTTTTTCACCTTTACAATTTCACCAATAGAAGGTTTTAAAATTTTATTTATTTTCAAACAAAGAGAGACAGAGAAAGAGAGAGAGAGAGAGAATGTATATGAATAGGCATGCCAGGGCATCGACCCACTGCAAACGAACTCCAGATGCATGTACCATTTTCTGCGTGTGACTTTACGTGGGTACTAGGTATCTGAACCCAGGTCATCGGGCTTTGAAAGCGAATGCCTGGGCTGAAGAGATGGCTTAGCGGTTAAGGTGTTTGCCTGAGAAGCCTAAGGACACAGGTTCAATTCCCCAGTGCCCAAATAAGCCAGCTGCACAAGGGGCACATGCATCTGGAATTCGTTTACAGTGGCTAAAGGTTCTGTTGTGCCCATTCCCTCTCTCTCTCTCTCTCTCATAAATAAATAAATAAATAAATAATTTTTTAAAAAAGAAAGTGAATGCCTTTAACCACTGAGCCACCTCTCCAGCCCTTTCATTCATGAAATTGATCTTAGCACCCTCAGCATACAAGCTTTTTCTTTCCTTATTAACACTGAGAACAAGTTTTCGTGTTTTCAGCACTTTTTGGTCTCCCTTCAGCATTACTGTTCTTGTGCATCATTGGTAAAATGAAGCATAATTTGAATATAAGCAATAACAGATCAATCTGATAACAGAGTCAGCTCCTAGGTGATTCATGGGCAGATGACATTTTCAATATGGATATGTTGAACATAAGGCTGATTCATACCCTGGGTGACACAAGGCAGGACAAGTCTAGATTTCACTACTGAACTCAGAATGGCATGTATAATTTAGAATTTAAGACTATTTTGTTGCTTTTTGGAGGCAGGTTCTCACTCTAGCCCAGCCTGACCTGGAACTCACTCTGTAGGCCCAGGCTGGCCTCACACTCATGGCTATGCTTCTGCTTCCCCACCTCCCCAACCGCCGTCGAGTGCTGGGGCTAAAGGTGTGTGTAACCATGCCCAGCTAAAATGTATGATTTTTTTGTTTTATTTTTATTTATTTATTTGAGAGCGACAGATAGAGAGAGAAAGAGGCAGATAGATAGAGAATGGGCATGCCAGGGCCTCCAGCCACTGCAACCGAACTCCAGATGCATGTGCCCCCTTGTGCATCCACCCCTTTCGAGACGACGTCTCTCATTGACTTGGAGTTCGCTGATTAGGCTGGACTGGCTGGCCAGCAAATCTCAGGGATCCACCTGTCTCCATCTTCCTAGCCCTGGGATTACAGGTATGTGCCACCACATCCAACACTGTGTGTGACAACTGAGGGTCTCATTCAGTTCCTTATGCTTGTGAGACAAGCACTTCGCCAACTGAGCTGTCTCCTTAGCCTTGATAGGATGCTCTTCTTTGCTGGAATAGCTGCGTGACATGGTACGAAGCATCGGGAACATTGAGGTAACATGGAAAGCGTCCTAGAGAGCAGACCTTCAGCACCTAAACTGGAGACACTGTTTCACACCTGTTGGGTGCCAGGCCCTTTAGTCATTGAGTGTTAGGGGTCTGTCAATTGAAATGATTTGTGTTATGATTCAGAGATGGAAACAATGAGACTAGAGAAAAATATTTGAAATGGTATCAGGTTAACTCCTGCTTGGGTTCTTCCTTTCTTGTGTAAATGTGTCACTTGACCATTCCTGAACTTGGTCTGATTAGGTTCCTTGAGAGTGGAAATGAGTAATGGAGATTTGGCCCGGGGGGGGGGGGGGGGAGGGAATTGTCATGGGAACAGCGGAAAGTTGAACAACAGGGCTCTGGGTGAGCAGGAACTGGAAGGTAGTTTTAGCCTAGGAGTGGCTCCAGAAAGACCTACTACATGTCCCAGCCTTATGCCTGATTGCTGTCCCCTGAGCCCCATGGCTGCCTTTCTCTCATTAACTCTCACTGGGTTGTTTCAAGTATAGTTTTGTTTGAAATTGGTTCTCTTGCTAGGGGGGGGGAAAAAGTGATTGGAGCCCGTGCCATCCTATTGCATCATTTTTGCTTGCTTATGTCCCGGGCCCCTCCAGGCAGAGGCCAGCGCCCTTCTGGAGCTATGAGCTACAGCAGCAGTGGCCGGGAGGCCAGAGACAAGAGAAGCAGGGAGTGGCTGGGATTATGGCAAACTGGAAGCTGAGTCCTCTCTGATTGGCCGGAAAGTACTGCAGAGCTGGCCAGTGTGGTCCTATGGGCTTGCAGCAAGACTGCCAGCACTTCTAGATCCTTCAAGGCAAACTGACAATCCACATTTTTGTACATGAAGTTTTTGACTTTTTTTTTTTAATATTAGCAAGTTATTTTTTAAAAGGTTAACCACCATGGGGTTCAAAGGAAAAAAAAAAAAAACATCTAACTAGGGCTGGAGAGATGGCTTAGCAGTTAAGGTGCTTGCTTGAGAAGGACCCATGTTTGACTCTTCCAGGTCCCACATAAGCCAGATGCACAAGGTGACACAAGAGTGCAAGGTGGTACACACGTCTGGAGTTCAATTACAGTGGTTGGAGGCCCTGGCACGCCAATTCTCTCTCTCTCTCTCTCTCTCTCTCTCTCTCTAAGAGAAAAAAAGGGGGGAGCCAGTCTGTTGGGCTTGCCTCAAAAACAAAACAAAACAACAACAAAATCTAACTAGTTTGTAGGCTGCCAGCTTTGAGCTTCTAGAATCTAGAGTTCAGACTTACTCACGACCTTTCACCTTCTGTTTTTTATTTCCTTCCTCTCTCCTCCCCTACCCACTTCACATTCCTGGGGTGGAATCTGATCTACTCATTATACCTTTTGGCATCAAGTGTGTCACAGGACAAATCTGAAGCTTGGCTGCACCTAGGTCAGAAGCCCACCCTTTGTCCTAAAAGGGTTGTCTGAGAGTTACCCTTTCATCAAGAGCCTGGATTGAGCCAGATGCCAGTCAAAGGCTGGACATGGCAAATTTAATAAAGACCTGGAATTTTCTCCTCCATAAATGAATATTTAGATGGAATGATCTGTACTGGTTTCTCCTCGTGAGATTCTGTTTCTGAGTAAGAAAAGGCAACTCTGCACTGAATTTAGTTAGAGAAGGTGATGCTCCACTGATTTGAGTTCGAATCTCATCTCAAATGGAGACCAGGATGATACATTGGCATCAGAGAAGCCCTGATTTACCCAAAATATCAGCTTCTCATTTTAAGAGAATTATATTTACAAAACTGGCAAAACTAATCTGGGCATGGTGGCAAATGCCTGTAACCCCATCACTCAGTAGCTAGAGGCCGGAGGACCTGGAGTTCAAAGGCAGCCTCAGCTATTTAGCAAGTTTGAGGCCAGCCTGGACTACATGAGACCCTGTGTAGCAATTTCTTCTCTGATGGAACAAAACAGATGACCAGAGCAGCTTATGGGAGTTTATTTCAGGTTTTTACAGTTTTGAGGGGAAACTTGATCACGGTAGAGGAAGCTGGCTCACTTCATTATATACCCACAGCAGAGAGAGAGGAAACAGCCTGAGCACAAATTGGCTCTGAGCATACAGTAGGGCTAGACTCAGCCGCAAGGTCCACCCCTAGCAATACAACTCCACCAGCAAGGCTCCACCTCCCAAATACTCCATCAGCTGGGGACTAAGAAACGTAATCAAAAATACCTGAAGCTGGGCTGGAGAGATGGCTTAGCGGTTAAGGTGCACTGCCTGTGAAGCCTAAGGACCCAGGTTCGATTCCCCAGTACCCACATAAGTCAGATGCACAAAGTGGCACATGCATCTGGAGTTCGTTCTCAGTGGGTAGAGAGGCTCTGATGTTCCCATTTCCCTCTCAATCTGCCTCTTTCTCTCGCTCTCTCTCTCTCTTTAATGAATAAATAAATGTAAAATATTTTTTAAAACCTGAACAGATGGAGGATATATATTTACATTCACACCACCATACCCTGTCCCTACAATCACAACAGTCTCTCTTCCACCAAAAAATAAAAGAGCAAATCTTAGAGTAGGAAAAGTTTCAACCTCTTTAAACTTCCCTCCAGATATCTGAATATTTTTTCATAATATCCACAGAGCTGGTGTCTCCACTGTAAATATTTCCCAAGGGAAGGGGCCTCTTTGATCCTTGGACAGAGTTAGTGATTATTCTTATTTTTTAAAATATTTTTAGTTGGGGCTGGACAGATGGTTCAGTAGTTAAAGCACTTGTCTGCAAAGCCTAACAACTCAGGTTTGATATGCCAGTACCCAGGTAAAGCCAGATGCATGTAGTGTATCTGGAGTTCCTTTGCAGCAGTTGGAGGCTTTGGTGCACTCATTCTCTTTTTCTCACTACTTGCAAATAAATAAATTTTTTTAAAATTAAAAAATATTTTTATTTATTTGCAAGGAGAGACAGAGAAGGAGAGAATGGTTACACACCAGGGTTTCTTGCCACTGCAAAGAGCTCCAGATACATGTGCCACCTTGAGTATCTGGCTTGAGGTGAGTACTGGGGAATGGCAGCCCAAGGTTGACGGGCTTTGCAAGCGAGTACTTTTAACCACGGAGCCATCTCCCCAGTCCCGCTAGTGATTATTTTTCCCATATTGCACAAACGTTCTGCTTACCGTAGGCAACCAGTATGGACTAAATTTGCTAAGTGAAGTTATTCCTGGCTTCATTCCTGCAGTATTTACTGGATGCCTATGTGGCTGTCACTGGTGTAGGAATTTGGGCAACATCAGTGAACAAAAGGAACCCGTACCATTCATCTGTAGGGAAGTGCATGAGAGAGACATTAAATTTAGAAAAGAAGTAGTGTGTATACTGTTACAAGGTGACGGTTGCTAATGGAAGGAAGGAAGAAGCGAAAGAAAGGGTCCAATGAGGAGGATTGGGAAGGAGGAGTGAATTGCAATTTTATTTCATTTTGAGACAGAGTTTCCTTGCAGAACCTCAGCTGACCTCCTGTTGCTGCCTCCAGATCTTGGGTTACAGGAAGACAGAACACAGTAGGCGTTCTTGAACAAAGATTTGAAGGCGACGAGAGCCACTGCAGGGGAGTGGACGGGTGCCTGGGATCTCCCACGGCGGTGTAGCAGTCCTCTTCGCAGCGATAACAGTAATAATAAGAGCTTCCTCTCTCTCTGATTCCCTGATTCTAGGCACTTATTTCAGAGGAGTGAACTGAGGCACAGCAAAGGTGCTGTATTCAATCTTGCCTGGTTGCTGCAGCTTTCTGTTTCCCTCTCCTCAAAGACCTCTGAGCTCACCACACCCCCGGCCACCACCACCACCGCCGGGCTCTGCGCCCTTCCCTAGCCTGGATAGGATTCCTGGGGTGAGATTTAAGGGCCCTCTGCCATCCTGGGGGTTCTTTTCATAATCCTTTAACTTTATTTGACATCCCTCTGGACAAGTGAGCCCCTCAGAACCATGAACTGGCCCCTTACTCCCATACCATAACATAAAGGTTTTGTAAGGTCACAGTGACCAAAACAGAATCAAATTATGCCCAGTTTTGAGCAAAACAAAACAAAACAAAACAAAAAAAAAAAAAACATCTTTTTCTTCATCAAATGTCACGGTGGTTTCAAACCTACATGAGTGTGATATGAGGTTGGGCAGCACTTTAAAAATATTTCCTGCTCAACCATAGGTTGAAATGACGCAAGCCAGGGAGTCCTGTAAACAGCTACTGCATCAAACAGCTGCTTTTTTTTTTTTTTTTTTTTTTTAAGAAAGGGTACCCTATAGTCCAGGTCAGCCTTGGACTCTATGTAGATGGAGATGACCTTGAACTCTTGATTTTCCTGCCTCCAAAAGCTGGGATTAAAGGCAAACACGGCCAAGACTTCATTTACTATATTTTCACCAATGCCCAGTCTAGAAACCTTCCTATTAAAACACGAAAACAAGGACAGGGCAACCACCACCACCTTCCAGGCCCTGGTCCTCCCCTCCTGCGGAGCCATGGTCCTTTTGCTCCAAAGCCTCAAACATCCAACTCGGATCCTGGCAGTTAGTTCCCGGTGGGATGGAAGATCTCCCTGGTGAGCTCAACAGCAGTGCAGAGTTGCATCTTCCCCGGCTTTTGAAGCGCACAAGCTCGGATTTCCTGAAATTGTTGGACTGGATTTAAGTGCAGGGTCACCACGCTCCCCCCCTCCTCCCCCACCCCCACCCCAGCCCCCCGCAACCTCCCAGGCAGGGTGAGTCCGGCTGCCCCAGGAGGAGGCACGGGGTTGGGGTGAAGCGGGGCGGGGCAGGGGGTGCGGGAGAGCAGAGTACGCGAAGCGCACGGGGCAGGAAAAGTGGGAGGAGGAGGAGGAGCAGGGAGGGGAGGGTCCGGCCGTGAGCGCGGGAGAGGAGCCCCGGGCGGGACACGAGCCGGCGGAGGGGCCGAGCTCCGAGAGGAGAGGCCCCGCGAGGACCACCGTCGGGATCGCCGCCCTCTCCGCAGTGAGAGAAACTTTCTCCGCAACGCCGGAAACTTCTGGGCGCGCGCGCAGAGCCGGGGGCGGGGGAGACCGAGGCGAGCTGCGGGCAGGCGTGCGTGCGCTCGGGTGACTCCCCGCCAGCCAGGGTCCCCGAGGGGGTGAGTGGGGTGTCCCGGGATGGGGAGGAGCCGGGGTGGGTGACCCTTCCATCCGACAGCACCGAAGCGCCCAGGCAGCTCCGACAGGGAGGGAGATGGGGCGGGGAGGTGGGGGGATGCTACGGGGCAGATCCGTACAACTGCACGGAAGACTCAAAAAAAAAAAACAACTTGCGAGACGAATGTCCCCTGCTTGCCGTAGGGGTTGGCGGTCTCTGGGCCCCGCGCGCCCCGCTCCGCTCCGCAGACCGGCGGCCCCGGGGCGACCTCTCCCGGGCGGGCGCGCGGGCGGGCGGCGTGGGTCGAGGATTCCCTCCGCGCGCGCCGGAACCTGTGCGCACCTCGCGCTTCTGCCGCCGGGGGGCGCGCGTGAGCGCAGACTCCCCGGCCACGCCCTCCCGGTCCCCCCCCCCCCGCCCCCAGCTCAGATCTGCAAGTGTAGGGGCCCCACTAGGTGTGCTTGGAGCACCCAGGCTGGCTGGGATGCCTCCCTAGTTGGTATTCGTCCGTCTCCCCCCCCCCCCCCCCCTGGCTGGGGAAATCACAGGCTTCTTCCCCTGCAGTAACCCGGAGCCCGCCTCTTGTCAGCAGTAAAGGGGAGAGTATTTATAGACCCGGCTGCAATCCTGCGGTGTGCAAGGTTTCAATTAAAAGACACGAGCGAGGCTTAACGCTTGTCTGCCCCAGAGACCCAGGCGTGGAAAAAGCCCTGGGCTGGAGTTCTCCAGGCACCCCTTGCATGGCTGATGCTCTGATATCATTGCCCAGGCGACACGTGATGGGTGACCCCACGCCAAGCTCTTCCACGGCTGACCACCAGTGTATAAGATGAATTCTCGAGACTGTCCCCTTTCACTTCTCTTTGGTAATCCTGACCACCGAAGGTTTCCAGTCGTGATGTTGTTTCATTACCCTACATACTGCAGAGTGTCACTGCCCACTTCTGCTCAGGAGGTTGAAGGCGCGTTTACTGATAATCACGAAGCAGAAGAGGAAATGGAGCTTTGAGCTGCACCGACTGGGCCGGGGGGGGGGGGGGGATCAATACAGATGAGGAAAGTTGGATGGTCTTTGATATGGAAACTGGCAGGTGGGTCTTCCCTGCTTGCAGCATTGAGCCCTAGGCTGGAGCACTGGTGCGGCTGTGAGAGTGGGTTCTGTAGCCTTGCGGGGAAGGGAAGCCATGCCTGGTCAAGCCACAAACTGTCTTCAGTAGTCCTAGCCCAACTCTTGTCCTGTAGTGAAATTACAGCTGAAACCTTTAATGTGCGATGGAAGGATGACAGTAGAAATCAAATAGGCTACCTCTGACCTTAGACTATCCTGTTTCTCAAGAATGAGACCTCATTTCTTTTGGATCCAGAGGGCCATGAGTGTATGTTTATTTCAATAGGTGTGATTTCGGGGATGTTATGTTTGAACATAACAACAACCATCTCCTTATATGGTAAAGGGAGTAACACCTCTTCACATCTTTGCAATAAGAGACGGGTAATATTACACGGTCCTCAACAAAACATTGGTGAGCTGCTATTACATACCCACTGTATGGTTGAAGACCACTGAGGCTTAGAAAACATAAGCAGTTTGAGGTCGCAGCACAGACATGGAGCTCAGAATTGATTTCAGATTGTAGGTGTGGCTGGGTGGTGGTAACATTCCCTTCCATTGGATTATCTGCTGTTCATTAGGTCATCATGTAGTTGATTGCATAGTTTTGGTTGTTGTTTTTTTTAATGTCAGGGTGGCCCAGTTATTGAAAAAAGCCCGACGTCTTGTCTTTAGAATGCCATGACACTGGCTGTCTGAAAACCTCATGTTGATAATCCTGACCTAAGGGAATGCCATACCTAGAGTTTGCTCACGAACTTAATGTATTGTCACCATTTAAATTATTTATCTGTAGAAGATGCAACTCAGTGCGGCCTTTGTGATTTCTCTGTCCTAATGATGTGTATGCCTGTTCCTGTGATCATTTCTTTTGTATCTCCCTTGTACCAGGCAAAGAAGTCTGTCTTGAGTTGTGGTGTTTATTTTTCTTAGTACTGTTCGAAGAGCTAGATCAGCATAGAATTGATTTGAGAAATAGTTTTTGAGTCTGTGTGAAATAGCTCCGCAATGCCTATCGTGAAAGTGTTCGTCCAGGTAGTCCTGTCTCTGTCCAAAATGTAAATACTCCCTAAACGCACTGCCTACAGACCATGTCCATTTTAACACAGCTGTATGAATTAATACCTCAGTGGCAGGAATTTGGAAGTAAACTCTTTTGTGCATTCTGTCCAAGGTAAAAGGGGTCAGAAATTGGAATCAGAGAATGATACCATAATAAAGAGAAGGGATTGTTTCATAAGAGAAGATTCCACATTGGAGCCAAGAAGGGAGTTAAGGACGTCAGCGACATGAGGCAATGACAGACCATCAAAAATTACCTTGAGGGACTATGCTTGGCAGAGTCCCAGTTTTGAAGAAGGTTCTAGTGGTATACATGGGAGTTTCTGGTTCAGAATCCAAGGTTAGAGAACAGTGTGGGAAATTTCAAATGAGGAAATAGGAGGTGGTGGGATCCAGAAGCCCAAAGGGACATTTTGGAGAATTCTGACAGTAATTATTCCATGGAAGAAAAGACAGGAGCCTGCAGATCTTGTGACTGCAGACAGCTACTGCCATTGGCCTGGGGAAGGGTGGCTGTCATGCTGCTAGGCAAGACCTGGTGAGTGACAGGCCCGATGAAGCTCCCAGAGAGGAGTCCTGCGAAGCCTTCTATTATTCTATGCCAATTTACAGTCCGTAGAAATTAGGGAAACTGTGAGACCTGTTTCCACTTTAATTGAACTTGGCCCTTTGAGGTAACAGTCACCCAATCTCTCACTCTTTAAATAATCTTTTCTTATGCTTTGCCAGTTTATGGCCTTTGTAGATCAATCCTTGGATTTCATGTAGGGGAAAGAGAAAGACAGAAAAAAAGCAGGGGTTAGTGATTACCTAAATTGGATTAAGTTCTGTCTAGCAGTGTTTGAAGGACTGCTTGCTTGCTCTGTAATTACCATCAACTGGAAAGTTAAACGGTCTATTAAATTTAAGCTGGCCTTTTTTAAAACTAAAATATTTCCAGCTACAACCCATTGTGGAATCTTAGCGGCTTTTATTTATTATTCAAATGTATAAAGACTTTTGCCCTTCTAAAAAATCATACATTTCTATAGCAGGTAATACATGACATGACTATAGATTGGTTTCATTAAAAAGGTGCTTGCCCATAAAGCCTAAAGACCCAAGTTCAATTCCCCAGTACCCATGTAAAACCAGATGCAGAGGGGCAGATACACCAGAGTTTGCAGTTGCTGGAGGCCCCGGTGCCCCTATTCTTTGTCTGTCTCTGCTGGGCATGGTGGCATACACCTTTAATCCTAGCAGCACTCAGGAGGCTGAGGTAGGAGGACCATTGTGAGTTCGAGGCCAGCCTGAGACTAATTCTAAATTAGCCTGGGCTAGAGCAAGACCCAACCTTGAAAACAAAAGCAAAACAAACAGAAAAGAGTGGGAGGACATGGTAAGCGTCTTCTGCTACTGTCCAACGTAATTGCTTGTCCACTTTACTTTGCATGTAATTATGTGTTATAGGAAATTGTATATTTACTCATAATTCTTCGGGCTCTCTTGTGCCTGCCTCTTAAGTTTTGAGATGTCAGTATGAGAACCTCACACATCAGTTCACTTTATTTTTAATTTTTTGTTTATTTTTATTTATTTATTTGAGAGCGACAGACAGAGAGAGAAAGAGGCAGAGAGAGGGGCAGAGAGAGAGAGAGAATGGGCGCACCAGGGCCTCCAGCCACTGCAAATGAACTTCAGAAGCATGCGCCCCCTGTGCATCTGGCTAACGTGGGCCCTGGGGAATTGAGCCTCGAACCTGGTCCTTAGGCTTCACAGGCAAGCGTTTAACTGCTGAGCCATCTCTCCAGCCCTCAGTTCACTATTTTTTGTTCTTTTTATTTATTTATTTATTTGAGAGCGACAGACAGAGAGAGAAAGAGGCAGATAGAGAGAAAGAGAATGGGTGCACCAGGACCTCCAGCCACTGCAAACGAACTCCAGACACGTGTGCCCCCTTGTGCATCTGGCTAACGTGGGTCCTGGGAAATCGAGCCTAGAACCGGGGTCCTTAGGCTTCAAAGGCAAGCACTTAACCGCTAAGCCATCTCTCCAGCCCCTCAGTTCACTTTTTAAAAACTATTTTATTTATTTATTAGAGAGAGAGAGAGATGCAGATAGAGAGAAAGGGGGAATGAGCACGCCAGGGCCTCTAGCCACTGCAAATGGACTCCAGACACATGTGCCACCTTGTGCATCTGGCTTACATAGGTACTGGGGAATTGAACTTGGGTCCTTAGGCTTCACAGGGAAACGCCTTAACTGCTGAGCAACCTCCAGCCCAGTTCACTTTTGCTGCTTATTAAGCAAACTGTGTTGCCTGTCTTTCTTGCTTCTCTTTTCCCTGTCGCTGGTTCTTTCTGACACTGCCTGAGCTCTGAATTTGCTTGGGGCCATTTCTTGCCTAGCATTTGGGTTGCTCACAAATCCAAAGATTAAGGAAGAGACTGCGTTGGGCACGTTTGTCTGTTTAGGAAACTGGAACATACGTCATCTGAAGTGGATGGAGCCTGGAAGACTAACTGAAGGCTTGTTTTCATCTTCTTTCATCCTACCCCTGGCTCTGGTGTGTGGCCGCTAATACACAGCTCTAAGCTGCCTCCGACCCCGTCACAACCTGCTCGTGACCTCGGCTGCATGAATCCTCGGGGTAAACCCTTCTTGCTCGCGGTTGAGTTCTAAATGCTCCTGTGGACTGGGTGCGGCCTCATCCCCAGGATGTCTCGGGCAGAGCGCGTGGCCTGCTGCCGTCACTTGGGGAACTGCCGCATCAGGCTGGCTGGCATGGCCCACTGTGGGAGTCCTGCAGCTGTTTTCCATGGGATGTCTGGAGGTAGAATTAGTGGGTGAACTTGGTAATCCTGGTGTTTGCGATAAGTTTGTTTTCTCATTCCTTCAGTCTACCAGTTGGACAAAAGAAATCATTCAGGCCTCAAAAAAGCCCTTGCAACATGCCCTTCCTTCTCCCGTGCAGATGTGCATAAACGCATCTGCCTAGGGTTAGTCGCAACTTCGCAGGGAGTCCGAATTGCTGACTGAGCCCGTATTCTGGTCCTAGCTGTCATTTGGAAGATAACAGGTAGACCAGAGACCTGGATTTCTAACTGGATCCCAAGTAATGTTGATTGGATCTGGTCTCTGAGCACAGTGTTTGTGCCCAGACACTAGAGTTGAGCAGGGTTTCTCCACTCAGCCCTTCAGACGTCGTGGACTATGGGGTGTTAGGTGGCAGCTTGCTTTGGCCACTCTGACCCCCACAGTGGTTGGTCTAGCCCGCTGTAACCAAGTCGAGATGTATAGAATCATCTGGAAGAAATTTGGCCCAAATTTCAGTACAAACCTCAGGTTTAATGTATCAAAATCCCCAGGGAGAACCCAGGAATCTATCTACTATGTCCCCCCCACCCCCATTTGTGGTTTTGCTTTCCTCGGTTTTAGTTAACTACAATCAACTCTGATTCAAAGGTTAAAGGGGAAATTCCAAAACTAAACAGTTCATGTATTAAATTACATCCAGTTCTGAGTAGTGTGATAAAATCTACGTTGTTCCTCCATCATCCTGCTTGGATGAATCGTGTGTGTGTGTGTGTGTGTGTGTGTGTGTGTGTGGTGTATGTACGCATGGACACATACATGCGGCAGTGTGGTTGTGGAGTACAGAGGGCAACTTTGAAGTGTTGGTCCTCAACCATCTATCTTACTGGAGACAGGGTCTCTCTTGTTTTGACACTGGGAAGGAGGCCAGACTACCTAGCCTGCAAGCTTCAGTATTCTCTTGACTTCTCTTCCCATCGCTGTAGACACTGGGAATACAAACACTTGTGATACTTGTGTCCAGCTTTCCGTGGGATCTAACTTTGGTCGTCAGGCTTGTGCAGTAAGAGCCTTTAACCAGTGAGCCGTCTCCCCAGGCCCCCTGAATCATACTTTTGTCCACTATACTCATGTTGTAATGCATTGCCTGCCCATTAGTCACTAGACAGCTGTCAAGGCTATCAGATCAACTCTCACCATATTGTAATGCTGTGTTCAGGTAACCCTTATTTTACTTAATGGATGCTAGGTGCAAACTTCTTATTTCTTTTTATTCATTTGAATGAGAGAGAGAGAGAGAGAATGGGCACGCCAGGGCCTTTAGCCATTGGCAAACAAACTCCAGACACATGCACCACCTTGTGCATCTGGCTTATGTGGTCCTGGAGAATCGAACCTGGGTCCTTTGGCTTTGCAGGCTTTGCAGGACCCTTAACTGCTAAGCCATCTCCAGCCCCATAAACTTTTACTATTATTATTAGTCTCTTCCTGTGCTTACTTTATAAATTTAACTGACACAGGTATGTATGTTTGTGGAAAAGAATAGTATGTGTATGGTTCCTCACTGTTTGTAGTTTCAGTTGTCCATGTCTTGGAACATATTCCTTGTGGATGAGGGACGATGACTATCCTCTGATAAGAAGGTGATGGAGATAGTGTGGAATTTGTGGCTTTGAGAGTCTGGAAAAGTACAGAATTGAGCCCTGGTGTGATAGCTGTAGAACCACAGGGACGTTGTTTAAATGCTGAACAAGAAATTCTTCCTTTCTAAAACTGGGAGGGTGATAGTGTCTCCCTCCCCCAAGGTTGTTGGAAGGATCAAATCAGATAACCCAAGAAACAGTTTTAGGAACCTCCTATGCTGTGTAGATGGTAGTGGGCATTGTAATACGACTGGCCTTTGGAATTTTATTTTATTTTATTTATTGGTTCAATTGCTATGTTTACCCAGTATTGTATTCATTTTCTCTCACCAACTTTCACCATGTTTCTCTTCGTCAGTCCATAGTGAACCTTTTCCCCTTTTTTTCCTACTTACTCTAATGCAAAGGGTCTCAGACTGCCAGTGCATGAGCCAAACTTTAGCTTCAGATATATATTGTTTGGCTTCCATAGTGTTTTGAAGGGGAAAAATTTTACTTTTCCCCAGTTTTAAAAGTTGAGAGGATTGACACATAAACTCAGGTTTCTGTCTTTTCTTTTAAAAGGCAAAAGGGAGCTGGAGAGATAGCTCAGTGGTTAAAGGCACTTGCTTGCAGAGTCTGGCAACCTAGATTCAAATCTACATTACCCATATAAAGCCATAGATGCACAAAGTGGCACATGTATCTAGAGCTCATTTGCAATGGCAGGAGGCCCTGGCTGCCTATACCCTTTCTAGCTCACTCACTCACGTGCTCTCGTCTCTCTCTCCCTGTCTCTCTGCTTGCAAATAAAAAAAATAAAATATTTTTTAGAAGAGGGAGCGAATTGGTGCCACCAGGGCCTCTAGCCCCTGAAGTGAAACTGCAGACACGTGTGCCACCTTGTGCGCATGTGCGACCTTGCGTGCTTGCGTCACTGTACGTATGGCTTATGTGGAAGCTGGAGAGTTGAACACGGGTCCTTGGCGCTTCGCAGGCAAGTGCCTTAACCGCTAAGCCATCTCTCCAGCCCCCAAAATAAAATATTTTAAAAAATAAAAAAGCGAAAGGAAGACTGAGGAATGGGACATGGTGACACCTATTATCCGGGCACTCAAGAGGTGGGGCAGGAGGAGCAGAAGCTCCACATAGTATGAGGCCCTGTCTCAAACAAACAAAACACACACACAAGAGGCTGCAAAGATGGCTCAGTAGGCAAAGCGTTTGCTGCACATGCAGACCTGAGTTCAGATTCCACCAGCCATGTAAATGTTGGGCATGGTGGTGCATGCTTGTGACCCCAGAACTGAGGAGGCAGAGACAGGGTAGGTCCTTGGGGCAAGCTGGCTAGTTTAGTTGGCGAGCTCTGGGCTCAGCTGGAGACCCTATCTCAGTAAATAGCATAGAGCATGACTGAGGAAGCCACCCAATGTCAGACCTGTCGTCTCTACATGCACATACACATGTGTTCCTGCACCTACACGTATTTGGGCCCAAACATATGAACATGCACACACATGTACAAAAACAAAACCAAACAAATGAATGACAAAAGCAGTTAAAACCGAGGCTGTTCATTATTGCTGCAGTCTTTGTGCCCCTGTAACACTGGCCATGGTCTTGACCTTGGATCTTATGGACATTGAGTTTGCCACCCCATCATTAAACTTTCCTATCCCCCCTTTTTTTTTTAATTTACTTATTTGAGTGAGAGAGAGAATGGACATGTTAGGTCCTCCAGCCACTGCAAACAAACTCCAGATGCATGTGCCACCTTGTGCATCTGGCTTACATGAGTACTGGGAAATCAAACCCTGGTCCTTAGGCTTTGCAGGCAAGCGCCTTAACCACTGAGCCATCTCTCCAGCCCCCTCTCCTCTTTTGTTAAAATTAGTCATGACCAGTTACCATTCTCTTGTTCTGACAGCCATAGTTACTTCTCTTCGTAGTCAGTATAGAAGATGTTCCCCCACATTTAACATCCCATTGGCTGCCAGGCAGTAGCGTTTGACCACTGTCTTTCCCCATCAAGAGTTTTGTGTGTATGTCATGTGTCAGGCATATAATTGCTTCATCATGGCGATCTTGCTTATGTCTAGACTTTTTGGCTTATCATCGGGTAAGCACTGCAGAATCTCCATGGACGGATGGCATTTATGGGCCACACCCAATCCCTGTGCATTCCAAGAAACCAGATACTTAAAAGTGGGGCTTGCAGATGAGTAAATAAGATGTATTTTTTTCCTACCGTTTTACTTTACTTTATACAGTGGTTTGTGGGTCCAAATGGTAATGTGATGATAGGAGTTACTTCGAGGCGAAACAAAACTGCCAGCTCTAAGTCCTGTGGATGGTTGTTGACCATTGTTGGTTGAGGTGAGCCCTGAGCTTGCATCCTGTTGTCCTGCATGTTGACTGTTGCCTAAGTGTGCACAGCACGCTTTCTCTGCTTTTGGTTTCCAGGGAGCACTAAGAAAATTGTCTTGTGCTTCCTGTTGGGCTTTTTCCATGGTTCAGTCTTGACCTCTAGCATTTTCTTGTTTTCAGAACTCAGTGTCTGGCCCTAAGCTGCCTTTTTTTTTTTTTTTTTTTTTTTTTTTTTTGCCTCCTATGAGGTTTTTCTTTCAGGGCCCCACTATGCAGCCCAGACTGGCCTTGCCTCCCAAGCACTCAGCTACCAGGCATCTGCCACCACACCTGGCTTCTTTTGAAGGTTGGTCGTTGATTTGATAAGCAGACTGAGCCTTCTGTTAGGTTTGTAGGCTTCACTGTCCAACTAGCAGAGCCGGACAGTAGTCCTTGCCCATGTCTCCCCAGTCCACATCCCTGTAAACAGTAATGCTTACATGGGCCCATGTGGAGTCATTTGTGAAATTTGTTTTGGCCCTTTAGAAATGAAAAGGTAGCTCTTTTGGGGGGCTTTTAAGACTCTTTTTCACCCTAACACTTGAAAGTCTCATTGGGTGCTTTTAAAATAACATTTATGTATTAGAGAGAGAGAGAGAGAATATAGGTATGCCACGGCTTCTAGCCACTTCAAATGAACTCCAGACGCATGCTCTACCTTGTGCATCTGGCTTTACCTGGGTATCAGGGAATTGAACCTGGGTCCTTTGACTTTGATGGCAAGTGCCTTAACCACTAAGCCATCTCTCCAGCCTTAATTTGGTGCTTTTTATATGGCCAGCTCAGTATTAGGATACAAGAGTGACGAAAGAGATGGAGCTTTTGGTTTAAGGGACTTGCCTCTCTCAGCTGCTCAGACACTGAAGGAGTAGCAGACACGAAGGCATCAGCTGGCTAGGTAAATGCCCTTCCTCGGAGAGGCCCAGATGAGGTGGGGCGTTCTCTGGGATGTTCCTGAGGGGGAAGTGAAGAGAGATGTCCAACCTCGTGGCAGTCTGGGTGGCAGACGTATGTGCGTAAAGCAGAGGGGTTGGTAACCCAGACTCTGGGACCCTGGAATCTCAGACCTGGACACTCTGGCTTGTCTTCTGCCTTTGGGCCAGTGAATCCTCGAGGGTCTCTTTTCTTCATCTGGGAAATGGAGCTAATAAAACCAGCTTCATTGGGGTGGAGATGGAAAAAATAATGAACACCAAAAAAAACCACTGGCTTGAAATCACTAGCCAAGTCACATAATTTTGCCCTTTTTGGGGTGGTGGTGGTGTAATGTCTGTTGTATGTGTTTATTTATGTGAGCAAATAATCCAGTATTCTGTTTCAGAATTTGGAAGGCACAGAGGACATGTAGAGAAGACTTCCTCTGCCATAATGTCAGCCACTAGCCCTCGGGTAAACCAGCGTGATTATTTCTAGTTCACAGTTCCAGAGTCACCTCATGCACCTGCAGTGCAATAGGAAAGTGTTCTTTTCCACTATTCTATGTAGATGGCAGCATAATATATGTGTCCAGTCCATTTCCCTTCTGGGCCTCACTATATGGCGTCCATTAGCACACAGGAAGTGTCTCCTCTTCTTGGGGGGATGGTATGCTGTTCAGACACATGTCTGGCCTTCTGTTGGTGAGCGTGTGGGTTATTTCCAGCCATTGGTTTCCATGAAGAAGGCTGCAGTAAAGACCCCTGTGCCTATCATAAACCACTTGATGTATTGGAGTTAGATTCCTAGAAGTATACTTGCTGAGTCAGAGAGTACAGCCTTGGTCGTTCTGGTAGCTCTTGTCAAATTTCCCTCCATGGCTATTGCCCCCAATGGTTCTCCTTTCAGTAGTGTATGGGGTTGGTTCTTGCCTCCCCACAACCTGCCAACAGGTCACCTTTCACAGCCCAGGAGGGTTTTGTGAAGAACATACTGCTGAATATGAACCTTCAAACCAGGCTGGAGAGATGGCTTAGCGATTAAGGCACTTGCCTGCAAAGCCAAAGGACACAGGTTCGATTCCCCAGGATCCACATAAACCAGATGCACAAAGGGGCACACACATCTGGAGTTTGTTTGCAGTGGCTAGAGGCCCTGGTGCACCCATTCTTTCTCTCTCAAATAAATAAAGAACCTTCAAACCAGCTTTAACTTTGTAGTGCCCTACTGTGTGGCAGACTGTAAGCTAAGCGATACCATTTTAACTAGATTTTGGGCACGTGAGTGTATGTGTAGTGTGTGCTTGTGGTGTTTGCATGCGTGTATTAGTTATTTCCCATTGCCATGAACAAGTACCTTACTAGAAGCAACTTAAGAAGAAACTTAAGGGGTTTATATCCTTGTTTACAGTTTGAGGAAATGCAGTCCCTCGTGGCAGGAAAGGCATGGCAGCAGTGGGAGGAGGGCAGCTGCTCCCATTGCATCCTCAGTCAGAAGGACAGAGCAAGAAATGCCTGTGCTCAGCTAACTGTCTCCTTTTCATACAGTCCAGGATTCTGGTCCATGGCATGGTGCCACCCCACAGTTAAGGTGAATCTTCCCATCTCAGTTGACCCAAGCAAGATGATCCCTCACAGGCAAGCGTAGAGACTAACCTGATCTAGAAAATCCTTCACAGGAGATTCTAGTCAAGTTGATAATCAGTCATCACAGTGTGTATGCCCCATGTGTATCTAGATAATCCTTCACAGGAGATTCTAGTCAAGTTGATAATCAACCATCACAGTGTGTATGCCCCATGTGTATCTAGATAATCCTTCACAGGAGATTCTAGTCAAGTTGATAATCAGTCATCACAGTGTGTATGCCCCATGTGTATCCTTCACAGGAGATTCTAGTCAAGTTGATAATCAACCATCACAGATGTGTATAGTGCGGACACCAGAGGAAGATAGTTCGTGCCCTCCTCTGTCACTCTTCTGCCTTGTTTCCCTGAAAAGTCTCACTAAAGCTGAACATCCCCATTCCTTGGTTACATTGGCTAGTGAGGGAGCCTCAGCAATCCTCCTGTCTCTATCCACCTCAGCGCTAGGGTTATAGGCATGTGCAGCCATGACCTCAGTGAGGTCAGTTGTGATAAGACGACTGAGGCAGTAAGGAGGATGCCCTTCATGGGTCGTGAGAACTAACGAAGGGATAAGGGGAAAGGAAGGCTGCTCTGAGTAAGTGAAGGGTGGGTGATACAGATGAGCGTGGAAAACTTGGTGGGCCATAGTTCGTGCAGAGGGCACACCCTGTGTGAAGGTTCTGGGGCAGGGAAGAGGAGGTCATGGAAGTGATGCATGTCGCTGAGCTGGCATGCAGAGTGACAGGAGGTTCCTGTGAGGATGGGGTCTGGGATTTGTTATCAGAACTGAAGGGAGCCTTTGAAGACATTGAAGTGACAGTGATGTGAGTGGTGTCTTCATGTCCCAGTATGCTGTGTCATAAGTGTGTGACCAAATTAATCACGTGGCACCTCTGTGATGAGGTTGGTGGGTTGAGGGTCAGACACAGGCACTTTCATGGAGTTCTGAGTGCTACCTACATTCTAAAATATATGATATGTATTGATTGAGTTAGTAAACCCAGGTGCAGGTGTAGTTTCATATCCTAAATGTCACCACACCCTCAGACCATTTTGGAAACACAGCCACGTGCACGGCAAGTGCCATCCGCCCGGTGACCACCCAGTAAGCGTTACTGTCATCACCACGTCGTTACAAAGGTTGCTCTGGCTGAACTTAGAGGATGGATCCCATGGGGTGTGTGGAGATGGATGAGTATCGTAATCGTGAGTAGCAGAGGAAGCGGCATCTTCACTGTGTTCAGGACCCAGGGAAGGAACTGCAGAGCTCCTGAGGGAGCATGTGAAATGGACTGTCACTTCTGTCCGCTTGTGAACTGGTCTCCCTTCGTTCCGGGAGGTCACATCAGACAGCATGGCTTATTTACACTCAGAGTGACTTTTTCCTGGAAGCCTCGAGTCATCACCAGCCACCCACTTCTTTATTTTAAGCTGTTGTGCCATGATTCCACTTCCCCTTTCAAAGTCAAAGCTGGAGCCTTAGTGGAATTCATTTGCATGTACCCTTAGTGCACCCGTCTACTTTTGCCCATAGCCTTAGCCATGACCACAGATATGATCACACTTAGAGAGAGGGCCTGTAGAGAGGCGACTGTGTTAACATGAAGGTGCTTGAGTGGGACCACCACAATCCCATTAGCGTCCTTATAAGAAGAGGCTATTTGGGTACAGAGATACAGCATAAAAGCACAAAGGGAAGACTTACCAAGAAGGTGGCCGTCTACAAACCAAGGAGAGAGGTCTGGGGAGAAACCAGCCCTACCTATGCTGTCACGTAAACCACCCAGGCTCTGGCATTTTGTTACATAGTATCAGCAGATACAGATAAACAACAGGAAGCATTTATGAAGCACTTCCTGTGCCTTTCTGGAATCATCTCTCCCAACCCCTGGACTCGCAAATGGGCTTGTTCTTTGCAGTTAACAGAAACCTGGAATCCTAAGAGAACTTCGAGCTACCTTTCCAAATCATAAAGTAGATCAATGTCAAATGACACGAGAAGATGCCAGAGGCATATTAGAACGAAAGAAAAGTTTGCCCCATTCTTATCGAAATACTGTGGCTATTAAAAGTTAAATAATGAGCTGGGCGTGGTGGTGCACACCTTTAATCCCAGCACTCAGGAGGCAGAGGTACGAGGATCTCTGTGAGTTCGACCCTGAGACTCCATAGTGAATTTCAGGTCAGCCTGAGCTAGAGTGAGACCCTACCTCGAAAAACCAAAAAAAAAAAAAAGTTAAATAAGGGCTAGAGAGATGGCTTAGCGGCTAAGACACTTGCCTGCGAAGCCTGAGAATGCTCGTTTGAGTCTCCAGGTCCCACGTAGTAGCCAGACACAAAAGTGACACAAGGGTGCAATGTCACACATAACACCAAGGGTGCACGCGTCTGGAGTTCATTCACAATGGCTGAAAGGCCCTGGCGTGCCCATTCTCTCAGTCTTTCTGCATCTTTCTTTCTCTTTCTGTCTGTCTCTCAAAAAAAATTAATATAGCCGGGCGTGGTAGCACATGCCTTTAAACCCAGCACTCGGGAGACTGAGGTAGGAGGATCGCCATGAGTTCGAGGCCACCCTGAGACTACATAGTGAACTCCAGGTCAGCCTGGACTAAAGTGAAACCCTATCTCGAAAAAAAAAAATTAATAATAAAAGTTAAATAAACTGAGCCTGGTGGCGCATGCCTTTAATCCCAGCACTCAGGAGGCAGAGGTAGGAGGATTGCTGTGAGTTCACGGCTACCCTGAGACTACCGAGTGAATTCCAGTTCAGCATAGGCTAGAGTGAGACCCTATCTTGAAAAACAAAAGTTAAATGAAGTTTAAATTCCTCAGTTGCTCATGCCTGCACGTTGTGTTCAGTGGCGACGCATGGCCAGTGGCTGCAGCCCGAGTGGAGCATGTGTGGGCAGAACAGGCCTGTCTTCTCAGCCCTGCCTCGTAGTGCTCTGCCAGGACAGTCTTTTGCTTTCTGTTGCAGACACAGGTGAATGTTTGCATTTTTTGGATACGTATGTGTGTGTATGTGTGTATGCAAGTGCATGTGTGCATGTAGGTACATTGTGCACATGTGTCTCACGTGTATATCAGCCAGAGGACAACTTTGGCTGTTGTTCCTTAGGAATGCCATCCACCTTTTTAAAAACGTTTATTTAAGCGGGGCGTGGTGGCGCATGCCTTTAATCCCAGCACTCGGGAGGCAGAGGTAGGAGGATCGCCATGAGTTCAAGGCCACCCTGAGATGACAGAGTTAATTCCAAGTCAGCCTGGACCAGAGTGAGACCCTATCTCGAAAAACCAAAAAAGAAAAAAAAATGTTTATTTATTTGTCTGACAGAGAAGAGGGAGAGAGAGAGAGAATGGGCACGCCAGGACCTCCAGCCACTGCATGCACCCCCCCCCCTTGTGCATCTGGCTAACGTGGGACCAGGGGAATCGAACCTGGGTCCTTTGGCTTTGTAGGCAAGCGCCTTAACCACTAAGCCATCCCTCCAGCCCCCATCCACCTTTTTTGAGACAAGAATTCTCCCTGGGCCTGGAACTCACCAAGAAGGCTAGGCTAGACTGGCTAGCCAGCAAGTCCCGGGGATCCCCCTGTTTCCATGTCTTCAACAAGGGAACTACAATGCATGCCACCAAGTGTGTTTCTGGAGGGGGTATGGTGTGTGTGTATGTGTAGGTGAGCATGGGTGCACGCTATGGAACACGTGCCCAGGGGTTGGAGACAGAGTCTCTTGGTTGTTTGCTGCTGCTTTGCCAGGCTGGCTGGCGGGCTGGTCTTCTGGGAATTCTTCGGTCTCCATCTCCCTGCTTCCCTTGGGCACACTGGCGTCACAGATGCCATGCTATTGCCTCTGGCTTTGAATGGGTTTTACAGATCCAAACTCAGGTCTTTATGCTCGTGAGGCACATACTTAATTGGCTGAGCCATCTTGCCAGCCTGAGTTTTTTCTGTTTTCTTTTTCTTTTGGGGGGAGTTTAGAGGTAGGGGTCTCACTCTGGTGCAGGCTGATCTGGAATTAACTATGTAGTCTTAGGGTGGCCTCTAACTCAGTCATCCACCTACCTCTGTCTCCTGAGTGCTGGGACTAAAGGCATGTGCCACCACGCCCAGTGTGAGAGTATTTTTTAAATTTTATTTTTATTTATTTGAGAGAGAGAGAGAGAGGCAGATAGAGATGGCCTTCAGCCACTGCAAATGAACTCCAGACATATGCTCCACCTTGTGCATCTGGCTTACACAGGTCCTGGGGAATCGAACCTGTGTTCTTTGGCTTTGCATGCAGGTGCCTTAACTGCTAAGCCATCTCTCTAGCCCCATGAGAGCATTTTGAAACATTTAAGGAAAAAAGAAGACTAGAAGAATCACCTGGTTGGCACCTCAGGAGGCTAGACTGGGGGCAGAGCCACGCTAACTGCTCCGTAGCCTTGGCCAACTCACTCTGCTGACTTAGTCTCTTCATTTGTGATGGAATCCTCCCTCTGCCTACCTGATACAGATATTTAAGTTGCGAGTCACCAAAGGCCAGAGAAGCAAAATCAGCTGCTGTGATGATACCAGTGCAGGGTGGCTCTAAGGCCTTTTTGTGCTTCAAGGCAAAGCATTTCAGATGCTGCAGGAAGCCACGGGAAGCAGAGGGAAGTGTTGTTGTTTTCCCACTGCAAGTCATGGCTGGACGATCTAGAAACAGTAAGAACAATATTATTTTATTTACTTGTTAGCACTTCGATCGCACTTGCTTTACAAATATTTACTCTTTAAATCCTCTTATAACTCTGAGGGACTCACGATTCCATGCTCATTTTACGCGGAAGAAAATTAAGAGATCGAAGTAATGTGTCCAGGGTCACCCAGCTCTTCAGGGTGGCTCTCTAACTAGGGAAGTGTATGTTTCTGAAGGTTTTTTTTTTTTTTCCCTTCCCCTACACTATCCCTGTCTGATGTGGCCACAGAGCTCTTCTGGGTAGTTTACTTATCTCAGGGTCACGACACTTATATTTTCATAGGAAATCTTGTGACTGACATTTCTGAGTAACTCAGTAGCTTTGATTCTGGGTTTCTGGCATGGTAGCTTGACACAGTGGAAATGGGCTGTGGAGTTAAGTTAACCCTGGCACAACCAATGATTTGCCTCTTACTAGCTGTGTGTGACCTCCAGTGGGCCCCTTAATGTTTCTGACTCCGAATGGCATTTTGTGAAGGCTGGGCAAGTACACCTTTGTGACAGTGCCTGGCACCATCTCAGGCAGGCAGCCAGTGCTTCTTCCATCTTCATCTTCATTTTTGTCTTGAGCAGTGAAGCTTAGGCGTGTGGATTCAGCGGTGATATTACACCGGGAATATGACAGAATGGCCTCCATGGGGCTGCAGAACTTCCCAGGGTCTAAGCACTGGGGGAAGAAAAGTTCTCCACAGCCTTGACTCTCCCACCTCACAGACCTTGGGAGAAAATTTCTTTTCTCTGTTGTGCCACTTTGTCAGCTGTAAATGGCTTCATTCTGGGGCCCTGTCTGTTCTCGGCATTCTCTGACTCATCGTATTTGGGTGAGGACAAGCTTACGCCCCAGGGGCCAGCACCTCAGCAGGTGTGCACGGGGTGTGGAGCCATTCCTGTCGCTGCTCCTCATCTCTTCCTCCCGCGGGGCTCTGGACCACTCAGCTGTCATGAGCAGGAGCCGTGCGGATCACAGACTCTCTGGCCCGTCAGCATGTGACAGGGACAAACTGCGGAGGTGAAACGCCGTCAGAGAAAACACCTCAATGGATGATATGACCTTTGACTCAAGATGTACGTGCCGCGTTTATTGTCCTTTAGGGCTGAAAACTACCCGTGTTTAAGAGGGTGTCATGGGGGCTGGGGCCGCCCCAGTGAATTGCCTGATCCTGAGACAGGTTGGGAGCATGGACAGACTGTTAGCTGAGCAGTAGAAACTTCCTCAAATCCTCTGCGTCCCCAGAGAAGCAGGTGAGTGTTTGCCCAGGAAGGCAAGGCAAACGCCTCCAACGATGCGCCATGTTCGGTTTGCGGCTTCCCCGAGCCGGTGCCATGGAGTGGGAAACAGCTCATCCTCTCCAGTTTAACATCCTTGTAAAGCGAGTATAATATCCTGTAATTACAGTCGGGTCGCAGTTCACAGGCCTTTTAAAAGCAGGACAGCGGAATGGATCCTGTCTTAGCCCAGGGAGTTTTATTAGCAAGCAACCCTCCCCTCGCCCCCAAGCCAGCCAGTGTCAGGACTCTGAGGAAATCCGTGGCTTTCTTTTGTCTTCGCTTCGTTCACCTGTGTGCATAGATCTTTCCAGACTCTGTGGCACTTGGGAAGTTGCTGAGATCCTGAAGTGTAGCAGACCTATTACAACTTGCATAGCATGCCGGGTGAATTTTAGGAACTTTTGGTTCACTCTGGGGGCACAGAACAGGAGCAAAGGCTGTGGAAGCAACTGGCGTGCAAGTCTGGTTCCCTTCAGAAAAGTTACAAGACGGGACAGGCCGTTCCTGTTTTGCCCCTGAGTCCGAGACCCACGCCCCATTACCAGTAGCCAGACACCAGCACTCTGTGCCCCACCAGTGGGCTGGATGGCCTTGGAGCTGGCTCCTGTGGCGTCACTCCTCCGTTGACCACAGCTGTGTGTTGAGGTTGGAGTTGGTTCCTCTGTTCTTGCTCCTTCAAACGCTGCAGCTGGGACTGTGGAACCTTCTACCTGCTGTGCTGCAGGCTGATGCTTGTGCTTGGCTTGGGCTTTCTTTTCCTTTCTTCATGTGGTTTCTGGAACTTAAGTGAGTTACTTGGTGATGGGTGGCAGGGCTAAATCTACCAAGCCCTTCAGGGAAAAGTGCCTTCAGGTATAACCATGGGGTGTTTCCTGTAAGGTCAGCATAAGAGACTGAAATGATAGGGCCAAAGGTACCGAGGCAAGAAGAGACCGGAAGGGAGCTAACCAGCCCCGCAGGGCATTGGGTGTGCCATTCCGCTGGGCATGTCAGGTGAACTTACTTCATCCCTCTATAGTCCCCTGAAGTTAGTGTTACATATGACGACATTACACTCAGTCTGGACAAAGTCTCACAATTTGGGAGGTGCTGAGTTAGACTTGAACTCATGTTCATTACAAAATCATAAAGCAACTTGTGATTTGCTACACAGAACAATGGGTTTTTTTGGGGGGGGGTTGTTTGTATGGGTGTTCATGCATATGTGTAAGTGTGCATGCGGAGGCCAGAGTTGTCAATGTTGGGTGTCTGCCTCAGTCACTCTCCACCTCATTTTTTTTTTTTTTTTTTGGTTTTTCGAGGTAGGGTCTCACTCTAGCTCAGGCTGACCTGGAATTCACTATGGAGTCTCAGGGTGGCCTTGAACTCATGGTGATCCTCCTACCTCTACCTCCCAAGTGCTGGGATTAAAGGCGTGCGCCACCACGCCTGGCTCACCACCTCATTTTTTGAGATAGGTCTCTCACTGACCCTAGAGCTCACTAGGTGTTTTGGCAAGATGACTAGGTAGCCAGTATACCCTAGGGATCCATTTGTCTTCACTTCCCCAGTACTGGGATTCCAGGTACAAGCCACCGTGCCTGGCATTTTTATTTATTTTTATTTTTTTAATTTTTTTAATTTTTTTATTTTTTGGTTTTTCGAGGTAGGGTCCCACTCTAGCTCAGGCTGACCTGGAATTTACTCTGTCGTCTCAGGGTGGCCTTGAACTCACAGTGATCCTCCTACCTCTGCCTCCCGAGTGCTGGGATTAAAGGCGTGCGCCACCACGCCCGGCTGGCATTTTTACATGAGTGTTGAAGTTGTAGCCTTAGCTGGTGTAGCGAGTACTGAATCTCAGCTCCCTGTGTATTTGTTTCTTCTATTCTTTTTACTTTTTGTCTTGAAACAAGGTCATACTAAATTTCCTTAGTTAGCCCTGAACTCACTGTGTAGCCCAGGTGCCATCTTGAATTTGTTCTCCTGCCTCAGCCTTGCGAGTAGTTGGGATTACAGGTCCTCCCTACCAGGCCCTGCTCAGTAACAGGATTCTTGAGCTCAGCCCCGTGGAGTAAGTTAGATTTAGATAAGCAGAGAGGGAAAGGGAAGAGAATTCTGCGTAAATGAGAGCAGCAGTTCAGATCAGAAGCCTGGGAAGTGGATCAAGCAGGGCATGAAATAGGGCTTGGGGCAGGATCATGAGACAAGCCCATGGCCCCATCAGATCCCTGGGTGCCTGGAACATACAGATGCCTGACAGATATTGCATGAGCACGTTCCTGAGTAGTCAGTTATCTTTACCACAGAGTATGAGTCTCTGGAGGCCAGAGCCTGGGCCTTAGAGCCTTTGGTGTTCCGTGTTATAAGGATTAACACACATCCGACTCCTAATAAGTATGTCCTGATGGACTGAATGAACACCCAGCAGGTGAGGGATGGCGAGATGTGCCTGAGAGAAGAAGCACTGATGCTCTGGGATGCACTGAGTGACCCCTGGACAGGCGGGACACAGGTGCCAGGGCAAGGAGCTACCACGCTCTCCTTGAAGCACTCTTCAAGGCTGTCTCTTAGGACTGGAGAGTATCTACATGTTATACAAGCCTGAGAACCTACTCAAGACCCACACAAAAATGCCAGGTATAACCGGGCGTGGTGGCGCACGCCTTTAATCCCAGCACTCGGGAGGCAGAGGTAGGAGGATCGCTGAGAGTTCGAGGCCACCCTGAGACTACATAGTTAATTCCAGGTCAGCCTGGACCAGCCTGAGACCCTACCTTGAAAAACCAAAAAAAAAAAAAAAAAAAAAAGCCAGGTATGGTGATGCATGCCTGTAAGCCCAGTGCTGGGGAGACAAAACCAGGAGGGTCCCTAGGGCTCGCTGGCTAGCTTTAGCTAGCTGAATTCATGAGCTTTGGGTTCAGTAACAGACTCAAGAAAACATAGTGGAGAGCAATGAAGGAAGACCAAGACCTCTTGCCTCCACATGCACAAACACACACATGCACGGTATACACATACATGCATACGCACACATGCAGAAAAGAGCTCTGTCTTGGGGAAAGTACTTGCCTGGCATTCTGTAAGTTCTGGCAACACGACCAAAAAGTAGCCAGTAAAAATGGCATCTGTGATCTGGGCGTGGTGGCACACGCCTTTCATCCCAGCACTAAGGAGGCAGAAGCAGGATGATCACTGGGAGTTCAAGGCCATCCAGAGACTACGTAGTGAATTCTAGGTCTGCCTGGGCTAGAGAGAGACAACCTACCTTGAAAAGCCAAAACAAAAACAAAAGCAAAATCCATCTGTCCAGCCTACTCTGGGTTGATCACATAATTAAAACCAAAAAGAGACCTTGAGGGTATAGAAATTCCTGCTGAGTCTCACCCTTGGTTTTAGGATCATTTAGGACTAGAAAATCCCAGCTGGAATCTTCTGAGACAAAACGCCCTTTACTGAGTCCTCACTAAAGCCTGCATCTCTTTTCAGGTATTGGCTGGCCGTGTGGTTTCAGAAGAACCCAGAGGCAGCTCCAGGAGAAACCCTTCCCGCGGTTGTCCCAAACCTTCCCGACCTAGAGGCACGTCTGAACCCTCACCTAGACTTATGACCCGAGGCCTCTCTCCACTTCTGCCCACCGAGTTCCACAAAATGGGCTCCTTCCGCAGGCCCAGACCCCGCTTCATGAGCTCCCCGGTACTCAGCGAGCTGCCCCGCTTCCAGGCCGCCCGGCAGGCTCTGCAGCTGAGCTCCAACTCGACCTGGAACAGGTAAGGCACGTGGGGCTGAAAAGCCTGGCCTTGGCTCACCTACCACTTCTGGTATCAATGCTCAGGAAGCTGAGGTGAGCACAGTAAAATTTCTGCCATCCGAGTCTGCTGAACTTTCCTTGCAAATTATGTAGTGGAAGAACCCAGGCAGGGTCAGCTCCTGCCCGCAGTAAATGCCTTCTGGGCTAGTGGTTCAGCTCTCAGGAAACTGCTCTGCTGCTTGCCAGTAGGGCAATGAGTAAGGAGAGGGTGGCACCCCCTGTGGCCTGCAAAGAGAGCGAGGACTATAGCTGAAGCCTTTGGGAAAGGCTGGGTCCCAGGGAGAGAAGGCTTGGCCATGTGCATGCCCTGGACTTCCTATCCCTCCATGACCTTCACCCTCCCTTTGGGTTGTTTGTGGAAATGGCCCGGGAGGCCGGGCTTTTAACCAGGATGTGTGTTTCTGTTACCCTGCAGTGTCCAGACCGCCTGTGATCAATGTTTTCAAAGGGGGCGGCTTACAAAGCAACGAGCTCTATGCACTGAATGAAAACATCAGGTATGTCTGAGGCCAGCTAGGATCAGCGCCATTTCTCGTGTGTTCCTACCAGTGTGGAGGGGTCAGAGGGCCTGCCCCACCAGGAGGCTTAAGATTTCTTTCTTTCTTTTTTTTCCTTGCTGGATTCCTGTGCTCCTCCTGTCAACTATTAAGTTGTTCTTGTGGCTATTGAGTTACCCACCTAGACTGCTGATCCTGAGTGACCACATCCATTCATCCATGTACATAATGCAGTTTTGGGTGGGGACATAGACTGATGGACAGTAGCTGACAGTGATTCTATAAACATTGTGCTCAGCTTACCCATCAGGAACTGTATTAGGCGATACGACTTTTTGGATGGAACCAGACTGCTTGGATTTATTGCTATTAGTAAGAGACTTAGAAACAAATATTTGAGTAGCTTTTTTAAAATATATTTTTATTTATTTACAAGGAGAGAGAGAGAGGGGAGAGAGAAAACGTGCATGCCAGGACTTCTAGCCACTGCAAATGAACTACAGATGCATATGTCACTTTGTGCATCTGGCTTTATGTGGGTACTGGAGAATCCTACCAGGGTCATTAGGCTTTGCAGGCAAGCACCTTAACCACTGAGCCATCTCTGCAGCCATTGAGCACTTTCTTGATGGTCATCAGCACACAGGTGAGAACCCTGGATTGCTGTTTTTTCTGTTGGTGGTGGTTCTGTTTTGGGGACAGGAGGGTCTCATGTAACACAGGCTGGCCTAGAACTTGCTTTGTAGCTGAGGACGACCACGTATACCAATCTGCCTGACTCCACCTCTCCCAGTGGCATGTGTTACCACATCCAGCTGATGCAGTGCTAGGCATCAAACCCAGGGCTTCGTGCATGCTAAGCAAGCCCTCTGCCAACCGAGCTACATCCCCCGCCAGCTCTCCTAGCATTTATGTTCAGCTGGGAAGATGACCATCAGTCAGCTCCTCAAACATATACCATGTAAGCATGTTACAACACAGGGAATATGGTGCAAGCATGCTAATGTGACTTGGTCTTGTCATGGAGGCCACAGGCGATGCTTATTCTGTGATCTGAGCATCAGTTTGAATTCAGTAGGTACCAGGGCTCCAGGCAGTAGAAACTGCAGGTACAAAAGCCCTGTGGGCGCAGTAAACAAGTAAGAGGACCTGAGTCCATGGGTGCTGAAGGCGGGGTAATGGTGCAGTTGGGTTTATGTCTTGGTGACGTGAAGGCAGGGGCCAAGGTTGAGAGCACGTGGTCTGCTGGGCTAGGGGATCGAACCATCCAGTCCTGTAACGCTCTGATGCGCCAACCATTCTGGGGCTTTCAAGTGCAGACATGGCTAGGATAAAGACTCAACCCTGCACTGAGATGAACAATAAACAAGCCATTGTTCAGGTCCTATTTACATTGAGTAGGCCTGTGTTGGGTCAGCAGGGTATTTAAGAGCTCTCCTTTCATTATAACCTGTAAGGTCCCATAAGTAAACAGACTGGTGTTACATTTCTACCCATGTACTTGAGTTCCATGTCATAATTACATAAATATGGAGACAAAACAGTTCATGCAGTGCAAGGTCTCATTTTACAGGGGAAGGAAAGTGAGGTCCCAAGGTCAGGTGTGAGAGGCAAAGCTGGGTCACCAGCTCCCAAGCTGTACAAGCTCAACTTAAGAGCCTGGCCTTCCCAGGAGGATCTTTAGGAAGTATAAATAAATAAACCAGCGCCTCAGGAATGTGCTAATTGTTCCTCACGTCGGGAGACAGATCCTGAAATTGTACTTCAAAGTTCTTTGTGGGCAGCTGGGAAAGCACAGGCCAACCTCTGCCCAGCTCAGGGACCTGCTGAGCGAGAAGCCATCAGATGCCAAGCGGGCCTTCTAAGTGGTGTAGCTGACCCTGGGGTGTACAGAGAAGCACCCAGCCTTTGTCAAGAGGATTATTTATGTGGCCAAAAAGGGTGATCCACTGACTGACTTCTCAAGAGGAATCAGAAATCAGGATTTTTATTGTCTGACTTTTATTTTTTGTTTCTTTTTTTTAATTTTTAAAATTAGAAGAAAAAAATTGGTTTGGGACTGGAGGGATGGCTTAGCAGTTAAGGCGTTTGCCTTCAAAGCCAAAGGATACAGGATCGATTCTCCAGAATCCACGTAAGCCAGATGCACAAGGTGACGCATGCATCTGGAGTTCATTTGCAGCGGCTGGAGGCCCTAGGCATGCCCATTCTCATTCTCTCTCTGTGTCTCTCTGTCTCTCTCTCTTCCTCTCTGTCAAATAAATAATTTTTAAATTATTTTTTTGTAGGGGGATTCAATTCAAGGTAGGGTCTCATTCTAGCCCAAGCTGACCTGGAACTCACTCTGTAGTCCCAGGCTGACCTCAAACTCATAGTGATCCTCCTACCTTTGCCTCCAGAGTTCTGGTTTTAAAGGTATGCACCACCACACTTGGTATGTTAACTTTTTTAATTGATGTATTTGACTTTTTTAAAATAATATTTACTTGTTTATTTATTTGAGAGAAAGAAAGAGAGAGAGAATGGACATACCACAGGCCTCCAGCCATTGCAAACAAATCCCAGTTACATGGGCCACCTTGGGCATCTGGCTTTCTGTGGGTGCTGGGAAAGAGAACCTGGGTCCTTTGGTTTAGCTGCAAGCGCCTTAACAACTAAGCCATCTCTCCAGCCCAAATTGAATTATTTGACTTTTAGATGCTGGAAAAGAATCCCAATTTCTCCGAATATTGATGCAGGCCAAACAATACACATCTGTGGTCTCAGTGTGGCCAACAAGCTACCTGTTTCCAAGATTGGCCACAGTGTGAGGGGAGGTATTGCTGCTGGGGGTGTTGGGTCCCAGACAGCATGAGACAACTCACATTCACCCACACCTCTGCCCCTTGATTATGCATATTTTACATGTGAAAAAATTGTGGATAAGAACAACTACCTATCTGGTAATTTGCCTGAGGTGACACAGCTATAAGGTTGGAGCCAGGATGTGAACTCCCTACCTGACTTATACACCTGTATGAATCTGCTTGAGCTGCTATGTCAAATACCACACACTGGTATTTATAAACAACAGAAATTGATTCCCTTATGTTCTGCAGCCTGGAAATCCAAGATCAAGGTTCTGGCCCACTGGCTTGATGGTCAGTACCTCACTGTGAGTTCATGTTCTCTCTTTTGTGCATGCAAGGGGCAGGCCGACAGGGAGAGCCAGCTCTCTAGTGTCCCTTATAAGGACACTAACCCATCTTGAGGACCCCACTCTCAAACCCCATCTGAACCTAATCACCCTCCAAAGGTCCCACCTCCTATACTGTCAACCCGAGGGTTGGGGGCTTAGACACAGGAACTGGGGAAGACCCGGGTAAGCCCATAGCAACACTCGGACTCTTTGCATCCTGTTGGGTATCTGTAGAGAAAGTCTTCCATTAGAGGATGTAAGTTGATGCTTCTGCCCTCATGCCTTTCAAAGGACCTCGGAGCCCCTCTCTTCCTGCGAGCAGATTCTCAGTCCCTCAGAGGGAGAACATCCGCCAGACCTTCTTCCAGTTCCTGTCTTAGGTTCAGCGATTTTCTCACTGGTGGAAACTGCAGATGGCTAGGGTTTGAAACTACTCGCTCAGATGTGATTTGAACCTAGACTCTGCCATGACTTCTAGAAACCAGAACTTGAACTCCATTTGTCTTTCTGCCTTCTATCCTCTGGCTTCTAGAGCCAAGTGGCTGGAGGGGAGATATTGCTGAGGCTTGGAGTGCATCTAGGAATGTGAAGTGTGTAGCAGGCAGTTGTGTGACCTAGACACTTCAAATTGCATAAAGCAAGCCAACCCATACATGCCCACATCTGTTAAGTTCCTTTGCTGAACCTAACACAGCCACCCTGTGTCCCACATTACTGACACAGACACGCTGGTCTGGACATATCCTAATGGATACCACATTTTGAATTTCCTCTTCTTTCTCCTTTTGGAAGACATATTTGCAGAGTAGATCTGTAAACCCCCAGGATTGAGGGCACATAGCACAGGAGAGCAGGAATGTTGGCAAGAAGTAGAGGGAGGGAAGGAGGGAGGCAGGGAGGCTAAATTCTCCCTAAGCTCATTGTTCAATCAGCTGTGACAGTTTTACTATGTGACAGTCTTCTGTGCCAGACTCAGTAAAATGTTTTCACTTACGAGACCCACTTCTGCATCCAGAGCTTGAGCCCTGTGAGCCTGGGCAAGTTGCTTCATTTTCCTGAGTCTGTTTTGTTTTTTTTTTCTTTTTGTAAAATTAGGACAGTAATAATACCATCCACCTCATAGTAGTTGGTAGGATTGTGATAGCATGTAGGTATTTGTCCTTAGGACAAGATCTAGTACAAAGGCTGGAGAGATGGCTTAATGGTTAAGGCATTTGCCTGCAAAGCCAAAGGACCTCAGTTTGATTCCCCAGGACCCACGTAAGCCAGTTGCACAAGGTGGCACATGCATCTGTAGTTCTTTGCAGTGGCTGGAGGTCCTGGTGTGCCCATAGTATCTCTCTCTCCTCTCTCTCTCTCTCTCTCTCTCTCTCTCTCTCTCTCTCTTTCCCCTTCTTTCTCTCTCTCAAATAAATAAGATAAATTTTAAAAAAGAACTGGTACAAAGAAAATGTGTAATAAATGTTCGGGATTCTACTGTGATAAGATTACTGAGGTGCTAAAAGAGTACACTAGGTGCCCACTGGAGTACAGGGCAGTGTGATAAGTGGTCCCGCAGGTAGGACAGCATAAAATAAAGGTTTGCCCGGCAATTTGAGTGAAAGTGAGCTCACTTGGAACTGGATAGCTGGATGGGCTCCTCAGAGATTGTGCTTGGAACTGAAGTTTAGGTGAAGCTGAGTTCTTTCAAGGAGAGCCAGCCATTTCTTCCTTCTGCAGAGAAGAGACAATGATGAAATGACTCTCAGCTCTCCATCCACTCAACCGAGTGGTAGAAAACTTTTTGATGGTTATCTAGTCCACTGTCGCAGTCTGGATCCTCTCCCTCAGGTCAGCCATCCCAGCTGGCCATCACTCTCCTTTCTAACCGTGGAGTCAGAGAGTGTGGACACTTGCAATGGTGGCCAGGAAGCCGGATATTAGATGTAGCTGGGTCTTGTAAGGCAGTCATCGCAAAAATCAGTCCCTTTCTTTCAAGACAGATAGTTTGTATCTTAGCAGTTAGCGTTTGCATTATGTGCAAGGAAGAACTTTGGCTGCAGGGTGGTTCAGTTCTAACACACAGTATTGAATTTAGAGACAAGTGTTTCCATACCTTAAGAATAAGCCTACCCAATACAGAGTGCCCAACCTTTCCCACATAAAATTCAAGCACAATCAAACCACAAATTAGAATATTTTCTTGTTAAAAATATTTTTATTGGGCTGGAGAAATGGCTTAGCGGTTAAGCACTTGCCTGTGAAGCCTAAGGACCCGGTTCAAGGCTCTATTCCCCAGTACCCACATCAGCCAGATGCACAAGGGGGCGCACGCGGCTGGAGTTCAGTTTGCAGTGGCTGGAGGCCTTGGCACGCCCATTCTCTCTCTCTCTCTCTGTCTCTCTCTGCCTGTTTCTCTGTCTGTCACTTTCAAATAAATTTAAAAAATTAAAATAAAAAATATTTTTATTGAGCCAGGCATGGTGACGCATGCCTTTAATCCCAGCACTCGGGAGGCAGAGGTGGGAGGATCACCATGAGTTCAAGGCCACCCGAGAATGCTGAGTGAATTCCAGGTCAGCCTGGGCTAGAGTGAGACCCTACCTCGAATACCACAAGAAAAAAATTATTGGGCTGGAGAGATGGCTTAGCAGTTAAGGCAGGACCCATGTAAACTAGATGTACAAGGGGTCGCAAGCATCTGGAGTTTGTTTGCAGTGGCTAGAGGCCCTGGTGCACCCATTTTCTCTTTCTCTCTCTGGCTCTCTCTCTTTCTCTCTCTCTGTGTGTGTGTGTGTAAATAGAATAAATTATTTATTTGCCTGCAGAGAGAGAGAGAGAAGAGAGAGACAGACAGAGAGGATGGGCACACAAGGGCCTCTAGCTGCTGCAGAGAAACTCCAGATGCATACACTACTTTGTGCATCTGGTTTTACATGGGTACTGGGGAATCAAAGCCAGGTTGTTGGGCTTTGCAAGTAGGCACCCCAACCACTGAGCAATCTCTCCAACCCCAAATCAGAATATTTTCTGTAGTTATATGATGTTATATTTCCACAGGCCAGAAAATGACATTTCCGGCCAAATCACCAGTCATTACAGTGCTTTCTGGCTCCCTGTGAATTTCTGTCTTCCCTGCCTCAGTCTGAACTTGGACATGTTCCTGTGTGGTGTTCAAATCCCCTTTTCTGGCCTCCCCCCTGAATGGCACATTTGGACCAAGAGGCCCAAGTCTCCCTTTGAGGTGTGAGTTTCAGGAGCCTTCCTAGAGCAGGAGTGGCTGAGCTGGGAAGTACAACGCTCTTCCTCAACGTCAGCTCTTCTACTCTTATGTGGCCAGAAAGAGCTAGAACAGTGAGACAGCCGGGACTGACGACTACTGATCTAGTGAGAACGTGTGGCTCCAAAGTGGGCTTCCACTGACTGGTTGGGCACTGGCCCCCTCTTCCCTTAGTGAGCGATGTTTGTGGTGGGCTCTGCCATGTCCTCGGCACTTTCTAGGCAGCTATTGAGGTGGGCAATTCTTGCTTTCATGGAGCTTGCAGCAGCGCAGAGAGGAAACCTGGGCAGGCAGTCACCATCCTTGTGTGTGTGTGTGTGTGTGGTGCATGCATGCATGTTTGTATGTGTGTGCAAGTGCTTGAGCATGTGTGCATGCCTGTGAAGGTCAGAAGACACCCTCAGGTGTTATCTTCAGGAATGTCATTGTTGCAGTCAGGTTCGCATTGCTAGTAGAAATCACCCAACCAAGAGCAGCTTGTGGGGAAAAAAAAAGAGGCTTATTTTGGCTTACAGGCTCGAGGGGAAGCTCCACGATGGCAGGGGGAAACGATGGCATGAGCAGAGGGTGGACATCAGCCCCTGGCCCACACAAGGTAAACAACAGGAACAGGAGAGTGTGCCGAGGAGGAGCTGGCTATAATACCTACAAGCCCGCTCCCAACAATGTACTCACTGCCTCCTGGAAAACCAGCATCCAGAACACCTAAGTTTATGGGGGACACCTGAATCAAACCACCACAGTCATCATCTTTTTTGTTTTTATTAATTTTAGTGTTCAAGGTAAGGTCTCACTCTAGCTCAGGCTGACCTGAAATTCACTACGTAGTTTCAGGGTGGCCTAGAACTCACGGTGATCCGCCTACCTCTGCCACCCAAGTGTTGGGATAAAGACATGCACCACCACGCCTGGACCTCATCTTTTTTTTTGAAACAGGGTCTGTCATTAGTCTGAAGGTTACCAATCAGGCTAGGCCAGCTAAGCAGCGAGCCCCAAGGACCTCCTGTCACCTCTGCCTCAGCACTGAGATTACAAGCATGCACCGTCATGTCCAGTGTGGGTACTGGGGGTCAAACTCAGGTCCTCATGCTTGTAGGGCAAGCACTTCACCCACTGAGCCTCCTCTCCAGCCCCTTTTGGATGTTTGAAGTGGGCTAACGGCAGAATCCTGGTGTACCAAGAATGGGCACAGAATCAGAATTGGGGGGAAATGATTCCCAGGTGGGACATCAGAAGCACAGGCAGGTGGTTGGGAAGATGAGGACATGATTGTCTGGCCACCTCTCACCCTGTGCCCTCGGCTGTCAGGGAAGACCTTTTCTCTGCAGAAGTAAATGTGCAGAGATGAAGCTTCTGGAAGCCAGAGATGAATTATCTGTAGCTGGCCCGAGGCAGGAAACGTACATTTTCCTTCTGTCCCTAACCATGCTGTTTCTGTTCCCGGGGAGGGAGGCGGTGATGAAAAGGGAATGCTGGAGACCTTCAAAGACAGGAGTTTCCTGAACCAGCTTGTTTTCTGAGGTGAGACCTCCTTCTGAGGAGTTGACTGCTTAAACCCTGAGGGAATCCAACCACAGCTTTCCCTCTCTCAGTCTGTGAACAGGACCCACAACCAGAGGAGACGTTTCAGGGAGATGAGAAGAAAAGCTTGGGTCCCATCACAGGCTGTCTGATGACATCTGTGTGAGGCATGATTCCATGAGGCAGCAGTTTCCATTCTAAGGGCTGTGTGTACACTCACTCTCATGTACCTACCCACACCCCAGGAGATAAATACTTTCTCCCTTGTCTTATGGATAAAGAAGTATAGGCACACAGAAGTGGAGTAACTCACTCTAGCTAGGTGCCGGAGCTGGGATTTGAACCCAGGCTGTGTTGTCTGTCAGCAGGTGCAAGAGCCCTCACGCAGCTGGGGTGGTCCGCATCCAGGCCTGATGCACCTGGGAAAACGCGCATTGATAGATCTTGAGGTAACTGAGGACTCTGTCTTCTGAAGCCCTTAGTTTGGGAGGAACTGAGGTGAGGCCGTCTCTCGAGTGCAGACGGCTCTGCCCGATCTTACACTGGCACCGTGCGCTGTGGTTAAGTAGCGAACTTGCCTTTGAGGACAGGAAGGTGCCTAAAGGGAAGTAGCAATCAGAAACCTTCAGCACCGGCCCGTATGTTGGCCTAAATACTGTTCAGAAATCTGGTCTTCTCCAAAAATATCCAGGTTCCTGTCCTTTCTGGCAAGTTCAGACCTGCCAGTACTGGCACGAAGCCAATCAGGGAATCTGAAGCCTAGCAACTGGCGTTAGAGGGATTTTCCTTATCTCCCACGGTTCACACTCGCCTTCCCTGGCCTGCTCCTGTGGACATGGGAAAACCACCTTCATCTGAGCTGCCCTGTGCGTCAGTCTCTCAGGGGCAAGGGAGGGCCAGCTCCCGCCTGGCCTGGGCGGCTGTTGGAGAATTTGCAGTGACCTGTGCAAACTGCTCCCTGTAGTGCATGCCACTGTTAGGAGCTCAGCGCATGGCCATTGTCGGTGGTCCCCTTGTTCCTCATTACCCTCACCCCCACCCACTGGGGTGCACACAGAGAGACCGGTAGCACTGCACTTGATGAGTTCCAGCAGACAGGCCAGAGGACTTTGAAAGGGGCATTTTCGTGTGTTAACGACTTGAAAGTCCACCTCCCCCAAACAGGTTCTGTTGTAGCGGTGAGGTGGGGAATCTTTAGGGGAAGGAGCAGTCACGTGGCTTGGCCACAAGCCTCAGGAGGGCCCTGCTGCTCCTGGATTTTGAGGCATTCTGGGTAGATCCAACAAAGGGACATAAGGAGAAGTTGGGGTGACCTAATTTGCCAAATATTTAACTGTTTTTTTTTTTTCCTCTCCTGACTTCTGCCTGAACTGCAATGCCTGCGCCTAAATGGCTTTCTCATCTCTAACGTCACCTAGGAATAAAAGTGGGACAGTTTAGGGGGACTTGGCTTGTCCTGCGTTTTCCCCTGTGTGTAAGGATGACTAGCTCGTGAGCAAGGTGGTTTCTGAGTCCCTTCTGCCAGCGGGAATCCAGCTTTTACCTGCAAGCCCTCAGGAGTGGCTACTGACTGGACAGGATGCTGAGGCAGGAGATCACAGGTCTGTGGAACCCCAGGAAGTCCTTTGAACAGCCCAGGAGGGAGAAAGGTATCACAACATAGGCCAGTCAGTGGTTCCCTCTTTTTCTCCTATTGCGACTCCCTTTGACTTCTGACTGAACTTCATGCTGTTTTCCTGTTTGCTGCCCTCACATCAGTGGTCCTTCCCATCACTCAGTCCCCAGCCTCCTCTCCAAGCTCAGAGCTGGTGGTGGCGTCGTTGTTAAGTAGAATTCTGGTGTTCAAAGAAGCCAGGCATGAAAGGCTGGAAGTGTGAAACCAGTCGTGTGGGTGTGGCCCGGGTTAGAAGGTTATCTTTGAGTCAACCTCCAGTCCCAAGCAGCCTCGTTCCTAATTCTGTGTCCACCCTGTTTCCCTGGGTTCTTAATCTGAGGTTCAGCAAGGCTAATCTGGCTATCCCCGTCAGATCCCGAGGAGCAGGAGGGGGTCCTTAGGGCTGTGAGCTTCAGAGCCCGTCAAGACCTGGTAGAATCATCATGCCACGGGGCAGGAGCTTTTCTAGAAACTAACCAAAGATGACTCACTTTACTCTTGCGGTCACCCTCTGCATTGGGCGTTCTTCCTATCCCCACATTCCGGTGGAGGAAATGGAAGTAGAAAGGACGTATGCATTGTCTTGGGTTTGGGCCGAGGTCAGGATCAGACCTAGGCAACCACTCAACAAGACGCCACCGTCAGTCTTCTAGTGTGTGAAGAGCAGGGCTCTTCCTGCTCCTTTTTGTCACTGTTTTTGTCGTGGGTGGTGGTTTTTCGAGGAAGGGTCCAGCTATAGCCCAGGCTGACCTGGAATTCACTATGGAGTCTCAGGCTTACCTCAAACTCACAGCGATCCTCTTGCCTCTGCATCCCGAGTGCTGGGATTAAAGGTGTGCGCCATCTCGCCTGGCCTTACTGCTCTTTTAAAGTTGCTGTTTAGGAGAAAGTGCAGAGATACAGATGCTGTGAGTAACAGTGCCTGGTGCCCAGAAATTGCTTAGTAAACATGACCTGGAAAAAAAAAAAAAAAAAAAAGGATCCATCTTAGGAGCAATTTTGTTCTTATTTCTTATTATTTTAATTAGCTTCAACAAGTAATTGCTTTTCTGTTGCCAGGGAAGAAAAGCATAGGGGAGACTGGGAAAAGTAGAAGGCTGCTGGATTTTGAACCTCGGAGCCCCACAGGAACCAGGCCTAGGTACTGGGGGTCAGGATTTTCATCTCATGTGCATCAAAATGACTGCACACCATAGCCTTGACTCCAGCTGCCGTCCACCTGTTCTCCTCTCCTTTCCTGTGCTCCTCAAATGAACGGACAGTGAGCAGCTTACAGTGAGGGGCGTGTCCTGCTGTGATTTGGACCTGTGAATCTCTGGTGCCTTGATTTTTGTCTGTTCACTTTGCTTCTCTCTATTCCCCCCCCCCCCTCTTTGTGCTTTTTCGAGTTAGGGTCTCATTCTAGCTCAGGCTGTCCTAGAATTCACTATGTTGTCTCAGGGTGGCCTCGAACTCACAGCAATCCTCCTACCTCTGCCTCTCGAGTGCTGGGATTAAAGGTGTGCACTGCCACGCCCAGCTCACTCTCTCTCTCTCTCTCTCTCTCTCTTTTCTCTGTGTGTGCATGCATGTGTGCTTATATGTGTGTGGGTAGAGGCCAGAGGTTGATGCTAGAGGTCTTCCTCAGTTGCTATCCACCTTCTCCTTTGAGAGCAGTGTCTTTCCCTGAACTTCAAGCTCACAGATTCAGCCAGACTCTCTAGCCAGTGAGCTGCGGGGAGTCCCTGTCTGTACCTCCCCATTGTTGGCATTAAAGGAGCACCACCATGCCTGGCATTTTATGTGGATGCTGGGGATCTGAACTTGGGATTCCCACTGAGCCATCTCTGCAGATCCCCAGTGTTTCTTAAAACAAGGAACATCTGAAATTTCAGATGAGTGAAACTCCTGTGCCCAGTGAGAACGTGGCCTAGAGATTCAAAGAACGTCACCTGAGCTGTTTCATCCTTTCTTCTTGAGTCTGGGACTGTGTCTAGCACACAGCAGGGTTTTAGTAAGTTGCTTTGAGTCGAAGAATTAGTTAGTGTGGTCCCTATTCTCTGTCAGTTGCTCTTCAGTGGCTTTTTTTGGTCAAGTGGGGGAAGTGCCTGCCAGATCCCACTGGAAAGGACGAATGGATGCTCAAGGTAGAATAGTGAAAGATTTTCAGACGCGCCCTTTCCTTGTGAGCCCAGGGCAAGCAGAACAGACTCAGCGTGGAAGCGGATGTGTAACCTGACTCAGCTGAGGTCTATGTACAGGTTTGCCCAGCCTGCACTGCCTCTGGCCCCTTTCCTCACGTGCTGCTCTGAGTTCCTTGGAACCAAAGTTCTCAGCTTACCAACTCAAGCAGGTCTGGAAGGGCAGGTTCTCAGGACTTCCAGGATTCTCTATGTCACCCCTATAGCATCCTACTTCTTGATACTGTGCCCTTGCTAAGGGACTCACTCCCACAATTCTTTCTTAGGCATCAGGCCATCCTCAGTAACTTTGGGAGCAGTTATTGTTAATTTTACAATTGTTATAATTATTTATCATTTGGGGTTTTTTGTTTTGTTTTGTTTTGTTTTGTTGTTGTTGTTTTTCACGGTAGGGTCTCACTCTAGCTCAGGCTGACCTGGAAATTCACTATGTAGTCTCAGGGTGGCCTCGAACTCACGGTGATCCTCCTACCTCTGCCTCCCGAGTGCTGGGATTAAAGGTGTATGCCACCACGCCCAGCATCATTTGGGGTTTTTTTTGACACAAGGTCTCATGTAGCCTAGGCTGCCCTCAAACTTGATAAGTAGCTAAGGATGACTTTGAATTTGTGATCCTCCTACCTCCCTTCACCAAGCTGCCATGCCCACCTGGCATTTATGTGGGTCCTGAGGATCCAAATTCAGGCTGTCAGCTCTTCATGACAAGCACTTTATCCACTGAGCCTTCTTCCTAATCTCCAGGGCTTATTTATTTATTATTTATTTTTAATTTGCATGTATGTGGGCTGGAGAGATGGCTCAATGGTCACTTGCTTATAAAGCCTGCAGGTCTAGGTTTAATACCCCAGTCCCAAATAAAGCCAGATACACAAAATGGTACATACATCTGGAATTTGTTTGCAGAGGCAGGAAGCCCTGGTGTGCCTGTACTTATGCTCTTTCTTTGTCTCTCTGTCAAATAAATAAATAAAATATTTTTTAAATTTGCATGTATGTATGTGTATGTGTGAGAGCATACTTGTGTTGTATGTGGCTACATTTATGTGCTTGTGCATGTGGAGACTAGAGGACAGCTTTGACAGATGTCACCCTCAGGAATGCCAACCACTTTTTGTTTTTTTTGAGACAAGGTTTCATTGCCCTGAGCTCATCAATTAGGCTGGACAGCCGACCATCTAGTCCCAGGACTCCTCCTATCTCTGCCTGCTCATCTGGCCTTACAGGCATGCACCATCATGCCTGGCATTTTTATGTGGGTTCTGGGTCAGACCAAAGTCCTCGTGCTTAGGAGACAAGCATTTTACCAACTTAGCTATGTCCCCAGCCCCTGGGAGGGTTACTTTTGCTCACAGTCCATCGTGGCAGGGAGGGCACGGTGGCAAGAGTGCGAGACAGCTGGTCACATTGTGTCCACAGTCAGGAAGCAGAGAGAGATGAATGCTGGTGCTCAGTCCACTTCCTCCTTTTTATCCAGCCTGGAATCCCAGCCCATGGCACGGTGCTGCTCACCTTCACAGTGGATTTTTCCTGTTCACTTAAAACAGTTCTGGAAACACCATCACAGATACACCCAAAGGTGTGCTCCCATGGTGATTCTATTCTTAAATATTTTATTTGTTGTTTTATTTTATTTTTTAAATTTTATTTATTTATTTGAGAGAGCGAGAGAGAAAGAGGCAGAGAGAGAGAAAGAATGGGCACGCCAGGGCCTCCAGCCACTGCTAACGAACTCCAGACGCATGCACCACCTTGTGCATCTGGCTTACGTGGGTCCTGAACCAGGATCCTTTGGCTTTGCAGGCAAACGCCTTAACCACTAAGCCATCTCTCCAGCCCTGTTTATTTTTTTATTTTTTGGTTTTTCAAGGTAGGGTTTCACTCTAGCTCAGGCTGACCTGGAATTCACTATGTAGTCTCAGGGTGGCCTCGAACCATAGCAATCCTCCTACCTCTGCCTCCCAAGTGCTGGGATTAAAGGCATGTGCCACCACACCTGGATTATTCTTAAATATTTTATTTTTATTTATTTATTTGAAAGAAGCAGAGAAAGAGAGAATGAGTGCACCAGGGCCTCCAGCTGCTGGGGTGGGGGGACGAATTCCAGACATGAGTTGGAGGGATGGCTTAGCAGTTAAGGCACTTGCCTGGGAAGCCTAAGGATCCAGGTTCAATTCTCCAGGTCCCACGTAAGCCAGATGCACATGATGGCTCATGCATCTGGAGTTCATTTGCAGTGGCTAGAGGCCCTGGAATGCCAATTCTCTCTAATAAATGAAAAAAATATATATTTTTAAGAGCTTCCAGACTCATGTGCTATTTCATGTATCTGGCATACGTGGGCCCTGGGGAATTGAACCTGGATCCTTTGGCTTTGCAAGCAAGCGCCTTAACTGATAAGCCATCTCTCCAGAACCCCATAGTGATTCTAAATCCCATCAAGCTGACAGTGAAGATTACCGACCCCAGACACCAATCTCATGGTATGTCATCGGCTCTGAGCACGGTGTTAGTCCCTCAGCATTGTGGGCATGCAAGACAGCCTTGGGAAGCTGTGCCCTAAGGAGCCCATCATCAGGCCTGTCCCTCCCACTTTTCACAAGCTTGGCTTCTTCACCTGTAGTTTTGAGACTTCCGGTAGCCACAAAGACTTTGTTAGGAGTTATTTCTTCCTGGTCAGCAGCAGACTCATTGCCTCATTCTGCTTAAAGCCTTCATTCATGGGGCTGCCCAGTAGATTGCTATTTCCTACCCCAGACATGCTTGCAGATGTAGCCTTGCAAACCAGCAGTGACCCACCCACTCTCAGCCAGCGGTTTTGATCAGGTGTTCCTGTGTCTGATCAGACCTGACCAAATCTGGGAGAACTCCTGGGATGCGTTGATAGGGTAGCCCTCTGGGAGCCTGCCATTAAGTTGAATGTCAAAATGCCTCATCCCACACCTGATGGATTTTCTGCTATCAAAAAGAATGATATAGCTGTGCGTGGTGGCGCACACCTTTAATTCCAGTACTCAGGAGGCAGAGGTAGGAGGGTCATTGTGAGTTCAAGGCCAGCCTGAGAATACATAGTGAATTCCAGGTCAGCCTGGGTTAGAACCAGACCCTACCTCAACCTCCCTCCCCACTTCCAAAGAAAAGAATGATATAATCTTTGTCCCAACAGTTATTTGCAGCTTTCAAGTGCTCCTTCTGGAAATTTCAGTCATGTTTCTCTTTTCTTCTATGTCAATATTCTTAGGCCTGTTTGACACGCATAATGATATCTTCACTGTAACCTCTTGTTTTCTCCTCAGTGACATGTGTGAGCGTGTTTCGGGGGGAGTCAGCACTCACCAAGATTCTCAGAAATTTGAGCTTTTGCTCCTTAATATCCATGGCCGGTGGGAGGAGAAATGAGATCATTCGAAGTTATGAAGAGTTTGTTCCCAAGGGAACTCACTAGAGCTCAGAAGCCAGTTTTTCTTGTTTTCAGCTTCCTCACCTTGACTGGATCAAGTACAGGATGGAACAGGACAGATGGTCTCATTATTTGTCCCAGAGAAAAGAAATCTGATGCCCTCACCTCTACAGTGACTTTGATTTATTTACATCTTTTGTTGTGTGTGTGTGTGTATTTATGTGTGCACATGTTTATGTGTGGAGGGGTGAACATGTGTGTGAGATGCCTGTGGAGGCCAGAGGACAACCTTGGATATCATCCTCAGGAACACTCTCTATTTTATTTTTTAGACAGCGTCTGTCATTGTCGTGGAGTCCACCAATTAGGCCAGACTGATGGCCAGTGAGCCCCAGGGATCTTCTTGTCTCCACCTCCCCAGCGCTGGGATTACAGGTGTATACCACCACACCAGCGGTGGGGACTAGGGATCAGACTCAGGACCTCTTACTTGTGAAGCAAGCACTTTTTCTTTTCTTTGTTTTTAGCACTTGAGGCTTTGAGATTAGCTTGTAGATGTATTTTTTAATATGCTGCATCTCCACGCCCTCCCTGTAAGAAAAGGAAACTGAGAAAAGAGACAGTGCGTGTCTGCTGACCTTGCTACTCCTGGCGCTGGGGCTGTGTGGAGCTTGCAGGGCCACTCAGTAAACGCCTGTTGCCTGGGGAACCAGAAACCCTGTTTTCCTCACTGTGATCTCCTGTCCGTGACACTTGGTGAGACCACCTCAACCATAACCCCATAGTGAATCCCAAGTCTGTAAGAGTGATGTGGAGGAGAGGCAAGGTGAAGCTCAGGGACAAAAATACAGGTCTGAGTTTGATGTTGTCTCTTCCACTACTTATGTGGAGGACTTCTTTGGGGTACAATTTCTTTTTCTGTATAGGAGGAATAATAATAATTAATAATACCTTCTCACATGTACTTTAGATCCTTGGTTGAAGAGTGTATGAAAAAAATGTGTTTTAAGCTGCAAAGCTTTTTGCACATGTAGAAGGTTGGACATGGAAGCCTTTCTTTCCTTTCCTCTCCTCTCCTCTCCTTTCTTCTCCTTCCCTCCCCTCTCCTCTCCCCTCTCCTCTCCTCCTCTCTCTCTCTCCTCTCTCTTCTCCCCTCTCCTCTCCTCTCCTCTCTCTCCTCTCTCTTCTCTCCTCTCCTCTTTCTCCTCTCCTCTCCTCTCCTCTCCTCCTCTCTCTCCTCTCTCTTCTCCCCTCTCCTCTCTCTTCTCTCCTCTCCTCTCCTCCTCTCTCTCCTCTCTCTTCTCTCCCTCCTCTCCCCTCCCCTCCTCTTCTCTCATCTCCTTTCCTTTCCTTTCCTCCACATGAAGCCAATTGCATGGGTTGCTTCGGCCACCCTGATAGGAGTAGCATTGCTGCTGATCCCTTGCAGCCTGAATTAAGGAACATATTTCTCCCAGGATTCCCATTGCTGTGGCAACCCTGGGGATAGAGGGTGCTACCAGGACC